>CM046840.1:19105683-20356175 GCA_025618425.1 Heliocidaris tuberculata
GCAGTGTTTTAGGTGTTTAGAAATGAACCAAAAGAATGTTTTTGACACCCCCCCCCCCAAATTATTTTTTAAAATCTATTTATTTATTTATTTTTTTTTGCTTGTCAAAGAATTTTGGAGTAAAAAAACAACCCATAATGCTGATGAACTTTTTTTTTTTTGGTGAGAAAATGAAGAATAATCTTAAACACCCCCCTTTAAAAGATCCTTGGTACGCCACTGCTATTGGTTAATTGTTATGTAGTGCTATATATTTACCTGGCCGTATTTGGATAGTAATGCTGGGAGAATTTTGTTGATAATATTTCCGAATCGTGTACTTTTAATAACCACATACGATTGTCATCTATGTACTAAAAGCCATGCAGCGCACACCATAAAACCCGACTGCGACTTGGTGTTGCCGAAGCCTTCTTGTGAATCACGAAACTAAGTGTTTATATAATTATTTTCATGACGATTCGGGACCTAAATCAAGTGGCTACCAATGATAGCGACGTAATAGCAGCCACACGCGTAAGACTAGCCACCGTCATGTCGCCGATTAGACTTTTTTCTTGGACTGGAAAGAATTGGAATATGTGTTGTAGTTGTTGTTGTTGTATATGGTGTAAATAAGGATTATGGGTGCGGCAGCCTAAAATACCCCCCCCTCCCCCCCCCCCCCCCCCAATGGTCAACTTTGTTTCCCGCCTTTTGGTGGTATTTTATTTCAGTATGTGAGTATCCCCATTAGAGGGTTCCCACAAGCAGCCATGCTGGAGGACAAATAATAGCAAACCCGTGCACTAGACTATGACAACAATTGCATTTCATAGTCTGACGCACAGGTTTTATTGTTTGTCATCTAGCATGGCTGCTTGTGGGAACCATCGATCTCTACCCGTGGATAAAGCAACGCCCTGTAAGTTTGATGCGACCGCGAGCCCAAAGCTCGCCATGTTTGGGCTCGCAGAAAAACACCGCCGCTGGCTGTACTCTTTCAATACAATTTTATACATTTTTAGAATCAAATAATTCAGCACTGTGAAGTCTTATTGGGTCGTATTTCTCGATTTGCAAAGCTGCGATCCATTTCCGACATATTTCAGGTCTCTTTGCTGGATCGGGAATAGCATGGAAACTCACTCCTAGTTTTTTTTTTTTTTTTTTAACCACCAGTATTTGTGGTATTATTACACCCGTAAGCTTGGGAGTACACCAAGAATACATCCACTACATTGTACACAACATGACGCGAACAGAGTTAGTAGCGCCCACTGACCTGGTAGCGCCTAGCGCGCGCTATCGCATGGCCAGCGAACTCTTCGCCTACTACGTCACAATCTCTGCCGAGCGCCCGTAAAATCAACCAAGATGGCTGCATCCTGTAGGAGCAGACGACGCCTGAAGTTTGGTACTTTTGCGCTTTTGACAAGTTCACTGTAGGCCACCCAGTGAACCAAATTTGATAATCTATACATCAAATTAAAGAGTATTCTGCTCCCAAGCCAGTGGTAGAGAAAAATACCTGGGGTGAGGTTTCCTTTGATTGCAAAATCAGGCAAAATAAGTGTACCCTCAAAAATTTTAGAGGCGATTTAATTGGTATAATGGTTTGTTTTTTTTTAATAAAAAAAATCAAAACACGTATATTTCGATAGGAGTACACTGGAATCGTAGACGGCAGACGATGTCACACGATATGTCCCAAGCGGTCCTATATGCACTTGCTGTGTTTGACTAGCTGAGGGCTCCTAATTTTGGCTGTGCGGCCACATCAACTGCTCGCGTACGATGCGATATCCACATAAGGTAGAGATCGATGGTGGGAACCCTCTATTGGGAATCTTTTGAATTTGTTCGTGGACCAGTGCAGCCCCTTTAATTGTTCTGAGGAGTGCACAGGTCAGAACTGGGAGCGCAGTATAAATGATCGCTATAATAGGCATGGCATCCATTTTGAAGCTGTGCAAATACATGCACATATACACTGTGTATTCTACTGGAGAAAAAAAAAAAACAGAGCAGAATTTACTTGACGTAAGTTGATTTGTTAATTTTTTTTTTCTTTAGGATTACATCGATATCAATAACACGATAAAAACTACTTTCGAAAAATCAACTGAAGGCAATTTCAATAGCCCTGTCTATCACCTTTAGAAATGTGCGAACATTACAATGGCGTATTACGTAATCCGAACCTGATTTCTATGGGCAGTACAATAGGCCTTTGAAATTGCCCTTGAGTTTTTTTTTTCGAAAGTAGTTTTTATCATGTTCAATATGATTATGCGATCTGCTCGATTTTATAGGCGTACTATAAGAGCGAGCGAGCGTAGCAAGCGAGTTTTGGGGAAATTTTCAGAAAATATATTCGTGTAACTTATGTGCACATTCGAGCTAGCGGAATGAGAAATCTTTTGCTTCGGGGTGTCAGGGTGATAAGCATTGTACCCCTCTTGCCTCCAGCTCCGCTGACTTACATTGCAGTTGTTGTTATATGGGGTACATGTTACTAAACAGACAAAACGCTGTTTAAAAATGCAAGCAGTTGTTTACAATATGAACTGAACAACCCGTTGTACAGTTCGTATTGTAAACGCTTTATGATTCAATCATGGGAGGGGACATTTTCCTCCTATACACTGGACTTTGTTGACACATTTACATTTTGTCGGCACACTTCAATGAAAAAAATGATTTTCACACAATCGACTTAACTTGCACTGAAAGAAAAGGAGGATAGTTGTGGAAAACGTGCATAACACGTGGTGCATTAAACATAAGCAAAAGGGAGTTGTACTTTTCGGTGAATTTCCGTCGTGTTTTCATTTCTCTCTCCCTCTCTCGATCTCCGTTTCTCCCTCCCCCTCTCTCTGTCTCTCTGTCCTGTTCTCTTTCTCTCGATCTCTCTCTTGTGCACGAACTCTCTCTCTCTCCTCCCTTTCTCCCTTCCTCTCTTATTTCAACTATACTCCCTGGAGCCTGCATTTCCCTATTCCTACTTTCCCCTCTTTACTGTCCTGTTCTGTTCTGATGAAGATGAGTAGTACATGCATAATTTGCTTGTTTTTAGAGATAATTGATTGATTGATGTTTGTTATGTCTTGTACCTATATACTTTATCAATTTACTTGCATGAACTATTCATTCAGAAAGTATAATTACTATGTATTATTTCTTTGATTTAATGTACATTTTCATTGTTAATTTGAATTATGATTTTGTAAAACTTATTGTTATGATGTTTTCATACGATGTACAAAAATCTGCAATTCAGTCAGTTGGCTGCAAGTGATTTTTTTAATAAACAATAACCATTACCAGTACCATTACCATATCTTGAATTTACCAATAATAGGCAACCATCACCTCGTATTTAACAAACGTGGTGAATGTGCAATTTTTATAATAATTATCTGACATGGAAATTACATTTTCGCTACTTTACAATGTCAAAATCTTGGCTCGCACGCAAAATGGTGATAAAAGAAAGTTGATACTCGGGCAAGAGACGTCACTTCTGGCGAAATGACTGAAAGCCAGTTTCTTTCGAAACGCTGTTTCATTACGAGATCTCATGCATATAGAGCTTTAACGTTATGTCGGCAGATGTAAGCACTGATTCGTGGTACATTCGCTTCAATAGCCCCCAAATTAAAGAAGATATTAACAGATTAATGAAAAAACGAGTTTAATTATATCAAAAGAAAAACTACAAAATACAGAACAACAAGAAAGAGTTTTAAAGTCTAAATCTAATGCAAAAAAGAGTTACAAGTGTTCGGAAATCGGTATTTCTGGAGAGAAGCAACGCTGGGATACCTACGCTGAAATCGCCTCTTCAGCAGTGACGTCACATACGGTAACACCCACACACCGTGCACGAAGTATTAAAAAATATAGTTCATGAGGCCATATGGCATTACGGCTAAGTTAATTGTCCAAAGATTGGAATATTAAAAGTAGAACATATTCTGGAAGTGCACATAAACCCTATATCATTCCGGACATGATTGGTTCTGACGTTCGGTCGATCGTCCTGCACCATTAAATATTTGAAATTTAGATAACTGCAGGTAATAAATCAAGAAACGAAATACCTAATTTGACCTTTAGATATTTATTCTATATTGGAACAAAATATTAAAAGTAGCTCAGAATCGTGTAAAAAGCCGATATGAAGCATAATTATCTTGCTCGTTTTTTGAAACGGAGCATTCACTTACGGTGCGAAGGCGGAAAGCACTGTGAATGGAATCCCCCTTGAAACGTCACTGCTGGAGGGGCGATTCGATAGTCCGTATTATCGCTTTAATTCTTTCCAGATATCCATCATTTTGTAAACCTTTTTTGCCCATTTCTTCATAAGATTTAGAGAATTAAAATTAGTTTACATTATTCTGGGTGTTCCATTCTTTCTATTGATATATAAATCCCTCTGTTTTTTAATCATTGGAATTCCCCTTTGAAAAGCTGTCAAAGCGAATAATGAGCTTTGAACTTGACAGTGACTTGGCAAGGTAGTTTGCTGTCTCATGTCTTTTTAACCCTGTAACTTTTTATACAATAATTATAAACTTACATTTTCAGAGTGACGAAAATCAGGTTGAACGAAACACTCTAAACAGTGATCACGCTTAACAGTCTCTCCACACAAGTGGTCATGTATAATAATAATAATAATAATAATAATAATAATAATAATAATAATAATAATAATAATAATAATAATCTTTTAAAGTCCACTCCAAATTTTATTAAGTTAAACCGAAATGGAAATTCTTTTTGCCCAATTGATCGTGAGCCCGGCAGCCACTGAGCAGCGCCAGATCGATGTTGCTCTATCCCTTATTGTTGAACGCCAAACAAGGTAGCAGCAACTCCCATCTTTTAACGTCTTTTGGTATGACGCGGCCGGGGTTCGAACCCACGACCTCCCGGTTGTGAGGTGGACGCTCTACTGACTGAGCCAACACACCGTAACCCTATTAAGAAATACCTCGTGTACCAACGTGGCATGTAAAATGTTACCAATTTATTACAAAACGGCACGGTCAGTTGAAAGAATTAGCTGCAGTAAATCGACCATACATACACCACTATTTGTATATATCGCATTTACTGACTTCACGACCCAAATATAAATATCACCAGTGGCACTGAATGTAGAGGTTAAAGACCACCGCACACTCTACGATCTGTCTGCGATCCGATTCTGGAAGAAAATGTGATAGCATTTGATATAAACATCTAAACACATTTTTTAAAAATCGATTGAGGCTCTGAATAGTCATATAGATATGTAGGCTATATGCCTTTAAAAAATTCGACAAGAATGACTTTCACAAAGTCAAGGGCAAATAACAATGTTCACTATCAAGAATAGCTACATCGGAAAAAAAGTTCATAATATCGACAACTAAATATCGCTTAAATTCAAAGCTGTCTACAATGACATATAAATCATCGTCAATAATTATAAAGATGGACTGTTTTCATTTTCATATATTGACAATTAAAGTAGACGATATTTTTATATAAAGAATGAAAATAAAGTCGTCTACAAACGTACTTAGCATAGTTGATTCAGTACAATAACTTTGTCAATAAATCAATTAAATATATCTTTTCTCTTTTGCTAAAATGGCTATTATAAATATCAGAGTACATACCCGATAAATATCAGGAAAAGTAGTTAAAAGTCAGCTAACGTTACAGGAGTCCATTTCTCCTCCTCTACAAATTGCCCAGACAGCATCCGTGAGGTAAAAGCTGTTGGGAGCTAAGCCGACGATCTCGGGGAGATATTGGTTCGAATCCCCATAGAAAAAGATGTAACCAAAATTACACACAAACTGCTCTGCTAATGTATCAGCAACCAGGGTTTTTCTGTGCTCGTAAATTAAATCGCACGAAACCGCCCTTAAAAGGCGAGTTCTAATTGGTTTATTTTGCGTAACCAAGAATAACATTATTTACATAATAAATTACACAGTCCGTGTCTTAGGGTTTACCACGTATTCGAAATGTTTTCTTTTGAAATACCCGCGTTTGGGAAATACTGTCTCTAGAAATAACAGGTGGAAATTTGTTTGCATCCAACTTAAAATAAACATTCTAAATTACTTTTGAGTCGTGTATACACAGTATCACATAAAATTAAATAGTACTTCAGTAATCTTCTGATTTCATAAAAATTTAATAAACTCAGAAATTGTCACTACAGATATCAAAATTGAAAATTCGGCCACTCGTGAGCTTTCGAGAAGGAGGAAATGCGAAATCGGCTCCTATATGTATATAGTCGTAGTGACGTCAAAGCAGTTCTACGATGGTTTACGATTTGAAACTGATTTGGCCCTTATTCCGGGTATAAGGCCTACAGCGCACCAAAATCCTGCGTTTAGTGTTCATTATCCAGAACTTGAATCAGGAAGATTTTATTTGTTCAAATGTCCATGCTATTGCGATTAATTTCCAAAATCGGATCGCAGTCGATCGTATAGTGTGCGTTGGGCTTAAAGGGATGTTTGACAAGAAGTTGGGATTTCTTCACAAGGTTATGTGTTATACGCGACCGCGGCCCCGTAAAACTTACCATTGGTAACTCTGCTGTCAATGGTAACTACCATGGTAACATCACTCAACAGCCAACCCAAATCAAGGTTTCCATGGGAGTTACCACTGATGGCAAAGTTACCGTAATGGTAAGTTTTATGCAACGGGGCCCGCATGTGAGTTCGCGAAGTGACCTTCGGCGGTGCGGAAAGACGCGTAAGCATGATCACTATCAGTGTCTTTCGCTCAAGCTGAAAATGACAGCCAGAGAAGGAACAGTCAACTTGCTTTCCCGTTTAATTTCACTTTTACTTGTCAATGAATGAGCTACATAAAAGTCAAAGACTAAAATACCAGGTATCACTGATCTGGTGTAACCACTGATCTGGCAACTAATATACTCAGATTAGGAGGCCTATTATTACCCCTTGGGTGAAAATCCCTGAGGATGGGGATGGGGATGCTTGGTTAATTTAGTACACTACATTGAATTTTAAACAAAAACAGATTGAGAAAAGGAAATATGCCCAAATTTTCCGGACACAACATGACCGAGGAAGAATAAATTAATTTGAAGTTACCTTTGCCATTGTTCCTATTATTTTCTTTTATTATCTATTTCTGTTCATGAATTTATTCTCTCTCAACTTTTAACCACGTTTCGTTGGCTACCGACATGAATTTCAAATATGTCACTTATTTTCGAGTTCTCTGCAGCGCGCATGTACATGCATTCAAACGCTTTTGATAAAATAAAGTAATTTTAAGGATTATCCGACCTGTACATGACATGTGAAGTTACGAGCTAATACTAAAACTAAAACATAAAGGCTTTAAAAAAATTTTTACAACACCTCAAATACACGTCCCTCGCTCCCTTCATTTGCATATAATAATCTGGACTGTACTGTATTTCCCTATCTCCAAAAATGAGTTTAAATAGGCCTACATCAGGCAACAGGCATTTTCTGTAATGACTATCAGCGTTTATTCTCTTATAAGACGTAAACATCTCCCGTTATGAATTAGATGTCTCACTGCGTTCCTGTAATTTCTACTGACGACACCAAGAACGACAGGGTTGAGCCAAAAAGTGGAGTGAATTAACCAGTACATTGCTATCTCCGTAACAAAATTTAAGTCGGATTGTGTGTGTAGAGAAGTTATAATGAGGTAGGGCACCCATGCCATATAGCTCGCTCCTACAACAACAGATATAGTTATTGCGATTTTGCGCCTCTCGGAGAAACTATTTTGGTCCTGGTCTTGAGCGTCCCTCGAATCACGTGACACTAAGGCAATAATTGATTGGCGAGCCACTTCATCCCGCTTCTGCTGCGCGCATGCGATGAATAAAAGATGCACGTTGAGAAGAGTTGTGACAATGGTCAATCCTGTAGGTACTAATATATACGTCGCCATAATTAGCGTGGTGAATAGCTCAGATCCGCTTTTATAATCACAGCGTTCAATTATTCCACCGTGAATAGATCGGACAATACTCAGTGAAACACCAACCACAAAAGCTACAAACAGCATGATTTTTATTCTCTTCCGCGTTAAAATATTATAGTAGCGGAGAGGACGGGTCACTGCGACGTAGCGGTCGATGGTGATCACAAAAAGCATCAGTTGAGAAAATATATACAAGATTACACAAGAAGTTGCCACTACATGACATCTCATCATAGATGACTCTGTGATTTTGCTATCCAAATAATACAAGATGTCCATTCCGTAACAAACAAATCCTCCGAAAACGTCAATGACAGATAATACTCGAAGGCAGAGACGAAGATTCTCTGTGAATAAGGAAGTACTGTAGGACAGGATACTCAGATGAAAAACATTTAATGTTACAGCAAGGAACAATCCTAAACACTCCACAAGGACAACACCGATAAAAACAGAGGAATGTGGGTCATTTTTGCGAGTCGAATTCTCCATCTCCAAATCAAGTCCAAAAACAAACTAGTTTTTCTCTAGCCTAACCTTTGCCGACCATAATTATCATAGCTAATGTTGCGCAAAAATTGTCGGGGAAGGTGTAATTTATATATATATACTTTGTTGAAAATCATGTTCATCTTACTACAATGATGGGATATTCCTTTTTAAACGTAACTATTTACACGATGAATCCATACTATGTTATAAAAGAAAGATTACCGAAAAGGTTTCACCACATAATATTTGAAAGACGCATTGATAAAAACTGTTGGCTGATTTCTGTGTTTGTGAAATAAAATTGAGGATGGATATTCTATTTATTCATTTTTTTTTACATGACTGTTGATTTGATTTATGATTTATTCGTTAGGTAAAGTTCCTGGTATCATACAAACGAGAACAATATCGTTAATCTATATATGGATCTATCTTGTTTCGCTCCCCCTACTGTGCTGAAACCAAAGAATTCAAACAAAATCTTGTTTCTAGATGAGTTCAAGAGAACAATTTCACATCAACATTAACATATAGTTATTGCGCTTTACTGGAGCGCCTTGAGCACCATTCATGGTGGATATGAGCGCTATATAAATATCCAATATTATCCAATATATATATATATACATATATATATATATATATATATATATATATATATACATATATATATATATATATATATATATATATATATATATATATATATATATACATATATATATATATATATATATATATATATATATACATATATATATATATATATATATATATATATATATATATATATATGTATACATATATATATATATACATATATATATATATATATATATATATATATATATATATATATATATGTGAAGAGAGAATAATGGTACAGAATGAAGCAGGTCACTCGGTGTATTTGCAAGCTTTCGGCTCCTGGCCTTCTTCAAGTTTATTTGCTAAATCAAGCAGAATGAAACAAATAAGCAAATGTATATGTACTCTCGTGTGTAATGGGTAGGTGTTCTGTGCAATAATCGTTACATGTAATACGGACGTCATGTAGAGGGCGTTTACTACACAAGTAAATAAATGGAACTTCACTATGCCCCCCTTCCCCCCTTTTTTACTTTGTTCCGGTCGGACGCACCCATTTATTTACTTGTGTAGTAAACGCCCTCTACATGACGTCCGTATTACATGTAACGATTATTGCACAGAACACCTACCCATTACACACGAGAGTACATATACATTTGCTTCGACCTTAAAAGTCAGGTAATTGTTTACTTTGCTTACTTTTGTTTTTATTGAGTTCCATTTTCGTTATTTCACTTACTCCTGCCGAGTATAACATCTTTTCAATTTCACTTACTCCTGTTGATTTATGTTGCCAGCTTTATAACAATTCTGTTCTGTTGTCTTTAGTTTTGTTTTGGCGAGTAACATCTTTTCAATTTCATTTATAATTCTTCCTGTTGATTTATGTTGCCAGATTTATGATAGTTCTGTTCTGTTGTCTTTAGTTTTGTTAAGTTGCTTATTATTATTATTTGTTTCATTCTGCTTGATTTAGCAAATAAACTTGAAGAAGGCCAGGAGCCGAAAGCTTGCAAATACACCGAGTGACCTGCTTCATTCTGTACCATTATTCTCTCTTCACATATCTAAATTTAACATGGTTCAACCGATTGGTACACACATCCACACCTCTCTCGCTATATATATATATATATATATATATATATATATATATATATATATATATATATATTATATATATATATATATCTATCTACCTATGGATGGTTATTCGTGTGGCATGGTCTGTGTGTACTAAGAGCGTTCTCGCTAGAAAAAAAAAATCACCCATGACGGGGACATCCGCTGACACTCCTGGGGTGGTGGCGGGGCGGGGGGGGGGGGTGGGGTGGGTGGTAGAAAGCTTTGGAAGTAAAAGGAAATGATACCCTAAAATAGTTTTATCATTAGTACATGTATTTCCTACCTTATAATACCCGAAGATACCTTTACATAACAAATTGTATAGTGTGATATTGATGAGACAGGAGACAAGGACGTAGCTGAACTTCAACTTTATCTTATTAGATCACGCTTTCGGCCTTCCCAGCTTTCTTCAGGTTCTGAAGATGATAATACAAACATTCACCTGCCACACTCATCTGCTATCCCAATGTCAAAGGTCAGGAATTTATTCACACTTGACCGCTAATTGGTGATTTACATGTTTTTTAATCAACTAGATAGCATCACTTCATAAATGTCACTGTGTATAAGCATTATTTTCTTCAATAAAAGCAAATGCGGTCTATGTTTTAAGTTAGTATGAGGGTCATATTGGTATCATTGTAATTGTTCTTGTGCAATGACTTTTGTGGTGATGGTTTTGTATATTTTTTAACGTTCCTGCCTCCCGTCCTAAGCACCTCGCGAGTTCTCTTTCCCTCTTTTCTATTCACTCTGGCATGTCTACCTCTTCCTGCAGCCTCTTTCTATCTATCTCTCTCTCTCTCTCTTTTCTCTTCTCTACTCTCTGTATCATTCTCTTCCAACTCCCTCTCTCTCCGCTTCCGGCTGTCTGGGATGTCATGGGGGACGCGGCCCGTCTACGCGTGCGTGCACTGGTTTGGATATGTACGTTGCTGGGAGGGTTGGGGGGGGGGGGGGCAGGGACGGGGGGGGGGGGACTTCAGGGGTGTTTTAGGGGGACGGGGTGGGGCAGCAGGGGGCGTAGCTCTATCAGAGAGAACACTGTGCAAATGTGTGCACTATGATTCTGCTAATGCTAATGATATGCACTGATAAGGTAGTGTTGAAAATCAAGGACTTTTTACTGTGGTATAATACGCCTATTGTGTCGATGTCATGTTATCTTTTGTATAAATTTTACTGATTTTTTTAATGCATTATTTATGATGTATAATTTCATGTTTCATGTTGTAAGTAGAGGAGGTGTGCGGTGTGCAGGAGTAGATACTGTGTGTGTTTAAAGATCGTGACCGTTCTGATATCGTGGATGGAGCCTGTGTTGACCATGGCATGATGTGTATGTGTTGGGGATTAACGGGGAAGCTTCGCTTAGTTGATTGACTTATTCCCCCCCCCCACCCTTTTCTCTGTTCTGATAGCACCGTGCCGTAGTTTTTAATTTGTATGCTTTATTTGCTTTTATAGTATTTCAGTATTTTTTTATTTGAAAGAACATACAGTTACATTCATGGTTCCTGTTATGATGGATCTCTGCTGGACTAGTTTGCAGAGAGATACTTTTGTTGTGTTGTATTGTGTTGTACTGTACCGATGTGCTGTGTTGTCCTCGTTTGTTTGTTTGTTTTTGTTGTTTTTCGTCATTACGCTCCGTTGAGCATGATTTCATTCTTATTTGCTGTCAACAGTCTATTGCAAATATGTCATCATGTTCTATTGTAAATACGCTTCTTAATAAAAACATCAACAACAAAAAATCATGTTTCATGTTCTTTCATGTTTTTTATATACGATCATACTATGCCAAAATCCCATGCTAAATCTCCTTGATATTATTGATGGACGATTAAAATTGAATTGCATCGAATTGAATTGAATTACTCATGTCACGCGCACGACCGAACACATAGTTATTGAAAATAAGATTTTTTGCTAAATGGATGAAAAACTGAAATTAATACTTTCACTGGTGCAACACACGATAAATACGAATAAAATTTTTGCAAACTTGGTGATGGATGGAGGTCGTAATCCTTTCAAGATAAAAATCAACGTCTATTCACATCTTTGTAAGATAAAACAGATTAAGCTAATTATTTCACAAACTGCGAACACCAACCCTACATCAAAAATAAAGTAATGACAAAATATATATTTTCAAAAGTTCTATCCTGCTAGTACTGTTTTGTTTATCCATCTTGATTCGTTTACGAAGTGCATATGAAATTGCGATGATGCACTGGTATTAACTGTTACCAATATTGTATTACATAATGATTTTTAAAAAATGACATTTGTTAAAATTTTTATCATGATCAATGACTATAGTACTGTAATGATAGCATTCCTCAAAAGCATATAACTGCTGATTCGACAGCGAAATATGCTGGTATACAAAGATATTCTTCCGCATATTCACAATAATGAGTTACAGGTATATTTAGCCCTACATATACGAGAAAAGACTTTATAATCAAGAATATGTACGCCCATCTTCAATATGCACTAGTCAGCAATGTCCATCAATGTTCAGCCTCATAAACTTGGGAGAACAAAATGTCTCGCCTTATACGAATTAGATTTATTACTGCATTCTTATAATGTATATTTACAAGACCGAATACGAGAGGGTTAAGCCAAAAAGTGGTGTACAATAACCAGTACACTAATATCTCTAAAACAATGTTCTGTTGTGTAGAGAAACAAATTATTATTTTAATATGGTAGGGCATCCACACCAAATAGGTGGGTCTATATAACCACAGTAGAAACTGTTATTGCGCTTTTAAACTTCTCTGAGAAACTATTTTGACTGTGTCATGCGCTTCAGTCGTATCAAGTGATTGCAGGGCGATGTTTGAATGACGGGCTATCTTCATGATCTTATCTCTTTTTATCTGCACACGTGAAATACAAAGAAGACGAACGTTAGTCGTTACAACCATCAAAAACAGGGGTACTGTTTGGTAAATCGTGCTAATTCGATGAATGCAGAGGTCAGGTCCCTTAAAATCGTATGATTGCTTTGTTAAAAAGATTCAAAACTGATATTGATCGGCCAATGATGTCACATACTGTCAATATTTGAAGGCACAGACCAAGGTTAGCGGTGAAGAGAGAGGTTTTGTAGGTAAGCACAGTCAGGTGAAAACATTCAAAGTCACTGGAAGGATGCACACCAAGAGACTCCATGAAAACAACAACAGTAATAGCGGCAAAATTGGAGTTGTTAATATCTGTCGAATTAACCATTACTTAAAGGGTGACTAAATTAGAGAGAAAAAAGGGTGCTGTTTCCATGTATTTTTGCTTTCAAATCACGAATCTGGCAATTGGTTGTCAAAATTATGTCTCGTTTTGGCGAAAAAGGGGGAAAAGTAGAGGTTTTGGGACCGTTCCTTAAAACTCGTGAGCTGATTGGCTAATTGACGTCACACCCCCAAGTGACGTATGAAGAGTAAGAGGCACAATTGCAAGATCTGTAGGCTGCGGCAATGTAACATTGTACACACAATGCGGTATTTGACCCCTCTAGATCTGTTCAACGGACAATTTATGAAAAAGGGAAATTAATCAATATAGTCTTAGGAGTGAATAATCATTATCAATATGTTTTCTACAAGATCAGTGAACACTTTTGCCCCAATATACAGCTCTTGTTTTGTTTTTTTAACTTTTCTTTGAACAATGTTCTCATCCATTATATCTGAGCTTGCCGAACGATAGTTTTGCATTGGTCTTAAACGCGTACACAGCCGTTTTATGCGTCTGTGCAATGTACTACACATCTTTAGTACGGCAACTATGTTCCCCCTCGTACTAAGCGGCTGGTGAACGCTTTTGTTTGGTTTGTTTTTACTCTCGCCTTTTTTTTTTTCTTCGCTTTACATGTACTATACGGTACAAGTACTGACTTAGATTTTTGGCTGAATTCTTCGAGTAACTTAGAGAGATGGATAGTGATCGCGAGTCCGATTTGGAGGACTTTTTTTGAGCCAGATACGAACTTTGATTTATCAAATGATTTATCGATCCCGAAAGAGAAGAAGCTCAAGTGCAGTGGCAAGGGGAATTCGACCATATAAGTTTGAACCCCTCGCAGAAGACGCGCCAGGGCATGGTGAAGGGGCCGCGGGGGAAGCTGCTGCAGCTGCTGGAGAAGAAAAGTGATCACTGCAAATTGTACTCCACTCGCTTGGCCCTTGCCACTCTGCCCGCGTGAGCATACTTTTGCGACCCACAATTTCCGTAGATTTTCATCTTTAGGAAAATGATGTACGTAGGCTTACATCATCTTTAGGGGTCTTGCTACAGCCCGCAACTATACACCGATTTGACATTATTGATGAAATTGTGTCCCAAAATCAAATTTATTGTGAGGAATTAAACACACGAAAATATGCGATGCAAATGGTCGATGCGGTGAATGTCTTGCTTAGCACCGGGCTGGGCCTGACGGGACCTGCGGGCGCGCACGGTATATAGGTTGGTGGAATATTTTCCCTTACTTCTCGTACGTCACAGATCACGTGATCATGATGTCGCTTCGATGGGTTTTTTTTAGGGGCGGGGCTTATGACTGTGTAAATCAGCAAAAATGTACTTTTCAAATGATTATGAAATACGACTGAATGGATAAAAAAGTGTGTGATAGATATTTTTTTGGCTCCTGATGACTCCTTCCTACGAAAAATGGGCAATTAATTTTCTATTTTAGTCACCCTTTAATGCCTTCTGTTGAATAACCTTCCGCAATGATAGCAGACGATGGCAAACTGTAAAAATTTCTACAAATGTATGGCATTTACTTGAGCTAAATTTTCTGGGTAGAGTTGTGTCAGAAAAGAATAAGGATCTCGATGTCAAATCGCCGAGTCGGACGTAACAGAAAAATATGACAACTACCTAGTCACACCCGTTGAAATCTGTGTGTGCATGCGATGTTACGATCTATGATCGAGCTGGCGCTCCACGGGCCATGCGCATGCGCAATCTAATGACATGAACATCGAATCGAAATTGACATCATTGCACATAATTTGCTGTTCCTAATCGCTGCAAGATAAATGATATCGTCTGAAAAATACCTATTTCTGCAGAGAAAGAACTCGTATCAGACAAACTTTTTAAAATCCAGACTTGACAAGAATTGGTATTTGTTCTGGCTGGTATCAGCTAAGTTGAGAGTCATGAAAGGGCTTAGAAATTTACATATTTTGATCAATACTAGACAATTCATGGATAAAAGGTTGTGTTCGCGGTATGTACTTACGTATCTCATCAACGTGTTTTTGCTTCAATGAGCAATTAACTACTCTAGTGAGTGTTTTGAAATAGCAATTTTGGCGAGTTTTTCATTCAAGCTGGCTTTTCAGCATGCTCAGTCAAGAATTTAGTTTCATGGGATATGTCCGGATAAACAGAAAACAAAGCCTTACAAAATTTGCCTTTTAATGATCAGAATATGAAAAATTCTCAGCCACTTCAAGACTCTCAACTTTGCTGATACTAGCCAGCACCGAAACAAATTTTTGTCAACCATGGATTTTGCAACATTTCACAACAATGGGTTTTGCTCACTCAAGCGTAAAATATCGTTGATGTTTTGGTGTCATTTTAAAGGAGATCCCCTAGACTATCCATAGGTTTGAAAATTCCATGAACATATTATTTTGAAATGTTCATTTTGGGAGCCTTTTTCCAAATGTCAACTTGTTTCAAATTTATTAATACCAACTAGAACAAATACCAATTATTATCAAGTCTGGAGTTTGCACCCTTTCGCAAAAGTGGCCTTTGCTCACTCGAGCTCAAAATATCGCCAGATTTTTGGTGCCATTTGATAGAAGAGACCGTAAACTATTCCTAGAAATATTTTGAAATATTTATTTGGGGAGATTTTTTTTCCAACTGTTTATTCTTTATTTCATTTTTTATTCATTTATTTATTTATTTATTTATTCTGTTTATTTATTTTATTTCATTTTTATTAATTTTATTAATTTTTTATTTTCTCATTTTTTATTCTTTAAATTTTTTTAAATATTTTATTTATTAATTTTTTTTTTTTTTTGGGGGGGGGGGCGCACTGTATTGTTAGTATAAACGTTCATTGTCCTGAAGCGATAGTTACTATGGATAGTATAAACGTACAATGTCCTGTAGCGATAGTTATTATGGTTAGTTCAAACGTTCATTGTCCTGTAGCGATAGTTATTATTGTTAGTATTAACGTTCATTCTTCTGTAGCGATAGTTACCATGGATTATAAGCACGTTCATTGTCCTGGATTAGGCTACTATACGTTCAATGTCCTGTAGCAATAGTCACTACAACGTTCATAATTGCCTGTAACTGTTAATACAACGTTCATTGTGATGTGAACTTAATAGAACGCAAATGTCTCACCTTGATGAATTACACATACTACAACGTTCATGTAATTAGTACTGACAAAGCCAAATAAAAATAGGGTTAAACCAAAAGGTGACGTAAATTGACCAGTACATAGCTGACTTTCCAACAAAGAACATGTCTGATTGTTTTTAAAAAACAAGTTATTGTTATGATGAGGTGAGGCATCCACACCAAATAGCAGGCTCCAACTACCGCATAAATTGTGATTGCGTTTTTACACCTCTCCGAGAAACTATTATGTATGTTTAGTTTTTCAGGGTTTCGCAGCAGTTGTTTCACTCTGTATTCATACATATGAGAATGTTTTGCCCTACTTCCTATCCGAAAGGCCAATGGGGAAATGGATGGCTGTCATTACCATAACTACATGAGCATGATTGAATAGTGCTACAGGAAGAGATCATAATTTTCATATCCTGTTTCAACGACCTCTGCTAAATTATTAATTTCATGAACACATTTAACGAGTATATCAATGTATATTCTGTAAGGGCTTCATCAATGAATCTTCTATTATACCCAGAACAGCTTTAATGATTTGTATCATATGCCTTCCTTAGAATGGCGAAAAAAATATCGCCAACTCAGAGTATTATCACTACAGGATAGTGTCTAAATATTACTGTCCCTAATACATTCCCTAAATATCGAAACACTAATGTCTGTTGCACTTAAGGCGTCATTTGGATTTTGGTATTACCTGCACTAAACAAGCCTGTGAAGGCAGTTAGCCTGTACGCCAGTGATTCATAACAGTATTTGCACTGATCATTTTTATACATTCATGATGTCGGTCTCACACGGCGTGTCAAAGCCCGCTGCGCGTGTTGCTGACGCAGCCCTAAATCAGCAAATTGAACGGCAACGAAAATCCAGAATGTATAACGAGGGGCGGATTAAAAGGGGGGGGGGGACTTCCGGTCCGTGCCCCCTCCCCCCCTCACTTTGCATGTAAATGGATCCGCCCCTCTGTAAAAAAAAAAAAAAAAAATGTAGATAAAATGCTATATTCTATGAAGAAAATCGTATTGTTTAATTTAGTCCTGATTTTTGATGCTTGCCTATACTACTTCTCCATTTGCTGTATACAAAAATTTATACCAAAAATATCCTCTCCTTTTTCGATATCTTTTTAAGAGAACTGACTCCACCAAGGAAGGATATCCAAAAAAAATGTCTGTCCCTTCAAAATACTTACATGAATAAGTAAACAAGAGTGAAAGTGATATTCTTGAGTAACTTGCAGTACACAATCAATTGACAGGTTTGTATTGTAGGGGGGGGGGGGGCATCCAGGCAAGTTGATCCACAAGGAGAGTTGATCCACCCCCTAGAACTACCACTTTCATTCAAGAAAGAAAGTTCAAACGCCCTCTATTCGTAGAGTGTCACATATCTTTCTTTTCATTTAAGGCAAAAAGTTGCATGACAGCTCTATAGACATGAGGTGAAGGAAGAACTCTAAATTGCTCAAAAAAGTGGATTTCAGAGTTAGAGGTAAGACCCTTTCTACATAGGAATGGTTATTTTTGTCGCATTGTGGGCAACATGTAGCCTATGAATTGTAGATTCATTGAGAAGGTTTTAATTGAATTTGATAAAAATGCTTTGAAGGGAGTCAAATCACATGTCAAAATAGCCGACCTAGGGAGAGATGAGGCTTAGCCACTAATCATTAGGAGACTTGATCCATGACTCAACTCTCCTCTGGTGTGTGGCCCAACTCTCATTTTTCTAAAATTAACATACTATTTACAAGTTTTTTGCTTTTTTCACACGATTCCACAGATTTGCAAAAGGAAATCGGACCGTGTGAGGGATGCAGCATTACTTAATCGAGCAGCAAAAGCAGTCCAAGAGGGGAACAGTGTTCGAGCTGCCGCACGAACATTTGATGTAGACCGAATGTCCCTCAAGCGGTTTATGGATGGACAGAAAAGTGATCCTCAAGGAGAAAGCGGATATAAGAACTGTCAACTGAAGAATATGATTATTTCGTCCAGAAATGGAAACCGAGCTAGCAGATCACATAAAAACATTAGCAGCAAGCTACCATGGGCTTTCGAAAGACAAATGTCGAAGCTTAGCATATGAATATGATGTATAGAACGGATCCCGATAGCTGGAAAACAAACAAACAAACAAACAAAAAAAGGAAACAGTTTCTGGTTGGGCTTCAAAAAACCCCATAGCCTTGTGATATTTTTACGTTTGTTTATCTATTTTCTCTTCCGTAATACAAAAGCAAAATGAAAGAAACAAATAAATACAATAAAGGACACTGGAGCTCAAATAAGAAGGATAATTTAATCTGATTTTCCTTGATAACAAATATACAGTTTACATTATTTGCATTGAGATATTATGGCCAATTATGATAGTGGTAACCGTTCTAATTTGGCCTATGGAAATAAGTCTATTGCTGAGTGTTCAAGTTGAGCTACTGCATTCTACCCTTTTCTCATTATTTATTTTTAGAGCAGAAAATGTACACATTTAACATGTTTAATGCCATTGTGTGAGATTACTACTTGAAAAAATTCTGTATTCAAGCGACTACAGAAACTGCACATCCCTTTTGCCCTGGGCTCTCAAATGGAAATCTCATGAAATGAGATTTATCAGAGATAATGATACATTAATTTTGAATAACATAATCTTAGGCCTATATAAGCTACATGAAACACAATGTCATATCAACCCACATGCACGAGATGTGCAATCAAGGACCACAATTTAAAATACGTAATTTGTTTATAAAGCAGCTCGCAAAGTCATGCATTAAAACATTCTTATATTGTACATTTCATAGGATCATAACGTCTGTCTCTACATAGACAGATAGAAAACAGTAGCAAACTACCTACCAACTACCAACTTGTATTATTCGTTTTGGATTCCATGTGTTGCGAATACCTAGCATCATAGAAAAAATATTTGTTAATCAGTTCAATCTGGACCTTCCATTAGAAATATCCAGTCTGTTTAAGTAAGCTATTAAAAATATCAATACATTTTGACAGGAATTTAAAGGGTGACTAAATTAGAGAGAAAAAGGGTGCTGTTTCAATGTATTTTTGCTTTCAAATCACGAATCTGGCAATTGATTGTCAAAATTATGTCTCGTTTTGGCGAAAAAGGGGGAAAAGTAAAGGTTTTGGGCCTGTTCCTTAAAACTCATGAGCTGATTGGCTAATTGACGTCACACCCCCAAGTGACGTATGAAGAGTAAGAGGCACAAGATCTGCAGGCTGCGGCAATGTAACATTGTACACACAATGCGGTATTTGACCCCTCTGTTCAACGGACAATTTATGAAAAAGGGAAATTAATCAATATAGTCTTAGGAGTGAATAATCATTATCAATATATTTTCTACAAGATCAGTGAACACTTTTGCCCCAATATACAGCTCTTGTTTTGTTTTTTTAACTTTTCTTTGAACAATGTTCTCATCCATCTGAGCTTGCCGAACGATAGTTTTGCATTGGTCTTAAACGCGTACACAGCCGTTTTATGCGTCTGTGCAATGTACTACACATCTTTAGTACGGCAACTATGTTCCCACTCGTACTAAGCGACTGGTGAACGCTTTTGTTTGGTTTGTTTTTACTCTTCGCTTTACATGTACTATACGGTACAAGTACTGACTTAGATTTTTGGCTGAATTCTTTGAGTAACTTAGAGAGATGGATAGTGATCGCGAGTCCGATTTGGAGGACTTTTTTGAGCCAGATACGAACTTTGATTTATCAGATGATTTATCGATCCCGAAAGAGAAGAAGCTCAAGTGCAGTGGCGAGGGGAATTCGACCATATATGTTTGAACCCCTCGCAGAAGACGCGCCAGGGCATGGTGAAGGGGTCGCGGGGGAAGGGCCTAGGGCCGCGGGTGAAGCTGCTGCAGCTGCTGGAGAAGAAAAGTGATCACTGCAAAATGTACTCACTTGGCCCTTGCCACTCTGCCCGCGTGAGCATACCTTTGCGACCGACAATTTCCGTAGATTTTCATCTTTAGGAAAATGATGTACGTAGGCTTACATCATCTTTAGGGGTCTTGCTACAGCCCGCAACTATACACCGATTTGGCATTATTGATGAAATTGTGTCCCAAAATCAAATTTATTGTGAGGAATTAAGAAAATATGCGATGCAAATGGTCGATGCGGTGATGCTCGGCACCGGGCTGGGCCTGCCGGGGCCTGCGGGCGCGCACGCTATATAGGTTGGTGGAATATTTTCCCTTACTTCTCGTACGTCACAGATCACGTGATCATGATGTCGCTTCGATGGGGTTTTTTTTAGGGGCGGGGCTTATGACCGTGTAAATCAGCAAAAATGTACTTTTCAAATGATTATGAAATACGACTGAATGCATAAAAAAGTGTGTGATAGATATTTTTTGGCTCCTGATGACTCCTTCCTACGAAAAATGGGCAATTAATTTTCTATTTTAGTCACCCTTTAATACTCTCACATTTCAAAGAATAACATGTAGCTCCAAATCACAAACAGTAACAGATAAAAAAGAATAAATATTACTTTCGGACTGCATTCAATTTCCTACGGTTTGAAGGGTGCCTAATATCATAGAAACATGTTAGTATAATAATGTGTTGTTTCATAATCAGCGTTTTAGTGACTATTGATGTATTGCTAAGTGTTTATATAGTAGAATCATAGATGCTGAGTCGTAATAAAGTAACATGTCGTCCTAAGGTAGACCTCTATACGAAAATGGTTTTATTTCTGTAATGTTTAAATCTAAGGGATCCATTTTATGTGCATTGTGGTTAAAGTTTCGTTTTTTGATGTCACTGGCTATCGCTAATAAAAAAAAAAAAAAAATTACAAGAGTAATCATAACTCATGGGATTGATTGCGCGGATGAATATGTTCTGTAATTATTCATTTGTAACAAATGCCCCAGCCCCAGCTATCCATCTTTAAGTCAGCATAGATCGATGTATCGATGATGCGTCTACAATATGGAAAAAATGATCCATTTGCTGTCTGAAATAATTCATAGTTCACCGTTAGTAAATGTCATTGTATTTCCATTTACGAAATCATGCATAATTATGATGATTATACCACCACTTTATACTAGGCAATGCAGGCCAATCCACAAGCGAAACATGTCTTTCCCTCCTCCCATTTACAAGGTGGCACAACTCTCCCAAGGGTGGCTCAACTCTCATTATGAGTATGCTCAACTCTCCTCACCCTGCGGGAGACTTGTGCCATTTGACAAATTATTTTAAACGGACTACTACTTTGAAATGGAATCACCTTGAATATCATAACTGACACTGTATTATAACATAGGAGCTAAACTTCAAATGAGAAGAAGTTCTACAACCCACAATGCAGGTTTGGGGAAATATGGCCCATTATGAAAAAAGTGACTCAATTCTCCTGGATCTCCAAATTAGTGGTTTGATTATTTCTACGACATATGCTCTGACGACGATTGCTCCGCAGTCAGTTTCTTATACACTGTCACGAAATACTGCCCGGAACAAAATTGCAAGAACAAATGCCAGATATCATCGACGCGCAGAACACGTGTTGCCCAATCCTAGTTACTGAACGTAATGTACTGAATAATCATACAAATGTAATCAATGATGATAATTATACAGAAAGCTGCATATAACATAAACAAAAAATGAATATGAACAAAATTGACAATATTGAAATGGTCAAATCTAATATGAAGTATACGTGTTTATACCTCCAAAAAAATTATAGAGGCCCTGTAGTGAGTGATGCATAGCGGACATTTCATTAAGCTTATTTTTAGAAGGTAATGTACAGGTCGTTATCAAAGAGTACTTGGAATTGAGTTTTATGATTACTTAATAAAAAAATTTAAAAAAAACGATTCGCATTTCACAGAAAACCCTTTTCCCACTCTTGACAAACGAAATCAGATACCACATTGTGCATATCGTAAGTAAAAATTGCACAATCGACATAAAAGGAATTATTTGTGGCTGGATATTTTTAGGTTTTGAAAGTACAGTACTGTGGTACTGTTACAGATAATACGTGATGAAATTAATTATTGATGGATAATTGAGTGCTGAAGGAAGTTTGTAGCTATCAAGCGGGGTGAACAGCATAGGTTGCAGCCAAGGTAAGCCCCTTCACCCGTTTAAAGGCCCGGGGGAAAACTGAAAACAAAATATTTACAATGGGTCCACAGCAGCAGGCGCGGAGTTGCCAATGTACAATAGCCACCTCAGAATGTGGAGTAAAGAAAAGAAGGAGACGAAAACATTTCAAATATGCGTCCCTCGCTACATTCGCTTGTAAGATATTCTGGACTATAAAAATCTCCGAAACCGAGTTAGAATAGGCCTACATCAGACTATACAGGCATTTTTATCCAGAATAACCAGTGTATGCAAGATATACGTCATTCTCCGTTTGACATGAGTCTGTAAAGATTATCAACGTTCATTCTCTTGTAAGACGTGAACATCTCACTTTATGCGTTAGATGTCCCACCACGTTCCTGTAATTTCTGCTGACAACACTGAAAACGACAGGGTTGAGCCAAAAAGTGGAGTAAATTAAACAGTACATTGCTATCTCCGTAACAAAATATAAGTCGGATTGTGTTTGCAGAGAAATTATTGTTATAATGAGGTAGGGCATCCATGCCAGATAGTTGGCTCCTACAACAACAGATATAGTTATCACGCTTTTGCACCTCTCGGAGAAAGTATTTTAATCCTGGTCATGCGCATCAGTCGAATTCGATGATACTAGGGCAATGTTTGATTGGCGAGCCATTTTGTCCCGCTAATTCTTCTGCGCGCGTGCAATGAATAAGAGACGCAGGTTGAGAAGAGTTGCTATAATGGTCAAGCATAGAGGTACTGCTATATACGTCGCCATAATTAGCTTAGTGAATAGCTCAGATCCCATTTTATAATCACAGTGATCAATTAGTCCACCATGTATTTTTTTTTTTTTTTTTTTTTTCCTCCCAATCGAGGATTTTATTTACAAAAATCAAAATATAGACAACAATTACTGCGTAATTACAAGAATATTCTTCAACAATGTTGTTCAAAATCCACTAGTTAAACATTCAGAATTTAAGTCTGTACAACATAATAGGTTTCCAATGATAGCATTTCAATGAACGTAAATAGGCCACCTCCGCAATGCTTTCATCTCAAAGTGCAATATCAACGAACAAACACTCACCTGTTATGCATAAGCAGGATCGCGGACCGCATACATCGGTCGGTGCTATATAGCCCAATAACACTTAAAGTATGCAGTCCGCGATCCCACTGTTTGATTACATTACGTAAATGGTCCATTCAAATGTAATACAATAATTTATTAGGTAACTTACAGTCTTCTTTTCCTCTTGTTTCATTTAAGAGTACCCTTTTTTCTACTTCTCTTTTAAATAAAAAAATCAGACCATTCTTTCTTCTATCGTGGCCAGATGCATTTCTTTCCAAAATCAATTTGTAAATACACCAAAAAGCAATAAAAAGCACGACATCTAAATCGTCATTCTCTAGTGTTAATATGTAAGAGATATCAAAATGTATCTCTACATGGAAAACCTCTCTTATGACATTTCTTACGAAAACAAAAAGTGGTTCATTTAACTTGCAGGCTAAAAAAGCATGAACTAGGTCTTCTTCAACGTTACAATGAAAACAATTGCTATCACTTGCTAAGTCCCACTTATGGAGGTTTCTCCGAGTCGGTAATAAGTTATAAAGAAATTTAAAACTAAACTCACGTAATTTGTTTTCTTGAAGATTAATGAAAAATCGTCTAAAAACATTTGGCCAGACAATATCAACGCTTAACGTTGTTTCCCAAAAAAGACAATGTGAATTCAAAAATGGTAACCTATTACTTGACATGATCATTCTATAGTACAATTTACTGCTTATTTCATATATACATTTTTCTTTTTTGTTTACAATAACATTTGGTAGAATTAATCTTCGATTTAGGAAGGAAGGTTCCTCATTTCTATTTCTAACATACCGTATCCATATTTTTGGTATTGCTTTCTTTAATTTCATATAATCAAATATCAAATTTGCTTTACCTCTTCTCGTACTCAAAATAAGCAAAATATCTTCAATTCTCTTGAAGGAGCCGTTTTCTAAAATATCGCTCAAGAATAGAATGCCGGCCTTATACCAATCATCATAAAAAATCATATTCCTGTTGAAAGTAATATTTTGATTAAACCATAGAATCTCGCCAGCTTTATCATCTTTATCTGTATTTTGTCGACTGGCATGTGATCTTATTACCATCCATGCATATAAAACTTCTCCATAAAATTTTGGTATGTATTTTTCCTTAACAATCTTTAACATATCTTTATCATAGTTACAATATAGTAATAACTTCAAACCACCCAATTGGTCAAACCAAAAATTACTCATTTCTTTCCATATGCCGTTACTTTCGTTCGAAAGTTGGCCAAGCCATTTCAATCTAAAACTAAACAATTGATTTTGTATTTCAGTCATATTAATTCCTCCATATATATAATTGTCTGACAAAACAGCTCTCTTTACTTTTTCTGTCTTAGATCCCCAAATAAATTTAAAAATGATTCTATTCAATTTCTTCAGGAATTCATTTGGCATAGTATCTACAATAATTAGATGTATAACCTGACTAAGTGCTAATGACTTAAGTACGGTCACTTTTCCAAAAATAGTTAAATTTCTTCTTTGCCAGCTCTGAAGAATATTTTCTAATTTCGACAACCTATTCATCCAATCTGTTTTCAAGGCCAATTCATTATCCATACAAATGTGATGACCTAAGTACTGGACGGGTTTATCAGACCATGTCAAATTATGTTTGGATATGTTCCACTTCAAAGTTACATCACCGATCCATATCATAGTGCTCTTATCTTTATTTAACTTTGGGCCGGCTACTTTACCGAAAAGCATCAACTCATCAATAATATTTTGAAGTGAAAGAGGGTCATGAACAAAAAATAAAGTATCATCTGCGTATTGCAGTAATTTCATTTTTATATTACATTGATCTATTTCGAATGGTTTAATTTCTGTATTTTTTCTGATCTTATTTGCCATAAATTCGACTGCTAGGATAAAAAGCAGGGCAGACAGAGGGCATCCCTGTCTGACACCCCGTTTGACATAAAATGATTCAGATACCCACCCGTTAACTATAACACTACTTTGTATATTTGTATACAGAACTTTGACCCAATGTCTGAAAGAAGGCCCCAAATTAACTTTTTCTAAACATAAATCAAGAAAATCTAAATTGAGACAGTCAAAAGCTTTTGTGAAGTCGACTAACATAATGGCTCCATGTTCTTTTTGGTTTGCCAGATACTGAATAACGTCTTTCACTAGCCTCACATTATTTGACGCCAAGCGACCTTTTACATAACCTGTTTGAGTTTCATGAACAATATGACAAAGAATCTTTTGGAGGCGTGTTGCTAGAATAGAAGCTATTATTTTATAATCACAGTTTAATAATGTTATGGGTCTCCAGTTATTAAGGTTCTGATGGTCACCCTTCTTAAACAAAAGTGTAATAATACCTGTCCTTTGTGTATTCGACATCGACCCTGTTATATAACATTCGTTTAAAGCTTTCACAAGAATATCTTTTATATGGGACCAGAACATCTGGTAAAATTCTATCGGTACACCGTCAGAACCAGGGGCTTTATTTTTACTCATGGAAAATACAGCACGTTTACACTCTTCTGTAGTCAACAGACCTTCACACATGTCTTTTTCTTCAACGTTTAACTGATTAACAGTTTGTCTTGAAACATAATTTTCAGTTTCTTTAACTCCTATATCTTCTTTCTCATACAACTTTGTATAGTATAATAACACTTCATTCATGATTTCTTTGTTTTCATAAAATATACGTCTTCCATTCTCGGACTTCAGTTGTTTTATTTCTCTCCTCTTCATCCTACTTTTTTCTAAATTTAAAAAATACTTTGTGTTTTTTTCGCCTTCCTCCATCCACTTTACGCGGGCTCTAATTCCCGCACCTTTCGCTTCAATCTTATATATTTTTTCTAACTTTTCTTTCACATTTGTATATTCGTTTAACAGCTCACTGTTATCTATATTACAGTCAATTTGCTTTTGTAGTAAACATAATAATTTTTCTAACTTCAATTTGATATCATTATTAATTACTGACTTATTTCTACTATATTTTTGTGAAAACTCACGAACTTTGATTTTTAGTAACTCCCACTTATCTATAGCCGATATGTGCATCTTAGAAATCCTGTGGATAAATTCGATTATCCGGTTTTGATAATCTTTGTTACTTAATATAGACGTATTCATTTTCCAGTATCCTGGACCTCTTTTGGTATTTTTGAATCTGATTTTCAGCGAAATTGCGTTGTGATCGGCACGTATAGCAGGCCTAATATCACTGGATAATGTTCTATTATAAATATTAGAGTCAACCAACCAAAAATCTAAACGAGAGGCCCTTTTAAGGGTAACGTTCCTCCATGTAAACTGCCTGACATTTGGATGCGTCTTTCTCCAGACATCATTTAACTTGTATTTCGCAATCAATTTTTGCAAATAAGTAAAGTTACCGTAATAGTTATTTAGTGTACCCATTATATCTTTTCTAGCATTGAGAACGCAATTCCAATCGCCTCCTAATATGATCTCAAAATGTCGTGAGTCTTCACTAAAGCATATTTCTTTTATTTCTTGAAAAATTAAATGAAAAAATTTCTCTCTACACTTTCTTTGTGTAGGGGCATATATGTTTCCTAACATCATATTGATATCATGAATCCGTACTTGTAAAAATAGTAATCTTCCATCTTTTTCATATTTCGTTTGAACATTCTCTATATTCAGACCTTGTTTAAAGAGTATTGCGACACCACGTGAGTGGTTAGTTCCATGTGAAAAGAAGCATGCGCCTCGCCATTCACATCTCACAATATTTTCAAGATCACAAGACCAAAAAGTTTCTTGTAGGAAGATAATGTCCCCTTTTTGATGTCTGAGCCAGCGGAATATTTGGTTCCTTTTATCTTTGTTTCTCAATCCGCGTACATTTAAACTTAATAAGTGACAACTACTCATGTGTTATGCATGGTTGTTGTGGGCTTTTCCTGGATTTGTTGTAATAGCAGCAATATTGTTCTATTTCTTTTTAGATAACCGTTTGCGGGATTTCTGTTTCCTTTTCACAGCTGTTCCTTGCTGAGTTGTATCTCCTTTGTTTAGTTTGACAAGCTCAGGTGATTCTGCTGACAAATCTGATTGCTCGATCTCGTCTACCGATTCAGCGGTCGAAAATTCATCGTGTGAATTGCTGGGGCATTCTTCGGCATCACAGTCAGCTGAAAGTTGTGCCGTGCCGCTCGCGACGTATTGCGTAATCTTGGCTTGCAGTGCTCCATGGGAAGGCTTCAGGTTGCTAGGAGGCCGCGAAACAGCTTGGGAGACGGTGGGCGTGGCACACAGCCGATCGCAAGCGATAGAAACAGTAGGGGCTGGGAAGTCGGAGTGAGCCTCGGGGAAGTGCCGCGATACGGCTTGAGGAGCGGTAGGCGTGTCAAAAAGCTGATCGCGAGCAGTAAAAGCTATGGGAGCTAGGCTGTCGGTTTGTGAAGCGGGGGGAAAGTTGCTGGAGATAGCTGCGGGGGCGGTCTGGCTAGGTAGAGGAGGGAAATCCTCGTTGCAGTCACGGGCGATGTGACCACTCTGGTTGCATTGCTTACAGGTGACATCTTTGGTGCAACGAGAACGGTGATGTCCAACTGAGAGACATCTAGAGCAAGTAACTGAAGACTCTGGGGGGTTTTGACCATGATGGAAGACTCTTCCTCGAAAAAGTCCAAAAGTAATGAATCTAGGTAGAGACTGGGAGGGTTTCTTCAAATAGATGACCCTGTCACCGGTCAAGCAATCTGTCAACTTTCCATCTACTCTCAAACGCTGAAGAATAATCTTTCCGACTGGATTGTACTTTCTTTTTTCAAACTCATCTGAGATCAGAGAGTCACTAGCTGAAAGCGGAATGTCTTTGACCAAGACACGGATCGTGTCTTCATCATGTGACAGAAAGGGATTGCTGTCATACACTGCAACTTGTACATTTCTAACTTTCAGACCCTGTGTAATAAGATCAATGCGAGCTTTCTGTGTCTCGATGTAAAGTCTCCATAGACCTTTTATTTTCTGTATGCCTGATATTTCTTTGCTTGAGACAGTACGACTAAGAGTTTTATACATGTCTTCGGTGTAGAAAGCTCTTTCTTCTGTCTCCGGAATATCACGATGTTTAACAAATACGGGCTTGCTTCGTATCTGCTGTGCAGTTACGTCATCAAAATCCGCTTTCTCTGCGTACGTGGCACCTGACGCCATAGTACCTCTTATATTGGAAACAGTTATAACAAAATCAAATCAGTCTGCACCACTTTATCGGTAACAAGGTTCAACAAATTATGAATAATACTTATCTTGAATGTTCCTAAAATGAGGCCTCCAAAGCAAATTATCCAAAAAATGTCCAAAATTCAGTAAAAACTAGGATTTTTCTCACCAACTTCGATGGTCGTAACCTTCAAGATGAGTGAGAAGGGCGCCCTCTCGAAATCATGCATAATTATGATGATTATACCACCACTTTATACTAGGCAATGCAGGCCAATCCACAAGCGAAACATGTCTTTCCCTCCTCCCATTTACAAGGTGGCACAACTCTCCCAAGGGTGGCTCAACTCTCATTATGAGTATGCTCAACTCTCCTCACCCTGCGGGAGACTTGTGCCATTTGACAAATTATTTTAAACGGACTACTACTTTGAAATGGAATCACCTTGAATATCATAACTGACACTGTATTATAACATAGGAGCTAAACTTCAAATGAGAAGAAGTTCTACAACCCACAATGCAGGTTTGGGGAAATATGGCCCATTATGAAAAAAGTGACTCAATTCTCCTGGATCTCCAAATTAGTGGTTTGATTATTTCTACGACATATTCACAGTGATCAATTAGTCCACCATGTATAGATCGCACAATACTCAATGAAACACCAAACACAAGACTTACGATCAGCATGATCCGGATTCTCTTCAGAGTTAGAATATTATAGTAGTGGAGAGGACGGGTCACTGCGACGTAGCGGTCGATGGTGATCACAAAAACCGTGAGGTGAGAAAACATTACAAAGATTACACAAGAAGTTGCCACTAAATGACATGTTACCATAGATGACTCTGTGATTTCGCTATCCAAATAATATAAGATATCCATTCCGTAACAAACAAATCCTCCAAAAGCGTCAATAACAGCTAATATTCGAAGGCACAGATGAAGATTCTCTGTGAATAAAGAAGTACTGTAGGTTAGGACAATCAGATGAAAAAACTATTAGTGTTACAGCAAGGAACAATCCTAAAAACTCCATAAAGAAAACAGTGCTGAAAACAGTAGAATATGCGACATTTCTGCTTGTCGAATTCTCCATCTCCTAATCAAGTCCGAATCAAGGCGGTCCATCTAGGCCTATAGCCTAACTTCTCCCGACGAAAATATCATTGCCCATATTGCAGACAAATTGTTGGGGAAGGTGTATTATATACATATTCGGTATATGCATTGTTAAAAATCATGTTTATCATACCGTGATTATAGGATATTTCTTTGCCCATATTGCAGACAAATTGTTGGGGAAGGTGTATTATATACATATTCGGTATATGCATTGTTAAAAATCATGTTTATCATACAATGATTATAGGATATTTCTTTTTCTAGACGTGCACTATGTACAAGATGAATCCATATTATCCTTTGTATGTTACACCCGAAAGGTTTGCCACATCAATTTGAATGACGCATTGATTGATTAAAGACTGCTGATTATAAACATCTACATTTGTGAAGTGAAATTGAGAATGGATGCCATTATCAACCAAAAGTAAGAAAAAATATATATGACTGTTGATTTTGATTCATGATTTATTCGTCTGGTAAAGTTGCTGGTACCATACAAACACAAAAAAGTTCCTCATTCTGCGTATCTTATAACGCTCACTACAGTTCAAAATACTTTTTTTTTTTAAATCTCATTTCTAGAAGAGTTCAAGAATTATATTTTTAATCAGTGTAGGTGTATATACGTGTGTGTTTTTGTGCGTGGGTGGGTGTGTGTGTCTCTCTCTTTAATATTTGAGCTTTGAAGTTTGAAATTCGATTTAACAACAAACTCTACAAACAGTATGAATTAATACATAGATACCTGTATAAATAATCTTTTAAAAGGAAAGTCCACCTGCTATCACGTTAGTTTTAACAGAAACAGAACATTTTAAGAAAAGGATGAATGAAAGTTTGAGACAAATCCGATGAGAAATAAGATAGTTATGAATTTTTGAAGTTGTATAAATCAACCAAACACAAACTGGCAACTCTATGACGTAATAATGATAATGATATTAATAATAGTAATAGTAATAACAATTATGATAATAATAACTGCTTTTTATATACATAAGCGCTTTACAGTGTATCATCTACCCCTGTCATAAGATTCAATTGCGATTCTGCACTCAGAGTGCACATTCTCCACTCCACTTGAAAGCAATCCAGCTTGGCAACCATTTTACAGGCGCACATGTGCTTTTCCGGCCACAATGACGTATCTTGCGAGTTCCTCTTCCGTTTGTCCTGAACTAAAAAAAAATCCTAAATTTCAATTTTCTCTATAGAAAATATTCAATCATACATGCACCGTTGATGTAATCATTGTACATATTTTTTTTAACAAAATTGTATGAAACAAATTTTTATTAATCTGTTTCTCTCATTTTGCTGTTTTTATCAAGATAAACTAAATCATCAGCAACTAAGAAATTTAAAATTTTAATATGAAGTTTCCTGTATCGAGCAAATGGGAAAGGAGCTAGCAAGAAACGGCACAGAGTTGCCAATCTGTGTTTGATCAAAGTTGTAATCAATCAAACCAAGGAGTATAACTCCTTGGTTTGATTGATTACAACTTTAAAAATTCATAACTTTCTTATTTGGCTTAAACATTTTTAATAATCTGTTTCTCTTATTTTTCTGTTTTTATCAAGATAAACTAAATTCCAGGGTGGACTTCCCCTTTAATCAGATTGACATATTAGATATAAGTATTCAATGTAGACATTCAAATAAAAGCAGATATTAAGACAATTAAATTAATTTCTTGATAAACACAGTTGTGAAAGTTCACCCTCATTCTATCAAGTTGGTTTGATTAGAAGCAGAAACTAAAAGAGAAACAGATCCGAGAAAGTGATTACGTCCGTACAACCCCCTGTGCGTAGAATGTGTGAAGTCCATCATTGATTCACTGTCCCCGAAATTCGCCCCCCCCCCCCCACGCACAGGGGGTCGTTCGGACAAAATCATTAAACACGTCCAGAACTGGACTACCACTTGCCGTGTACAACAAAAATCTTTAAATAAGATATTTAATCATACATGCACCCTAGGTGTGATCCTTGTACATACACGTTTTACACGACCCCTCTTTGAACAACTCTATTCCTTTATCAACTAAGAAAATGGAAATTTATGAGATTTTTCAGTACTGAGTAAATGGCAAAGGACCTCGAAAGATACGTCCCAGAATTGCCAATTTTTTTTTCTATTTGGTACAACTTCAAAAATTCATAACTTTCTTCTTTCATATCGGATTTTGCTCAAAGTTTAACTATTCTGTTTCTCTTATTTTTCTGCTTTTATTGAAATCAACTAAATGTCAGGGTGGACTTCAGAATGGAACAGAACAAATCAAGCAAGATGTATGTCGGTTTTGTTTTTTTTGTTTTTTTTTTAGATTATTATTACTATTAGTCGGCTTGGCATTTTATGAACCTAGAAATGTTCCGTCCTATATAGCTGTTTTGTTGATTTGTGATATTATGTGTTCTTAGATGTTTGTCGGGTTTTTTCAGCTTTCTTGCCCCAGGGGCAACTTTGAGCAATTTGCATAATTTGCATACATCCCAAATGGCGCCTGGTAGCGATATCAATACCCAACTTTTGAACTAAAGGTCGCATACTCGTGTATGATACTTGTATATAGGGGTTTCGAGGGGCTTATAATTTTTAATGTTATTTATGCAACTTAAGAACGACTTTAGGTACTAAAGGTAAAATGACGGTAAAATGTCACATTTCTTATCTGTAATATACGCCTAATGCTTAATTAATGGATTTTGGGTTTGTAGAACTAATTTATGATGTAATTGATTAAAATATACGGTCATTATTGGTCAGAAGGGGGTCAATTTAAGGTCAAAGGTGAACTTCATATAGTGCAGTAGTGTATAATACTTTATGTAGATATGATTTGTCTTTGGCGGGTTTGTGGTGCTGAATCCGTCGATGATGTTATGTTTTCAATTTAAGTCGAGTTCACGAACTGAAGATCAGGTCAAAGTTCAATACCCCTACGTCACAAAGGCCAAGTTCAAATATCTGTAATTTTTAGTTCCTTGTCAGGACTCAGAGAATAGTATTTGTATTCAGACTTACGTTTAACCATATCTCACATAAAGTTTCTTATTCTAGTATTTGTACGTTTCGGTATACTGTAGAATGACTGAATGCCAAATGACTAAAATATATTGGGTCGTATGACGAGGCGCTACATTTCACAATTTCCGCAACGCTGAAGTCTGTGACAATCTTACTATGCTCTTTCCCAGTGACACAGTAATGCACTTCAACAATTGGACTATTATTTGGCTTGTATTACCAGATTACCGGTCTTGATCTTTGTTGGAACCACGAGCCTTCGTTGTTGTTGTTTTTTTTTTAATTGCTACCAGGCGCCATTTCTTATTTATGCATTATTATGCAAATCGCTCAAAGTTGCCACTGTGGCAACAAAGCTAAAATTGTTCTAGGGCCACAAAAGATCACAAATCAGCGAAAAAAACTTCAATGTACAGGACAAACAAAACCACGTAAAGAGGAATTTCAATATATGTTTCAGAAAAAACGTTCTCGTGTTGTAAAATGAAAGTGGACGATGCATGAGCAAATATCACTTGGAATCAAGTTCCATATTGTTATGATAATTAAAGAACAGATTTTGCAACAAAATATGTTAATTAATGAATAAAGAATTTTACACTTGTCATAATTCAAATTTATTCAAAAGTTGTGTATTTAATAGACTGTTATGTGTTGTATTGATATTAACCAATGTATGTGACAGAATGTGCTACAGTAAAAAATAACAATAAAACAAAAGGGAAAAAAAAGTAGGTCAGTGTGATAGATAGAAAAACGTTTTGAAGGTACTGAATTTATCGACAAATACAACAAAGCATTCAGGATTTTGTCTGCTCGTACGTATTCTGAATGCTATTTTGCTTTAATAACCTGAACAGGATTTCAGACTTGTGATAGGGTATTATGAGCATTTCCGTATAAAGGACATCCTTGAAGAGGAAGTCAGCATTTTATTTTCTCACATTTTCCAATCTTTCTGGTATGGCATGTATGGTGACATCAGTCAAGGTCCCCAAGAAAACTAGCATCTATCTTGGACTTCGGAATTTTGTATAGAATCAATACTGAATTTTGATTAGTACTTGTACTACTGGTATCATATTCCTTGTTAATATAAAATATATGTACAATAATGTCCGTGATTTAAGAGTTATTCCAGGCGTGGTACATATGGAATTCTTTTTGAAAATCAGCTTTAATTTTCAGCATTTTTCATCACCGAATGTTGAAATATTGGTTGTTATATCTTACATTCTAACAAAAATTAATGATCAATTTAAACGCTTTTATCCTCACATCAAAATGTTAAATGAAAATGAGCATAAGTGAAAATAAAATGTTAACTTTTCGAGATCTTTTGCATTTTTGGCCCGCAGCTCAGTGTTGATATTAGTTTTGAATTTGTCACGCTCAGAAAATGATTTATGATTTTTCTTAGTTAACCTAGATTACTCTTTACGTAGATGAAGACGACAAATATTGTTATCAGTTCAATAACTACTATAATGACTGCTTTCCTCAGAAGCATATTCTCCTAAACTTCCAATGATTCGATGGCGAATATGCTGGTATAAAAACTTACGCTCCCCGCATGTTCACAATACTGAGGTAGATTTAGACATTCATATTATGAGGAAAGACATTTTCATCAAGAATGGCTTGTGTTATATGTACGCCCTTCTTCAATCTGCGCTAGTCAGTAATGTCCATCAATGTTCATTATCTCGTAGACACATGGCAGAACAAAAATATCTCACCTTACGGATTAGATTTATTACTGCGTTCTTGTAATTTCTGTTTACACGACCGAATACGAGAGGGTTAAGCCAAAAAGTGGTGTACAGTAACCAGTAAACTGTTTTCTCTAAAACAGAGTTCTGTTGTGTAGAGAAACACATTATTGTTTTGAAAAAGAAGGGCATCCACACCAAATAGCTGGCTCCAACCACAGCGGAAACTGTTATTGCGCTTTTAAACCTCTCTGAGAAACTATTTTGTTCCGTGTTATGGGCGACAGTGGAATCACGTGGTTGCAGGGCAATGTTTGATTGGCGAGCTGTCTTATCTCTCTTCATCTGCGCACGTGCAATGCAAAGAAGACGCACGTTAAGAACAGTCGTTACAACGACCAAAAATACAGGCACTATTTGGTAAACCATGATGATTCGATGAATGCAGAGGTCAGGTCCATTAAAATCACAGTTATCAATGAGTGCAACATTAATAGATCGTCCTACACCCACGGAAACTGCTGACAAAAGAGCTAATAGTACCAACATTTTTATTCGCCTCAGAGTTATGATATTGTAGTACTGGAGAGGGCGGGTCACGGCGATGTAGCGGTCAATGGTAAGAACAAATAGTGTAAACTGGGAAAATCCCACGAAGGTTGTACAGATAGCCACAGCCATATTGCATCTTATCACGGAGGATCTTATGATTGCTTCGTTAAAAAGATTCAAAATTGGGAATCCGTAACATATTGATCCTCCAACGATGTCACATACTGCCAATATTCGAAGGCACAGATGAAGGTTAGCGGTGAAGAGAGAGGCGTTGTAAGTAAGCACAGTCAGGTGAACAACATTCAAAGTCACTGCAAGGATCACACCGAGAGACTCCATGAAAACAACGACAGTAATAGCGGCGAAATTGGATTCGTTAACATCTGTCGAATTCTCCATTACTAAATGTCACCTGTTTAATAACTTTCCGCAAGGATGTTAATTGCGAACAAAGAAGTGACCAGTTGTGGTTGACTGTCGTTAGATTGATTATTTGTTGTGGATCACGTTCATTAGGCAATATGATGCCTACTCTCGATTGATGTGATATTTTATTCATACACTACAACTACAGAAATATAGATGAATGTGCGTGTGCTGCATGCAGAAGACGAAACCTATTAATCTATTCAAAGCTAGCAGTGGTTTATTTGTTTAGACATTGTAGGCATTAACATGGTGACTTTATTTTGAAGAAGGTGTCCGTAGAGACGGAAAATGTTTCAGTTTCAGTAGCAAAGTTACTATAACGTTCACTCCATATAGCAGTAGTTACTATAACCATGGACCTACTAGGTCCATGCTATAACGTTCATTGATGATGATGATGATGATGATGATGATGATTCACAAAATTTGTATGGCGCCATATTTCTGTTAACAACATTCAAAGGCGCTGGCTCCTCCAATAAAGTCATTATTTACACACCTCCTGAAATAGGTATGTTTTGAGGCAAGATTTGAAGTGTTCTGATGGGAGATCATATAATTCCATACTGACTTTAGCTCATTTGCACTATACTGAATAACAGGCGTAGCACATTCCTTTCAAGAGAGAGTAAATTAGCAGTGCTATTGTACCAGTGATATTAAATAGAAGTCGCACAACATACCACTGCAAGACATCCTATTGTGTCTAACTCTGCTTGGCTGATCATGAAAAGCACACAACACAAGGGATTGAACTCCAGAACATATGGGACATCTTGGCAAGTACTAAAGTGACGGCAATCTACAATCTGAAAAATGATTTCATAAGCTCCAAACAGCTAAGTTTCAAATCACCTAGAAATGGTCCTGTATGTAGAGTCCAAGTATCACACTAATCAACATGAAACACTCAAAACTCAGATACTCAACAAGATAGCGAAAAAAATGACAAAATTGGAGGAGCCAATATAAGGGTTGCCAGCACAATGCGCACACACAATCATTCATTGTCCTGTAGCGATAGCGATATCAAAGAGTATAAAATTAATATGAAGAATGCTCAGTCCCGAAATAAAGCATGTCGATCGGCCAAGAGGGAAAGGTTATAGTCTTTATCAAGATGTTTGTATTATTTATTTTCTTTATGTTCTCTTCTTTTTCTGTATATCGCTTTTTGTAAAGTCGTGAAGGGCATAATCTTGATACTTTCCCTTCAAATACAAACTTATGTCCCAAAAACAGATAGGAATCAACTCTAACTGAACCAGGGAGGAGAAGGAGAGAGTTCGGAAGGGGAGCTATAGGACAGAATGATGTTTGTATTTTTTGTTACAGTTATTTGCTGTGAAATTTCCATTAATAGCGGCCTCTTTATGTGATGGGGGAGGGGTGTGGTCCAAACATGTTCCCTGATATTAAGCTCTATTATTATGAGCAAATACTGCGATATCTGACGGGAATGTTGAGAAAATTTTTCTAAATCAGAATATTTCATTTGATATCATGATTTCTGCAAATTATAGGAATTATAGACCTATAATGTAAATTTATAGGACTTATTTTGTTAAAAGTCAAGACAGAAAAGGGTTTATTAAAATGAGATTGCATGCCTGCCCAGCAATTCCTTATTCAAATATAAAGATTAATTATGGGTGGCGTATCCAAGATTCTCTTATTTTTATCGGTGGCGTATCCGGGAATGCACGTGCCCCTACTGAGTGCCAGCCAAAACTAAATCTGGCATATCTTAGTTACACATTGAGTGAAAGGAAATGTGTGACCCTCCCCCCCCCCTCCCCCCCCCCCCCCTCCCAGGAACATGAAAAATGTGATAACCTTTTTTTTCCTCGCTCGTCCGAATTCAGAATAGAAGGCATCTGATGATTTTGGGGGTTCGTCAGGCGTGAGCCCCCTCCCCTCCCCCTGCATTCCTGGAAACGCCACCAATATAAATAACGTACGGTAAGTTATTTGTAATATTCTGCTGTAGGAGTGTGAGACAATTTGGTGAAGAAAACAGTATAGGGGCTTGCTCCGAAGCCCTCACCAGCGCAATAGGGCTTAATAGCTACCAATATTGTATGAAAAGGGGGAAAAAACGGCCTCCGTATTTTGAATTGAATTAACTAGTAACAAACAGTAGCAGCTGATGATATAATTTATTTATTAACAGTCCTATTCTGTCTTTTGTAGGAATATCCCATTCCTTTTGCCCCCCAGCTCTCTTTGTCTCTCCCTACCTTCCCTCCCCCTCTCACAGGCTTTCGACCATTTTCTCATACTCTCTTATTCTCTTATTCTCTCTTAAAAATGACTCCAATAGAAATGAGGACAAAATAATGATCCCTTATTGTTTTGTTTTTTTCAATCTCTACATTTAATGAGATAGACCACCAACACTATGCAATCCCGTTCTTCACATCCATGTCATAATACTAGGGGCGGATTCAGGGGGAGGGGGGGGGGCACTGCCCCTCTTTTGGAACCAAACTGGCATACCTTAAGTACACAATAAAAAAAATTGCCTCCTTAATTGTGTACTTTTCCGGCTCTGTGCTCCCTCTTTTACAACATCCTGGATCCGCCCGTGGAATAGGAATCACATTCTCTTGAACTACAAACTACAGGCATACGCAGGCTCTTGCCTTAAATGTAAATAAAACCGAATCGAGCACCATTAGTTTGGGAGCCCACAAGGCTAACAATGTCCGAGAAAACTTGTAAAAAGGCCTACCCCGCAAGACTGACAAGACAGCTTCATGGACCAATGGCGGATTTAGGGGGAGGGATTCCGTCCGGCGCCCCCTCCCTTTGAAAGAAAATTTATACATCACTGTGCCCCCCTCTTTTAGAACTTATAACTTTTTTTTTTTTTTTTGCTTGTCAGAGAATTATGGAGGAAAACTGGATAATCTGATACCCCCCCCCCCTGAACAACATTTAAAGGGCTGGCAAAACAGAATTTTCGCCAACATGCGGGGTCTACTGGACTTATCGAGCCTTAATTATACCTTTTCAGAGCTTTAAATTTCATGTAAATCACATTTTTCATAATTTCAAATAAATATTAGGGGCATTAAAATCACTTCAAAACCCCTGTTTCCATGTGTTAACCTATGGGAGCTGGAAGGACAAAAGCATGCATATTCCAGTTTATTTATGCGGGGTCTATTAGACCCATCGAGCCTTAATTATATCTTTTCAGAGCTTTAAATTTCATGTAAATCACATTTTTTATATTTTCAAATAAAAACAAAGGGAATTATAATCATCCTAAAATTCCTTGTTTTCGCATGTTAACTTATGGCAGACGAAACTTTTTTGGTCAAAAGCATGCATATTCCCCGGGATTTATGTGGGGCCTTATATATTTTTGAGCCTTAATTATACCTTTTCAGAGCTTTAGATTTGATGTAAATCACATTTTTTTATATTTTAAAGTAAAAACAAAGGGTATTATAATCATCCTGAAATTCCTTGTTTTCGAGTGTACACCTATGGCAGGCGAGACCTTTTTGGGGCCAGAAGCATGCATATTCCCGTTTATGCACGGTCTATTAAACTCAACGATCCTTGACTATACCTTTTCAGAGTTTTAAATTTCATGTTAATTACATTTTTCATAATTTAAAATAAATGCTAGGGGCATTAAAATCATTTCAAAATCCCTGTTTTTGCGTGTTAACCTATGGCAGCTGGATATTCCCGTTTATTTATGCGGGATCTCTTCCACTTTTTGAGCCTTCCTTAATTTTTTTCAGAGTCTCAAATTACATATAAGCCACATTTACAATAAATTCAAGGCAAATACTAGGGGAACTATAATCATTCTTAAAATCCCTGTTTACACGTGTTATCTCTATGGCAGATGACTCTGTCAAAAAGCAGGCATGATCCCGGGGGTTCATAGTGGCATTTATTGACAATAAAGGTTCAAGAAATGTTTTTTGAACTATCCATCCTTTCTCTCGTGCAAAAATCAGACTTGAAAAAGATAGAGTAAGATATGAAATATCAAGAGAAAATGAGACATCTTTTCACGTGTTATAGCTATATGGCGAACGTTTTTTCCCCCGAGTCTTTTTTAACACAGCAATTAACGCCTGCCAAATGTACTACGGAAGTAGGTGAGAGTAATCTGTCTTGATACTATTAAAAGTCTTTGGCGATATTCATCTGACGGTTGGCCTATTCTACACACAGGTCACACAGATTTGTTTGATATCAAACTAGGGCTTCCACTTTCAAGGAAATTTCCTTATCTAAAGGAAAAATAGGGAATTTTGAAAGTGTCAAGGAAGTTAAAAAATTCAGGGAAAATTTTGAAGAAATATCCCGGAAATCAAAGAGAATACTTAAAAAGATAAAATTTAAGTAAAATAAGCATAATTGCAAAATAAATAAAATTTTGGACACAATATTCTGTTATTTTGATCCATAGAGTTTACTAGTTTACTAACTAGACTCTATATGGTCTGATAGCGTCTTGTCTTGAGAACTATGTGTGTGACATGAAGTCCGCAAGGATTTACAAAGTATGTAAGTCCACTAGCGTATCTGAAGGTCCTCCGCCCTCCCTACAGATTTTCGACCATGAAAAAAATAATCACTGATTCTTTCTATCATTATGGAGCAATTATTTCGAAGTAATAACACACAAACGTACAAATCATTAGTTGTTGTTTTTTTTTTCATGATAAAGAATTAACCCTGTCAAAACACTTCAATCAAAACGTCATGAGGCTAAAAATTTTGCTCACTCGCTTCTCTTGCCCCCTAATATCTAAGAGACATTGTGCTGTTGATAATGATACTACAATGACAAAACTAAAAGAGGCTTTCAAGCACACCAAAGGAAAAAAGTAGGAGAAAAGTAGGATCAAAATTTCGGAAAAAGTAGGAGAAAAGCAGGATTTAGGAGACAGAAGGTAGGATAAAAGTAGGATATTTGCAGGTTCTCCAGATTTCCCCCCATATTGATACGTAACCGCCGGGTGTTCTGACTATAGACCTCAACAATCTGTAATTATTGCACTGATTGACTGTACCCATTTCATGTCGAAGCTCAAAGGATTTGAGAAAACATACTCGATAGGATGACCACATTGCCAGGTTCCACTTCTTTGAGATGCAGTCATGCAAGGAAGCAATGGGTATGACTGCACTTCCATCTTGTGGTAAATCTCTAAGACCCCTAAAACATGTAACTAAAATAGTGTTTGAGGAGGGTCCCATTTGGGGGCTGGGGCTGGGTCGTAAAAATACCACAAAAAGCAAGCCCTTATATTTAACTTCCACCCCCAGGCCCCCCCCCCCCCCCCCCCCCCCACACACACACAAAAACACAGTATGATAAGGTGACCCCTGACACAATTCAGGGCTGGCTTTACATACACAAGGCAAGATAAAAATGAGAGAAAGAAAAAAACTCAAAATAAACAGAAAAAATGGAAAGAGAAAACAGAAAAATAAAAATTAAGCAATACAGAAGGAAGAATAGGAAAAAAAAAGTTCAAGGAGGGTAAACTCAAATAACGACATAATAAAATATAGAAATAAAAACAAAAAATACATAAGGAAATATAGACAGACAACAAAAGAAAAATGAAAATAAAATACAAAGAAGAATAGTCCGAAAAGGTTAAAGACTTGGGGCAAAACAGTAAACTACATAAGAAAAGAGAGAAAGAAAAGGAATACATATATGCGGAAAGATAAAAAAAAATGAGAGAAGGAAAAAAGCAAATACATGTACATATATAGAAATATAATAAAAAGGAATTAGGATGAAAAGAATAAGAAGACTTTAAAAAAGGGAAAACAAAGAACTACATAAGGAAGGATAGAAAACAAAAGAATGTAAACAAGAGTGGATAAACATAAGAACAGATGGAAAGAGAATTAAAGCAAAGAAATACAAAGCCAAAGACAGAAACAAACAAAAAAAATGAAAGAAGGCAAAACAAAGAAATATATGAGGAAAACAGCAAGAGACTACACAAGGAGAGATAGAAATTTTAAAACGTAAGGAAGAAAAAAAACTGACACAGAAATGTAAAGGGAATTTTGAAAGAGACGTGGAAAGATAAATACAGTATTAAGGAAATATTAAAGAAGTAGATAATAGAAAAACAGAAACAAAGAAATGCATGATATTAGAAAGTGAATTAAGAAAAGGTAGAATTTTTTAAATAAAGCACTACAGAAAACAAGAAAGAAAAACAAATGCATAAGGATAGAACAAAAATAATTAGAACAAAAAACACAAAAGTAAAGAAAGAAATCTAAAATGATAGAAAAAAAAAGTAATTCATACGGAATATAGAATGAGTAGAGAATATTATAAACAGAAAAACAGAGAATATAAGAAGGAATAGAATGGAAGACAAATGACGGGAAAAACAAAGAAATACATAGGGAAAGGTAGGGAAAGATAGAAAAAGCTAGACAAGTGAAAACTGAGGAATAAATAAGGATATATGGAAAGAGAAATATAAAGATGAAATCGAGGAAGAAAAGCAGATAGAAACATTAAAAAAAAAAAAAACACTGAAAGGATAAAAAGAGAAGATGACAAAAAGGGTTAAAAATAGAAATGCACAAGGAATTGGATTCTAGGACAACTACCCCCTAGACAACTACCCCCCGGACAACTACCCCCCGGAAAACCACCCCCTGGACGACTACCCCCCTAGGACATCTACCCCCCAGGACAACTACCCCCAGGACAATTACCCCCCAGGACAACTACCCCCCAGGACAACTACCCCCCAGGACAATTACCCCCAGGACAATTTTTCCGGGGGTAGCTGTCCAGGGGGTAGTTGTTCGGGGGTAGTTGTCCGGGGGGTAATTGTCCTGGGGGGTAGTTGTCCTGGGGGTAATTGTCCTGGGGGTTAGTTGTCCTGGGGGGTAGTTGTCCTAGAGGGTAGTTGTCCTGGGGGGGTAGTTGTCCTAGGGGGGTAGTCGTCCAGGGGGTGGTTTTCCGGGGGGTGGTTGTCCGGGGGGTAATTGTCCAGGGGGTAGTTGTCCGGATACGGGCATAAAAGCGTAAATAGTGGTGCTAAACAAAAGAGGAGGCTTACCTTATAAACCAAAAATCTTGTTAACGAGGTACATGCTGCGAACAAAAGAACGCGACAAAAAAGTAGGCCTTCTTTTCGCACGATATGTGCGTATCGCGTTATTATCGAATTCTCCATTGATAAAGAAGGGCGCACGTGGAATGTGTAGGAAATTTAATTGCATTTTACTCTCCTTTTCTTTTATTGAAATATCGTTTTTTATGTGATTCAATTAAGGTTTTATTTCTTTAATTTCCTTTTGAGTTGAAAAAAAACAAATCTTTATTACTCCTTTACTGATGTTTTTGAGGGGGTGGGGGGGGGGGGCTTTGTGGGGCGAACATGCCTTTTGCCCCAACCTTTTTGTTTGGGGGTGATCGCCCCCCCCCCCCCCCCCACCCCATGAACGCATCCAAAATCTCAGTCAGGTTTAAATGACGTCACAATGGCAGGTTTCTTCGCAAAAACCGCGCCCTTCTGGAAAAAACTAGAAGAGAAATATAAAACAAAATCATACAAAACGATAAAGAAAGAAGTAAGAGAAAAATACTGAAAACATAAAAGTAGGAAGAGAAGAAGATACTAGAATAAGGAAAACAGAATAGAGAAGATGATAAAAGGAAGAAACAAAAAATAAGAGATAAAGAAAAGATCAAAAGAGGACATGAAAGGAGAATAATAAAGAAATACACCGGGTAGGGTAGAACAAAAGATGAAAGAGATGAAAGAAGGAAAAAATAAAGGAAAAAAAGGAGAGAAAAAAAAGACAAGATGATAGAAGGGCAAAACAAAAGAATAACATAAGGGAAAGACAGCAAGAGAAGATAAAGAAAGGGGAAAAAAGAAGAATATATGGAAAGACAAAGAGAGGAGATCCAAGAAAGATAAATATACAGAAAGAGAAGAACAAACAGAGATCACTAAAAAAAAGAACATGAGGAAAGACAACAAGAGAAGATGAAGAGAGTTCAAAACAAAGAATAACATAAGAAAATACAGAAAGAGCAGATGAAAGAAAGCCCAAAGCAAAGAATAACATAAGAAAAGAAGGAAACAAAAGAGAAAGAAGGAAATAAAGAGAGACGTAGGGAGGAATAGAAGTAAAGATGAAGGGGGAAAAATAAAGGAAAGAAAAAGATAAAATGATACTAAAACAAAGAATAACATAAGGAAATTTAGGGGAAACAAATGCAGAAAGATAGAGCAATACCAAGTTAGGACAGGAGAAAAGTAACAAAAGACAGAAGAAAAGTAAATAAAAGGATGAAAATATGAATGAAGATAAGGAAGAGGTGTCCTGGAGGGGGTAGTTTTCCTGGGGAGTACTCGTTTTTCTGAAGGTTCGTTTTTCCGAAGGTTCATAATTTCGAAGGTTCGTAATCCCAAAACACAAATTTCCCATAGCAGGGGGTTCATAATTCCGAAAATGAAATAAGGTTCATAATTCCGAACATTTGGTTCATTACCCCGAAGGTTCGTTATTCCGAAGTTTCATAATTTCGAAAAAGAAACAGGGTTCGTAATTCCGAAAATGAAAAAGGGTTCATAATTCCGAAGGTTCGTACTTCCGAAAATGCAATAGAGCCCTACATAACTTCTCGGAATTACGAACCTTCGGAAATAGGAACCCTTTTCCATTTTCGGAATTAACGAACCCTATTTCATTTTCGGAATTACGAACCGTCGGAGTAACGAACCCTCGGAAATACGAACCTTCGGAATTATGAACCTTCAGAAAACGACATGTAACCGTTGTCCTGGGGGTAGTTGTCCTAGGGGGTAGTTGACTTAAGGGGGTAGTCGTCTGGGGGGGGGGTAGTTGTCCAGATACGATACATACATGTATACCCTGCACTTTTTTGAAGAGGGGAGTTCATAAACGAAGGTTCTAGTACTAGAATTTATATTTCAAATGTTAAATGGAAGCATTGGTGTCGATCCCAGGAGGGGGAGGATGTGTGATATTGTGTGATATATTCCCCAAATAGTTCAGGAGGGGGGGGGGGGGTGGCCTGTATCATCATCTCCCAATAATTCACCTTCAATAAATGACATGATCAAATAATATGATCAGGAGGAGGAGGAGGAGGATGACCATGATGATTATTATTCATAGGATTACAATCGATCAACATGGTCACAAGTTTTGTTATGATTTTTTAATATTATGATTAAGAAGACCGAAATCAAGATTTCAAAGAAAATAATGAAATTAAGCGAGTTAGTAATTCCCATGAAACCACACTCAAATGCTCTGAAAAGTGACTTTAACTCAGGGTAATTTGAAAGTCCCAACCGTGGGAGGGCATTCTCCATTCCCACGTCAATGGCCATAAACAGGGGCACATTGTAAGAACGGTAGATGCCGATAAATTATTGTACGTTACTAACATCACATATTATGAAAATATTGCTACGAGGACTTGATATCCCACCCCAAAATAAAAACAAAACAAATTTCTCACGGCAATTTCCAAGCCCGTATCCGGACAACTACCCCCTACAACTAATTTCCGAGACAACTACCCCCTACGACAACCCCCCCCCCCCCCCCCCCCGCGCACCTTCCCCTCCCCCAAATGGACGATTATTGGAACTTAAGATAAAGGCTAAGAATTAGGGTCTCCAAAAAGGAGTGAAGAAACGGGAGGATCTGGATCTGTGTGTGTGTAAGTGTGTGTGTGTGTAGGAGGGGGGGGGGGGTTGTCCTCTACTCCCACGGAGGCACCTTTTTTCAGTTAATGAACTGAATTCGTTTCGGTTTATTGATAATAAACAATACCTTGTAAAAACAGTCCAGAGACTGATATATAACAAAGTTTACAAATTTATATAATAATATTGAAAAGATTACATTAAAAAGTGAAGTGCATGTCAATAAATTGTCAAGAGACAAAAACTGAAAGAAAAATGAACATGAATCGTTTTAGATATTGCACTTCAAATTGATTATAAATACAATAAAATCAATAAAAATGCTATTTCATTACTCCGGTTTATATCAAAACAATAGTTCCTGATATTGATAATAATAATTATTATTATTATCATTATTATTTCTGAAATTATAGAAGGCAAGAAAGCGTTGGGCTACTAATAATCTTAGTTGTGTATGTATAAGAAACCATAAATGCATGTAAACTGAGAAAATATAAAGTGAAACATATAACGAAATTTAAAAAAAAATCAGGAAAAAGCTTGAGCCTTGATAAGGAAAAAAAACAGTAGAGGTGAATTCAAGACCTAGGTCTAAGAATACAAGACAATGTGAGAAGAGTAAAACTAATAGCAACCCTCTTCTTTGATTATAAAATCATGGTTTAGCACATTGTAGATGTACGAATTAGACATCGTTTTTTAATTATTAAGGCATTGCTAAAGCGCCTTTCAAAGTGTGGGGAGCATTAATAAATATAGTTCACTTTTATCATGTTTATTAAAAAGAGCGATATATTTGACAAAAACGGAAATGCATTTTATGGCTTTCTTCAATACAGTATCGTGGGGTTGTCCTTTGTCCATTTCTCTTTCTTATTTGATTTAAATAGCGACTTTCTTCTTCAGTTATGAAAAGCGACCCTCTTGTCACCTATTATGAATAGCTAACCTCTTCTCCTGTTATGAATAGCGACCCTCTTCTTCAATTATGAATAGCGACCCTTTTCTCCGATTATGAATAGAGACCCTCTTCTTCAATTATGAATAGCCACCCTTATGAATGTTGACCTTTATGAATAGCGAATCTTTTCTCCGATTATGAATAGTTACCCTCTTCTTCGATTATGAATAGCTACCCTTATGAATGTTCACCTTTATGTATAGCGACCCTCTTTTCGTATTATGAATAGGGACCCTTATGTCTTATTATGAATAGCGGTCCTTATGAATAATTTTCTTTTATGAATAGCGGTCCTTATGACTAGCGAGCGGACCCCCCCCCCCCCCCCCCCGCACCCCTCCGACTCAAATTAGGTCCTGGAAAAGGATTTTGTCTAGATCACCATTGGTTCAGATGTCCCCCCCCCCCCCCCACAACAGATATGTCTGTGTTTCTTAAAAACATAATAACAAGCATGAAAGTCACGAGTAAAAATGATTTTCGAATAAATTTGTCTGTCTTCTTCCTAGTTATCATTATGATTCACAATGTTATTGTTATTTTCCCATTATCATTTTATCGTTATTATCATTATTAATTTCCATTACTTTTAATGTAATTATTATTAGTATCATCATTATCAATATTATTACAACTGTTATGACTATTGCTATCATCATTATTATTATCATCATCATTATCATCATTATTTCTCTTATTATTATCATTATTTACTTAATTTTTACTATAAATATTGTTATTAATGATAATTTTTAGATACTGTCATGATCATCATCATCCCTAGCTGGAGCTTTCTCGAAAGTGGGGGAGGGGGAGTCTTTAAAAAGGGTGGATACAAGCTTTGAAAAATAACTTCATTTCAATTTATTTTCTTCATTCGTTTTTGTGGACAATTTAACATTTGTTCACATTTCGAGACATTTGATTCTATTCTGTTCTAATGCATCATCAAGTGTCATCTTTAATGTGAATGATTTCTGTCTTTCAGCAGTTCTAAATATTGCTTCCTTATCACACTTTGCAGGTTTTTGTTTTTGTTTGTTTTTGTCTTTTGCAATGATGAGGGGATTTATCTTAAATCCAGAAAACTGAATTTTGTTGATATTATTAAACATCACTGATATAAGGTATTTAGATTATTGATACAAAGGAGAGATAACGACATGCAAACGTAGATGAAATTACTCAATATTCGTACAAAACTGCTATGAAATTATGTCCAGCTACCCTTCATCTCCTCTCCGGCTTTGTACTATGATTCTTTCCATTCATTTCTAAGAAGATTGAAATCACAAAAACATATAAGTAATCTTTTTAATTCTGTATCTTGCTTTCTATACATTGTTCCCATTCAAAGTTTTAGAAAATATCACTGTGATTATGAAAAGAGTGGCGTCATGTATAGGAACGAAAGTACGTCATATTTCTTCATTTCTCTGATGCTAAAATAATTGTCTATTTGTCTTTCTAAGAAGATCATAGAATATTCTTTTTTACTTGGTATACTATTTTTCCCTTCTAAGTTCTTCATCTCATCGTTTGTGTAATTTATAAGGCTTGTTGTATTATATTTGTTTGAGGAAATATCACGCTGAGGTTTTTGCCAAAAGAGTAATGTATATAATGTATAGTTTGCGAAAGTACATGTCGGTGACCTATCCTCATAAAATTACTCATGATTTTTTTTGCAACATTCACTGTCCTTTAGCAATATTTAAGCGTAGTATATATTATAAACGTTCAGTGTCCTGTAGCGATGGTATCGGTAGTTACTACAACGTTCATTGTCCTGTACAGGATACTACGTGCAGTATCCTGTAGCATTAGTTACTACAGCGTTCCTAATTGCCTGGTAACGGTTAATACAACGTTCAATGTCCTATACCAAATTTACTACAACGTTCATTGTCCTGTGAGGCTTAATAGAACACAAATGTCGCACCTTGACGATTAGACTTACTGCAGCGTTCTTGTAATTCGTACTGACAAGGCCAAATACAATAGGGTTAAACCAAAAGGTGGCGAAAATTGACCAGTACATAGCTGCCTTTCCAACAAAGGACAAATTTGAATGTTTAGAGAGACAAATTATTGTAATAATGAGGTAAGGCATCCACACCAAATAGCTGGCTCCAACCACAGCAAAAATTGTGATCGCGCTTTTACAGCTCTCCGAGAAACTATTTTGTTCCGTGTCATGCACGTCCGTCAAATCACGTGATTTGAGATCGATGCTTGATTGGCGAGCTATCTTATCTCTCTTTGTCTGTCCGCGTGCAATACATAAAAGACGCACGTTGAGAAATGTAGTTACTACAACCAAAGATAAAGGCGCTATGTGATATATTGCCATAACTGGCTGTGTGAAAAACTCATGTCCTAGGATAAAATCACAGTGATCAATCAGGGCACCATGAATAGATCGTCCTGTACTCACTGATATTCCAACAACAAGAGCTACGAGCAGCAAAATTCGAATTCGCCTGAGAGTTAGGATATTGTAATACTGGAGAGGGCGGGTCACGGCGATGTAGCGGTCAATGGTAATAACAAAATGTATAAATTGAGAAAATCCCACGAAGGTTGTACAGGCAGCTGCAGCGAAATTGCATCCATTCATGCTCGAGGTAACAATCGATCTGTTGAAATAAACCAAGATTTCTATTCCATAGCATATTAATCCTCCGAAAATATCGACGACTGCCAATACTCGAAGGCATGAACGTAGATTCCCGGTGAATAGAGAAGTACTGTACGTTAGAACAACGAGGTGGAAGCTGTTCAATGTCACGGCAAGGAATAAACCAAGGCAATCAAAAAAGACAACTGTGATAAAAGCGGCAGAATATGACTCGTGGCTGGCTGTCGAATTTTCCATTGGGACTCTTGCCTCTCCTTCTTTAATTGATTAACTTTTCTGATTAATTTACCATACAGCAACTCTTACAAACGGTTTGGTCAATTTGACATATCCCGCTTCCGTAACAAAAATCCAGTAACATGATGAGGAAAAGATACGAACTATGAATATTCGATTTCTGTTCAATGGTATTTCGTGATTACGCCTGCAGAGAGAGAGAGAGGGGGGAGGAAAGTTACTGGTACCACAGATATATGAAACAAAGTCGCAATTCTAACAATCGTAAAATAGATTAACCTACTTATGCTTTCATGTGCTTCTTGACAGACAGACAAATTATCTTAATGTAACTTATACCTGCGTGCTTTAACCTATCGTATATATATTTCGCTGCATGATTTGTATCTTCCTTTTATGTGGCATTTGCCGTATAAACAGGTTACTTTGAATTAAAGATAGAGTGGAATTCAGGGCCCCGTTTCATTAAAGTTGTTATCAGTAACAACTGCCACATTTCTATGACAAATTTGCTCTCTGCCAATCAGATGCAAGAATTTCAGTAGCTTATAACAGTTAATGCAACTTGTTATTGATAACAAATTTTATGAAATAGGGCCCTGGTCAAGTGAACACATTGTGAAAGAAACTGTCTGGACATGCTGCAAGCAGTCGGGAAAGGTTGATAAATTTAATTATAAGAATTGGTGTATAATGTGAGGTTTTGGAATTATCAGAATGGTAAATTCACCCATAATTTGAAAAAATACCTTTACAAATCAATGTAATGATCCTTTATGATATTTAAAGGAAGTAAAAACCTTACATAAATATCTAGCTTAAACAAGTCATTTGATATCGATACAATCATTGAAAGATAGTTTATTGATATGAAAATGTTAAAGATATACATGTAAAAAGTTTTTTTTTAAATAGGTACTTTAAACAAATATTAACCACCTGAATGGAAGAAATAGCTGTCTTCAAAATCTTGTACAGAGGGTGATCAAATGATGAAAATGATTTTAAGTCACACGAACTATCCCTTGAACACATGACTGAGCATCCAGGTTTTTTGCAGGATGTAATACGTAGAGACGATACTGAACAAAGAGGAAGACATTTTAAATCCAGCAATAAAACGTGAGCTGGAGTGAGCACTATTATAAGTGAAGAGTAGGCGACAATGTTAAAAAAAAACGGTTATGTAAGAAGAAAATGTTCCAATTTTCCTGACCACGCAGATGAGATCGTGATAAAATGCATATTGCGTGCTAAACAATCCACCGTATTGAAAGAAAATTAATAGTTCCACTAGTCGTTTAGTTCTGTTCAATTGGCACTAGGTTTCATATGAGGTGTTTCACTTTCTATCCGTGCTAAGAGGATGTTTTTAACTGTTGCATATCAGAATGTAAATGAGGAAATAGATGGCTGTTAATATCATGAATAAACAGTGCTACATGCAGGAAGAGATAATTTCCTGTTTTAACAACAGCAGCTGCTGTTAAATTATGAATTTCATGAACACATTGAACTAGCATATATATGTATATATTCACATAGGTGTGGTTAAATTTGGAGTTGAGGCATTGAAAAGTGCTCAATGCTGAAGGGCAGAGCATAATATTTGTACCTAGGTCCTGTCCGCTACCGTCGGTTTCACGCTCGACGCGACCTTCAGTCTGCCTGAAGATCGCGTCCAGCGTGAAACTGACGGTAGCGGACAGGACCCAGGTAAACAATAAATAAATAAATAAATAAAAAAAAAAAAAAAATATATATATATATATATATATATATATATGGATATTCCGTAAGGGCTTCAAGGCTTCATCGCTGAATTCTCTTACGGTGAATCAGATGCCTTCTTTTGAATGGCAAATTATCAACTCAGAACATTATCACTATATGATAGTGTCTTATCCCTAATACATTCCCTAAATATCGAAACACTATTAGCTAATGTCTGTTGCACACAAGGCGTCATTTGGATTTCTGTATTACCTGCTCTAATCAAGCCTGTGAAGGCAGTTAGCCTGTACGCTAGTAGTTCATAACGATATTTGCATTGATCATTTTACATTACCGAGTTTTCGATTTGCACGTCGACAGTCGACTGGTACAAGATCACGTCACTTTGAAGCTCTGCGCATGCGTCACTCGTCTCCCTCGTCAACTAGTCAAATCGAGAACGCGTCTACCATGGTTTTGCCGTCCCCTCTAAAACGTGAACGTCATTCTCCGCTATGACGTTACATGAAGGAGAAAAACAAATATATACATAGCAAATGATACAAAATAGAAGGTGATAGCATAAGATTTAAGCCCCGTTTTAATAGACCGCGTCCGGACGGAGTCGGGACTGATGCCGGGTTAAAAAAGCGTGGCAGCAGGTGATAAAACCACGGGTGGTCCACCCCAGCGCGCCGTCTTAACAGACGGTTCGCTGAAAACCTAACCGGGTAGGTTCCCATAGTAACGTATAGAACTGCATGACTTCCTGTCGCGCGCGCGGGAGATTCAAAACGCGGGGAATGTGATATTTCACGAGAATCGAGTTCGAGTCATTGCGCAATGTCGAGCTGTCCGGTCAGAAACTACCCCGAGAGCGGCTTAACAGAACGGCTGTCCGGAATTAGCAGGGGTAGAGTCGTGATTTTACCCTCGTTGGACCTAGTCAAATTTTGGCAAAATTATACCGGGTAGATTCCGGTCAACACCTCAGTAGGAGCGGCTTAACAGGAAGGGGTAAAGAAATCTAACCCGGTATCAACCTGGTCGAGGCGTTTTAAAAAGTGTCTGTTAAGACGGGGCTTTAGAAGAAATACATAAGAAAAGATGTGAGAAAGAGGAGATGAGAGAAGGAGAAGAACAAATGATATAATTATAGACAGAAAGATAGAAAAAATAGAAAAACAAAGGATAACATAAGAAAACACAGAAAAGATTGAAAAACAAAGAATATCATAAGAAAGATAAATAAACAAAGAATAACATAAGTAAAGATATGGAAAGATAAATGAAATGAGAAAAACAAAGAATAACAAAAGGAAAGATTGGAAGAGAAATGAAAAAAATAATATAAGGAAAGAAAGAAAGAGAAATGAAAGTTTTCACGAAATGATGGTTAAAAGCGCGGTGATCAAGTCCAATATGTTTTACACGCGCGCGGCTGATATCCGTCACTTCGTGAAAATCCGTTACTACGCGTCCTTGGAATTTTGTGTTTTCACGAAATGACGGTTATGTTTACAGCTCATTTTCCCCAAAATATAAACAAATAGGGAAATGATTAAACATAGAACTAAACACTGAAATATGATCTATCCCAGGATATAAAATTTATTCACCCGTCATACATTAAAGAGGTTAAGATTATGCTTTAAAACTTCAAAACTAACTTTCTTTTAGTTGCGCGCTCATCCGTCACTCCGTGAAAACAGTAACGTTTTTATGCACTTATACACATCAGGGGGCGCAAAATTTAACAAGCTTTTGCCCTATGCGGGGGGGGGGGGGCAAAGCAACTAGAGTCAATTAATGTTTAACACTTTAAAAACGCCATTAGGGGCGCAAAATAGCTAGATTTTGAACATAATTATGCGAGGGAGCAAAGCGACCGAGCTATATAACATTTTTGCATTTCAAACCCTAAAAAACACAATTTCTTATGCATTTTGTCTTGTATTTCTCCCCCTTTTCTTTCTCTCTTGTGCGTTTTTTGCGCCCCACCCCCTTCAAGTGCCGCACGGGGCACGTGCCCCCCCCCCCCCCCCCCCCCCCGTAGATACGCCACTGTACACACATGTGTAAACAATGCTACACACAGTGACACACGTGCTGTCTTTATGCGAAGCCCCAAGATTGCTGTGTGGGGAGCCGTCGGGGTGGAATGGTCCTATCATACGGCAGTGATCTAGCGTTCCTGACAGATATTTACACTAAAATTTACCGGAAATCATAGATGGAATACCAAATGATCTCTTAACCCGTTGACGACTGAATTATCTCATTCCCATAGGCTTAACACAGGAACCGTCCGGTTCCCGTAGGTAATGGGTTATCAGCATTTTTTTGGTTTTGTTTTTGTTTTTTGTTTTGTTTGGTTTTGTTACAAGGACAACAACATGAGAATATATTTAACAGGCGTTTTCCCCAAAAAATTTCATTTTTGCCACCAATACTGTACATTCGCTTTAGGAGATAAGTGCCGTGTCGGGGATTGAACCGATCTAACCCATGATTATTGCACGTTCGAGATATATAAACGGGGGGGGGGGGGATAGGGGGAAATAGAAAGTTACAAAGTACAGAGAGTTTAGATCACTTATGCTATGAAGAAAATTGCATTGTTCATTCAGTCATGATGTGTGATGCATACGTAGACTACTGATCTCAATTTGCTGTATATACTAAAAATACTCAAAATATCCCCTTTTCGTTAATTTAGAGACCTGACTTCACCAAGGAAGGACATATCAAACAAGTATGTATGTCCCTTTGAAATATATGAATACATAACAAGAGTGAAAGGGATTTTCTTGAGTAACTTGCAGTACACAATCAATTGACAGGTTCGGATGTTTGATAGGTTGTATGACATATGCTCCAACGACGACTACTACGAGTCCATTTCCTATACACTGATCGAATTACTAACTTCAAACCTGGATCACACAGTACACCTCACCCTGGCCCTGATCCAAACCTAGCACCCTATTATCATCGTCCTCCTAACCTTATAACTCGGAATATAGCCCGGTGCAAATATTGCAGGAACCAATGTTGGATATCACGGACATGTAAAACACGAGAAGCCTAATCCGTCATGTGCCATTCATGTGAAGAAAAATACATTCAAGCCTTTTTCTTCACGAATACCTTAAGAGCATTACACCGACAGTGTATTTTAAACATTTCATATCTTCTGTGAGGAGTTTTTGTAAACGGAACGTCCGTGGCTCGGATCAACTAGAATCAAATGGCAAAAGTACCCGGACTGAAGCGGCACTTCTACCGTTTGTAAAACACCAATTCGTGGTCACTCGAAGGGAGACTCAGCACAGTGTGACTGGCCCTTAATAAATATACCTATCAATTCAGTGTTAGTTTTATATTTAAAAAAAAACACGCGAGAATGATAAAATCATTGAATTATTTGCAGGAAAAAATAAAATCATCAAAAAGAATTAAATATCAATGTCCCTCTACAGTCAGACCGCAGGTCGTATGCAAATGAGCAAAAAGGGTTGATTTTATTTCCAGTGCCTATAATGGCACATTCTCCTTGTAGCCAGTGGGCTGTTTTGCATGGTCATATTCAAAGTTAATTAAATCAAGAAATTTTAATGCTATGCTCATCAAATTTTCTGGAAAGATAAATGGATAGTTTATCAATGCAGACATACCCTGTTTAAGTTATAATTCAAAGAATAAGTAGTTGAAAATATGTGATAAAAGAGTGACACAAAATACTTTTCTTTATAAGATTTCAAGTCAATAAAAGACATATAAAAAGTATATGAGCCACTATTAAAACCTGATTAAAACGCATATGTATGGAAGCGTTGAAGTTTCATCTTCTACATTATTATATTCAAAACATCCATACATTTATGACAGGGTCAGGATCCAGCAATATTCAACCCAAGTACATAATTTATCCTTGAAATTGTCAAGACCATAGAATCCTAGCACTGTGATTGGCTGGCAAGGCCACCCTGCAAGATTATGGCGCGATATTTAGCAAAAGCGCTAAATTCACGCTTGTTGCCATGGTTCAGACCATGGTTTATGTAAATTAATCTAAATAAACCATGGTTCTGAACCATGGCAACAAGCGTGAATTTAGCGCTTTTGCCAACCACGCGCGACCGGCGCGCGTTCATTGTTGGATCTTTTCAAGTGTATGCGCTAAATCAAGCGTATTTATACCACAAAATCTGCATAAACCAAAAACCACCTTTGTGAATTCCGGCCAATGTGTACTTTGGTTACATTTTGCTGGATCCTGACCCTGTCATTAAGTGTACATAAATATTATTTCAATATTTGTAAAGTATAGATATTGCCCTTTACACTCATGTCAAATTCAGCCTGGCTCATAATAAAACTATGTGAGTTTTTTACAGGTTTACTTTTCATTTCATTTCCATTTTTTGGTCATGAAATAACATTATTTTTCACCAATTTTGTCACATTTTTCATAGACAAATAGAGTATGTCATGAATCTCTAATTCCTCCTCTTTTATTTGATGTATAAATCATGAGAATCAGTAAATAATAACCACTCCATTCAATCATTTGGAAATCAGATGTTCCAGGGGATTCCTGCTCATTATGTATTCAGAGACTGACCCAGTCAAGCAAAACTGGAAATAAAATAGAGCACTTTTGGGGGACCTGCGGTTTGACTGTCTAGTGATATAGCGATCGAGTTCTGACACTGACATGCAGAGTGGTTTGTGTTCCTGGATAAAATAAACTCTTTACGTACTTCTGCTCAAACATGTGGTAAACATGGCTCTTTTTCATATTATTATATTAAACAAATTTTATTGCTTCATTTCAATAAAAAAAAATACATGCATTCAAGAACAATAAATCCTACATCATATATAAATGGGAGGTATAATTATGCTACAATTCAGGAAGTACATCAAAATAATGGCCATTTATATAGCGCTCATATCCGTCACGCTGTGATGCTCATGGCGCTTAGACATTATTACCCTGTATAGCCGAGCCGCCAAAGTAACTAGCGCTCAAGCATATCAGGTACCCAATTACACCTGGGTGGAGAGTGGCAAATGCAGATTAATGTCTAATGGAAGATTAATGTCTAATGGAAGAAACAATATCATCGTGCTGAAAGTCGCAAGTGAACACCTCCAAGTTTATCTCAAGGTGGAGGACATTGAGCGCTCCTACAGGGTCGGTCAGAAAAAGGAGCATCCCAACAAGGACCACCCGAGAGGCATCATCATAAAATTCAGATCGTAAAGGAAGCGACAAGAATTCATCTCAAAGCGACGCAAGTTGAAAAGTCAGAAAATGTCCATCGTTGAAGACCTCACATCAAGAAATCAAAAGCTACTTAATGAAACCAGACAAAATGTCAAAGTGGACAAAGCATGGAGCAAGAATGGACGCATATTTGCCCTACTCAAAGGAAAAGAGAATCAAACAATAGTAATCCATAACATCGATGATCTGAAAAAGCTATGAATATTATGTCGCCATGAATGAATTAAGAAACTTAACTGACTTTAAACTTCTGATTTCAATATAATCCTGGTGGAATTTCCCGTTCTGGACTCATGAACTTTTTTTCTTATTCTTTTTTAATTTATTTGAACAATTTTATGATATAATTTTGCTTTTTTCTTTTTCATTTTTCTTTTTCTTTTTTGTACATATTTATCCTGCTTATTACGTTTACTCTATGAGCAGCTGTGTGTTTTGATTGGTAGTGCTTGTATAACTTTTTGCATGGTTATATGTTGTGCCATGTGATGTCTATACTTTCTTTACATGTGTGTGATGTACTGTATATTTTGTAGGAGATCAAATCTCTTTCCATTTTTTACCTTTGAATGTCATATTGCAAAAATATGTTACTTTTCAATAATTGCATATTACTGTGGAATTTCATTAACGACAGATGTTACTATTTCATATATAATACATTTTAATGCTCGAAGTCTACAAAAGAATTTTAATGAAATCACAGATTTTTTATTATTACTGAAGCATTCCTTTTCCATAATCACCATTTCGGAAACCTGGATTTCCGGTACTCCACTTATTCCTTTTAACTTGGAAGAATATACCTTCATTAATTCAAATAGAAATTCTGGGCGAGGAGGTGGGGTTGGTTCATTCATTTGTGATAGTATAAAGTTTAAAACAAATAGTGATATTGTTCAGACAGATGACGAAAAAGATTGTTGTGAAAGCTTATTTGTTGATTTTAATGAAAAAAAAAAAATACAAACCATACAGCTGGTGTTATGTATAAAAAACCAAGTTGTAATAATGACATCTTTTAAATTTTTTTATAATAGATTACTTGCTACGGTCTCAAACGGCCGCGCAACCAAAATTAGAAGCCCTCACTCAAACACAGTATGTGGGCCCGCACGGGACGTAGCGTGTGACATCGTTTGCTGTGTACGATTCCAGTGTGCTCCTAATCGAAAGATACGGGATTTGATTTTTTTTTTTTTTTTTTTAAGACATTATACGAATTGTCACATTAAATCGCCTCTAGAATCTGTAGGGAAACTGTTCTTTTGCCTGATTTTGCAGTTAATTCATAAAATTGTACTTGAACAGTACTGCGGCGGTGTTTTTCTGCTAGCCAAAACATGGCGATGTTGGGTCGCATCAAACGTAGAAGGCGTTGCTTTATCCACTGGTAGAGATCGATGCGTGTGCCGTGGAGACTTAAAGGACACAGGCATGATGTATTATGACGTGCATGATTTCTGTTTTCCCCCTTCTTCTTTGTCTTGTTTTGTTTTGTTTTGGTTTTATTTTGTTGGGGGGATATTTAGGTAAAGTTTTTGCAATTTTGCTTGTACGATGCGGACCTGTACGCTGCTGTGCAGGCGTGACGTCCGAGATTTGTGCTGTGCTTGAGTGCTGATTACATTGCTCCATTCTCCCTCTAGACTGACTGATTCTCGGCTCAGGTTACCGCTCTCTCTCCCCTCCGTCGAGAAGGCGAAAACTTACTCATCTGAACGACGTAACTCAGTTTCGAACAGAGGTCCGTCTGAATAAGTTTGTAGGCGAAGACAGACACCTGACTGACTGAACATCTCACATCTCCCGTTGTGATCGGTTGATGGATAAGTCTTTTAGATATACCAATTTTTTCTTTCTTTCTTTCTTTCTTTCTTTGTCGGTGTGTCCATTTATTCTGATTTATGATTCCATTAACACTTGACTAACGCGTCATGAATTTGAAGACTGCCCGCTGAAAAAAAAAAAAAAATTAAGAGTAAAACAGTTTACCTTAAAATTAAAATGCGATGACTCTTTGTGACTGATGGCCAGTATAAAATACTAGTATCAGATGCAAACATTCATGAGTTTAACATGCAAAGGATTTTCAGTGTAAATTCCATATTTCTTTCAAAATTTACCTGAAATCTCTACGTATGTTCGATTTCTGATCTGAATGCTTTTATGTCAAGTATTTATATTAAATGGGTATTCGTGGGGACGTACCGGTAAAACACATTCTAGTCTCCTAATTCAGAGAAGTAGAAATCAGCTTTTTAGGACTCTAATATTTTATTAGGGATCACTACCTTAATTAGCAGTTGATTCCACTCCAGATTATGCACACAAAAGTAGCGGTTGAATAGCTCTTTTGAGAGTGGATTTCATTATTTTCAGCGTGGAATCAATTCCAAAGGTAGTGATCACTAATATGACTCCAAAACAGTGGATTTCCTTTCTTTTACATTTAGAGAGTATGAATACTAGCTGCACAGAAAAAAAAGGACTGAATTTCAGAAATGTATATTTCTAAAGGTTGAAAAGGTTGATATGCTAGGAAATTTAATGAGAGGCATCAAATACACTCAACATTATACATAATCCTAACCCGAAACCTAACTTAAAACCTAATCGAAACCCTAACCGTATGGCTGGTATTCTCGAAAGTGGCCTAAGTTAAGCCTGACTTTAACTTTTTTAGCAGGCCACTGCTTTATGGAAGGCTATTCGTCAACCCCTATTTCCCGTATGAATACCATATATATATAACAAAATAAAGAAACAAAATTATTTTTTGGCACAAAATGAGCACCAGAATTCATTTCTATCGTGTCGGTTTTTGTATTTGCATTTAGTCCAAGAACTATTGTGATTTTGTAGGATCAAAAGAGGGTGACATTTGGCTCTCCATAATTCGGTGGCCTAAATCTACACACTTAGGCGGTGGCTTAAGTTAGGCGCCTTTCGAGAATACGGGCCTATATCTTCGAGGAAATAAAGCATTTGTTGCACTTGTATTGCAAATTTTGTTTTTATCATGCCCATATTTCTCAACTTATTTTAGAGTAATAAATATGTGACCGCTCACGACGAAATCAGGCGGAAGTCGCAAGTGGTACTTGTCTATAAATAGCGTGTTTTAGTGTAAATGTCATTTTCCCCCCAAATTTCTTTTTTTACATATTTGGATTTTTTTAATGATTCATTTACCACTTCCCAAAATTTGAAGTCAAAATACTAAGTATAAGTACCTGAAAACTGTGTTTGTATTTACCCTTTCCAAAACGCTTCATCATGATTTTGGTTTTTGAAAACTTACATTGCTCGCTCGATCGATCTTTGCACACCTCTCTTTTGTTGCTAAGGCGGCGTGGCCTCGTACGCCGGATGACGTAATTCTCAGCCTGACGGCTTAGCGCGTTGTGATTGGTCATTCGTGGTACACCTACTTGTCATGTAAATAGGACCTGAATATGCATGACCGGGGTGCATTCAACTTGAAATCGTCGAATTATATTCTTTATAAAATCAAATCGTCCTTTTCTGTAATGAATTCGCTTTACCATCCATTTTTTTGTTTTACTTTACATATTTGGATTTTTTAATGATTCATTTACCACTTCCCAAAATTTGAAGTCAAAATACTAAGTATAAGTACCTGAAAACTGTGTTTGTATTTACCCTTTCCAAAACGCTTCATCAGGATTTTGGTTTTTGAAAACTTACATTGCTCGCTCGATCGATCTTTGCACACCTCTCTTTTGTTGCTAAGGCAGCGTGGCCTCGTACGCCAGATGACGTAATTCTCAGCCTGACGGCTTAGCGCGTTGTGATTGGTCATTCGTGGTACACCTACTTGTCATGTAAATAGGACCTGAATATGCATGACCGGGGTGCATTCAACTTGAAATCGTCGAATTATATTCTTTATAAAATCAAATCGTCCTTTTCTGTAATGAATTCGCTTTACCATCCATTTTTTTGTTTTACTTGTAAGACAAATAAGAAAGTCAGTCACAGTATAAAGCTCATAATAATTGTACCCTTTCTCTTTAGTTAATTATCCATTTACTTAATAAAGTAGTAGGTATATAGTTTGTTTTGTTCATGCATTAGAGCGAGGTCGCAACGAAGCCTAGCGGAAAAACTATTCGGGGAAATAACCATACCGGGCCTGCTTTCAAATATCTGCCAAACTTATTGGCCCCTCTTGCAGTTTTTCTTCTCTAGACGCAGTTGTGGACACGATGCTTTCCTGCCTTTTGCTCCTTTGTTTCCTTTCTCTGCGGCTTTCTAATGATAAAGCGCAGGATTCACTTAAAATGATACTATGTTAATGGCCTTTTGTCTACTCGTCTTCATTTATTTTTCACAATAGTTAATCCTGGCATTTTAAAGAGTTGTGAGCTTTCCTACAAGGTGTACAATGTAGGTCAAAAAGCAACACAGGCCCCAATGTTTATTGATTTTTTTTTTCTAAATCACGCACCTGTACACATTGAAGTTGATGAATTATTCCCTGCCTTTTGCTCTCCTGTTTCTTTTCGTTTTGCTTCCTAAAGAGCAGGATGCACCTTAAACGGCGCTATAATAATGATCCTTTGTTTGATGATCTTTCTTTGTCACTCTAGATAACATGTTCATTTCTAAAATCTCTACAAGTTGCTATTTTCTTAAGAGATGTACTTAAAGAGTAAAAGGCTGATACAATTTGGGGCATAAAAATTTCCCATATAAGGGGGTTCATAATTCAGAAAGTGAAATAGAGCTCAGTTCATAATTCCGAACATTTCTTGTATTATTCCAAAGGTTCATTATTCCGGAGGTTCGTTATTCCGAAGCTTTGTTTATCCTGAGCTCTGAGGTTCTAATTCCAAAAATGAAGTATATAGGGTTCGTTATTCCAAAGGCTCGTGATACCGAAAATTAAATAAGAAAATGAAAAGGTTCTACTGCATTTTCGGAATTATGAACCTTCGGGGTTATGAACTCCATTTAATTTTCGGAAATAATAAACCTATTCCAATTTCGTAATAACGAACCTTCGGAATATCGAACCTTTCGGAATTATGGAACCTCGGAAAACGAACCTTCGGAATTATGCACCTTAAAAAAACCCACCAAAATTACTGTTTTTTGTTTCCTGAATCAAGCATCAGTATAAACTTTGAACTTGACATCGTGCTTCCATTCTTTTTGTCCTCTTTTTGAATTTCAACAGCGCTATAATAAATTTGTCTTCTTTTTATGATCATCCTTATTTTCTTCACGCTAAATAGCCAGTTTTCATTATTCTCACCCGTTAACATTAAATCGCTCTTGACACAGTCACTGTTTTCGTGGATTTTGTTCTCTTTTTGAAAGCCAACTGTTTTCTTCTCTTCACATCTCCTAACTCTTTTCAGGCTAAACAGAGAGTGGAACACAAGTTGGAACGTCACAGCGCTATGATATAAAAAGATCTTTTGTTTGACGCAATATCTGCACTCTATTAGTAAATTTCAGCTTTCTTAAAATAATCTGCTGCTTTCTTAAAAGAGTTCCTTAGTTACCTAGTACATGTCCAGACGATTCTTTTATTTTGATTACTTTTTCAAATGACTACGCTTTCTATGACATAGAATGGTGGAATTATAGTAGCCCTATAAACAGCACGATAATCAATTAGATATTTTTTTCTTTTATTCCATTTTTTGCTTTACACGTATTTTCATCAGGTACAGAAGATTATCTCCTCTTTATAAAATCAATTTGCTTTAATATAGAAGAGAAAAACAAAGCTTGTTTTCTTTTCATGACATGAGTGTATAATTGCAAATGACAAAGTCCAACAAAATGTTCAGAGATTGGACTTTCGGATTCTTCAGTTCAAATTTCCAAACCATTGACATTTTTTAGGACAGCCGAGTGACTTCTGTCTCACAAAAAACATACCTATATATCTATTTCTTAAACAAAGAGTAACTCTTGGAGGGGATGGATGTCAGAATAGGAAGGGCACCATTAACTTTCGAAAGTGGGTTTTCTTCACCAAGAATTGGCATTTAATCGGTGAAATAAAACACCTGTCTGCCTAAATTAGATAATGAAATAGTCGACCTAAACTCTCTCTCTCTCGGGGGGGGGGGGGGGGGGGGGGTATTAATCATTTGCTTTATATGCCAAACAATATATTTTCTAACTCCTGAGATTTCCTTTAAAATGAAAAGGGTATTTTAAAAGCTTAGTACGTGTTTTAAATATTTGATTTAATTATCTTTAATCCGAAAAGTACATTATTGCTCAAAGTGACTTTGTCTTATACAGGGGCATTTTCTTATTTTTCAGATTGCGCCTTTTTTAAAGTATCATGAAGGTCGCTCAAACAAAATAACGGGGAATTATGTTACTTTTTAAGTGCAATAAACGCCCCCCCCCCCCCACACACACACACGATCTCTCTCTCTCTCTCTCTCTCTCTCTCTTCCCCCTTTTTTTAGGGGGATGTATAGGTCGATTGCTTCACTTGCGAAACAATGCAACATGCAGTTTTGAATGGGTAAGGTGGAATTATGGTTAAATAGAACATACCCTGACCACGCTGACGGGCCCAGTTTGAAAACAATGCCCCCTATGCCTCTTAGCGTTATTGATGCTTGGTTTAAAATGAACAAAAGGAGCTCTTTTCACCCCCACCCTCCCGCTTAAATGCGTGTCTTGTATTGTTCTTCTCCAAGGGCAGGACAATTGATACGGATTCTTATAATGCTGGTTAAGTTTATGAAAAGAGTTTAAAGAATCTGAATTCTTTACATGGGCAATATGTGACCGCTCACGACGAAACCAGGCGGAAGTCGCAAGTGGTACTTGTCTATAAATAGCGTGTTTTAGTGTAAATGTCATTTTCCCCCCAAATTTCTTTTTTTACGTATTTGGATTCTTTAATGATTCATTTACCACTTCCCCAAAATTGAAGTAAAAATATTAAGTATAAGTACCTGAAAACTGTGTTTGTATTTACCCTTTCCAAAACGCTTCGTCAGGATTTTGGTTTTCGAAAATTTACATTGCTCGCTCGATCGATCTTTGCACACCTCTCTTTTGTTGCTAAGGCGGCGTGGCCTCGTACGCCGGATGACGTAATCCTCAGCCTGACGGCTTAGCGCGTTGTGATTGGTCATTCGTGGTACACCTACTTGCCATGTAAATAGGTACCTGAATATGCATGACCGGTGGGTGCATTCAACTTGAAATCGTCGAATTGTATTCTTTATAAAATCAAATCGTCCTTTTCTGTAATGAATTTGTTTTACCATCCATTTTTTTTTGTTTTTGTTTTACTTGTAAGACAAATAAGAAAGTCAGTCGCGGTATAAAGCTCATAATAATTGTACCCTTTCTCTTTAGTTAATTATCCATTTACTTAATAAAGCAGTAGGTATATAGTTTGTTTTGTTCATGCAATAGAGCGAGGTCGCAATGAAGCCTAGCGGAAAAACTATTCGGGAAATAACCATACCGGGCCCGCTTTCAAATATCTGCCAAACTTATTGGCCCCTCTTGCAGTTTTTCTTCTCTAGACGCAGCTGTGGACACTATGCTTTCCTTCCTTTTGCTCCTTTGTTTCCTTTCTCTGCGGCTTTCTAATGATAAAGCGCAGGATTCACTTAAAATGATACTATATTAATGGCCTTTTGTCTACTCATCTTCATTTATTCTTCGCAATAGTTAATCCTGGCATTTTAAAGAGTTGTGAGCTTTCCTACAAGGTGTACAATGTAGGTCAAAAAGCAACACAGGCCCCAATGTTTATTGATTTTTTTTTTCTAAATCATGCACCTGTACACATTGAAGTTGATGAATTATTCCCTGCCTTTTGCTCTCGTTTCTTTTCATTTTGCTTCCTAATGGTGCAGTATAAAGAGCAGGATGCACCTTAAACGGCGCTATAATAATGATCCTTTGTTTGATGATCTTTCTTTGTCACTCTAGATAACATGTTCATTTCTAAAATCTCTACAAGTTGCTATTTTCTTAAGAGATGTGCTCAAAGAGTAACAGGCCTGATACAATTTGGGGCATAAAAATTTCCAATACAAGGGGGTTCATAATTCAGAAAGTGAAATAGAGCTCAGTTCATAATTCCGAACATTTCTTGTATTATCCCAAAGGTTCATTATTCTGGAGGTTCTTTATTCCGAAGCTTTGTTTATCCTGAGCTCTGAGGTTCTAATTGCAAAAATGAAGTATATAGGGTTCGTTATTCCAAAGGCTCATGATACCGAAAATTAAATAAGAAAATGAAAAGGTTCTACTGCATTTTCGGAATTATGAACCTTCGGGGTTATGAACTCCATTTAATTTTCGGAAATAATAAACCTATTCCAATTTCGTAATAACGAACCTTCGGAATATCGAACCTTTCGGAATAATGGAACCTCGGAAAACGAACCTTCGGAATTATGCACCTTAAAAAAACCCACCAAAATTACTGTTTTTTGTCTCCTGAATCAAGCATCAGTATAAACTTTAAACTTGACATCGTGCTTCAATTCTTTTTGTCCTCTGTTTTTTAAGCTAAGTTGTTTGGGTTTTTTTTCACTTCACTTTCTACTTCGTGGAATAATAAAAGTGGAATGAATTTCAACAGCGCTATAATAAATTGGTCTTCGTTTTATGATCATCCTTATTTTCTTCACGCTAAATAGCCAGTTTTCATTATTCTCACCCGTTAACATTAAATCGCTCTTGACACAGTCACTGTTTTCGTGGATTTTGTTCTCTTTTTGAAAGCCAACTGTTTTCTTCACTTCACATCTCCCAACTCTTTTCACGCTAAATAGAGAGTGGAACACAAGTTGGAACAGCGCTATGATATAAACAGATCTTTTGTTTGACGCAATATCTGCACTCTATTATAGTCAATTTCAGCTTTCTTAAAATAATCTGCTGCTTTCTTAAAAGAGTTCCCTAGTTACCTAGTACATGTCCAGACGATTCTTTTATTTTGATCTCTTTTTCAAATAACTACACTTTCTATGACATGGAATGGTGGAATTAGTAGCCCCTTAAACAGCACGATAATCAATTTGATCTTTTTTCTTTTATTTCATTTCACGTATTTTCATCAGGTACAGAAGATTATCTCCTCTTTATAAAATCAATTTGCTTTAATATAGAAGAGAAAAAAAAAGCTTGCTTTCTTTTCATGACATGAGTGTATAATTGCAAATGACAAAGTCCAACAAAATGTTCAGAGATTGCATGGACTTTCGGATTCTTCAGTTCAAATTTCCAAACCACTGACATTTTTTAGGATAGCCGAGCGACTTCTGTCTCACAAAAAACATGCCTATATATCTATTTCTTAAACAAAGAGTAAATCTTGGAGGGGATGGATGTCAGAATAGGAAGGGCATCATTAACTTTCGAAAGTGGGTTTTCTTCACCAAGAATTAGCATTTAATCGGTGAAATAAAACACCTGTCTGCCTAAATTAGATAATGAAATAGTCGACCTAAACTCTCTCTCTCTCTCTCTCTCTCTCTCTCTCTCGGGGGGGGGGGGGGGTATTAATCATTTGCTTTATATGCCAAACAATATAGTTTCTAACTCCTGAGATTTCCTTTAAAATGAAAAGGGTATTTTAAAAGCTTAGTGCGTGTTTTAAATATTTGATTTAATTTTCTTTAATCCGAAAAGTACATTATTGCTCAAAGTGACTTATGTCTTATAAAGGGGCATTTTCTTATTTTTCAGAGTGCGCCTCTTGCAGGTTGTTCAAACAAAACAACGGGAATTTTGTTACTTTTTAAGTGCAATAAACGCCCCCCCCCCCCCACACACACACACGATCTCTCTCTCTCTGTCTCTCTATTCCCCCCTTTTTTAGGGGCGTGTATTGGTCGATTGCTTCACTTGCGAAACAATGCAACATGCAGTTTTGAATGGGTAAGGTGGAATTATGGTTGAATAGAACATACCCTGACCACGCTGACGGGCCCAGTTTGAAAACAATGCCCCCTATGCCTCTCAGCGTTATTGATTCTTGGTTTAAAATGAACAAAAGGAGCTCTTTTCACCCCCACCCTCCCGCTTAAATGCGTGTCTTGTATTGTTCTTCTCTAAGGGCAGGACAATTGATACGGATTCTTATAATGCTGGTTAAGTTTATGAAAAGAGTTTAAAGGATCTGAATTCTTTACATGGGCAATATGTATGCATTGGCTGTGATAACTCCTTGTCCTTGCCACCTGCTCGTGCTTTATCGTACAATGATTTATTGCGAAACCAGAATCAGCGTTTTGAAACAATTATGAAACACAGTCTGAAAACGATGTATCATGATCCCTGAATTCTCTTTTCTCTATGCAAATTATAGTTCTGCTTCCTTTTTGTGACTTTTGTAATTGTGTTTCTGTGAAGAAAAAAAAAAAAGCTCCAGGTACATCTGCGTTTTGAACTAAATGGGTATCAACATGCTGATTTGTTGGACGCGACTAGCCTTTCTTTATTTTTGCTTAATCTTCAAAATTTCCAGGGGAAGCATCATATCATCAAAGTCACACCTTCCTCTCTGCTCCCAAACTTGGATTTGCTCACTTTAGTTTCTTTTGCGTTCATTATGACTTGTATAACGTAAAACCTTTAAATAATGAACATTACACATTAAAAAAAACAAACAAACAAACAAAACAATATAGGTAACCTGGCCCAACGAGAGATAGCAATCGCTTTTGTTATTATTCTACGGGAAAGTATATGGTTTCCCGTTCGCGATAATGTCGGAATGTCGGCCTATATCAGCCTGTTTTTAATTTTTTTTTTCAACGTTCATAAAATTATTTTATATGATATTAAACAATTCATCGCCATCAGCATGATGAACGGTCTCTGTTCAAAATCCATTTATTTTTAATTCAGTAGGACTATCAGTCACTTTCGCTTTGCGGCTAGCTTTAAGAAGCCATGATGGTATAATGGAGAATGTGACAGAATTTTATGGGAAACGGAATGAGCGTCTGACCTTTTTTTTTGTTAACATAACATTTTGATTAAAGTCGAAAACTCCTGAGATTTCCTTTAAAATTGTTTTCCTTTCTTCTTCTTTTAGCTTGATTAATACGTGTCTAAAATATCATACATTTAAAGTTTAAAGAGGTGCAATTTTCTATTATTTTTTTCTAGAGGGTGCATTTTACGTTAGCATTGTGAAGGATGCGAAAACAAAATAAGACGTGGGAGGGTCTTGAAGTCTACGTAATACTTGTTAAGTGTAGTTTTAACATGTTAACAATATAAATTTGGTAATTTCGATATTTCGATTTCTAGTCACAGGTGAAATAGAATAATGCTCCGTAAATGCAACTACATGCACATGTAATAATATTGCTCTTTTCGCCCCCCCCCCCCCCTCTCTCTCTCTATCTATTTATCTCTCCCTTTTATTTCTGGGGTGGTGGTATTAACTGTTTGCCTCACTTGCCAAATAATACGTAATCCTCATTTGTAATCATGCGATTGTTGAATGAGTGAAGGTGAGAAGATCCTGCCCTGGCGAGCCCGCCATGAGGATATTATCCCCAAGCTTCTCGGCGCTATTTTGGTATTGATTCTTGCATTGAAAATGAACAAGAAGGAACCCTTTGTTTCACCCCCACCCTCCTTCTGAAATGCGTGTCTCGTTCTATTAATTCTCTAGAGTCAAGACAAGATTTATTCCGATTTTATTCATGCTGGTTAAGTATACGAAAATAGTGCAAAAATGGTTTCTTAGCATGGACAACGATTGCGTTTGCGGTGTTACAAATCCACCTTCAGGTCCGCGGCTAAAAGTCAGCAAAAAGCCCGTGCAATGGTCAGCCCTGGATCAGCCATTGACCAATGGAGCGAGCCTGTCACGTGACAGTATACCGCTTGAGTAATTTCTTTTTGTTTGCACACGGCACGCTACTCTGCCTCATGCTCGAGAGGGCAGGTTCAAGGGGGAACGTTGCTAAGGAAGTTTCGAAGCAGGTCACGCTGAATTTCGCACCCTCAGCTTTTGCTTCGCACCCAAACTTTGAATGCGATTTTCTCCGTTATTTAGATTTCTATTCTGATACTTTCCGCGTTTTTAATCGCTTTTTACGATGACTTCTACTTAAGCAAAATAGAGTTGTTATACATCATTTTAAAGCTTATGAACCAGAGATTCTAGAGGATGTAAAATTAGACTTTTTGATTTTTGCGACTTCCGCCTGAAACCGTCGTGCAGGGTCACATATGTATGCATTGGCTGTGATAACTCCTTGTCCTTGCCACCTGCTTGCGCTTTATCGTACAATGATTTATTGCGAAACCAGAATCAGCGTTTTGAAACAGTTATGAAACACAGTCTGAAAACGATGTATCATGATCCCTGAATTCTCTTTTCTCTATGCAAATTATAGTTCTGCTTCCTTTTTGTGACTTTTGTAATTGTGTTTCTGTGAAGAAGAAAAAAAGCTCCAGGTACATTTGCGTTTGGAACTAAATGGGTATCAACATGCTGATTTGTGGGACGCGACTAGCCTTTCTTTATTTTTGTTTAATCTTCAAAATTTCCAGGGGAAGCATCATATCATCAAAGTCACACCTTCCTCTCTGCTCCCAAACTTGGATTTGCTCACTTTAGTTTCTTTTGCGTTCATTATGACTTGTATAACGTAAAACATTTAAATAATGAACATTACACATTAAAAAAACAAAAAAAAAAAAAAACAAAAAAAAAACAATATAGGTAACCTGGCCCAACGAGAGATAGCAATCGCTTTTGTTATTATTTTACGGGAAAGCATATGGTTTCCCGTTCGCGATAATGTCGGAATGTCGGCCTATATCAGTCTTTTTTTTTTTTTTTTGGGGGGGGGGGGGGTTTCAACATTCATAAAATTATTTCATATGATATTAAACAATTCATCGCCATCAGCATGATGAAGTCTCTTTTAAAAATCCAATTCAGTAGGACTATCAGTCACTTTCGCTTCGCGGCTAGTTTTAAGAAGGCATGATGGTATAATGGAGAATGTGACAGAATTTTATGGGAAAAGGAATGAGCGTCTGACCTTTTTTTTTTTTTTTTGTTAACGTAATATTTTTATTAAAGTCGAAAACTCCTGAGATTTCCTTTGAAATTGTTTTCCCTTTTTTCTTCTTTTAGCTTGATTAATACGTGTCTAAAATATCATACATTTAAAGTTTAAAGAGGTGCATTTTTCTATTATTTTTTTTTCCAGAGGGTGCATTTTATTTTAGCATTGTGAAGGATGCGAAAACAAAATAAAACTGGGGAGGGTCTTGAAGTCTACGTAATACTTGTTAAGTGTAGTTTTAACATGTTAACAATATAAATTTGGTAATTTCGATATTTCGATTTCTAGTCACAGGTGAAATAGAATAATGCTCCGTAAATGCAACTACATGCACATGTAATAATATTGCTCCGTTTGCCCCCCCCCCCCCCCTCTCTCTCTCTATCTATATATATATCTCTCTCTCCCTTTCTGGGGTTGGGATATTAACTGTTTGCCTCACTTGCCAAATAATACATAATCCTCATTTGTAATCATGCGGTTGTTGAATGAGTGAAGGTGAGAAGATCCTGCCCTGGCGAGCCCGCTATGAGGATATTATCCCCAAGCTTCTCGGCGCTATTTTGCTATTGATTCTTGCATTGAAAATGAACAAGAAGGAGCCTTTTTTTCACCCCCACCCTCCCGCTGAAATGCGTGTCTCGTTCTATTAATTCTCTAGAGTCAAGACAAGATTTATTCCGATTTTATTCATGCTGGTTAAGTATACGAAAAGAGTGTAAAATGGTTTCTTAGCATGGACAACGATTGCGTTTGCGGTGTCACAAATCCACCTTCAGGTCAGCGGCTAAAAGTCAATAAAAAGCCCGCGCAATGGTCTGCCCTGGGTCAGCCATTGACCAATGGAGCGAGCCTGTCACGTGACAGTGTACCGCTTGAGTAATTTCTTTTTGTTTGCACACGGCACGCTACTCTGCCTCATGCTCGAGAGGGCAAGTTCAAGGGGGAACGTTGCTAAGGAAGTTTCGAAGCGGGTCACGCTGAATTTCGCACCCTCAGCTTTTGCTTCGCACCCAAACTTTGAATGCGATTTTCTCCGTTATTGCAATGTCATCCTACGACATTGCCTTGTTTTCGTTCACGTTCTGCATCAAAAAAAAAAAAATTTCTTCTTCTTATTCTTCCACCCAATTCCTATTTGTTTTGCACGTAGTGCTTGTCGTCACTGTTTAGGTACTTTCCTGATGTCCATTTCCTTTCAAATTTCGTATGCATGTTCCGTGCCATTTCATCTTGATCACTGAACTCTTCATTTTTCGAAATCACTCATGCATGACCATCCAGGCGCCATTTTGTCCATTTTCATGCCATTTTCATGCCATTTTCATGCCATTCGTTCTCCTGGCCTATCTCCACTATCCTACATCCTACAGACTTTGAAGAAATTCCTTTAGATCGTCCAAGAGTTGCTCTTTACATAACCATAAAAATATTATACAAAAAATTCCATCTTCATACTCTAAATTTAAGTCCGAAATCGGCCATGTGGAAAAACGCTAAATTTCTTGAAATATTCACTTCTGAAAATGAAAAAAATGCCATAACTTCCTCATATCAATTCATTTTTGTCTCAAATTTAGGCTGTGGCTTTATCTTGTCATTGCACACATTCCTGCTAAATTTCATGCTTCAATGATTCCCCATAATATAATTAGCGCCCTCTAAAGTTTCAAAAATTGCTATTTTCTTGTGGCCGTATCTCCGTCATGCTTGGATAAACCCGTACCCTTTTTTGGATTTAGATACTTCAAGATATACCCTTTTCAGGCAAATAAAAAAATATATACCTTATCACTGACCGACTTTGCGAAAATTGCTCGTCAAAATCACGATATTTACGGAAATGCCGAAACCACTTCAACTTGCTCTAATTTTGCGAACCTTTAACCTACGTCTTTGAAATTTGGTGGGTATGTGTATTTATGTATTCGACAACTGTCAGCCAAATTTTATAAAAACTGATGACGTCATCGCAAAGTTATTGCGGAAAAACCTCAATTTACCCTGCATTACATATTATTGAATAATATGGTTATTTTAAATGGCGCCCTAACGGCAGTCGGCTCAAAATGACCGCAATGAAATTCCCTTCTCGGGGATACCAAACACGGTATATGGTCTCACAGAAAATTTTCAGTAAATCGCGATTTAAGTCAGGTCATAATACGGATCCTGCAGAGTTTCCGCCCATGCATTACACGTATTGTCTATGGGGCAAATCGGGATCCCAACTTTGGCCCCCTGAACGATCTTTATTTTTCTTGAAATTTTGCAGGCACATTCTTTGAGGCAAAATGAAGAGAATCTCGAAGCCGGATTTTTAAAATCGGTCAAGCGTGACATTTTAGACGCCATTTTGTTCTATAAATTATCATGCATCACACGCTTCGATAGGATTGTCATAAAAATATGAAAGTGGTCCCAAAATGACGGCCATGAAATGCTCTTTCGTATGATACCAAATACGGCACATAAAGAACAAAAAACAGCCCAGTTATTAGCAAATAAAGCCATTTCAGTACATGCCATTTAACGACATTTTCTTCAATACAATTCTACGCAAAGCCGATGTGGCGTGGTAAAAACCTCAATTTACCCTGCACAACATAATTATTTAATAATATGCTTATTTTAAATGGCGCCCTAATGGCAGTCGGCTCAAAATGACCGCAATGAAATTCCCTTCTCGGGGATACCAAACACGGTATAAGGTCTCACAGAAAGTTTTCAGTAAATCGCGATTTAAGTCAGGGCATAATACGGATCCTGCACAGTTTCCGCCCATGCTTTACACGTATTGTCTATGGGGCAAATCGGGTTCACGACTTTGGCCCCCTGAACGTTCTTTATTTTTCTTGAAATTTTGTAGGCACATTCTTTGAGGCAAAATGAAGAGAATCTCGAAGGCGGATTTTTAAAATCGGTCAAGCGTGACATTTTAGACGCCATTTTGTTCTACAAATTATCATGCATCACACGCTTCGATAGGATTGTCATAAAAATATGAAAGTGGTCCCAAAATGACGGCCATGAAATGCTCTTTCGTATGATACCAAATACAGCACATAAAGAACAAAAAAGAGCCCAGTTATTAGCAAATAAAGCCATTTCAGTACATGCCATTCAACGACATTTTCTTCAATACAATTCTACGCAAAGCCGATGTGGCCTGGTATATACTCTGCGTCACATATAGTGTGGAAGCCACGTGGCCAGAGGCTATGGAAAGGCATTTTATCCTTCTACCTTTCCCTATGTTATTCTTTGTCATCTTGTCTTTCTATGTTTTACCCTACTGTCATTGTTCTATAATCTTTGATTTCTTCCTTTCCTTATGTTAAATACCGCACAACCCCAAAGTGCCGTGCGTAGTTTACTATGCTTCATTGTTTTGAGGCCATGTGGACTGGAGCGTGTGGAAAGCCATTTGGGTTAGGGCGTGCGCCACCATCATCGTCATCACCATCATCATCATCATCATCATCACCATCATCATCACCATTATCTTTATCACAATCATCATTATATCATCGTCATTACCATTTTCATCATCATTATATCATCAATATCATCATCACCATCATCATCACCATTATCATCATCACCATCATCATCATCATTTTATCATCATTATCATCGTTATCATCATCACCATGATTATATCATCATCATCATATCACCATCATCATCACCATTATCATCATCACCATCATCATCATCATTTTATCATTATCGATCTTTATCATCATCACCATTATTATATCATCACAGTCATCATCAACACCATCATCATCATCAACACCACCATTACCATCATCACCATTATCCTCATTGTCATCACCATTATCATCATTCTTTGTTTTTTTTTGTTCTTTTTCCTTGTTTTCATTTTTCTATCATCTCCTAATTTAACAGTATGCATTTTTTTCTCCCGTCTTATCTGATATCATGTTTCAACATGCATAACTTTATATTTCACATGTCAACTTTTCAAAAAAAATAAAAGATACGGATGACATTGCATGCACATCGTTCCGATACGATTGCAGTTCTAGTTTACTTCTATTCTGATACTTTCCGTGTTTTTAATCGCTTTTTACGATCACTTTTACTTGAGCAAAATAGAGTTGTTATACATCATTTTAAAGCTTATGAACCAGAGATTCTAGAGGATGTAAAATTAGACTTTTTGAATTTTGCAACTTCCGCCTGAAACCGTCGTGCAGGGTCATCATAAATATATATAGAGAGAGACCCTGAAATGGGCTATCCGCCTTATATGCATCTTAGATTATATTATGTATATTATTTATGTCATTGATTACGGAAATAAAAACAAAAAGCGAACAAACAAAAACGGAGAGAGAGGGGGAAGTGAGTGAGAGAGAGAGAGAGAGAGAGAGTATATGCCAGTCTCGTCCTAATCCGTAGAACGAAGGTTTTGGTGCCTCAAGCACGTCAAGAGTTTAAATGTCGACATCTAAAATAGTTCTTATATGTAAAAGATGAACCCGCGACTTGCTATTTTCTTCCTAAAGGCCTATCACGACGAAGTGTGAAACATGTTTCTTCCGATGATAAGCCAGTTCGTAATTAGTAAGTGGTGCAATTAAATGACCCTGAAATGACCCAAACTGTATTCGTTTTGGTGGACGCACTTACTTGTTTAAAGGCCATCGCGATCCGATTTCAGAAGGAAACGTAATGAGGGTCTGAATAGTCATACAGTAAAATATAAAATCCATAATACGGCCTTTGCCTGGCCAGATCGGCTCCGAGTCGTAGTGACGTCACAAAAATCGTTCGACTGCCTACGATTTGAAACTAATTTTGCCCTTCTTCTCTGTAGAAAGCTGACAGCTCACCCAAACCCTCTGTTTAGTATTCATATTACTTTTCAGAACCTGAACAGGATAGATTTCATTTGTTAGAATGTCACTATTTAATGCCATAGCGATTCATTTCACAAATCGGATCACAGACCGATCGTAAGGTGTGCGGTGGCCTTAACACGTAAAATCATACTGGTGCGCGCATCATGGTGCGCACACTATGAAAGCGTATAGAGGTCAGTTGTACTCGGTACAAATGACCTTTATCTGCACATGTGCAAATCAAAATTACAGCCTATTAAGATATAATTATAGCAATTTCATTGATTCCTGTTGTAGATCTGTGGAATACAAAAGGCGTCGTAATGAAAGAAGGAAATAAAACCTGAAAATCATGGACCAAATTCAACTTGGTGTACATGGCTTTAAGGGTAAATGAAATGAATGTTTGTCTAGTTTTTAAGTTTGCTTCGTTGGAAATCTATGATGTGTTTGTCAAAATAGTAGTGTTCAACTAATAATTTTGAAAAGATGTAGAACGTCGCTGAACTGGTGGTCGTTTGTGGTCGTTTCTATATTTTCCTCCGAAAATGCCAATATCTGTCATATGCCAATATTGGTTTGTGAGCTATAAAATGTGATGCATCGTGTCTGTAACGCGTAGACCATTAACTGATGCTAGAATTTTATAATATCAGGAAATGCAATTGACATTTACAGGAAAATATTTCTCAGAAATAATTCATGAAAAGATTTCTGAGTAATGACTAATGAAAATCTGAGAATTAGTTTATTTATTGATTAGAATGGTCTTTCAGGGCAGGATATGTTGTGTAGACCCTAACCATACCATTTTCAATAATAAACTTATAATGACATCAGTACAAATTCAGGAAAGAAGTAAAAATGATTTTCGAAGGTATCCAAGTATGTGGGATTTTATTGTAGTCAGTGATTGTGATATAATTTTGAAATCTGCATAAGACGTATGATTATAATTTACGGACATAAATGTGGCTAAATTACGAATCATAAAGACGAGTAGTATTTCGAATCATGAATAAATTGTTTATTCACAATTTATGTCTATACATATAAATATAAATTGTTTATTCACAATTCATATGTATACAGGATCCCAGTATTATGTACGAATTGAAATACTAACTGAAAACATCAATGTATATTATATCAGTTATGTATTGTTATTCAGTAATTTTTTTCAATAAATTATTCAGTAAATTATTCTTGATGCTTTTAATATTGTCATAATTAATATAGGAGTATCATCTTACTGTACGTTGAGACTACAAAACAAACCACAGTGTTTGGGACAGTAAAGTATGAAAGAGCGAAAATTGATGTTAAAAGAAAATAAAGTACAGGTAAATAACGACATTTCTTCTCACGGTTTCAGTGATATCTAGAAAACAAAGAAAGGCAACCAAAAAAAAAAAAAAAAAAAAAAAAAGGTGTTGTTTTTTTTTCTCTCGTACCCGATTTATCTTATTATTTGTATAATAAACACACATTGATCACGTGACTCATGCTTAACTTTCCAATGATCTGTTTGTCTTTGATATCTGTTTGACCAGACAGATAAACACTAAATCAGAGTGAGGTAATACTAGTGCAATTGTACAGCTTCTTTTAATAACCCATACGATGCCACAACCTTGTGTACTGAAATGCGAAGCAGTGCCGCGTACATGTGCACTAGCCCGTGCTCGCGTGCCACAACTTTGTATACAGTAGTAGTCTCCGTAGCTGTGCTACGTACATGTTTAGTCGCATTGTTTGTTCGCGCTTAAGCACCCCAAAACTCAACCCGGCACGGGGGGGGGGGGGGATTAGTGGTTGGCACAATTGTTGGTACATGGGGGCCGATTAAGATTAAGGGTTAAAGGTTTGCATTCATAAACGTGACAAAACGGTACTAACTTTAGTGAAGATTTAAAGCCTGTAGAAGTAGGTAGTGTTAAGCCCGGTTCACACGAGGCGTCATTTCAATTGCGTCATTACTTTTGCATAAACGAGCCAGTGCGGGCATTTAACCCATACAGCAGTTATTAAAAGTATTGTTTGCACTGATCATTTTGGCGGCAGTTCTAACGTCAGCACATGACGCCTCGTGTGAGCCGCTCTTAGTCGAATGATTTAAGGGGCGCAAGTGTCAACCTCTCCATCCCGTAGAGAATTACCAAATTCGGTAACTAACTGAACAAAAAACAAAAACAAACAAAAACAAAAAACATCAAAATCAATATCTCATTTTCATTTAATGACTGGATTCATTTCGTTCATTGATTTTTGTTTCGGGATTAGAGGAATTGTGGTAGAATTTTGGCTTATGTATTTAGTGCAACTCCCTACTCGAGGAATCAATACAATAACAACATAGGAGTTGCTATGTCAGACATGCTGTAGCATCAGCAGGAAAACAAAGACAATGAGGAGGTATTGTATGAAAGCATGCAATACTATTATGAGTGTGTGCTGAGCTGGGGGATCACTGTCTATTACATTGTAGAATAGTGGAATGTAACTTCCGCCAGCTCAGGCATACAGTCATAAATAATTATGCCTGTATTCGATGAAAGGTTTACTTTCATTCAACCAGGAAATTGTAGAGCTATGTTCTAACTGTAAAAAAAAATTACTTTCAGTTGTTCAAGCATAATTAAGTTCATATTTACATGAACTTTACGTGACATTTAATTGAGGAAAAAATGACATTAAAATATTATTGTGTATTTCCTTACAATTAGAACATGGACCTACAATTTCCTGGTTGAATGAATGTAGACCTTTAGTGGAAAATTGGCATAATTATGAAGCAATCTTAGCCAATTTTATGTGAGAGGGTCGATTCCAATTTAATTAAACGTCATATTCAAACACTTCTCAAACCCGTTTAACGTTAAGGTAGGCGTACTTTCATTCAACCAGGAAATTGTAGGTCCATGTTCTAGCTGTAGTTTCAATTAATCAAGCATAATTAAGTTGGTACACTGGCGTAGCCAGGGGGGGCACAAGGGGGCCATGGCCCCCCCTGTTGATCGGAGAGCAAAAAAAAAAAAAAAAAAAAAAAAAAAAAACAACTAATTTCCTTTTCACATGCTGGTCTTACTAGGACTTACCCTACCCCTACCTTACAATCGAAATAAGGAAAAATAAAATGGAAATATTACCAAAAAAGTAAACAAAATAAACACTGCTTTCATTTCCAGCAAAAACTGTTCCTTTCCAAATCATAACCCCGAAACTTTGTTAACAACATTGACTAAGTAGATTGGTAACAGAACATTTATATTTCTTTTAGTTTGTCGAGAGTTGAAAGAAATTGTACTCAGAATGATGAAGAGGCGTATCAGTTATTCTTGCCGAATATAAACCTCTCTTTGTGAATGGGTATATGTCCGATGGAGGCAATAACCATTTTCTTCGTTTTGTAAATCTTGAGTTTGTTTAAGAGTTATCATTGTGGTAGCCAACATTGCTTTTATACGAAAACAATGTCACCGTTATATCATTTTTATGGTCTTCATCCGAGGAGAAGCAAAACACTGTTTTTCAAGGTAGAGTTCGATTTTATAGAGGAATATTCAAAAAAGATACAATTTCATTCTTTGTTCAAGTCGTATTTTATATACTAGTAAGTCATCGGACGAGATGCTTTCTGCTCTGATGTTTACAGTTTTGAGTCAAATCTATTATCACTAAATTGAATGACAAAAACGGCCTTCACATGTGGCAAATCATGTGCGCTTGACTTGGTTGTATGAAGACTTTGTTTAGCCCGTTCTCTATGTGTAATTACATTATTTCCATATGTTTTTATTACAAATTGTGATCTCTATACTCTTTACACGATGTAATTCTAATATTTTTCCGTGCTAAATACTCACATTGATGTTCATTTTGGTTACAAAAATTAATCAAACTATATAATTCCTCAGTACTTAAATGAAGGAGTACGTAGCTGGATTCGTGTAGTATATACGAATTAGGCAACTAATGAACAACCTCTAACCGAGAAAATGAGATAAAGAGCTAAACAAGGCAGCTAAATAAATTGCTAAAGTCTTTTACATACACCTAATAAAGATGTTGCATGTGTTTTCAAATGAGACTACCGCTTGAGATGAGATATAAATTCCACTCCATGAGAAAGGGCGTCCTCTTAGTCATATGTTAGTCAATAGTCAGTGTGTCTGTGTGTGGGTTTTTGGTTGTTAGTCTGTATATTTTCCTATCCGAAAACACGGGTTTCAACGTTTCGTATGTACACTGGTACAGCTATTTATACACACCAACTACATGTAATTTTGCGTATTGCTTGGAATTCTGGAGCCCCAAGGAGTGGTAATCCTTCCACTACAATTCATTCCAGCGGAGTAGAGAAAAAAAAAATCCTATTTCATCTGTCACTTCTCAAGTAGGTTACACCAGAATAGAATTTTAGGGTGCAGAAAATGCCATTTTCATGACCTGGTTTTAAAAAATTTTCCTACCGTGGGAGGGGGTATCCCCCTCCCACACCCTCCCCCGCTCGGTCGCTTCGCTCCCTCGCCTTGGCCCCCCCTCTTGAAAAACCCTGGCTACGCCAGTGAGTTGGTATTTACATGAACTTTACATGATATTTATTTGAGAAAAAACAATAACATTGTGAAATATTTTTTGTGTATTTCTTATACGATTAGAACATGGACATACAATTTCCTGGTTGAATGAAAGCAGACCTTTCATGGAAAACTGGCTTTTATTGCTAAATAATTATGCCAATTTTCCATGAAAGGTTTACTTTCATTCAACCAGGAAATTGTAGAGCTATGTTCTAACTGTAAAAAAAAAATCACTTTCAGTTGTTCAAGCATAATTAAGTTTATAATTACATGAACTTTACGTGACATTTAATTGAGGAAAAATGACATTAAAACATTATTGTGTATTTCCTTACAATTAGAACATGGACCTACAATTTCCTGGTTGAATGAATGTAGACCTTTCGTGGAAAATTGGCATAATCATGAAGCAATCTTAGCCAATTTTATGTGAGAGGGTCGATTCCCCTTTAATTAAACGTCATATTCAAACACTTCTCAAACCCGTTTAACGTTAAGGTAGGCGTACTTTCATTCAACCAGGAAATTGTAGGTCCATGTTCTAGCTGTAGTTTCAATTAATCAAGCATAATTAAGTTGGTATTTACATGAACTTTACATGATATTTATTTGAGAAAAAACAATAACGTTGTGAAATATTTTTTGTGTATTTCTTACGATTAGAACATGGACATACAATTTCCTGGTTGAATGAAAGTAGACCTTTCATGGAAAACTGGCTTTGATTGCTAAATAATTATGCCAATTTTCCATGAAAGGTTTACTTTCATTCAACCAGGAAATTGTAGAGCTATGTTCTAACTGTAAAAAAAAAATCACTTTCAGTTGTTCAAGCATAATTAAGTTTATAATTACATGAACTTTACGTGACATTTAATTGAGGAAAAATGACATTAAAACATTATTGTGTATTTCCTTACAATTAGAACATGGACCTACAATTTCCTGGTTGAATGAATGTAGACCTTTCGTGGAAAATTGGCATAATCATGAAGCAATCTTAGCCAATTTTATGTGAGAGGGTCGATTCCCCTTTAATTAAACGTCATATTCAAACACTTCTCAAACCCGTTTAACGTTAAGGTAGGCGTACTTTCATTCAACCAGGAAATTGTAGGTCCATGTTCTAGCTGTAGTTTCAATTAATCAAGCATAATTAAGTTGGTATTTACATGAACTTTACATGATATTTATTTGAGAAAAAACAATAACGTTGTGAAATATTTTTTGTGTATTTCTTACGATTAGAACATGGACATACAATTTCCTGGTTGAATGAAAGTAGACCTTTCATGGAAAACTGGCTTTGATTGCTAAATAATTATGCCAATTTTCCATGAAAGGTTTACTTCCATTCAACCAGGAAATTGTAGATCTATGTTCTAACTGTTAAAAAAATACGCCTTCAGTTGTTCAAGCATAATTAAGTTCGTATTTGTATGAATTTTAAGTGACATTTGATTGAGAAAAAAAATTAACATTAAAATATTATTGTGTATTTCTTACAATTAGAACATGGACCTACAATTTCCTGGTTGAATGAATGCAAATCTTTCATGGAAAATTGGCATAATTATTAGCCAGTTTTGTCTGAAGGGGTTAATTCCCCTTTGATTCAACGTCATAATTATGCAAACACTTCAAAACCCGTTTACTTACTTTATTTTAAACATTAGGCATGTTAGGGTAGGCGTACGTTCATTCAACCAGGAAATTGTAGGTCCATATTCTCAATGTAAGATATACACTTTCAGTTGTTTAAGCATAATTCAGTTGGTATTTACATTAACTTCATGTGACATTTAATTATTAAAATAACATTAAAACGGATTCTACGCCCCCACAAAACCCCTACAAAGAGATATCATGCACCATTATCGGACATTAACTGCATATCCTCCTTTCGTTGTCTCACAGGCTGCTCGTCAAGATGAACAATAATTGCAGTTGGGTATCATCGAGCATAAAGATTAGTACGTAGATCGGTTTACACATTCTGCGTAACTTGTCTTTCACTGCTAAATATTGCTTCGAAGAGGCCGTTTAGATTTATGTTAATTATGCAAATTGCCCAAGTTGCTTTTTCGGCAACAATGCTGAAAAAAAAAAACTTCAACGAAAAGAACTTTTCTGGGTTCTTAAAGTGTCAACAAGACTAAGATGAGTTTGGCTCTTTGAAAGGATATCAAAAGCATGTTAAAGTTGTTAAATAGACTAATCTTAATCACGCATAAAATTGACACAGATCGTTTCTGTTTAATCACAAAGCGTTAAGCCTCCCTTATTTATTTATTAATTTTTTTTTTATTTTTTTTTTGGGGGGGAGTTATAGAATTTCAAGCATTTTAAAGACAAAGAATGAAAACATGCCCTTGCGATTACTGACATTCCCCCCCCCCCTCCTCTTTCCTTCCAAATCGCGCTCCTGTTCATTAACTCGTCACGTTATATTTCCTTGTTAAATAGGGAGCTTAAGATAAACAGCATCAGTGTTTGACCATTATTTTTTATCTGCACTCGTTAAGTCGACCTTTTCAAAGAAAGGTTTCCAACCTTTAGGTTGTTTTGTAAGATTATGAAGTAACAGACGCTCTGATAATTATTGATTTTTTTCTCTCTCCCTCCCTCGTTCTAAATCACGCCTCTGTTAAAACCTTGAAACAATACTTTCCTGCTCTTTCCTCTATATAGATCTAAAGCCCAGTGTCTTTTCGTCGCGGCCTCTAATGATGCAGTATAAAGAGCAGGATGCATCTAAGTAGTGCCCTGGTTTACTTAACTTTTGTTTGATTATATTTCTTTCATTATGCGAGCTATCCCCACAGCGTTTTAAATGGCTGTTGTTGAATCTCTTTTGTATCACCCACTAATAAAGTTAAACTTTTTTAACTTAGCTTTTTTTAAACTTAGCTTTCAAAGAGAGAGCAACGATCAGGAAAGCATTGTATAATGCTTTCCTGATCGTTGCTCTCTCTTTGAAAGGTAAGTTTCTTTTCTCTTTGCTTTCTAATGATGTAGTGTAAAGACTAGGAAGCATTAAAAGCCACGCTATAACAAACGAATCTTTTGTTTAACAGTGTCCTTTTTTCATGCAAGTTAACTCCCATTTTTTTCAAAGAGCAATACAAATTACAGTTGCAGCTTTCTTATAAGGTGTGCTTAAGAGCGTGGAGTTCATGTCCTGACGATTATCGATCCCCCCCCCCCCCGAATCACAGTTTCTACACTTGACATAATAATTTGCTGTATTTTGCTATTTTATATTTAGATATATGGATATTTAGAATCAGCTCTCTTTCAAACATCCGTTTGTTTTAATGCGGAAGAGAAAATTCAAAATCCTTAGAACAAAATCTTCTCCTTTTTTTCCATACATGTACGCATACGAACACACGACATAACTCGGTGAACATTTCGGAAAATATCTCGTGACCTGGAAAATCCAATACATGAAAGCCTCGCGTAGCTAGGGGCGTGGCCTGGCGTGTATACGATTGCTCTTGCTCGCTGTCGGCAATTCTATCGATTTGACCGAGAAAAAAAAAAACATTCCCAGAAAAACTAACTTTCTACCCCTTCCAGTAATATTAAAGGAAACCAAAACCCAAGGAGAGAATCAATGTTATTGGAAAGTGAAAATTCAGAGAAGCACTTTACAAAAAGTTTCATTAAAATTGGTTAAAAAATGAGAGAGTTATGGAAGTTTGAAAAGTCTCGTTTTACTTTCTATGGGGATCCTCAAATTGGCAAAATTGCTTCAAAATGGCTGATTTTGTGAACAACTCTCCATTTGTTTTGTACACAGATTTTCAGATTTTCCCCATTATCTCTCAGAGTGCTCCTTGTCTCCTCCTGAACTCGACATATGTGGTGTAAAATACATTTTCCCATTATATATGTTGAGCTCAGAAGGAGATTAAATGCACCTTGAAAGATAATGGGGAAAAACTGAAAATCTGTGTACAAAACAAATGGAGAGTTGTTCACAAAATCAGCCATTTTGAAGCAATTTTGCCAATTTGAAGATCCCCATAGAAAGTAAAACGAGACTTTTCAAACTTCCATAACTCTCTCATTTTTTAACCAATTTTAATGAAACTTTTTGTAAAGTGCTTCTCTGAATTCTCACTTTCCAATAACATTGATTCTCTCCTTGGGTTTTGGTTTCCTTTAAGGACTAGAAATGTTTACCGAGCATTCATGAGACGTTGGAGATTTAAATAATTCAAGAATAATAATTTCCCAAAATTTGATATTTTTCACGATTTCCCCCTTTTCTCAAATTCTAGCCCAGCGACTTCTGTCTCATTTTGATGCGACGGGTCACATATGACGTTTCGAATTTAACAGGCATTACAATACAATAACAATAATCCTCACCAGTATGTACTGCTTGTGTTTATGAATTGGTGATGATTCTCAAGAGCACTCATTCTTCGGAAGAGCGCAGAAGTCTCACCTTACTTATTAAATGTACTACTGCGTTTCTGTAATTTCTGCTCACGAGACCAAAGACAACAGGATTCACCAAAAACGTTGTGTCAGTCATCCAGGACATGGTTACCCTCATTCCATAAGATAGATTTGCTGATGTACAGAGAATAACGATTGTTGTGATAAGGTAAGGTATCCACACCAGATAGCTGGCTCCTACCACGGCAGAAACGGTAATTGCGCTCTTACATCTCTCCGAAAAACTGTTTTCTTCCAGGCCTTGCGCGTCAGTCGAATCACGTGATACCAGGTCGGCGTTTGATTGGCGAGCTATTCTGTCTCTCTTTTCTTGAGCGCGTGCAATGATTAAAAGACGCACGTAGAGAATAGTTGGAACTACACCACAATGACTAGACATAGAGGTACTATTTCATATATCACCATGGTTCGCCCGTATCCCGTGAAATCACAGTGACCAATAAGTGCACTGTGAATTGATCGTACTATACTAACTGTAACCCCAACCACAAAAGCCACGAGTAGCAAGATTCGGATTCTCCTCAGAGTTAGAATATTGTAATACTGGAGAGGCCGAGTCACCGCGATATATCGGTCGATTGTAATCACAAAAAGTGTCAGTTGAGAAAACATTACAAGCATTACACAAACACCTGCATCGACATTACATCTTATCAGTGACGATTTTATGGCCTCTCTGTTAAAGTATACAAAGATCTCTAATCCGTAGCAGATCAATCCTCCAACGATGTCAATGACTGCCAAAACTCGAAGGCACAGACGAAGATTCCTGGCAAATAGAGAAGTATTAAAGTATAGAACAGTTATGTGAAAACCGTTTAATGTCACTGCAAGAATGGCACCTACGCATTCCATAAAGATGACAGCAATGAAAGCGTCCTGGGTTTTGAGCGGGTTGTCTCCCGTGTCTGTTATATTCTCCATTGAAACTCTCCCTCGTAGTTTTAAATTTTTTAACAAACTGAGAGTCTATACTATGAACGACTATGCTATACTATGAATTTACAGAAAAACTTTCTGGACATTTATACAACATATCCACGTGCATTTATATTGTTACGTTGATAAATTGTCCCTAGCAAACCAAATGACCCGTTACAAATCAACAACATAGGCCTCAATGCTCCGTTTAGAACAGAGATTGTCATTGTCATTGTCATTGTACATTGCACGGACTTGCAATAGACTCCAGATACGCTGTAAAGATCAGTTCCTTGTAACTGGAAGAGCGTTATTTTTTTTTTAGATATTAAATGCAATTATTATTGATTTCATGACATCAAAGCTAGTGTTGGTCCTGCCTGGCATGCCTGGAATCAAGTTAAAAATAAATCAATTGGCGATGGCAATTTGATTACTCCGCAAGGAAAGTTACTGGTACAGAAAAAAAACATATTAATGCGATTAAAATTGAAATCGAACTTGAAAAACACGTATTCTCTGTTGATATGTGGTACCAGCAAAATAAAATGAGCGTCACATCCCCAAATTGAAGCCTTTTTTGAGAATGGCGTGCGCTAATTTGAATTTCTCCACCTGAAGATATTAAATCGAAAGCGCATGCGAAGTTAAATCCCTGCTCCACTTGTGTCTGTCTATGGTGCTGTGAACTCCTATATTTTCTTTTCTACATTATGTATATATTGACCTTTGCCTAATATAAGAAATTAATCAAATTAGGTATTTAAACTGAAGAAGAAATATGAGAAAAAGGATAATGAAAACATTCACATTTTGCGAGTATTATAAACAGGCAATGTGGGTTTTCAGAATTGAAAATTTCTTCAGAGGAGCCGGGAGAAGTGCATCATATCACATATGCTGTACAACGCCTTCTCACACTTTTTAAGTACCCAAAAGTTATTCTTTTTATTTCTGAAAAGTGTCTCTTTTCAACTCTAATGCGTGCAATTTTTAAATTGAAATTGCTCTTTTCTTTTCTAATAAGTGACATGCTTCCTTCTGCTAAGTGTCCCCTTTAATTGGTTACATGTCGTTTTTCCGAAGGTTCATATTTCAGAAGGTTCGTTTATATTCCGACGGTTCGTAATTCCGAAAATGAAATAGGGTTCATAATTCCGAAAATTAAAAAGGGTTCATATTTCCGAAGGCTCGTAATTCCGAAAATCTAGGTAGGGCTCTGTTGCATTTTCGGAATTATGAATCTATTTTAATTTTCAGAAATTACGAACCCTATTTTCATAACGAACCTTCGGAGTAATGCATCAAATGTTCGGAATTATGAACCCTATTTCATTTTCGGAATTATGAACCCCCTGCTATGGGAAATTTGTGTCTCGGATTTACGAACCTTCGGAATTATGAACCTTCAGAAAAACGAACCTTGGGAAAAACGACTTCCCCCCCCCCCCCCCCCCCCATTTTTTAAATTTTTTTTTATTGACCCTTATTTCTCCTGATAAGTGCTTATTTACCTATTTTTCCCATTGTCGCCTACAAAATGTACCCTATTACAGTGCCCAAAAGAGCCATAAACCTAGCTGTAATCAATCGGCCCAGCTTCATAGTAATATATTCCCCTAGTGATATCATGATAATGTGAGTAATTGAAGACATTTTTTTTTTCTAAAAATTTCGAAACTCGTTCACTACACCTGCTTGCACTAGTATCTTCTTATGAAATTAAGCAGATTACATCAAGTATTTCGACATGGGTGCAATTTATATTGGTCTTATTCATTCTTGTTTGATGAGATTATGCTTAAAATCCTCAAGTTGAGCAATATTCTCAAATAAAACCTCGAATAAATCACTTAAAAGGGACCTAAAATGAATTTACTGTCATCGTTATAATTCTATCGATATGAATAGTGCAAAACCCGTAACCTTTAACATTTAGGGATTTTCTCTCTCTCTCTCTCTCTCTCTCTCTCTCTCGCTAGCTTCATCTAGAATAATTATGTTAGTTGTGATTTCACCAAGAAATTATGAGGTGGAAAGAATTGCATCAATGGAAATATTTGTGATTAGTATACGTCTAATGTATACTGTTGTTTTGTCGGCTATCATTTTATGTTCGAAAAAATACAGTGTCTTGCTGTTCTCTATGACATGTTTAAGTCATGTGAAATTTATATAAATTCTATTTTTGTTTTGTTTTTGTATTGTTGTTGAGATTTTGCCAATCAAAATCTCGATGCGTTTTTTGAAACACCCCATAGCCGTATATGCCCCAAGGAACACCTTTCCTCGAGGAAAGTTTTTCCATTTTGGGGATATAGACCGTAAAATTCGTTAAGAATAAAAGGATTCATATTCACTCAGTGGAACTTAGGTAAGATTTGCTAAATTCTTTTTTAAAAAGTTGGATTTCTGTCTCACAGAAGGAAAATGCAACATACCTTTCTTTAGGGTATTTAGCAAGCCTCCCCTCTCCCAAGGGATTTTTAGCTGATCAAAAATATTCATATAAAATGTAATACTTGTTGGCTGTAAATCTATTCAAAAGAAATGGTGTTTGGAAGTCACATTCTTTCATATTTCACCTCTATGTGGAAGCTCGGACGCCTTTGTGTATTTTAGAGGAATTATTTGATCTGCTAGTCCGTTGTCAAGTGGTAAAAATATAGCCTTTTTGGAAATTTTGTGAGGATTTTTGGAAACATATATTTTTGGAAATATGTCATCGCTAAAACTATAAACGTTGTTTCCAAATTTTAAAATGGGTCTAAAGTTACTTTTTAGGTATTTTTAGAATGCTGATTTTGGTCAAATTTATGTGTGGTTTTTTTTTTTCATTATTTTTGGGAAAATGCTCCTAAATTTAATAGGGATAAGAATTTCCACTGTTTGCATAGAAATGATGTTAGAGATGACTTTCATGAAAAAATAATCAAGAAAATTATATAATTATAGCAAATTTATAGGCTTTTATTCATATCTTATTTTATACGCCCTCTACGATAATTATGAAACATTGTTTTATGCTCTAGGGACTGTTTCCTACAGTGTTAAACATCAAATCGTGTATGAGTGACCAATAATAGATCAATGCCATAATTCGTTATATTATATACATTGTGTTGGCACATGGAGTGAGAGTCAAAATCAACAGTGGTATAAAAAAAAAAAAGGGGGGGGGGTATCAACAGAATTAGTATAGTGATATGCAACAGGACCAACACTGTTTGTACAACAAACAGTTTTCGTCTTGATAGCTGCCTCTCTTTTAGTATTGTCTCCCCTTTTTCTTGGTATTCTTTCTCTACATGAATTGTTTCCAAAATAACGATTCATCACAATGTCATTCTCTCATGGCGTTATGCTTATAGTAATAACTTGCCATTACCATGAACCTAAAAGTCCGCCCTTCGGCATGCTACAACAAAAATATAAACTTCCATTCATTCAAGAAGATCCAAAGGAGATATATAGTTTGTCATACATTGAACTAAACATCAAAGAAAATTGTGATATGTAACATCGGCTCCTCCATTCTTGGATCTCATATTTAGATTTAGGTAGATAATTTATTTCGAATCTCATAAAGATTTGAAATTTACAATTCCTACACAAGTGATTGTATTCAAGTGTGTTATTTTCTTGTAAAGCAAATTGAGCTATTATTAGAATTCCCCTCCACATCTTGCTAAATTATCTCTATCTCCCTCTCTTCTTTTCTTCTTCTCCTTCTCCTTCTTCTTCTTCTTCTTCTTCTTCTTCTTCTTCTTCTTCTTCTTCTTCTTCTTCTTCTTCTTTTTCTTCTTCATCGATGCTCTCTCTCAATGCCCATGAACTACTACCATTAATATCAAGAGTTAATTATTTTAGCATATTGATAATATATCCATTTAAAAGTTTTTACAGAGAGATGGATGTTAATTTTAGATTTTCTAGAGATGATGGAAGCCCTAAACGAAACAGGCTTAAAAACAACTAAGGTAAGTAATTACTATATAACAAACTAAATATTTTTTGTTGTTGTTGTTTTAACATATACCTATTCTATAAAAAATTGAAGAAAACAAATATGTTATTCTTAGTGAATAGCTGGGCTCGAAAACATAAAAATTACATGTATCTGGATTCTGGAGAAAGTGAAGGAGAGCAAGAGAGAGTGTTAAGCGAGGTGGAAGGAGAATTCTGATTATGATTCGCATTAAGATGAAAACAAAATAATTCTAAATAATACATTGATTTATAATATTTTTAAAGAGTACACTTTAACATTTCCTACATTCAATCACTTCCGTAATGAAAATTTATTTCACAGCTTCATGAGATTCGAAAGAAAATAATGTGAGTGGTATGCGGTCCAAGAATAATGACCTAATGCTAAAAGCCTACAGATCAAGGGACTAAAATTCCAAGAGACAGACAGCCCACCAGGTCTCCCAGGCCTTCTGAAAGTTTTTTTTTTTCTGGGTTCACTAGACGGATAGCCAATAAGAGAGAAATTTTCCATTCTGGCATATTTCTTTGTTTTATGGTTCTCATTGGCTATCGGTCTCGGGAACATTTTGTATATGTCGGTCTCGTGGGCTGTCGGTCCACCGAGATGAACCCGATAATAGTATATACATATAACATAACGCCAGGATGCAATGCAATGAGAGAGAAAAACTAGATGATTTTTTTTTTTTTTTTTTTTAAACAAATGGAGAAATGGGCACACCGTGCGCTGGTGCGAAAGAGATTGGTAGAAGCCAAAAGGAGGAGAAAAGAGTACGCTGTTTAAAAACCAAAGAGTAAACCTAGTAATAGTAAAACTATTAACATGATTAAGAAGAGAATTGTTGGAGTAAGCGTGGAGCGTGTTGTGAGCACTCTTCTAGTGATTCTTTTTACATATAACTTTTGATTTTGATTGTTACTCACTGTGCCAACATATTTTCAAAGTAAATAATGAAATGGATATTATATTTTATAATTATATTTTATATTATCTAATATTATAATGAATATTATGCCACAGATCGATTATTTTTTACTGATATTTGATGTAAGTAGGGGCCTACACTGTCGGAAACGGTCATAGAGCAGAAGACAATGTTTCATCATTATCGTAGAGGGCGTATGAAATAAAATATGAATAAAAGCCTATATTTGATATATTTATATATTTTCTGCGTTATATTTTTTTCACGAAAGTCATCTCCAATATCATTTCTAAACAAACAGTGGGAATTCCTATCCCTAGTGCAATTAAGGTATTTTAAAAATACCGAAAATTAACATTAAACAAACGTGGAAACAACGTTTATAGTTTTCGTCATGACATTATCTTTCTAAAAATGTATGTTTCCAAAAATCCTCACAAAATTTCCCATTTTTGACCATGATTTGACAACGGACTATGCAGTGCATTTCCACTGTTCCCAGCAGTGAGAAGTCGTGGTCGGTGATTAGTCTCGTTTCAGCCTTAGCAGTGTTTCTTGTAGCCAATTAAGTGCCCTAAAAAAGTACCTAATTTTCTAGTATCATCAGTGTTGTTGCTACTTTGTGAGTTAATACGATTTTTGTCGAGAGATTATTTGAATATGAATTGTTGATGTGCTTCAATTTAACACCGGTTTCTACGGGGGGGGGGGGGGGGTTACTCTTGTGCGCCATCCATAGATTTTACCATGTTTCATTTCGGCGGGTTCATGATTATGTACAACTACATACACTAGTGACATGACCGATGAGGGTGCTCGAGACGAACACCCTCTCAGTCAGTCCTTAGAGTTTCGAGTCATTTATGCCATTTATCTCAATGGAGATCTTTGACATTTTATTACGGACAATCTTAACTGAAAGAAACAAGTAAAAAAAAAAAAGAAAAAGAAGAAGAAGCTTGTTGGGGGGGGGGGGGGTACTAGACAGACGACCCACGCGACTTTCTTTATCTTTATACATTTCCCTGCGAATTTCTTTGTTTGTCCAATTTTTTTATCTTCTTATAATTTTTTCGTTTGAAATTATGTATTTTTATATTTTCCTTCTATCCCTAAGTGTATCTTTGTTCTACCTCTTCTTTTCACTCTTTCTCTCTCTCTCTCTCTCTCTCTCTCTCTCTCTCTTGCTCTTTTACGTGTTCTACGTATGCATTTTTTTTTTCTTCTTTCAACTTCTCTTTTCTATCTTTCTATGTATTTCTTTTATTTACATTTTTGTCGATCTCTGGGGCTGTCGGTCTCGTGGGCTGGTTTTTCTACAGGGGTGACCCCATCTAGTTTTACTTCTTATGAAAAAATTCAAAACCCACAACACATTTTACATGTCTTTACCCCAATTTAAATCATAGATATTTTTCTTTGACTCGGCTCAGTAAGTGGTACACAATAATAACTAAAGGTTTGAATTTAAACCATAAACCGGTACAATAGCAGCACCTTTTGAACCTTTTGACCATGACGTTCAACTCACGGCCGCATACCCACCACCGCACGTAACTTCCCGCCATCTACCTTCGCCACGCCGTTGAAGTGCGCCACACCCGACAGCTACTTACAAGCCGGCGAGCCCGCCGACAGCCGACTACACCCAAGTCCCAATACCGCTACTAATTCCCCGCCTGCACCAGCTGGGCGTTGTGGCGTGCGCCTGTAATCCAGCTACCAGTCGAAGTTATAAACTGATTCAGTGGATCCAGGTTCGAAACTGAGTCACGTCTTTCGGATGGTGACGTTAAAGGTCGGTTCCCAGACGTAAATAATCATATCTGATTGATACATGTCCGTAAAAACCGAATTACACACAATACACACAACACACATACACACACACACCCACGCCTGCTCACTCCTGATGACGAACAGTCAAGCTGCATCCAGCCTTCTCACCTCATCGCCTTTTCTACTCTTCGCATTTCTTCTGCTTTACAGTCCTTCTCAGGACTCCACCCAATTTTAAGAAAGATTACTCTACTCTCTCGCCCAATCTTTCTCGCCTTTCCACTTCTCCTCCTCTTCTTCATTTCTCCTCCTTCACAAACAGTTCATGTCGTCATGGTGACATAAATCATCTTGCCAAGTCGACAAGTAGAATGGCACTTTAACGTTTCCGTACAATATAATATGAAATATAATTCTATTACATAACATTCGTACAAGTCTTCAGAGGGTTAGCATATTCCCAGGTGCTAGGCAGTGAGAACACACAAAAGAAATTCAAAGCAATTTGAAATTCAAATGAGGTATGTGCCCTTATAAATAGGGCCCGTGTGCTGTAGTAGTCATCTTTTCCTGTGTGTCACGGCAGTGAGCAGTAGTCCAGCATTAACTTCAGGACAGCAGAGTACCCGTCTACCTATACCGGCTTACAGTTGCAGCAACCACCACCAGCCCGGAGAGCTGAGGTTCTTGAAGTCTGGTGTAGCAGCCTTGCTGAACCAGCTCTGGTTCAGTATTCCAATTTGTAGGACGTGTTCCACAAATTGTGTATAGCCGACATACGTAGTATGCGGCCTGCTTCCCTGAGAAGTCTTCGAGCAAGTTTTCCATTTTGTGGACGTGTTTTTCCACAAATTGTGTATAGCCGACATACGAAGTATGCGGCCTATTTCCCTGAGTGGTAGTTTTGTGGACTTGTTTTCTACATATTGCGTTTATATAGACGACATGCGATGCATGCGGCGCCTTCAGCTTTGCTGAGTTGTATATTTAACCAGGAGGAAGGTGAGTTTCTTCCTGAAAATTTTACTGATGCTTAGGATATGGCCTGGTTGCTGCAATAATCTCAAGCTCGAACATCTATACATTTATGATCCCTGAGTGGACATAATCTTTAGTTAGTGTTTTTTCCTTTTGGAAGAAAATTATGTGACTCATGTGAGAGTACAGTATAGAAGCTAGGCTGTTGTTGACCTAGACTTATGTATAACTTTCCCTCCACTTCTAAGTTCAGGAGGATTGAGAGCATCAACAAAGTTACACTGGCAAACGTAGTAGCGGTGCTTTTTCCAGATTCCCTGCGATCTGGGAGGAGCTTTTACCAAGAAAGGCAGCTCCCCCATACCTCATAGTTATATACTATGAGATTCTGAGTCTTTTTATCTCTTTCTATCTTTGTTCAAGGAGGATGTAATTGTTGCAAAACATAGGAGTCTCAAGAATGTAATTCTGAGTCAAACCCTTTGGCATAACTATAGAAATTTAATGCAATTATCCTTTTTACACGTACGAGTGTTTTTACGGTATTTTTACGTACACTTCAGTGTCGTCTGAATTCAGTTGGTAATGGTCCTGTATAGCTTAGATTCAAGCCTTTTTATGTTCGGAAATCACGTTGTCAAGTAGGCCGAAATGGCCACGATACTTGTTGCCAATATTACTGTTTTTATGGCAGCTATTATAGCATCACCCGCTTTAGTGGGATCAGCCTAGTACATTACCATCCCCCGGCAGCTGAATTTTCATTCGCCTCCCATTTTCACTCTTATTTTAGCACAACAATAACATCAAAGTTACACTCGAACCTGTAGAGAGGAATTATTTCGTCTTCTGATGTCTGATTGGACACCATGAATGTCATTTTGTACATTCTTATCAACCTAACTCTTTGAGCAGTTTTTTCTTCATTATTTTTCCTCCTGGAAAAGGGAAAGGCGATCGATATAGGGAAGTCAGTTTCCCCTCCATTATTATAATTATAATGATAATGAGTCAGTTACTGAACTTAGAAATTGTTTCTTGCATTTATTCTTCTCTACCTTTCTATGTTTATAAATCATAAATATTTCAGGAGTTCAGGATCTCTGAGTAGGAAAATCTTGCTGCCTTCCTACATATATGTACAGAGTCAAAAGCTCAGGAGGAACATGATAAATCTTCCGCTAGCCATGATTGCCCCTATATACAACAACAATGTCCATAAGTTGAGTTTGACTGCAGTACCAAGCAGAAGCAGGACCTGAAATATGTCAGAGAAGCAAGATGCTTCAAAGAATTACCGCCAGTTTCGAAGAAACCTTGTCTTCAATTTATTTGCCCTTTGGCAATTTGCCTTAATGCAGCCGAGAGCTTTAGTTATGGAACTACATGTATCAATATTATACCTCTATTCGTAATAAAGGTGATTAAAGAATCTAGGATATGATTTTGTGATGTTCATTTGATTAGAAGTATATCACATCTCGAACTTTTGTTTATCTTGTTAATTTCCGTTAGAATGCACGCCTTTTTAGGGCATTCAAGAACGTGAATCAGATAAGCTTTCTTTATTGCAAGATAAGTGACAATCCTAAATAATTTCGTCTTCAAATGGGTGCGCTTGCAAGTCCCTCGGACTTAGCATCACATCGTTCAACATTTTTGCAGGATATCTCATTATCTTTTCGAATTAACCGAAAGTAAAGCACTTCAGTGTTAAACATATCAGTGATTTATATCAATGAAATGTCGGCTAGCAATGCTTATTAATCACTGTTTTTATTCAAGCCGCTGTTGACATGGTTGAGAAACATTCAATTAACCTGCATGTAATGCAAAGAACAAAATAATGGATGCACTTTGCAGGAATTCTTTTACAATTCATTTCTTGAGATGTGTTGGTGTTAATTTGAATATCAAAGCATTGGAATTCAGTGCTTGTAGATAATTCATATTATTCTTAAGAATTCTGACAAGTCATGAAGTTGAGCAGATGCCCACATTATTTTCCACTGATGATGGAATTTCCCTTTTTCATCTTCGGAACTTTGTTTTCTCTACAGTCACACTGCTTTTAGTGCAGTATTGGGCTATCTGTCCAATCAAGATAGGTGTGATTCCAGACACTACATCATATGTCGGGAAATGGGCTTGTTATTTAAGCATGATATAACCTGCCATTCATGAATGAATCATCTACTAGTCTGCTATTACACAAAGTGTTTGAAATGGCGTTTTTCCGCATTAAAATGAATTTTCATGTTTTGAATGAAGTTAATTGAAAGTGTATGTTTTCCTTCAGTTTTGTCCTCATACTAGTTAGAGTCCTGCGCAGTACAGTCTGAAGACAGTTAGTCTCACTTAATAAGGCTTGCGTTGTGGCAAGCACAGCATTGGCTATACGAAGTGTTTAATTAATGACCTATCATTTTATTTGTAATTGACATTCCTAAATTAGTTTTCAGGATCACAATGTAATCTCACAATCCTTTTACAGTTTGTTTCGAGTCAAGCCTAAAGCAGCTCCTCAATCTTGGTACAATGTGCAGTTCAATATAAATACAGACTGGACAGATCCATAAGCACATGTCAAAGCTTTTTTTATTGGCACTATCAATGAACGATAGCTGGTGTTGTTTAAAAAAAAAAAAAAAAAAAAAAAGTCTTCATTGTTATCATTCCTTAATTGTTATCTCGTGACGAGACAGCACGTAATAACCATGCTGGGTGTATATACACACACACCTTAGCCCTTCCGTATAAGAAAAATTCTCAAACATTTCAATCAGAATTTGGGTAAAGTCAGTCCTTTAATCATGACTGTATATAGCCGACCACTCTCATTTATCTGTTGGGAAAAACTCTTTTTTGAAATTAGATAAATGAAAGAAATATTAACCATCACATAAGATAAGGTATCAGTGTAGATACGTGAACGGTTTCACATCAACTTGCCACGCCAGTTGTCTGTTTTGAACATCAGATTAAGCTCATTTTAGTCAAAACGTGCATTTGGTGTGCATGTAATATTTGTGTCACATGACTCAGTAATAGTTTACATTATAAGCCAATTCATTCAATCAGTCAAGCAGTATTTCTAGGTTATGAGATATTTATTATGAAAATAACAACTTAAACTTCAGGTGTATTTTATCACGTTTCGACTTCTGTTTTTACACTCAATGTTTGTAATATCAGTGGTCGAGTTTAATGTTACCCTCATCTCTATCAAATGCTCCAAGCCCTTCCTATTGAGAACGAGGTGTGAGGTATTTTTCTACCTAGCCAACAGTGAACCTTATTCAGTATTAATCATGAAGAATATCGACCACGCAAATTTATGTCTCATGAGGCCCATGTCGATAACAATCTAAAGAATGACAATTTTTGTTTTCCACCATTCAAAGAAGTCCATCTTCATGAATTCATGCTAGACGGAAAGCTCCTCAGTTATTTAGCATGCTCATAGCTTCAACATCATTGTGCCACAAAAATTAAGTGGCACTTTCGTGATCGATATGATATCTAAGAAATCCATGTGGGCCTTTTGTAGCAAAATAATTTATTTTATGTATGCTTTTATATTAAGCTCCATTATGTTTCCTTAATGGTACAATATATTGTTCATAAAGGTATGTTATTGCATTTCAGTGAGAATATCTTTATCTCCTTGCTTGTTGGGGAAGCTTTATGGCTTTGAGTATATGTGTTTGTTAAAACAGTCATAATTATGATTGAAAGTTATATTTCTTGGTCTTTCATAAAACTTTTGCGCGACAGTTTCCGTGATTTGGCTTTGAACGATATGCTAACCCTCTGAAGACTTGTACGAATGTTATGTAATAGAATTCCTAAATTATACAAATACCATGAAGTATAATTAGAATTCTATTAATAATAATGAAGTACAAGTCGAGGAGGGCTCCCTCCCTTCAAGAATCTTCTCTGAAGATCCCCTCCCTATACTACTGTTCGTGTAAAAATGACTTGCAATCACGAAACCCGTCTCGTGGCTTGTTATGTCAAGGTTGCACATCTTAATTAGTATAATTCAGGCTTAAAGAAAGCCATGCTTGGTAAATGGAATATGCTTTCCAATTCTCTTTAAAATACTAAAACATTATAGAGTGAAAAGTAATACTGAAGTGAAGCAATATTGCCTGATCTTTAACACCTGTATTCTTTAACCCATTAAAGTAATATGCGCAGTAGATGATGTTTACCAGTGTAACTGAATGTTCATGGAAATATTCTTGGAAGAATTTCAGTCTGTGCATAGTGTCCATGAAGGTACGCTTCACAACCAAGAACTTAATCATTTATGGAATTTGATGACAATTTCCTAAGAAGAAAGGGGAATCATTGTTTATTTCAACACCTGTTCTTCACCCTTTGAAAAGATGACTACTACAGCAAACGGGCCCTATTTATAAGGGCACATACCTCATTTGAATTTCAAATTGCTTTGAATTTCTTTTGTGTGTTCTCACTGCCTAGCACCTGGGAATATGCTAACCCTCCTCGACTTGTACTTCATTATTATTAATAGAATTCTAATTATACTTCGTGGTATTTGTATAATTTAGGAATTTTATCACAGGGCTGTCAACCCTCCCGCATTTGGAGGGAGTCTCATGCCACGACGCTAATTCTCCCGCCGTCCTTCCAGCGTCAAAGCGGGAGACTCCTGCCACGACGCCCTTTTTCCCGCTCTCCCGCCAAGCATGTAAATCTCCCGCTTTATGAAAAAAACCTCCCTCCAAACGTGTAACATGATAGCTTGTCAGAGATTTTTGGACTTCAAAAGAGATCCAAAAAATTGGAGGGCAGTTGAGAGAAAAAAAATTACGAATCTCCCTCCAATTAGCAGTTCCCAAAAGTTGACAGCCCTTTTTTATCATCTCACTTACCGATGGTAATGTATCGATATTTCTTGTAAGTTATGAAGCTATAGCTTAATTTTCAAAGTAAAAGTAACATCTTTCGCAACACACATGACAACCAGAAAATGGCAGCAATCTACATGACTTGCCTTGACCAGGCTGCTACCCCTCTGCACACAAAGACTACTTCATAGGGTGTGGCCGCTAACAATCCCATTACACCAGCTTCTATACACTTTATAGATACAAAATAGAGTAACTGCTTATGTTAGTCTTATAACAGGTGTAATGCCATTCAACTTTCTTTTCATTGCCAGGCATCAAACCTTCCAAACAATACACACAGCCCTAAGTAGGACACCGTATAAATTTCCATAATAATTACTCAACCACCGATGACACATTCACTCTTCTCTCTCTCTCTCTCTCTCTCTCTCTCTCTCTCTCTCTCTTTACACACATCTCTCTTCAACTTGCACAATGTATATTTCACTTCATTCTTTTTCCTTATTTTCCTTATTATAATATATTTGATAAAACTGTTTTCTTTGCATTTTTCAATGTGACACCATCCTTTTTCGTGATTACGCCATTACAATAGAACTCATCATTAAAAGAAAGACAAAAAAAAATCAATATATTTAATTTGATTTTAAAGTTTGTGTTTCCTTCGGGTCCTGTTCGCATGTGATTCTAAAATCTAGCATTTTCCATGTCATTTTCCAAATCACGAGGCTCAAGTAAAGTATGTAAGGATGGATGCCATCAACATAATCATTTCAAAGCATATTAATTCTACTTTATGGAAAATAAGTAATAACATTCAAAGAGCACATCGTTTGGTCACGATAACCCTTCATTTTAGATGTTTCTTTTTTTCTTTTTCTATGACACAATGTATTTACTATTCTTAGAGAGAATTCCAAACGCTGCGGCGTTCAAAGAAAATTAGAAAGGCTGAAAAAATATTCGTTACACATATCCCTAGGTAGCATGTGCAGGACAGTGGCGTTTTACAAGACATCATGTGCAACAAAAATTTTGCGAATTAATTACATATCACTTTATCAATATGTACTGCACTAATGTTTGAGGATAATGTTTTGAAATATATATTCATGAACAGACGGCGAAATGATTGATATCCTTTTATATCAATAATTGACTTGAGTTTCTTCATCTTATGGGCATGTATGAAGCACTTCAGGGGAGCGTTTCATCAAGCGTTTTGTCAGTGATTTTCACCGACAAATTTGCTCTCAGCCAATCAGATACAAGGATTTCAGTAGCTTATAACAATTGTCGGTAAAAATCACTGACAAAACACTTGATGAAACGCTCCCCAGTCATGGCCATTCAGAACCACTGATAACCAGGGGAGCGTTTCATCAAGCATTTTGTCAGTGATTTTTACTAACAAATTTGCTCTCAGCCAATCAGATGCAAGGATTTCAGTAGCTTATAACAGTTGTCGGTAAAAATCACTGACAAAACACTTGATGAAATGCTCCCCTGAACTAGTTTTTATCCCACTTTAAACTGTTAGTAAATTATTGTGGCGGGAAATGGATGTTTTAGGGGGTTGTGTGTGAGAGATAGTGGGGTGTATCATTTGTGACATAAGGGGGGACAGAGTTGCGTTGAGGTAGATCACAGGGGCGAACCCGGGTACCGCTTCTTGTCTCATTCCCCCACTCTCATGTCTCCATTCTCACACATTCCCTCTCCTTCTCTTGGTAGCGAGCGGTCCATTAGCAATAGTGGGCCGGAGATGTGTGAATCAGAATCACATACGACTTTATACTACTCCACAATTAAGATACTGAGAGCCTGATTTACAGTGCAACTATATTGGAGCTCTAACGCTTCCTTTTTATTATGGTGTATTGACTAATGCATTCATTTTTCTATATCGGGGACTATACCCGTACCAATACATAATTAAGACACATGGCAAACTTTATTCAACATTTCTATTGTCAACAATTATATTGAGCTTCTTATTATGTGAGATTCCCTAATCAGAAAGTTACTGCACCGACTTAGAGAACTGGGGTAAGCGCAGGCATCCAATGTTTTGGACTATGTGACCCTTGACCAAAAACAGTATGTAACTGTAAATTATCTTTACCTAACTATGGCCTAATTTGGATAATCCCTTGATTGTGTTCTCTGGGGCTGTCTAGCAAATATTGAGGGGAAGGGATTGGGGCAGGCATGGGGAACTGTTACGAGCTCTACTCTGTAAACAATATATACCCTGCCTTAATAATTTATGAGGCTGCCCGTTATTTCCAAACCCTAAATATGAGCTTGGCCCATGTACATTTTAGTTAGGGTTCTCTATCCTTAATTAATCTTAGTAACCAGGGTGGTTCGGCAAACACCAATGAATTAAAGGGGGGAGTAGCATGGGAGACCATGGGGAACTGTTATAGCGAGCTGTACTCTGCACTAGTTACCCCGCCGGAGCTTCGGCCCTGGTACACCATCCTCAGACAATAAGTGTAACTAAGCCCCTGTTATGTTTTGGTAATGTTTCCCTATTAGTCCTAGATTATGGGGAGCAGTTCGGCGAACATCGAGGTAAGAGGGGATGACAGGCACGTGAGACAAAAGGGCACTGTTTATGCGAGCTTTACTCTGCATTCAGCTACCCAGCAGTAGTTTCTCTCCCTGTACATCACACTCAGACCCACGATGTAGCCTCCCTGTGTTTATTAAGACCCGTTATTCTAATTCAGCCCCAATAAAGACCTTAGAGTTGATTTGAATCCCGAGTTAGCCCTATTGGTCATTGGGGTCTGGGGACAATAAATGTGAAAAGGTGGGGGTTGGGAGGATGACCGGCGACTTGGGTTGGGGGTGCATTTCTGGTGTTGGGCCGCTGCTTCTAACAAGCACCTCCGTTAATGCCCCAGGGTCCGCCGCCCCCACGTCAGCCCCGAAAGGGGTCAAGAGGTTGTTACCTAGTGCGATGCCTGGCTTTCTGTTTTTGAATAGGCTCGGTTCTCTTCTGGGAGCTCTCGCTCTGTCTGCCTGCTTTTACCCCAAAATCCTACCCTTTATATCCGAGCAAGCTTTCTGATACTACGAAGCATGAAAATCTCAGAGTTGAAAAAGAATTACTTCTGCTTGTTAAGCATTATACACATATTAATATTACCTTCCCTATAGAGAGCTGCACTAGGTGGGTTCAACTAATATCTTTTCTGTAAACAACGAGGCTGGAAATAGCCCTACCGGTGTAATTAAGCTTTACCATCGTCAACAGTCTCCTTTGTCTTTAAGCTTCTTGGAGTATAATTACCTGTTTAAGCCATTCTCTCTCTTACGCTACGATATCCACTGAAATAGTGCTGGGAATATATAGGGATGTGTGGTATTGAAGGGGTTACTGACAGTATGCACAGGCTTCCGTTGTTAGAGATTTAGTAGTGAAATATAAAGAGGTTGTTTAAGTCTCTTTCCCTTTGGGGTTCCTGTCAACCATGGACATGGGTATGTAGACTAGAAGTCTGGGACTAAAGTGGTTAAATCAAAGAGAGTTTTAGCTGTCGCTTTGCTCTCAAAAGAGGGCTTCCTGCAGCTTGAAGTGGCATTCCGTCACATTATAATAAACCGTTCTTGTATAGCGCATATCACGTTATAACGTCCCTATGCAATTCCAAAGGGTTTGAATATTATGTCATCTATCTAAGCATATCGTATAACATAAAGGAAAGTAGATTTTATGCTAAGTTTTGTATATGTACTAAAACCTATACGGTACCAAATGCATTGTGATTCCATTTTTTCGTTCGAAACTGATGTACAACGTTTATATATGTAATGGCGCTCTTTAAGTACCATTAGCAGAGCCATCCATACACAGAGTTTGGCGAACTCGGTTTCAGTTGGGCACAACATGGCGTATATTCCATTGTTACATGTTTGCCTAACAAAGCAAATCCATTTTGAAATTCGGGGGGGGGGGGGACATTCGCCTATCTTCAAAAAGGTGCCCCCCCCCCGGATTTGCGCCCATGTAACAAAGCAAAAGGCCGCCATATTGTTTCCCACGGGAGCAGAGTTGGCCAAACTCTATGTATGGATGGGACTGACCATTAGATATTGCAATTAAATTTGAAATTAAAGGTACACCCTATACTACATGGTGTATACGTGTGGGTATGCTCGTGACTGGTATTAGTAGGGTAGTTCTATGGTGTACCTTTAAAGGGCCCATGCCATCCAAATGCAAGTTGATACCTGTTGATGTGCAGTCCTACATACATCTCATATTTTGAAATTTAAACTTCTAACTATGTTTCATACATGACATAGATTTTTAAATATTTTTAAAAATAAAACTTCACTGCTAAGCCCCACCCTCTAAAAAATTCTCCAGATTACTTTCCCCCTGTGACATCAACAGTTAGCTAACTGCGATTTTCCACGTAAAAGTGGTATTTAACTTCGTCAAACTGACACCTGTTACAATACCACATACAATCAATGAAACATATTTAGAAGTTTAAATATCAAAATATGAGATTATGTAGGACTGCACACCAACATGTATCAACTTGCATTTGGATGGCATGGGCCCTTTAATGAAAAAAATCTCGTTAGCGTTATCGTTATCGGACAAATGTGACCAGCCCTTTAGCTTTGTGCTCCGAAACATATATAGAGTGTCCGAATATATACAGCCGTCACGTCACCTACAACAGTCAACGCGAGGAAATCTTATATCCTTTGAAGTATGGTAACAAGTATACAATCAAACCAACATTTAAATTTGATGTTTAAAAGCCAATATAATCCTTTGTCTGTTTGTCATCAATAAATTTTGTAATGATTTTGTTGTCGAATATTCTGTCAATGCGCAAAAGAGGGAAAGAAAGAGAATCAAACATAAATAAGTAAGCCAAATCAAATCTAATCTAATAGCCAAAGGCATCTCAGACCTATGTAGATTATATCATTTCCCTTTGACATCAATGTGAGATCCATAGTCTCACTTAAACTGAAATGTAATTAACACTTACAATTACTATTAAATTTATTCATAAAGAAAACAATTACAAAAAAAAAAAACACTTACATGTAAATAAAGTCGTATTCTTTTAAATACTATATTTTGTTATCGTCTACTTCCTAAACACGCCAGTCGGGTGGCACAGTATTCCGATGACTGTTTTACGGAACAGACGCTGGGATGCAACATAGCTTATCGGATTGAAGAAACTATTGGCGAAGCTTAACCAAGAAAAATAGGGGTACAAGTATAAATCACCGAAGGAGAGGAGGTTAGGATTGATAGCATAGATGACATTCACAGTACTTCTTGGTATCCAGGCAACGCAGAAGGCTACAATGATGAAGAGAAGGGTACGGGTGGCCCTCCGTATTTCGGCAGTCGACTCTCGATTTGAAGACTTTCTCTGAAAGAGGAGAGAGAGAAAGAGAAAGGGTCATTTTGAAATAGTTGTAACCAATGTGCATGCATCAGGCCTACATCATGATGGAGAGAAAATGAATAGAATAATCTCGGGAAATGAATAGGAAAGACAGACTTAAATTGAAAAAGGGAAAACGAGAGAGAGAGACTGGGGCTCTTAAAGAATATACAAAGTTACTTAAACCATGAATATTTCTCCAAAAAATGTTGTAAAAAGCTTTTTTCCCCAATTACCATTTTAGTGCAGTTTTATGTCAAAACGAGAAGGTCCAATAAATTTTGTTCTGTTGTCAGGATGAAGCGATTATCCTTTGCAAAAACGCCTTACTTTTTATCGAAGTTATATCCCATTCTTATATTTTTTACAAGTCTTGCATTTTTTATGTCAAACATGGTGCTTCCTAACTGTCAAAAATATTTTGGGATACCGTTTGCACTTTACAATTTTTGGTCAAATTGTGCACAGATCTGATGATCGATTATCGCCCGAATATACTTCATTAGCAGGTCAGATCAACACCCCAAATTGTGGTAGTTGTTGTTGTTTTCGTTGTTGTTGTTTTGAATTTTAAAAAATATTTGAACCAAAGGCAGTGATAGACATGATCATTGTCGTTGAAACTTCCTGAACTCCAAATACTTTATTCAACGTGAAAAATATTTTACTTTAAAGGATTTCCATGGGCAAATCAGATACAGCGACATAAAGTAAAATGCATGATCCTTATTACCTTGGTTACCTTTTCCGATGACTCATTTCCAGCTTTAGTCGTGAAGGAGAGTTTCTTGGATTTGCCACTATTTTCACTAAACTCCTCTGGCTGAGCCAGCTCAACTGTGCTTGCCGCTATCCCATCGCTGACACTTGTAATAGTTTGATCTTCTGAGCTGTCCATGGTGTTCCCCTTAGTGACTTTGTCATTTGACCTTCGCTCACTCACTGTGTCATTTGACCTAGCCATGGTGTTTTTGAACTTTTTGGCGACGTTACTGCCTCTAACTGATGTTTGAATCTTCATGTAGATCCTGAAGTAGAGAATAGAGACGACAGCCAAAGGTAAGAAGACATTCGGGACAATTGGAACCGTCGTCAAGACAGCACTGTAGGCGTAAGCCGGTACACAGTATCGCTCGTTGTTGACTGTTAAGACAGAATCCCAGACAAGATCATATGTGTACCAGAAACCGAGACTGGCTACCCATACGATTGAGTTTATGGTCACAGCCCTCCGTTTACTGCGTGACGTGAAATGACGGATGGGGTCGTAGGTTGCACGGTACCGATCGTAACAGATAGCAACCATCCCCAAGTTGGAAACGGTTGGGAAACCCAGCCTAAACCCATTGAATAGCCTACAGAATCTCTTAGATTCAAGGAAGGGTAAATAATCATATGTATCGTAGAGACATAAAATGATACCAGCAATACCAGTAAGTAGATCAGAGAGTACGAGATTTATGATGAAATAGTTGTTATAGGTACGGAGCTTTTTCTCTACGGCAAACGCTGTCACACTGATAATGTTGGTCGTTATTATCAAGAAAACAACAGTGTAGGCTATCGTAATTCCAGCGATGCCTGACTTTTCAACAGTTAGTAGAGGTGACACTGATGTCGTTGAACCGTAATGAGGCCAAAAACTCTCTAAGGTATATGATTCGTTGGAAGATTCCATTTCGTTCAAGTCGGACTGGTCCCCAAGTAGAAACTAACTACGACTAAATATGCGACATGTATTTATTTAAAAGGCCGTCAAAACTTTCATACTTTATTTTTTTCTTTTGTCTTGTGGTTACCGCCATTGTCGTCATATCTCTCTGTGGGGAACTTTACGTCCATGAATACAATATCAATTTCATTTCGATTTTTCGTCAAGGAAGTTTCATTGCTTCTCTCTTTCTTCCTTTTTTCCCCGCTCAGACTCTCTATGTATCCCCTTGCCTCTTCTTCTTACTTAATAGTCATTAAAAAGGAAATTGTAGGGTCCTACACATCATATGTAATTATATAGCGTGCATCATAGAAAAAAAGGTTAATACTTTAACTCCAATGTTCTCCTTTCCTTCAATAACTGAATGAGACCATCCTTGAATTAATTCAGATCACTAAAACGAGCCATTAAGAAATAATGTGTTTTGACTGAATTTCTCTCGTGGTGAAATGCAGGTTAAGAAAGATGTCTGGCGACTCATCTCCTTTTCGATTGACTCCATTTTCATCGCCTTGTGCATTTTCTTGTCAATGAAGGCACAAAATCATAAAGACCAAAGCACTGAAAATAGCTTCAATGATTGACTTTCCTCTTATACAAAGAATAAGACCCCATTAAGAAAACGAAATAATGAGGATCTGTTGGATGCCTTTTAGTTAAATGAATATTTTTTTTCTGGTCTCGTGCAACAAGGATATTAACTGTAGATTTTGAGGTCAGAGACGAAGAGATTCAGATTCAGATTCAGATTCAGATTCAGATTCACTTATTGATCCATATTTCATAAACACAGAAAATTAGCATTCACTGGCAAAACAAAAACAATGTACATAATAACAATATAACAATTTAAATACAAACATTATCTAAACATAAATACTCAAGTATTATATAGCAAAAGAAAGAGAAGAGAGAAAGTGGAGAAGAAGAGTAAGAGGGAATGTAACAGAGTTATAATCAGACTATCATAAACAGAAATGCAATGCACCCCGAAGGAACAAACCAAACGCCTGAAAAGAGAGAAAAATGAGGAATCACATTGCACTTGGAAGGAGATATACATGTAGATGTAGGGAGATGAAGAGGAGAAATTGAGGGGGAAAAGGGGACAATGGACCAACAAAGAGGAGAACAGTAGGACGAGAGAAGGGAAGCGAGGAGAGAAAGGGAGGGAGTAGGGAAAGAGAAAAGAAGAGAGCAGACAGAGAGAGAAGGAAAGAGCAGTAGACAGAGTTTGATGAGGAGGCTTTTTTTTCTCTCTCTCTCACCAATGTCTTTAGTCGGTGTTTCATTAAGAAAAAAAAGTACGCTATCATAATCCCATCGATGTTCGGCAATATGTAGAAGCGGCATTGATGTTAAATTGAGCCACGGTGACCGTGAAACCGGGGATGGGAGGGGGAGACGGTATCCGCTCATGAAAAAATCAGAAGCCCTTCAAGTAGATACTCCTACATAATTTTTTAGTGTTTTTTTTTTGTTTTGTTTTTTCAGCATTTTTTCTCGTAAGGATAAAGCTACATAGGTTTTTCTAGACGATATTTGATGCCTGTCACTCCCCCAAAAGTATAGCCTTTCTGAAAGACAAAAATGTATTTTCCTATTATAGTGCTCGATATATACTGTGTGCTCCGCCTGATGAGGCAACTGCCCCCTGCAACTAAAATTCCCCGTTCAAATAAGCAAATTCCCCTCCTGCAATATGCCCTTTACTGATGTAATTTACCCCTTCTGTATTTTTTTTTTTTTTGGGGGGGGGGGGGGGGGCCATTTTACTCATTCATGACAAAACTCAGTCATTTCCAAAAGCGTAACAAAAAGCTATGTCATGCTTTTCCAGACGTTGTTTGGCGTCTGCACTTCGGCGACAAAATGTGCCCCTTCAAAGTGAACAAATTCCTTTTCCTCCGTAGAATTTAGTGCCCCATCTCTATCCAAATGCACTCTTTTTCATGCTTGTTTACATCTAATGATAGAACAGGCTTTTTGTGCTTGATGCATTCGGGGAAGCACATTTTTCACATGTCCTCCGATAAACAAAGGGGGGAGGGGGGGGGGGAATTAAAGTTCTTCATGTATGATATCACACATCATGATCGCATTGCCAATGTGAAAATCTCCATGTCACTAGAGATCTCTACTTTCAAAAATTCAATATTTTTTATTCTTTGTCCGATTTTCTCAAACTTCCACTATTCCTCTTATCTGATATTCCTCTTCTATTCAATCCAAGTGTTCATGGAGGGTTAAATTTCCATTCAGCACATCAGCAAACTATTGTAAAAGTTGTAGGATTGCTAGAATTTCTTTCTTTCAGTTAACATTTGTTTGTGTGTTTTTTTTTTTTTTTTTTTTTTTTTTTTTAATTGAACGTGTTTGAACGAGCAAAAATAACTACAACTTTTTTTTTTAAATCCATCAATACTTTGCCTCCAGAGGCGTATATCTACGAGGAGGCAGAGGGAACGTGCCCCGGGTGGCACTTGAAGGACGAAAAAGCGCAAAACAGAGAAATAAAAGGGGGTAAATTAAGAAAGAGTACAATACAATTATGGGTCCTTATTCGCAGGGTAAATTTATTAGAAATACAGTTTTGGGTGAAAAAAACTTTCCGAAAATTTCCTAAAGTTTGCTTACTTTACTCCTTCACATAATTATATTGCCTCATGATCTCGTAATTTTGCCCCCCCCCCCCAGTATACTATAGAGTTTTAGAAATGCTTATTGAAAGGTTCAAAAATCGAAAAATAATAATCTAATTCTCGTTACTTTGCTCGCTATCATGTAAGTTTCATCAGCCTCTTGTTAAATATATCGCCCCCAATATAGAATAAAGTGTATAAAGTAGCATTTGCTAAGCTTCAACATATGAAAGAAATCTCAACTTTCTGTTGCCTTACTAAATTTCTCTATTTCTCATGTATTTCCGTTAATTTTGAGCCCAATCTAAGAAGGTAGTGAAGGAAAAACTATTTGTCAAAGTACATATTTTAAGCATCTCTATACGGCTAAATTGCAGTAATCAATTGCGAAATTTCCTGGATAAAATGCACAAGATAGTGCGTTTTGGAGGGTTAAAAATGCAAAATAATCTATTGATCAGTCACTTTGCTCGCTCGCTTGTACAATAACGTAGATAAGTTTGGGCACTGATTATTCTCGTTATTATTATTATTATTATTATCGCTATTGTCATCACAAATCTGCTTACGGCATAATTTCACTTTAAATTCCTCTGCATTGCATTGATTCGTCTTCCTCCTTTACGGCTATTAAACAGGACATGGCTTACACTTCACATTTTAAAGATAAATGTGAGTTCTGGGGCCCGTTGCACAAAACTTGCGTTTGAACGCAACTCAGGAAAATCAAAGGCAACTTTATTTTCAGCCAGTCAGAAGTGCGCATTAAGGACTTGCGTTTGATTTTTAGGAGTTACGATTAAACGCAAGTTTTGTGCAACGGGCCCCTGGTCATGTGACTACATGTGAAGAAAACTGTCTAAAGCAATTGTTAAAGGTTGTTTATGTAGTACACAAGAATTGTGGTATACCGCGAGGTTTGGGTGATAAGAAATTGAATCAAGGGACTCAATCGTGCTGAAAGTCCCATCAGTGTGGGAGCCTGTCCCGAAATAGTCACCCCATTTAACGTATGAAATTTGACCCCTTAAAGTTACTTAGACTATCCATGTCATTCACAAAAAAGGCTTGTCAGCTCGAACGGAGCCGCCGGGTTTGGCCGCCAGAGCCCCCATAAAGGGCCCCAAAGTCGGGTCGATTTCAACCCATCTAACATATGCGCCAAACTTTGTCTGAATTAATGTGTATGACTATATTACCAAAACACCAAAACTGACAAAATTTTCCGTCGGGATGGGTTGTCAGACCGCCCCTAAATAATGGGGCAAATTTTATCCCCTTAAGGCCCATGGACTAAATTTTGTCAGAAGGAAGAGTTATGGCTGTACATTACAAAAATATAAAACTTACAAAAATTTCCATTGGGAAGGAGGTGTAACATGCCCCTGAAAAAAACACCAAAGTGCCCCTAAACCCAGCTTTGCTGCCCAAAATGCTATGGATGTAGAGAAAAACCATTTTAAGGCTTTACAACCTTAATAAATCCAAAGAGTCTCATTCAATTCATGTCAAATTTACCTAGTACAATCTTGAGTATTGTAACTTTCTTGGGGTGAAATTTGGTGTCAAATGATCATTTCAATAATAATTTATTAAATTGTGAAAAATGTATTGCTTGGTCAAAAGTAGTCAAATGATATTGTCAGGATTATGTAAACACACCCATTGTCCATCTGCACCTGTATGACAATTAAGACATAATAGAGGAGCTTGTTAAGTATCTGGGCTATGTGGCTGCCATGTATGCTGAAATCTACCATTCATGTGTTAATTACACGAATACCTCGCAAGCTCTCTATTATGCCTTGCCAAACAGGCGCAGATGGACAATACGTGTGTTTACATAATCCTGACAATATCATTTGACTACTTTTGAAAAAGCAGTACAATTTTTACAATTCAATAAATTATCATTGAAAATGATCATTTGACACCAAATTGCACCCCAAGAAAGTTACAATACTCAAGATTGTACTATGTAAATTTTACATGAATTGAATGCGACACTTTGGGGTATTAAGGTTGTAATGCTCCCCCCCCCAAAAAAAAAAAAAAAAAAAAAAAAAATTCTCTCTCTCTACATCCACAGCATTTTGGGCAGCAAAGCTGGGTTTAGGGGCATTAGGTGTTTTTTTTCAGAGGCGTGTTACACCCCCTTCCCGATGGAAATTTTCGTAAGTTTTTATATTTTTGTAATGTACACCCATAACTCTTCTTCTGACAAAATTTGGTCCATGGACCTTAAGGAGAAAAATTTGCCCCAATTTTTAGGGCTGATCTGACAACCCATCCCGACGGAAAATTTTGTCAGTTTTGGTGTTTTCATTTTGGTAATGTATAGTCATGCACTTTCCTTCTGACAAAGTTTGGCGCATATGTTAGATGGGTTGAAATCGACCCGACTTTGGGGCCCCTTTTGGGGGCTCTGGGGGCCAAACCCGGCGGCTTCGTTCGAGCTGACAAGCTTTTTCTGAATGACATAGATAGGGTTAGCAACTTTAAGGGGTCAAATTTCATGTGTAAAATCGGGTGACTATTTCGGGACAGGCTCCTGGCCTACATGCACTACATAGAAATTGGTATATGAGACTACAAGCACATGTGCCATGAAAATATGTCTATTCTTTTCAGCTTTTTTTCTTAGTATTTTGAATTAGGGGCATTTGCAGAGCAATGCTTTTCCGTGGACATTTCTTCCAGGATATTCTAACATAAAGGAATGAAAAAGCTTTACCAGAACTCAACCTTCTCTTTAAGCCGATGACGTGCATTTAGATAAAAAATACATCAGAGTATTATACTCCTTTCCTTAAAAATGAATAATGCCAATGTTGTATAGATCCACATTTTTGCCCGGTGCATAGAACATTGTAAACTTTCCAGCAGCGATTTTTTTTCTCTTGAATGAATGCCGGTGAGAAGAAATATTTAACGACTCGTCTCCTTTCCAACTGACTCTGTTTTCATCATCTTCAGCATTTTCTTGTCAATGAATGGGCAAGATAGTAAAAAAAAAAAAAAAAAAAAAAAACTGGTGTTGCTCTCATACTGGGAAATGTCAAAGAAAATTAAAGCCCATTAAAAAAATCAATGCAGGTAGCATTTAAGCGATTGTATATGATCTTGAGTTTGAAATTAATTCTTAACTTTTCTATCGATTCATTTATTACATAATTTTTAGCCTTATGCCCGGTGCATAGAACATTATTAACTTTCCAGCAGCGATTTTTTTTTCTCTTGAATGAATGCCGGTAAGAAGAAATATTTAACGACTCGTCTCCTTTCCAACTGACTCTGTTTTCATCATCTTCAGCATTTTCTTGTCAATGAATGGGCAAGACAGTAAAAAAAAAAAACTGGCGTTGCTCTCATACTGGGAAATGTCAAAGAAAATTAAAGCCCATTAAAAAAATCAATGCAGGTAGCATTTAAGCGATTGTATATGATCTTGAGTTTGAAATTAATTCTTAACTTTTCTATCGATTCATTTATTACATAATTTTTAGCCTTATGCCCGGTGCATAGAACATTATTAACTTTCCAGCAGCGATTTTTTTTTCTCTTGAATGAATGCCGGTAAGAAGAAATATTTAACGACTCGTCTCCTTTCCAACTGACTCTGTTTTCATCATCTTCAGCATTTTCTTGTCAATGAATGGGCAAGACAGTAAAAAAAAAAAACTGGCGTTGCTCTCATACTGGGAAATGTCAAAGAAAATTAAAGCCCATTAAAAAAATCAATGCAGGTAGCATTTAAGCGATTGTATATGATCTTGAGTTTGAAATTAATTCTTAACTTTTCTATCGATTCATTTATTACATAATTTTTAGCCTTATGCCCGGTGCATAGAACATTATTAACTTTCCAGCAGCGATTTTTTTTTTTCTCTTGAATGAATGCCGGTAAGAAGAAATATTTAACGACTCGTCTCCTTTCCAACTGACTCTGTTTTCATCATCTTCAGCATTTTCTTGTCAATGAATGGGCAAGACATTAAAAAAAAAAAAAAAAAAAAAACTGGCGTTGCTCTCATACTGGAAAAAGTCAAAGAAAATTAATAGCCCATTAAAAAAATCAATGCAGGTAGCATTTAACCGATTGTAAATGATCTTGAGTTTGAAATTAATTCTTAACTTTTCTATCGATTCATTTATTACATCATTTTTAGCCTTATACAACAATAATAAGGATGATTTGGGCACGATTGAAGAAGCGAATATTCTGAATTATTTATTTAACTTATTAGTATTTCACAAGGGTACCCCGTTTAACCAAAATTGATTTTCCATATCGGGCCCTGAAATACAACACAACAATAGTTACGTTCACACGATAGGAGCTAAACTTTAAGTTTCGCTTGTAGTTTCAAAACTTTAACTTCATTTGTAGTTATCTTGTAGTTTCAGACCGTATGAACGGACTCTTAGTTTTGAACCTTTAAGTTTACTTTTAGTTCTAGAACCATAAGCGAGGCCGAAACCACGAACATTGGGTGGTCCTCCGTCGCAGTTTCGGATAGTGTGGACAGAATAAACTTTAAGTTTCGCAAGCTTGTAGTTAGCGATGACCTCGCTGTTCATGTTAAACTTCCGGGGCCTACCCTTCGCGCGAATTATTATCAGAGGATCTGTATGTGTACTGCACACACAATCGGTAGTCTACTTTGGGGGTTAACCACGGCGATCGCTCGGCTTGTAGTTTCAGCTCGTTGTTTAGGGCTCTCGTTGCGGTAAGGGAGTCTTGGTTTCGTTAACTTAAAGTTTCGAAACCACAAGTCCCGTATGAACCTAGCTTAATATATTCAATTAAAATGATATAAAATACAATTACAGAAGCATAAATACAGCAAATAAAGTAATGACATAAATAAGTATAATCAAATTCAATAAGATTGTACCAAATTTAAAACACAATAAATGATCAGTGTCAATAATCATAACATTGGGCTTACTGCTGTGGGAAAATATACACAAGGAAAATATAAAGAGAGGCTGATCGAGAGACAGAGAGAAAAGAAATAAAGAAAAAAAGAGGGGAAAAGAATAGAGAGAAAGGGAGAGATGGCAGAAGGGTGGAGAGGGAAGCGTAAATAACAAGGGAGAAAGAGAGAGAGAGAGAGAGAGAACGAGAGGAACTTGGGAATAAAAAAACAGCATTGCTATTCAAAGAGTGACATATTCTTTAAACAGCTTTGCTGTTCAAAGAGTGACATATTCTTTACTTAGCAGCAATACCAAGAAAATAATTGTTTAGTGACTGTTTAAAGTTTTTGAAATTACTGATTTGCTTAATATTTAGAAGTATATTGTTCCACAGAGTTGTACCATTATAACATAGTACATTCTTATAATATTCTGTATGGCATTTACCAATATTTAGATCACGATTAGAACACCTACATTGACTTCTTTTAATCTACTTTTATAAAAGTCTGCAGACAAATTATTTAAATGTTTAACAACAAATATACATTTGAAATATTTAACTCGTTCCTTGAAAGGCATCCATTTCAGATGAGCAAACAATTCATTTTATGGAGTATATATATATATATATATATATATATATATATATATATTATGCAAAATCAATGGGCAAAATTAATGCCATGCAGAGAATTTCTTTGTTTTATTGTATATACATGTGTGTCATGTCGTATTGTACTGTACTATTTTTCATGTTTCTTTCTGTAATGCTGGTGGAAATCAAATTTCTACGATTTCATGTGGATCAGACTGAATAAAATTTTCAAATTATTATTATCAAATTATATATATATATATATATATATATATATATATATATATATATATATATACAGTGCAGTTTGAAATTAATCTGGCAGCCCTCTTTTGTAATTTGGTTATCTTGCTCTATAACTTAAAATCTGTTTCCCCAAATTTTCCCCAACAGTAATTAATTTGTAATTGAATAAGACATCTATTTTAATAGTAATTTCATTATATTACATACATGTGGTTTTACTCTTCTGAACATGGCAAGACCTGCAAATACATGTACTTTTCTGCGTAAATAATCAACATGATTAGACCATGACATATTATCATCGATAAGAATACCGAGACAATTAATTGCATTGTTTTGTACATAATTATATATTCATATTTTATACGGGGAAAAAAATATGTTTGCAAAAATTTAATGTTTTTTTCTTCAAAATAATCATAAACTTTGTTTTATCAACAATTAGATATAGCTTCTCAAGTTTTACCCATTTACCTATAGCATTAAAATCACTCTACGTACGACTTTTCTGCATGAATAATTAACATGATTAGTAGTCATACCCAACTTCGGAAAAACGAGCACAGGTATATACTCCGAAAACGGCGTATGATTATAGAGCCCTCATCGTTCAGTACGAGGCAGTGTGTACAAAAGCCATGGGGAAAATCTTGAAAAGTCAACCTGCCAACGATATATATATATATATATATATATATATATAGATATATATATGTATATATATTTATATATATATATTAAAATAATGCTGCATGTCAATTATCTTCATAATCCTTGATGATTCGTCATATGAAATGACTTTCATATGACAAATATTTGAAATAGATATATCCGCAGCATTATTTTTGAAAAGTATATTATCATTGGCAGGTCGACATTGAACGATTTTCCCATGCCTTTTGTACACACTGTCGCGCACTGAACTATGAGGGCTCTATTTTTATCTTGCTCCATACGCCGTTTTCGGAGTATATACCTGTGCTCGGTTTTTCGGAGTTGGGTCTGACTGATTAGACCAAAATAGATTACTATTGATAATAATACCGAGACATTTAAAACTCTTGCAATTTTCAATACATATGTATTCATATTCTATAGAAATAGAATCATTTTTGGCAAAAACTAAATCTTTGTTTCCACCGAATTATCATAAACTTTGTTTTGTCAACATTCAGCTAAAGCTTATTACGTTGTGTTTTTTTTTTTAATTTATTTATTTACCTATAGCATTAAAATCGCTCTATATACACTAATGATGGTTGCACCTACATAAAGGGTAGAATAATTATCGTACATTACAAATCGTCCATGTTTCAAAACATCGAACATATCATAACATGTATTCAAATATTTACTAGACCACCAATTCAAGAAAATAACTCTCTGAATATAATTTAGAAAGCAAACATAAAGAAACAAGGAAACTTCAGTAAAACAAAAAACAAACAAGAAAGACAAGTGAAAATTAAGTTTTTCGTGCGGCTGACATAAGGGCGTAAAGGCGCTGCGCCGTCCTGCTAAACGCAGACGCACACTATTGCGTTAAGCAGAATGTCGTTAGCATTGAAATGCCCATAACTTAAAAAAAAAAAAAAAAAATCAAGTACTTATTTGACACGAAACTACTGAAATTAGGTAGTTACCATACATTTTCCCTTTTCATTAGTTGATAGAGTCAGAAATCCCTGTCATGTTTTTTAAATGGTTTAACATGTATAGAACATTCAACATCTAAGAAGCGTCCTAATGTCCTTCTGCCAGCCACAGACCTTAATATAAATTTGTACATAGGGAATCATCGTGCTATAAAAAAAGGGTTTGGGACAATATCTTATAATAAACACACATAACGAATGGTTTCGATTTATAATAAAGATAAATGGAAAGGAAAGTAGAAACAAAAGAAAAAAACACATATTGTTCGTGTTACACATGATAAAAAATTAAGGAACACTTGAATATTAGCAGGATGTTTTCATGTTCATACAAATTCTTCCGATTTTAATTTCATTGCATGCTATATCAAGCGAAAAAAACAAAACAGTCACGAAACGAAATAGTTTTTGAACAGGAGGCCAAATAGAAATAGTCAAATATCACTCGCATTTCTTTTTTAAGGTTACTGAATCTCTTTGAAATTTCCATAAAAAATAGAAGATCAAAGCAGCCGGTTTCCCGATCACGTTTTTTAGCACATACGGATTTTACTACGAAGTACGGTTATGTTATCAGTTTTGAGAATGAGATCTCTAATTGGGAGAGAGAAGTGAAAAAAATTACCCTTTCTTCTGAAAACATTCATGGTTTCAGTGACCTCTTACTTGATTTTTAGTCTTTCTCTCCCTCTCTCTCTCTCTCTCTCTTTGTTTGTCCCTCGCTCCTCCCTTCCCTCTTTGTTCGTCTGTACTTCTGTGGCTGACACCTTCATTATTCTCTCCGTCATGATGTCCAGCTTACCAGTTCTAACCAATAAACATTCTTCCCGGCTATATTCCTCTCGATCTCCCCTACTATCTCTCCACTTTCACAGAAAGTCAGCAAATCTAGAGTTGACTGTCGTGGTGCGGTGTGCGACCTGTACCCTCCTCTTCATCATCATCATCGCCTTCTGTGTTTCCTGGAAACGAAGAATCACCCTGAATGTCATCTGTGCTACCACCTTACTCGTCATCGATCGATGATTTTAGTTTGTATCCCTGTATCGGCTGCTTGCCCTTTACCGACAGTTTCTTCAATCCTAGCTTCAATCTGATAGGCATCCCAGCTCCACAAGACTGCTAAATAGATGATCATGTAAACCAGGTTTTAGGTCAGTTCCATGATCCCTGTAATTCAGATTCATCTGTGTGCATTCAAATTGATAGGAATGTTGCTGAATTTTAACACACCAACATTTCATTTCAACAGCACTTGCAATTTAAGTAACCTGAATAACGCACAGTATGTGCACTGAACATGCAAAATCATGTTGGGTTTTGTGTGTGTGTGTGTGTGTGTGTGTGTGTGTGTGTGTGCGTTTGTGCGTGTGAAGGTAATAACTGCTAAACCTTAGTCTTGCCACTATTTATAAAAAGCTGGAAACATGGTAAACACGGCTCTGAACCGCGCTTATTGTCCAGGAGAGGTGGATTATCTCGCCAAACGGATCAGACGTACAACTGCCTTCCTGTAATTGCTACTCACTAGACCAAAGACAATAGGGTTAAGCCAAAATGTAGCGTAAAGCAACCAGTATATTGTTATCTTCACACCGAACGCAAGAAACCTCGGTTGTTTAAAGAGGATTATCACTGTTATAATGATGTAGGGCATCCACACCAAATAACTTGCTGCCACCACAGCAGAAACTGTTATTGCGCTTTTGCACCTCTCAGAGAAGCAATTAGCTTGGTCCTTGCAATGCGCGTTCCCCAAATCACGTGATCGCGCGGCCATTTTCGATTGGAGAGCAATCTCGTCTCTCTTCCTCTGTGCGCGTGCGATGTATAAAATATGCATGTTGAGAACAGTTGTGACAATGACCACAGCTAAAGGTGCTATGTGGTATGACGTCATAACTCTCTGTGAGAACAACTTTTTGCCCAAGAAATCACAATAATCTTCAAGCGCACCATGAATGGATCGCCCGACACTCAGAAAGAATCCGAAAATAAGAATTGCTAGCAGCAGAATTCGGATTCGCCTAGGAGTTAGAATATTGTAATACTTTAGAGGGCGTGTCACGGCGATATATCGATCGACTGTAATCACAAACAGTGTAAGTTGAGAAAACGTCACTGCGGTTACACATGTACCGACAGCTATATTACATTTGATTACTGACGAGATTAAGAGCGCTCTATTAAAGTAAAATAAGATTTGCATTCCGTAACATATTAATCCTCCAAACATGTCAATGACTGCCAAAACACGAAGGCATAAACGGAGATTTCGAGTAAATAGAGCGGTACTGAAGGTTAGAACAATCAGATGAAAACCATTTAATGTCAATGCAAGAATCACACCGAGACACTCCATGAAGATAAGAGCAGTAAACCCGTCACGTTTTCTGTAGTAATTATCTTCTAACATGTCAGTCGAGTTCTCCATCGTATTTTCGTGCCAGCCCTCTGATTAATAATTCTCTCAGTATAATCTACTAACAAGAAGTAACGGATTTGATTTATACAAAGTCATGTATTCATTATTCTCTTTGCTGTAGATTGCTTTCACATTGTACTGTCCATCATGTCCAAGATAGGTATGATATTCCACCCACCATGCCAACATGACTTTTGTAATGCTTTGCTGAGAAACTTTCCTGTGTGATCTGAGTGAATAGTCGTGCATAACCGATATGTCTACATGCTTGATTAGTGCCATAGACGTTGATGTTGAAAATATATCACGTTTTCGTATACATGGTATAGAGTTGCTGGTACCAGAGTCGAACAGTCATATGGATTTTAATTGAAATTCACATTTATTTCCTTGTATCTGACAGTTTTTAATATTGTAACCATATCGAGAACAGGAAGCTCTAAAAACAAAACTGGTGAGAACCTGAAAGCCGGATGGTTCAGATTTCAGATATCAGATTTCAAACGCATATATTTCTTCTCACAGTCAACATGCTGAAAGAAGATAGATATGGGCACATCAAAAGTGTTTTTAAAGAAGTAGACCTACAACAAATTGGCTGTTTTCATTCATGATCAGTAATATGATAGTCAAACAACTTGCGAATATCTCCCATTACGAGTTAGACGTATTACTCCGTTCCTGTAATTTCTACTCATTAAACCAAAGACGATGGGATTCAACCAAAAAGTGGTGTAAATAAGCCAATACATTACTATTTTTCCAATAGGAGAGAAGTTCGACCGTGTAGAAAGAATTATTATTGTCATTATAAGGTAGGGCATCCACACCAAGTAGCTGGCTCCAACCACAGCAGAAATTGTTATCGCGCTTTTATATCTCTCCGAGAAATTAGTTTGCTCCGTGTCATACGCGTCACCTAGGTCACGTGACAGCAGGGCAATGTGTGATTGGCGAGCAATCGTGTCTCTCCTCTTCTGTGCGCGTGCAATAACTAAAAGACGCACATTGAGAACTGTCGTTGTAATGACAAGAACTATTGGTATGATGTTGTATACCGTCATGGCTTTAGCTCTTTCTTTTTTGAACAGCGTATCTCCGTCAAAATCACAGTGGCCAATAGAAAAACCATGCAAAGATCGTCCTACACAAATTGAAAATCCAAACATAAGGACTGCAACTAACAATTTTCGGATTCTTCTGGGTGTAAGAATATTGTAATACTGGAGAGGGCGGGTCACTGCGATGTATCGGTCAATGGTAATCACAAAAAGTGTCAATTGAGAAAGAAGTACTGATATTATACTAAAACCTGCAGCTACAGTACATTTAAATTCGGAAGTATTGATTATCGCTCTGTTGCAATAATATAGTATTTGTATTCCGTAACAGATCAATCCTCCAAAGATGTCAAAGACCGCTAATATCCGAAGACAGAACAGAAGGTTTCCTGTGAATATGGAAGTACTGTAGGTTAGGACAACCAGATGAAGCGCATTTAGTATCACTGCAAGGAGCAAACCTAAGCACTCCACGGAAATGAGCGTGATTACGAATACATTGGCATGTTCGTAGCATATAATCTCTGTCGAATTCTCCATTGCAATTTCCTCAAGATAGATCCATAGAATAAATAGCGTCCATGTTAATTAAAGGCACATAGGTTGGATCAATGTCCAACCAAACCGCCCTTTTCTTAACCCTGCTGCGTATCAAAACATAATATTCAAGCGGTCAAATATTTCTGCTCTAAATGCCGATCATATAATTGTTCAAGACCAGGTACACTTGAATCAATGATTTTAGATCTAGACTCTTTGTTGATTATCAATTTTTTTAAAAACACGAAGAGGAAACCATATGCTAGCAGAACCGACACGTACAAGCTCTTTGCGTCGGGATATAAGACAAATTAAGAGAGTAGAATGATCGCAAGATGATCCATCAACAATATCATTTTATTGAACATAGAAACAAGATCAAGAAACAGGACAAAAAAAAAAAAAATCGAGGCCCACTTGTATTCTTCCTAAAAATAGATCGGTTTTATAGAAAGTGTAGATTTCTCAATTCTAAAGCAGCACTTTGGAATGCGAGACCCTGCCATAATTAAATATTGTATGAGGTATATTGCACTATTTCTAAATATATCTTAATGAAAGACAATAATTATAGAAATAAGAGATATCAATCGTTGTTTCATGCTTGGTTAATTTGGTTTCACATGGTATATTTTAATAAGCGTATCATTAGCTACGTTCATACGGGACTCATGGTTTCGAAACTTTAAGTTAGCGAAACTTTAAAGACCCCAACCCGGCGAAGCCAAAAATGGAATAGACAAATTATATTTCTACAGAAAGCTGTTTATTCTCTGAATATAGCAATGCAAGCTTCACAAGCTTTCATTGCCTGTGGGAGGAGTAAGAGCATCTCAAATCTTTGTATTGAAGGGCTTGGAAAATGGGCAGCCGTCGAGTATAATCACAGGCCTGCGGGGGGTCGAAACTTATGACGTCATTTCGTGTAGACGTCACGAACATTATGATCCAAGTCTGCATGCCAAAAATACGTGGTGTTTTTTTTTTTCTTGATTTGGAAGTCATGATTATTGTTTGTAAATGCATTACAATGGAAGATATGGTGTTTCAAAGTATTCAACTGCATATTACATTGTTACAGAAATGAAAACCGAAGTTACAGCTATTATTTTGTAACCAAAACACACATTATAGGCGTCTTGAGTGTTTGGCCCAGCGCAGGCTCAGCTGAGCTGAGCTGCACGAATGTCTCGATAAGACGGCTTGCTCCGCGTCTCGCTCGGGCAGGGTCTGGCGTTACTGCGTATGGAGCTGTGCCTTTTGACTGCGCTGCGGACGAGTTCCATTTATTTTTCTCGATCACTCGAGCTCTAATTTCTAGTTCTAAGGCAGCGGTTTACCCTGGTAAAATTTGGTTACAACACATTCCTAGTTTTCTTTAAAGACACAAACTGACTATTGATTAATGATTTGGAAACTCATAATAATGGTGTCATGACATGTGTCTTTTTTAGTATGAAATTTAAATGAAAGAAAAAAAAATGTAATTTACGACTAGACCAAGACTAGGCGATGTCACTGGGAAAAGACCGTGCAGCCATATGAGTTAGTGATAGCTAAGCAATCTATTGAGTTTGCATTATAGATTTCTTCATTTTAACACAAAGCTACTAAAAGGTACGTTGAAACATTTAGTATGACATTTCGTATAAATTTAGAGTTGATTGATTCAATTTCTATGTTTTATTGCATTTTTTGTGATGCTCATTTGGAAGGCTTATGTGGAAAATCTTGTTTTGGAAATTTCCCGCAGAGTTTCGCCTGTCTATACTCTGTGGACCGAATTGAACATGTGTTTGTTGGATTTTTATCTAATAACTGCCTTTTTATTGTGGGAGATGCCTAAGAATAAGTGTATTAGTGGTGATAATGGATGATAATATGCCTTGATATATGTTGGGCGTTGTTATTGATTTTTAAATGCCAGTTTAGGCAAGCACTATTTTTTATATGGCGAAGGTAGTATTACGTAATACGGTCTATAGATTGATGAACCTACGCAAGATTTTGCGTGCGGATTGATATTCTGACATTTTTAAGAGTGATCCGCCACCAAGGAATCCTTGTATACTGTATATTGTACATGTACCGAGTTTTAAGTAGGTCAGGTCATGTTTTGGCTCAGCCTGGGATGGGATCAGTCAAACCGCAGGTCCCCAAAAAGTGCTCTATTTTATTTCCAGTTTTGCTTGACTGGGTCAGTCTCTGAATACATAATGAGCAGGAATCCCTGGGAACATCTGATTTCCAAATGATTGAATGGACTGGTTAACATTTACTGATTCTCATGATTTATACATCAAATAAAAGAGGAGGAACTAGAGATTCATGACATACTCTATTTGTCTATGAAAAATGTGAAAAAAATTGGTGAAATATAATGTTATTTTATGAGCAAAAAATGGAAATGAAATGAAAAGTAAACATGTAAAAAACTCACATAGTTTTATTATGAGCCAGGCTGAATTTGACATGAGTGTAAAGGGCAATATCTATACTTTACAAATATTGAAATAATATGTATGTACACTTAATGACAGGGTCAGGATCCAGCAAAATGTAACCAAAGTACACATTGTATCCTTCAAACAGTTGATTCCAGCTCTCTGATTGGTTACTTCACAAGCCCTTTCCCAAAAATAGATCAACATGTTTGTCACAGCCAGGACCATGTTTGCACAAGAGGTCAAGAGTTCACCCAACAGGTGGCATGTGGTTTCAAATATCGCGCCATAATCTTGCAGGGTGGCCTCGCCAGCCAATCACAGTGCTAGGATTCTATGGTCTTGACAATTTCAAGGATAAATTATGTACTTGGGTTGAATATTGCTGGATCCTGACCCTGTCATAAATGTATGGATGTTTTGAATATGATAATGTAAAAGATGAAACTTCAACGCTTCCATACATATGCATTTTAATAGTGGCTCATATACTTTTTATATGTCTTTTATTGACTTGAAATCTTACAAGGAAAAGTATTTTGTGTCACTATTTTATCACTTATTTTCAACTACTTATTCTTTGAATTATAACTGAAACAGGGTATGTCTGCATTGATAAACTATCCATCTATCTTTCCAGAAAATTTGATGAGCATAGCATTAATATTTCTTGATTTAATTAACTTTGAATATGACCATGCAAAACATCCAACTGGCAACAAGGAGAGTGTGCCATTTCAGGCACTGGAAATAAAATCAGCCCTTTTTGCTCATTTGCATACGACCTGCGGTCTGACTGGGATGTTCTAACTTCATGTATCATAATGATATAGGTATACATGAAGTTGGGGTTTTATTGGTCTTATTGAAGGGTTTATGCATGTTTCAGAATGAGTTATTTTAGAATTATTGTTATGAAGACTCTGTACCTCTAACACTGATAATTGAGGGATAAACATGTTTCTTTATTTCATTATGTATGAAAGAAATAGGACATACACTTTTTCTGCACAAGCTAGTGTATGAATTTCCTTTTATTTGTTTTACACACTTTCAAAGATAGTGTAATTCTGGGTCTTGGGTAAAAGTATGAGACCTGTTTAAAGAGGATAAAGATCATTTATTTAGAAGATCACAGCTGTATAAACAAGTGATACATTTTATGTAGAGTTTGAAACAAATTTTAAATCACTTTGATTAATGTATGACAAGACATGATTGTAAGTGAATTACACCCTTACATTGTTTTCTCGTTTTTGTTTTTATGCAGAAATCATCACACAGTTGTTGAATTATTTTTTCTACACTTCGAGAATAAACGAGAAGCAACACAACTTAATTTTCGCCTTCTCATCTTTATTGCAACAACGTGTTATTTGGTTTACATCACTATCTCACAACAAATGGAATTTTACCATGTTTATAACTCCGCCCACAAAAGTAACTGGCTATTGTACGAAAGTTATTCACTATCCATTCTTATCCATATTTATAATAATGATAATAATAATAATAATAATAATAACAATAATAATAATAATAATTCATTTCTTTTTACCCAGGGTAGCCTCATCAGTGCTACGTACTGTTCTCCCAGAGGGCCCTGCATATCTGAAGTTGTATTCAATCAAAAACAAGTTGGCAACTCCGTGACTATCTTGCGAACTCCTCTCCGATTTGCTCTGTACACAAAAATTCATTAAAGGGCCCCTGCCATCAAAATGCAAGTGGATACCTGTTGGTGTGCAGTTCTAAATACATCTCATATTTTGATATTTAATCTTCTATGTTTCATAGAATTTTAAATATTTTTTGAAATAATTATCTACAACCTGTTAAGCCCCACCCACTTGAAAAAAATCCTCCAGACCATTTGCCCCCTGTGACATCATCTGTCAATCATCAGTAAGCCAATAGCGATTCTGCAAGTGACATTGGTATTTAACTTTGTCAAAGCTGACACCTGTTACAATACAACATACAATATCAACATAGGATTTGCTATGTCAGACATACTTTAGCATCAGCAAAACAAAGGCAATGAGGAGGTATTGTATGAAAGCATGCCATTCTATTATGAGTGTATGCTGCGCTGGTGGAATTTACATTCCACTATTCTACAATACAATAGACAAAATCACTATTAGTTCACTGATGACTGACAGATGATGTCACAGAGGGCAAATGGTCTGGAGGATTTTTTTCAATTGGGTGGGGCTTAGCAGGTTGTAGAAAATTATTTCAAAAAATATTTCAAAATCTATGAAACATATTTAGAAGTTTAAATATCAAAATATGAGATGTATGTAGGACTACACACCAACAGGTATCCACTGGCATTTTGATGGCAAGGGCCCTTTAATTTCCTTCTTTTTTCTCTCTCTCTCTTTTTTTTTTTTTTTTTTTTTTAGATGAGAGAATAGATTTGTATAGAGAACAGACATTTCCTTCCAACATTGCTTTTGCAAGATATATCATAATCACTGTGTACATGAATTCCCAAACGTTCATTGTGTTGTAGAAGATCAATTTCCCCGTTTGTGGATTAGACATAAAACTGCGTTTTTGTAATTTTTACTCACTAGACCGAAGACAATGGGGTTCAGCCAAAAAGTCGCGTTGACCAACCAATACATGGCTATCTTTCCGGTAGGATAAAAATCAGATTGTGTTGTCATGATGATTACTGTTATGATAGTGTAGGGCATCCACACTAAGTAGCTGGCTCCAACCACGGCAAAAATTGTTATTGCACTTTTATACCTGTCCGAGAAACTATTTTGTTCCGTGTCATGCGCGTCAGCTGGGTCACGTGACAGCAGAGCGATATTTGATTGACGAGCCTTCATGTCTCTTTCCTTTTGCACGCGTGCAATATATAGAAGTCGTATATTGAGGACAGTCGTGACAATGACCAGCGTAAAAGGTATTAAGTGGTAAGTAAACATAAGTCGTTGCTGTTTGCGAAAAAGCTTACTTCCTATAAAATCGCAGTGCTCGATATAAGCACCATGTATAGATCTTGCCGTGGTATACAAAAGAGCAAACAAAAGAGCTATCAGTAGTAATGCTCGCATTCGCCTAAGATTTAAGGTACTGGAGTACTGTAGAGGGCGGGTCACGGCAATATATCTGTCGATGGTAATGACAAACAGGATCAGTTGAGAAGACATCACTAACAACAAACAACTACCTAAAGCTATATTACATTTAACCATGGACGAAATTATGATCTCCTTGTTTTAAAAAAACGTGATTTGCATTCCGTAACAAATAAACCCACCAATGATATCAAAGACTGCCAATACTCTAAGGCTCAAATGCATATTCTTTGTGAAAAAAGAGGTACTGTACGTTAGAATGATCAAGTGAAATCCATTAACACTATGAACTGCCCGGCCATTCTGTCTCAATACTTTCTCTTCTTTGTCTCATAATTGTTTCGACAGGACTCATTTGCCACTTGTTTATTCCTTGGACATTTTCTCTCAAAATAATCTCATTAAGGATTTGTGGAAAGACGTAATCCAGGAAAAAACAAAACATTTTTCATATTCTCTGTACAGCATGTGAGTCTATGGCGAAGGCCATTTATCTTAAATTCGTCTTAATGTTTTTATTACGGTCATAAACCATTGCCAAACCTCTGGAAACGGTCTTAATACGAACCCCATTATTATGACGGGAGGAAGGACGTTCTGTCCGTGGTTGGCTCGTAAACTAGTTTATGTATTCATACCCGTTGCACATTATAGTTTACCCCATTCTCTCATTACATTAAGCAGCACTCATTATTCCATCAATATAAAATGTATTATGTATCAATACCACATATTAATGAAACATGCTTCTATATTTGAGATTGAATATCATTATCCACTGCTTGTCCCAACTGATGTGAATTATAACAGGTCTGGGCAAACAACTATGCCTGGAGACCGTTAATTCCTCCTCATAGAGAGACAAGGTCATCGTTCCTGGCTGAGCTACGGAAAATACGAAATTATGATTGTTTCGATCATTTATATAAATAATTTTGAGAAAGTAGCTCAAAAAACGAATACAGTGGGAAATTCCATGTTAAAATAAACTTCGAACGAAAGGAATTGACCAACGATAAGTCAACTTTCTTCATAAGGAACATAGTCTCACGTCCAGACGTCTGCTGTAAAACCGTGTAAATTTATGAAATGCGCTTGTTTTACAAATATATGCAATACATTTGTTATAAAGCTTTGCAGTGAAATTCAGTTCTTATAATACTTAGTGTATTTTCCCGTTATTTATGAATACAAATAGCAATAAATAAATTTAATAAATTGTGCTTAAAGTTCTCCAGGCTAGCTTCGAAGTGCGAAAGACAACATAATCTTGCAAAGCTGGTAAAACAAACATAACATCATGGAGGCTTTCATCAAATATAATGTATATATTTGCGGTGAGAAATCAACTGAATGAGAGATTAAATTTTTATAGCTGAATTCATTGTTCCTCCTTAATACTGACTTCTTTTTTGTGGAGGTACCTGCTGGAGTGCAAAAACTGTCTCCGCCGGGATATATTATTTCCATGTCGCCGGTATATCCCCCAAAGAAGCATCAAACTTGTTGGCTGCAGTGCATCATCTGTGTGGATACACCTTCTTTTTTCCTCTTTGTCAATGCCAGTTCGTGAAATATGAACTGAAATATGAACATATTATTTTCGAATTTAATTAGCTTGATATGTGGCCCACTCATTTGGCCTACCCCCTAAACTGAAAAATTACTTGTGTGTGGTCATGTACACTGCCTAGTAGTTGTCCTGCCGAAATATTATGGGGAAATTATCAAAATACTCATGTTACGTTACGTAGCTATAACAGCATGCTAACGATGAAACATTCCGATTGGGAACCTCAATATTCATCCCCTCGAATTAATGATATGATTCCTAGCTCCTAAAGAAATATTTCAATTGTGACTTGCTCAGCCCCCATATTTTATTTTTTTCTCAGCACTGAAATGACTGTTCTTATTATTTTTATTTAATGATGATGACTGTAATAATAAGAATTATGAACTACTTTCCTGAGAGTCGACCTTATACTTTCAAACGGGCAATCGCTGACCTCCCTTGACACCCAGCGAAGTACGTCATGCACATGAGTCATAGGGCGCGTTCATTTTATAAAGGGGGAGTAGTTGTACTTTGAGAGGCGTTGTGGTTACAACCTCAAAACAGACATTCTCTGGGTTCTGAGCTGGGTATTGCGAGCGAGCGAAGCGACCGAGGGGGGAGGGTGTGGGAGGGGGATACCCCCCTCCCACAGTATGGAGATTTTTCATTTTTAGGGTTGCCAGCTTGCGATTTTAAGCATACTTGCATGCTCTATTTTTTCTCTCTTTTTTTTTTGGTTTTCCTATGCACATTAAATGTTTACTTGGCAGCCCAAGGGGGGGGGGGGGGTTTAAACCCCCTAACACCCCCCCCCCGTAGATCCGCCACTGGGTAATAAGTAATATCGTACTTAGAATGGACGAGCAGACCGCTTCACAGGCGCGAAATGTGTTCGTCCGTATTCAATGCTCTTGCATGCACTATATATACTTGCGACACGTTCGCGAATTATGTGCCCCAAAACAGCATAAGTGCACCAAATTCCCGTCAACCCAGTGGCGGATCCAGGGGGGGGGGGCAATCCCGGCCCGTGCCCCCCCCCCTTTTGAGGGAAAACAATGCAATGTGCCCCCCCCCCTATTTGCGATTGTGCCCCCCCCCCCTTTTCGAGCAGAAAAACTTTTTTGTTGTTGTTGCTTGTCAGAGAATTATGGAGGGGAACTGGACTCCATAACCCCCCCCCCCCCCCCCACCCCACTGAGCGACTTTTGGAGGGCTGGCGAATTTTTTTTTTTTTGCTCGCCTCCCCCCCCCCCCCCCCCCCCCCACTGAGCGACTTTTGGAGGGCTGGCGAGAGACCAAAAAAATATGGGTCTCCCTCCAAGCAGTTTCCCAAAGTTGACAATCCTGCATTTGTGTGCCCCCCCCCCCCCTTATACGAAATCCTGGATCCGCCCCTGCGTCAACCAATCAGAATAATCTTTAGATGACTAGTTAGAGGATGTCATATCAAGGAGTTATCACAGAACATATTAGCTCTTTGGTATGCGAAATGGCTCAATAATTCATCTTGTTCGGAATTCCCACTCGATTAAACGAGGCGATGTAAGGTCAACGTAGGGAAAATGCTCTCACTGCAACAGGGAAAGGTCTGAGTCGAATGTTAAACTCTTTGCTTTTTGAATTGAACTCTCTCTCTTTCTAAACCCAAAAGTGCAGTAGTTTCCTCACAAGCAATCTGCGGGTTTTTAACACTACATTAGAGGATATAGTGTAAAGATTATTAATCCGGGCGAAATGATGTCAAATATTAATTTTTTTTAAAGCCCTTGTGTGCTTTTTATGGATAAACTGAGACAAATTTTCCCGTGTTACAGGACGCGGTGCAAAGTGCGTGAGCAAATGCACTCTTGTCATATGATTTAGGCCAAGATAAAAATTGAATCATTGTTTTTTTCGTCTGGGTTTGTTTTTCGAAAAGGAAGAAGAGGGGGTTCCAATTGATTTGATAGTTGATATTTTGACAATAATTCCGACAGTACTATTTACATATACTGTCTGCATGTTGCAGGAGTCTAGAACAGGTTGAAAACATGTACTAAAAATGATTTCTGTCATTTCGATTGCATAGGCTGCGTTAAATTCATCTTGATGTACTGTTTTTTAAAAAATAAAAAAAATCTAATCTAATATAATATAATCAGGGGCGGATCCGGGGGGCGAATCGGCCGCGGCCTCCCCCTTTTTGAAGCCAGAGGGGGGCCGAATCGGCCGCCCCCCCCCCCTTTTGAAAGCTGTCCAGAGGAGGCCGAATCGGCCGAATTCTGGACAACTGGCCCCTAAAAATATGAAAACCTTCTTTTCTTTCTTTTTTTGGCTTGTCAGAGAATTCTGGAGGACAAACCAAAAAAATCTGATAAGCCCCTAACCTTTTTTTCTTTGCCCCCCCCTTTTTTTTTTTTTTTTTTTACAGAATCCTGGATCCATCCCTGATAATTATTACAATATCATAACATTATGATAAAAGAAATGGAGGCGGGAATGAAGAGAAGGAAGTGGTGACGAGAAACTATGAACCAATTTTATTTGGCTTTACTATTATTTAGGGGGGGGGGTGGTTGTACATGATGGAAGTCCCTCCTCAATTGAGCTTCTATTTTGTACTTGTGATATACATGTATTTTGTACTTTTATATGATCGACTGTTTTATCCAATAATTAAAAAAAAGGGTTATATAATCATCTCCCCATCCGCTACGGGATACTAGTATCCGCTAAGAAGGAACTGCATTATTACCGGGGATGCATGCAAAATATGAAATAGGTATACCTGTACCATGTGTATTGTAGGGCTGTAGGTAAGTCTTGATGTAAGGCCGCTGGCCTCCAGCTGCATGTCCTTTGCGAAATGTACCTCACTAAAAGTATCAACGTCGCCAAATGTGCATCCAAGAAATGAGAGCTTGACCGGTAACATTTATGATAATATTCCTGTAATTTCCCATTGGCGAAATAAAAGGGGCACTGAAAACACGATGCTAGAGCAAGTGTACAGTGGAAAACCAAGTTTGAAGCTCCTTGAAAAAACGCGCCAAATGGTGGAAAACGCGCCAAAGTCAGTGAAAAGGTCCACGTGCTATCTGCCTGTCAGGCCTGCGTTGTGGTCAAGGACCTTTTCTCTGAGTGTCTTCAAGTACTAGTCCCTGATTTACAAATGTGACAAATTGTTTTGTCGAAATAGCATAAAAATGTGTCTGGTAGTCGAAGAGGGGGTTGGGACTGAGACCAAGTTCAGCGGGGAAAGGGGCAGTTGTTTATCAGATTTAAAAGACGCCTACATGCATTATTATTCTTGGAACCGAGTAAGGGATAAGGAAGTAGTTGAAAATGAAGTGATACTATTTCTGTATTACCTGCAAAATTTCATTAAAGATGGGTGAATTAGTTTTAAGATGCTGTCAATCAAAATCTCGTTGATTTTTTTGTTACAGTTGTTGTTTTCGTGTAGACACGTCGCATTTCTTATTTTGTAACACTCCCGCCTTCGATCTTTCTTTGATTGTTTTCGCTAATAATCTGAAGAAATAGTCTTATATTCTCATGAACTTCTTCAAATCTAAAGTAAATTTATGGCTTTGATGAATGGTATCATTGGTTTTAAAGACCCTTCTCATACATTTCTCTCCTCCAGTATACATTTCATCCTTCAACATGATTATGGCGTGTGCTTTACCAGAAATTTGGAAATTTTATGTAGATTAATTTAGAACCGTTCCTTCGAACTAAAATAAATTATAGAATTATTCTGACTGCGTGATATGAGCTCAAATACCTGTAGTGGAAGATATAGATGAGATAAGATTTAAAGACTCTATCGACCCCCTCTCGTGGTATGAGAGTACAATCAAAGAAACATGTTTACAATTATCGTACATACATAATAAGTTTTGATATAGTAGATAAAAATACATTGGATAATTTGTTACTTATTATTTTTTAAAAACAAAAGTAGGCTATCTGCCTGTTTGACTATTCCACCACTACGAGTACATTAAAAAAAAAAAAAAAAAAAAACTCCGTGTAAAATTTCAACACAAAAAGTGTTAAACTTTACCAGAGTTTTGGGTTCACCGGTAGCCATCACAAATCTAGTAATATTTACCCCGTTGTCTGATTAATTCAAGCGCATCGTTTCTGATCAAATTACCAAATTCCTGGTGAAATACTATTATACCCGGAAAATATACAACCAGGCGTTTTCTGTGTTATAGAATTTTATCTCTCTTACTTTCTGTACAGTGGCATTCTCTCATGGTTGTTGATCCAGGAGGAGATTGGGGGGGGGGGGGGGTTATAGTATCCCAAAAAAATAAATAAATAAAAAGAGGTGTGTGCATGGGGGGGGGGGGGTGGCCTGTGTTATCAAAATTTGTTTACGTGAATCATATAAGTTGCAAGTAAAGAAATAAGTTACCTTTTCGTAACAGCAAGATGCACAACACTTATCAGAAAACAGAGAGAATTTCAGTTTATGCAATTACACGGAGTCATATACACAAAAGTACAGCTAATGAAGTTTGATTTTGTTGAGGACGATTTCTGTTCATTCTGCAAAAAGGACAAAGAAACCTACTTACACTTATTTTCCAATTGTGGGAAGGTCAAAGAGTTATGGCAATTTACTACTGAACACTTTGATTTAGTTGAACTGAGGGATATATTTTTAGGATTAACTCAATTTTCGACAACATTTTTGCCATTACTGTTAACATGAGAATCCGTATAAAATCAGTCTGTTGTGATACCAGATTCCTCTGGTGTATAACGAATATCAGTGTCGTCATCATCCCAAAATTCATATCCATTCAAATTTGAAACCATAATTACCTTTTGCTTCTAAAATGTCATTGAACATGCCTGATCTGACATTGAAATAACCCTAAAAACACAAAGGTGAATCAAATCTGCTTCTGATATCAATCATATCAAGCATAAAATCATCATTAGAATATTTAATGGAGCCCTCACTTGGTAGATACATGAATACTGCAGCTAAAATAGATATAATTTAAATTATTAATTTCATCCAGATCCGATGATCGATTCGGACACTGTGTTTAAATTCTTTCAGAACAAGCCAATATTTCTTTCTTCATTAAAATAGACCGCGATATCCACCAAATCTGAAATGTACATTATTATTTTTCTGTATATTACAACATCCATATTCCTAATACAAGATTGGGACAGATGAGGAAAGTCAGATTTTGTTTCTAAAAGACAAATGACATCCCATTCAGTTTTGAGATATAAATTATTAACTCCAAAGTTCGCTCTTTTAATTTTACCAAACTCAATTTCTCATTACATTATATCAATTATATCATACAATATATTTCTATCTATGAAATTTCTAAGAAGCAAGTAAATCAAACTTGATTGGGGAAAAATCCAAGTTATTCTAAAACCTGGCAGTATACAACCATACACTCATGCTGGTTCTAGGGTTACCCCTGATCTTTCCCGGCGAGAGTTAAGGGGAGAGAACCACCTAGGTTTTGTGTCGATTTTCAGATTTTACCCATCTTCAATTCTCATTGAATTGTTATTACTTATATTGTACAAATCATTTCAATCTATAAACTTTTTAAGAGGCATGTAAATCAAATCTTACTGAAACAAAATCTAAGCCGGCCAGAGTTTAGGGGAGAAAACTAACTAGGTTTTTTTGTCGATTTTTAGATTAAATTCTCATTGCATTGTTATTACTAATATTGTACAAATCATTTCTATCTATAGAATTACTAAGAAGCATGTAAATCAAATCTTACTGATAAAAAAAAATCCACGTTATTCTAAAACCTGGCAGTCTCCTCACAACCAAACACCCATGCTGGTTCTACGGTTACCCCTGACCTCTCCAGGCCAGAGTTTAGGGGAACAACTACCTAGATTTTGTGTCGATTTTCAGATTTTACCAAACTTAAATTCTCATTGCATTGTTATCAATAATATTGTACAAATCATTTCCATCTAAAGAATTTTTAAGAAGCATGTAAATCAAATCTTACTGAAAATATCCAAGTTATTCTAAAACCTGTCAGTCTCCTCACAACCAAACACCCATGATGGTTCTACGGTTACCCCTGACCTCTCCAGGCCAGAGTTTAGGGGAGAAAACTACCTAGGTTTTGTGTCGATTTTCAGATTTTACCAAACTTAAATTCTCATTGCATTGTTATCAATAATATTGTACAAATCATTTCTATCTAAGGAATTCTTCAGAAGCATGTAAATCAAATCTTACTGAAAATATCCAGGTTATTCTAAAACCTGTCAGTCTCCTCACAACCAAGCACCCATGCTGGTTCTACGGTTACCCCTGACCTCTCCAGGCCAGAGTTTAGGGGAGAAAACTACCTAGGTTTTGTGTCGATTTTCAGATTTTACCAAACTTAAATTCTCATTGCATTGTTATCAATAATATCGTACAAATCATTTCCATCTAAAGAAATCTTAAGAAGCATGTAAATCAAATCTTACTGAAAATATCCAAGTTATTCTAAAACCTGTCAGTCTCCTCACAACCAAACACCTATGCTGGTTCTACGGTTACCCCTGACCTCTCCAGGCCAGAGTTTAGGGGAGAAAACTACCTAGGTTTTGTGTCGATTTTCAGATTTTACCAAACTTAAATTCTCATTGCATTGTTATCAATAATATTGTACAAATCATTTCCATCTAAAGAATTTTTAAGAAGCATGTAAATCAAATCTTACTGAAAATATCCAAGTTATTCTAAAACCTGTCAGTCTCCTCACAACCAAACACCCATGCTGGTTCTACGGTTACCCCTGACCTCTCCAGGCCAGAGTTTAGGGGAGAAAACTACCTAGGTTTTGTGTCGATTTTCAGATTTTACCAAACTTAAATTCTCATTGCATTGTTATCAATAATATTGTACAAATCATTTCCATCTAAAGAAATCTTAAGAAGCATGTAAATCAAATCTTACTGAAAATATCCAAGTTATTCTAAAACCTGTCAGTCTCCTCACAACCAAACACCCATGCTGGTTCTACGGTTACCCCTGACCTCTCCAGGCCAGAGTTTAGGGGAGAAAACTACCTAGGTTTTGTGTCGATTTTCAGATTTTACCAAACTTAAATTCTCATTGCATTGTTATCAATAATATTGTACAAATCATTTCCATCTAAAGAATTTTTAAGAAGCATGTAAATCAAATCTTACTGAAAATATCCAAGTTATTCTAAAACCTGTCAGTCTCCTCACAACCAAACACCCATGCTGGTTCTACGGTTACCCCTGACCTCTCCAGGCCAGAGTTTAGGGGAGAAAACTACCTAGGTTTTGTGTCGATTTTCAGATTTTACCAAATTTAAATTCTCATTGCATTGTTATCAATAATATTGTACAAATCATTTCTATCTAAGGAATTCTTCAGAAGCATGTAAATCAAATCTTACTGAAAATATCCAGGTTATTCTAAAACCTGTCAGTCTCCTCACAACCAAGCACCCATGCTGGTTCTACGGTTACCCCTGACCTCTCCAGGCCAGAGTTTAGGGGAGAAAACTACCTAGGTTTTGTGTCGATTTTCAGATTTTACCAAACTTAAATTCTCATTGCATTGTTATCAATAATATCGTACAAATCATTTCCATCTAAAGAAATCTTAAGAAGCATGTAAATCAAATCTTACTGAAAATATCCAAGTTATTCTAAAACCTGTCAGTCTCCTCACAACCAAACACCTATGCTGGTTCTACGGTTACCCCTGACCTCTCCAGGCCAGAGTTTAGGGGAGAAAACTACCTAGGTTTTGTGTCGATTTTCAGATTTTACCAAACTTAAATTCTCATTGCATTGTTATCAATAATATTGTACAAATCATTTCCATCTAAAGAATTTTTAAGAAGCATGTAAATCAAATCTTACTGAAAATATCCAAGTTATTCTAAAACCTGTCAGTCTCCTCACAACCAAACACCCATGCTGGTTCTACGGTTACCCCTGACCTCTCCAGGCCAGAGTTTAGGGGAGAAAACTACCTAGGTTTTGTGTCGATTTTCAGATTTTACCAAACTTAAATTCTCATTGCATTGTTATCAATAATATTGTACAAATCATTTCCATCTAAAGAATTTTTAAGAAGCATGTAAATCAAATCTTACTGAAAATATCCAAGTTATTCTAAAACCTGTCAGTCTCCTCACAACCAAACACCCATGCTGGTTCTACGGTTACCCCTGACCTCTCCAGGCCAGAGTTTAGGGGAGAAAACTACCTAGGTTTTGTGTCGATTTTCAGATTTTACCAAATTTAAATTCTCATTGCATTGTTATCAATAATATTGTACAAATCATTTTCATCTAAAGAAATCTTAAGAAGCATGTAAATCAAATCTTACTGAAAATATCCAAGTTATTCTAAAACCTGTCAGTCTCCTCACAACCAAACACCTATGCTGGTTCTACGGTTACCCCTGACCTCTCCAGGCCAGAGTTTAGGGGAGAAAACTACCTAGGTTTTGTGTCGATTTTCAGATTTTACCAAACTTAAATTCTCATTGCATTGTTATCAATAATATTGTACAAATCATTTCCATCTAAAGAATTTTTAAGAAGCATGTAAATCAAATCTTACTGAAAATATCCAAGTTATTCTAAAACCTGTCAGTCTCCTCACAACCAAACACCCATGCTGGTTCTACGGTTACCCCTGACCTCTCCAGGCCAGAGTTTAGGGGAGAAAACTACCTAGGTTTTGTGTCGATTTTCAGATTTTACCAAACTTAAATTCTCATTGCATTGTTATCAATAATATTGTACAAATCATTTCCATCTAAAGAAATCTTAAGAAGCATGTAAATCAAATCTTACTGAAAATATCCAAGTTATTCTAAAACCTGTCAGTCTCCTCACAACCAAACACCCATGCTGGTTCTACGGTTACCCCTGATCTCTCCAGGCCAGAGTTTAGGGGAGAAAACTACCTCGGTTTTGTGTCGATTTTCAGATTTTACCAAACTTTAATTCTCATTGCATTGTTACTAATAACATTGTACAAATCATTTTCATCTAAAGAAATCTTAAGAAGCATGTAAATCAAATATTACTGAAAATATCCAAGTTATTCTAAAACCTGGCAATCTCCTTACAATCAAACACTAATGCTGGTTCTGAGGTTGCCCCTGACCTCTCCCGGCTAGAGTTTAGGGGAGAGCCACCAACTAGGTGTTGTGTCGATTTTTTGCTATTTCTTATATTGCACAAGTAATTTTTAAACAATTTCTAAGAAGCAAGTGAATCAAATTTGACAGAAAAAAAAATCAAAGTTATTCTAAAACCTGTCAGTCTCCCTACAACCAAACAACAGGGCTGATTCTACGATTACCTCTGATCTCTCCCGGCTAGAGTTTAGGGGAGAAAAACACCTTGGGTTGTTTTGTTTTGTTTTGTTTTGTTTTGTGACTTTTGTCCATTTTTAGATTTTACCAAACTTAAATTATTATTGCATCGCTATTAAATATAGAACTCATTAGCAATGCTTGGTCTACGGTTAACCCTAATCGGTCCAGCCCGAAATTTAGTGGAGAACACAACCCAGATCTCAGTGCCTAGATCCTGCCTTCCTGTGTCACATTCACTTGTTAACCTACTAATATTCCGGTGGAATTTTATTTTCTTCCATGGTATATGATCTAAATATTTGTCAATATCGTGACAATAACTATTTATTGAATAGTTTTAGGAATGCTGCATTAAATAACGAATTAAAGAGTTAATATGATCCATCGCCATGAGAATGAGTAAGATGTGTTTTAAATGTTAATCTACAACTTGTCTTAAAGCGTCTTTCCGATCTTATTGTCAATTGAAAACCTAAAATGCTGTCGAGCTAAAATTTCGTAACTTGAATATTTTGATTTATTAAGGATTATCATTTCGATTAGATGATTTTACGCCAGGTTCTTATATTTAAAAAATAATAATTTTATTGTTTCTTCTTACGCCCTCTACGATTTGTGTACTCGGATCATGTATTTTTTGTTTGTTTATTTGTTGTTGTTGGCCTTTTTTCAGGGGGAGGGGAGTCTCCAAAGCGACACATATTTCATTGTTTTCAAAACAGATTGTAATGTTCAACGTGGGCCCCGTCTTTAATAAAAGAACTGCGATTGATTCGAATCGATTGCCACTTAGAAAAAAATCGCATTAGGGATTACTTTTAATTTCAAGTTGCTATCGATTCGAATCAATCGCAACTCTTTATAAGACGGGGCCCTAGACTCCTATTCCATTTCATTCCATTCATTAATGGGCAATTATAGGGTGATGACTGAGCATTAATCCTTTATTTTGTTTATGAGATTCAACATAATTTTGTTATTTTACGTACAAATGATGATTATACATTATTTTGTGGAAGTTGGTCAAGAAAAACTTATGAATCATAATTATTTTAACAAGATCAAATTTTATGTATAAAAATACGTGTTAGAAGTATATGGAAACCCTAGACTCACGTCAATAATTAATCCAACGAAAGAAAATAACCCAAATATGCAGACGTTACAAAATCTATTTTATATACGACCTTAAATCTTTGGATTTAAGGGGGGGGGGGGGTATACATAATATTGGATCTCCAGGGGTGTCAGTGTACCAGACATGAGCACTATACACGAACCCATTATTATTATCCAGAACTGATAATTATTTCAAGTTTATACAAGAGAAGATGCTTTGAAAAGATACTAACTTTAAGATAGGTTTACGACCAAAAATTTAGTTCTGCGTCGTCAATACAATTAACAAAACAATGTCGAAGGTTCTTTTATTAAAAAAAAGAGGGTACAATAGGTCTGATATCCATGGAATTGTCTATAGTAGTTCATTCATATAGGGTACTAATTGGCAGTTATTTGTTTGAGAGAATGTTTATAGGTCTTTGGTATATATATATGGAAGAAAAGGAAAATTTAGTCCGAAGCCTAACCTTTTCTTTTCTTTTTTTTGTTGTTGAATCAACTAAGGTTTAAACAAGAGATAATTTAAAGGCACTTTGAACTTTTTGCTATCTGTGTAACATACCAAGATCAATATACATTGACCCCAGATGATTCAGACTCCTGCATAAGAAATTCGATTTATCATTAGATCATTTCCATGTACTTACATGACTAAGTAAATAATATAAACAGGGATGATAGCATGCTTTCAAGTGCATGCAAGTTGAAGACATAGACCCCATTCACATTTGACAAAAAGGGACACTTTACGGGATTTTAGGTACAAGTGGTAGTGGGGGGGGGGGGGGGCATTTACACAAACCTGGTGAAAAATCAATAAAATTTTCTTCACTGTGGATTGTCAACTTTTCAACATGAGTTTGAAAGATGGAAATCATTATTCTCTTCGTATACACTACCTGCATGGTTATGATCTACTGTTCGGGAACTAGCAACACTTTTGTTTAAGAATTTTTATCAGTCTGTCACTAGAGCGTTTTATATTTAATAATAGCCATTCAGGTTTTATTGGGTTTAATCCTATTCTGTACAGGCTTTATAGTGAAAGCGCACCAATTTTGTCATGTCATAGACGGTATGATTTAAGGGCACGTCATAATTATTAAGAAAAGGCAATTTTACTTCATGATTACTTTCATCGTCACGAGAGTTGCACCTGTTGGGTTTTTCTTTCCTTTAGGAAACAAAATTTTGGGGATGCCAGCTGCCATACCCTCTTAATTCCGCCGTTGATGCACGAACACAGATCGGCAACATCCTAAAGAAATTTTGATCTATGATAAAGGGTAGCAAACTGAGTCAGAAAATGACGGGAACATGGATGGAAATAGGACTTTCCAAAATACCTAGTAGATATTGAACGATGACATGGTATGATGAGAGTCTGTAAATGTACAAAACATATTTCTAGCTGTTTTTAAATGTTAAACAGAATATTTGTAATTCGTGTTATTGAATTTCAAAGTCTGAACATAAAAAGAAAGACGGCAGGAACTGTCAGAAAGTGAATGAAATTCACACATTGATGTGTGCAATGTAAAGATAAATATAATGTCATCAACAACAGCAATAATATCATAATAATATTAATAATGATGATAATAATAGTTATAAGTATAATAATAGAACATTTAAAGTCTGCAGGACTTTAACCTTTCTATGGCACTGTATAGTAGTACTACAAGCACTGCCAAAGTTGTACAGTTGTCGTAGTAGTAGTAGTAGTAGTAGTAGTATAGAAGTAGTAGTCCAGTCAAATCTGCTTTAGCAACCCCCTGTATAGAAAGACCACCTGTCTATAAAGACCACAATTAATTTTTGTTTCCCTTGGAAAGTGTTTCTCATTGAAACATGTATTAAAGGAACCTGTCCATAAAGACCACCTGCTCATAAAGACCGCTTTTCTTGTCTCCCTTGAGTGGTCTTTATAGACAGGTTTCACTGTAGTAGTAGTAGTAGTAGTTGTAGTAGTAGTAGTAGGAATAGTAGTATAGTTGTAGTGGTATATAGTAGAAGGAATAGTAGTAGACGTATAGCAGCAGCAGAAGTAGTAGTATTAGTAGTATAGTAGTAGCAGTAGAACTACTAGCAGTAGTATTAGTATTAGTATTAGTATTAGTGTAGTAGTAGTAATAACGTAGTAGAACTACTAGTAGTATACTTAGTATACTAGTATAGTAGACTAGTAGTAATAGTAGTAGTAGTAGAAGTAGTATAGTAGGAGTAGCAAGTGGTATAGTAGTAGAAGTGTAGTAGAGGTAGTAATAGTAATAATATTAATAGTATTGTAGTAGTACGGCAGTAGTAGTAGTAGTATAGTATTATTATTATTAGTAGTAGTAGTAGTAGTAGTAGAAGCAGTAGTAGTAGTAGTAGTAGTAGTAGTAGTAGTAGTAGTAGTAGCTAGTAGTAGTAGTAGTAGTAGTAGTAGTATAGTAGTAGTAGTGGTGGTAGTAGTTGTTGTAGTAGTAGTTTAGAAGTAGTAGTAGTAGTAGTAGTAGTAGTAGTAGTAGTAGTAGTATATTAATTAATCTACATTTGCCACACTCGACTCAGGTGAGGTAAATGGGTACCTGGTAGGAATTAACTCCTTGAAATGCTGGAGCGCAATAGGTGCAGCCATGCTAAAGCCGGGGTAATATTTTGTCAAGTCTGACAGACATGTGCGCTATATACAAAAACCTATTATTTATTATTATTATTATTATTATTATTATTATTATTATTATTATTATTATTATTATTATTATTATTATTATTATTATTATTATTATTATTATTATTATTATTATTATTATTATTATTTATTATTATTATTATTATTATTATTATTATTATCATTATTATTATTATTATTATTGCCGCAGCGGCAGTAGCAGTAGTATTAGAGGTTGTATCATACTAGTAGTAGTAGTAGTACTAGTAATAGTAGTAGTAGTATTGGTGGTAGTAGTAGTAGTAGCAGCAGCAGCAGCAGCAGTAGTAGTAGTAGTAGTAGGAATAGTAGTTGTAGTAGTACAGTAGATGCAGTAGAGTAGAAGTAATAGTGGTAGTAGTAATAATAGTAGTAGTAGTAGTAGTAGTAGTATTGGTGGTAGAAGTAGTAGTAGTAGTAGCAGCAGTAGTAATAGTAGTAGTGGTAGTAGTAGTAGTAGTAGTAGTAGTAGTAGTAGTAGTTGTAGTAGTTCTACTTTTACTAAAAACAGCAATATCGATCAGAAATACCGAATATTATTTTGTTAGGTGATGCTATACTATTACTCAAAGTAGAACTTGAGTCGCCACTTTAAACCATACACCCAAAACTGGTTTTATAAATGTCAGGACACCCCATGCTTTATGCACACAGTACTGGAACACGCAGTACAACACCATTTCCTTGCATCCTTGGTTATGGAATGTCTCTGCTCCATTCATGCAAGGACGGGTCATGACCCCACTGTTTTTCATGCAGGCTAAGGAGTTCGGTGATAACTCCTTGACCATAAACACCCGCATCTCCCCCCCCCCCCCCCCCCCCCCATTCATACAGCGAAAAGAAGACGAAGAAAAAAGAAAAGTGGAAGATGATATTAGGAAGGAAGAAATGGATCGAGGACAATGCATTTACAAAGAAGACGAAAGAAACTCCTAATCGGTGGCCAAGATGAAAACGCCCCCTCAATTGCTGGGCTCATGCTTAAGCTACCCCAGCGAAAAGTCCAGACAGATACTCGATTCGACAATGGACTTAATAGAGATTCGACTGGTCAATTCAGGAAAATTAAAGACGACCCTGATTGAATTGCTAAGAACGATTGCACAAGTACCTTCAATCATGAAGCTACATGCTTCAATTAATTATTCTACAGATCTCCTCAGGCTCGTGACTTATCGTTGAGACGAAGCGCTGGCTGGAGATATCAGATTTCAGCTAAAATCATTATCGAGAGAAATATCAACACCTCAAACTCCATCCATGTGAGAACTGCTCTTTTTTCTTGAATACTGATTTGCTTACTTGCATCATTTTTTTTTTCGTTGAAAGGACATATTAAAAAAGAAGAAATAATAGCAAGGGAGATGGGAAAGATGAGAAGCGGAAAATTAAGTTAAACTGGCTGTCAAATATATTTTCTGACTGGTCGAAGATAAATACATTTCAGTTAAAATCATTAGAGTTAAATGAATACCTCAAACTTCATCTATGTGAAAATTGCTGTTTTTTTCTTTAATACTAAATTGCCTACATACCTGTTTCCCTTCTTTAAAATTACATCATTAACAAAAATAGATCAATTATAGTAGTCGAACATAGACAGAGAGATCGATGGTTAGAGACTATGAACCTGGTTACGGTCAAAATACGTTTTATGCTACAAATTAATAAATCAAGTGTTCATCGGAGGCCTGAATATCACAAGTCGACGAATAGGCCCTGCCCATGGATAATCAGATCGTTTATACTTCCCTGCATGTACCAAAATGTTCTGTGATAACTCATTAATTAATTTATTTTATTTTCAAATTTGTATATTATATATTACAATTTATACATCCAGAAAGATACAAATCATGCAAATGTAAAATACATAAATACAGTTCAAGAATTTGAAGGAGCCAGCAGAGGCCACTGGCCTTTCAAAGGCCTTTCAAACTCCTTGCATATACCAGGGAATACCCTAGTTTGCAGGCACAAACACTGGTCAGTCGTAAAAGAGTCTGCACTGTTACCATAGGCCATAGCTGCTGGTATCTGTTGGGAATGTACAACAAGTGAGCTCACAAGCATTTATTGTGCTTATAGTCCTGAGGAGCTTAGCTCTGAGAGGGATCGTCATGGTAACAATGACTGATATTCACTATTAGAGCTGGCTGCATGCCTCCCACTGAGTCTGAGGTCAACTTGCTGTTGCTGGAGATTGCATCATTACATAACACATTGGAATGCATCTTTATTTCACATCCCTGTTTTTCTATACTTGTTACATGTTAGGGATTGTTTTTGCAGTCATAGATTTAGATTTGTGTTATTTTCCTATGAGTATATGATGAAGGAGGTTACTGCTATCGAATGCATCAAAAGAGTAGTATGACTTGCCTATTGCATGCCATTCTCAGTATTCAATTTAATGTTATTAAATAATTTTTTTATTTTTTATTTTACTGATTTAAGGATGTCACATATTTTGTGCAGATTACAAAAAGCTTTAGTGCTATTACATTATCACATTTTACTGTAACAGCAATTGTTTGAGCTCTGAAGTACAAAGGTTAAAATTTCAAAACCAATTGTTTTTCTTCAGACTGGCACTGAAAACGAATGAGAGAGGTAATCGAGTATTGTATTGTGACCATGTCTCTCACATCTCACAGTCACACAAATATCATCTCAGTCATTTTCGGGCTACAAATTGTACAACTTTTATATCTTTACTTTCTTCACCTGTTTCAAATGTATCGGGTTGATACACATACATGCAGCTATATGTGAAAATATGCCCATGCAAAACTATAACTTTCTATTACTATCAAGATCGAATGAAAGCAATAATATCACAATACAAGTATTACTTTACTTTTCTACATCAGGCCTAAAAAATCATCAACATCAGCAGAGGTGTAAATACCTCTCTTAAGTGTAGAAACTTGCGCCTTTGGATGTTTTTAACATAAATTTGGTGCTACGTACATAAATGCTCTGAATCATTCATTATCATCATCTTTCAACAATATTACTTTTTTACACAAAGGCCTTTCAGAGGGATTTCCGATATTGTCGTAGCTACCACACATCAGAGTACAAAGCCTTTCATAAAAAGGTTTAATACAAAAAATGTCTTACACTCTAAAAATATGATTTGGAAAAAAAAATATAGCAGCATTTATGCAGCCATCAATTTCTTTTAATGTGCTTAATGTTTGATTGGGAAAGCGAAAAATGGAGAATCACGAATGGTGCAAAGGTTTTCCTAATTTTTGCTGTAGTTTTGAAAAAAAAAGGAGTTTGATCATGTAATGCTTCTTATTTTGCCCCTTTCCCACCCAAGCTTCCTGTACAGCCTATTTGCATTTTACTTGACTCCAGGGTTTAAAAAAACTTGTTGTAAAGATTAGCCTTCTTTATAGATTAACTAGCATGATTCTAATCAGTTTAAAGTGATAGCTGGCAAACTGAATAGGAAAACAAAAATGGCTGATACTTTGTTTCAATTACATGTGTAAAAATCCTCAGGCAAGTTCATGGTATATTTTTGCGTAATTATGCCATTATACTGTTAATGCCAAACTGAGAAGAAGGGACGGTTCAGTTAACTAACAATCACATCTTTATTCTAATTTTCCTAAATGTTTTGCAAAAAAAAAACAACAGAAAATTGCATTAGATACATGGGATAATCGGCTTTAAAAGTTGACTTTTTAAGAAAATGTCAAGTTAATTAAAGGGTACCAATCACCTATATTTTCATTCTAATTTCCCAAAATATTTCCCCCAAATTTTGCATGAGATTTATGGAATATTCAACTTTAAAAGGATGACTTTGAAAGAAATTTCGGGTTTATTTGATACTGTATGAAAGACTTAATCTGTCAATACCCAGGTAACATGCCCATATGGGGCCCATATGGGCATAATCCGGGCCATCCGGGCCATCTGGGCAAAAGGGAACCCATATAAATCCCATAAGTATCCCTTATGGGACCCATATGGGTAAACCCATATGGGGATCTACTTGGGCCAGCCCATATGGGAATCATGTGGGAATACGCTGGGCAAACCCAAGTGGGAAACATATGTAAATTCCCATATGGGAATCATGTGGGAATAGGGTGGGCAAACCCATATGGGAAACATTACGTAAATGCCCATATGGGTATCACATGGGAATAAGCTGGGCAAACCCATCTGGGTAAAATATGTAAATACCCATATGGGAATAATGTGGGAATAAGCTGGGCAAACCCATCTGGGTAAAATATGTAAATACCCATATGGGAATAATGTGGGAATAAACTGGGCAAACCCAGATGGGAAACATTTGCAAATGCCCATATGGGTATCATATGGGAATATGCTGGGCAGACCCATGTGGGAAACATAAGTAAATGCCCATTTGGGTTTCATATGGGAACATGCTGGGCAAACCCATCTGGGTAAAATATGTAAATTCCCATATGGGAATCGTGTGGGAATAAGCTGGGCAAAAACATATGGGAAACATTTGTAAATGCCCATATGGATATCACATGGGTATAAGCTGGGCACACCCATGTGGGAAACATAAGCAAATGCCCATATGGGTATCACATGAGAATGAGCTGGGCAAACCCATATGGGTAAAATATGTAAATGCCCATATGGGTATCACGTGGGAATAAGATGGGCAAACCCATGTGGGGAAAGAAAGGGAAATGCCCATACGGGTATCACATGGGAATAAGCTGGGCAAACCCATCTGGGCAAAATATGTAAATGCCCATATGGGTATCATGCGATAATATTTTGGGCAAACCCATATGGGAAACATCAGTAAATGCCCATATGGGTATCACATGGGAATAAGCTGGGCAATCCCATGTGGAAAACATAAGTAAATGCCCATACGGGCATCATATGGGAATATGCTGGGCAAACTCATGTGGGAAACTTAGGTAAATGCCCACATGGGTTTCATGTGGGAATATGCTGGGCAAACCCATCTGGGTAAAAAATGTAAATGCCCATATGGGAATCATGTGAGAATAAGCTGGGCAAACCCATATGGGAAACATTATGTAAATGCACATATGAATATCACATGGGAATAAGCTGGGCAAACTCATGTGGGAAACATAAGTAAATGCCCATAAGGGCATCATATGGGAATATGCTGGGCAAACCCATGTGGGAAAATTAGGTAAATGCCCATATGGTTTTCATGTGGGAATATGCTGGGCAAACCCATCTGGGTAAAATATGTAAATGCCCATATGGGAATAATGTGAGAATAAGCTGGGCAAACCCATCTGGGTAAAATATGTAAATGCACATATGGGTATCACATGGGAATAAGCTGGGCAAACTCATGTGGGAAACATAAATAAATGCCCATTTGGGTATCAGATGGGAATATGCTGGGCAAATCCATCTGGGTAAAATATGTAAATGCCCTCATGGGAATCATATGGGAATAAGCTGCGCAACGCGCATCTGGGTAAAATATGTAAATGCCCATATGGGAATAATGTGAGAATAAGCTTGGCAAACCCATATGGGAAACATTATGTAAATGCACATATGGGTATCACATGGGAATAAGCTGGGCAAACTCATGTGGGAAACATAAATAAATGCCCATTTGGGTATCAGATGTGAATATGCTGGGCAAATCCATCTGGGTAAAATATGTAAATGCCCATTTGGGTATCATGTGGGAATATGCTGGGCAAACCCATCTGGGTAAAATATGTAAATGCCCATATGGGAATAATGTGAGAATAAGCTTGGCAAACCCATATGGGAAACATTATGTAAATGCACATATGGGTATCACATGGGAATAAGCTGGGCAAACTCATGTGGGAAACATAAATAAATGCCCATTTGGGTATCAGATGTGAATATGCTGGGCAAATCCATCTGGGTAAAATATGTAAATGCCCATTTGGGTATCAGATGGGAATAAGCTGGGCAAACCCATATGGGAAACATTATGTAAATGCACATATGGGTATCACATGGGAATAAGCTGGGCAAACTCATGTGGGAAACATAAATAAATGCCCATTTGGGTATCAGATGGGAATATGCTGGGCAACGCGCATCTGGGTAAAATATATGATTGCCCATTTGGGTATCAGATGGGAATATGGTGGGCAAATCCATCTGGGTAAAATATGTAAATGCCCATTTGGGTATCATGTGGGAATATGCTGGGCAAACCCATCTGGGTAAAATATGTAAATGCCCATATGGGAATAATGTGAGAATAAGCTGGGCAAACCCATATGGGAAACATTATGTAAATGCACATATGGGTATCACATGGGAATAAGCTGGGCAAACTCATGTGGGAAACATAAATAAATGCCCATTTGGGTATCAGATGTGAATATGCTGGGCAAATCCATCTGGGTAAAATATGTAAATGCCCATTTGGGTATCAGATGGGAATAAGCTGGGCAAACCCATATGGGAAACATTATGTAAATGCACATATGGGTATCACATGGGAATAAGCTGGGCAAACTCATGTGGGAAACATAAATAAATGCCCATTTGGGTATCAGATGGGAATATGCTGGGCAACGCGCATCTGGGTAAAATATATGATTGCCCATTTGGGTATCAGATGGGAATATGGTGGGCAAATCCATCTGGGTAAAATATGTAAATGCCCATTTGGGTATCATGTGGGAATATGCTGGGCAAACCCATCTGGGTAAAATATGTAAATGCCCATATGGGAATAATGTGAGAATAAGCTGGGCAAACCCATATGGGAAACATTATGTAAATGCACATATGGGTATCACATGGGAATAAGCTGGGCAAACTCATGTGGGAAACATAAATAAATGCCCATTTGGGTATCAGATGTGAATATGCTGGGCAAATCCATCTGGGTAAAATATGTAAATGCCCATTTGGGTATCAGATGGGAATAAGCTGGGCAAACCCATATGGGAAACATTATGTAAATGCACATATGGGTATCACATGGGAATAAGCTGGGCAAACTCATGTGGGAAACATAAATAAATGCCCATTTGGGTATCAGATGGGAATATGCTGGGCAAATCCATCTGGGTAAAATATGTAAATGCCCTCATGGGAATCATATGGGAATAAGCTGCGCAACCCCATCTGGGTAAAATATATGATTGCCCATATGGGTATCACATGGGCATAGGCTGGGCAAGCCCATATGGGAAGGACATGTACATGTCCATATGGGTGTCACGGGGTGTCATATGGGGAAAAAAGTTGGGTAAAGCCACATGGTAAGATATGTTAATATCCATTGGGTTTTTTTATAATGGTATAACCTGCTTGGTGGGAAAGAAACAATAAATCACATAAAGAGAAAAAATACTTTTAATGTTCACTTTCATACACATATGAAAAAAAAAATACATATTTGTGATGTCACTCTTCTAACGTTCAATCTATGGGCATTGGGTATGAAAGACAAACAAATCAGAAGAATTAACACCTTCCAAACACAGGAGCTTTGACCCCTACTAAAAGTGGTTGAGTCAACTGTCTTCCAAGAAATTCAAGCCTGTTCCATCTTTGGTTTGACCGTTAAAATAGCCGCTCGAATTGATACTTCTTACAACAGTAGAAAGGAAACACTGAAGATCTCTTCCACTTATTGAAGGTAAGTCATATTCTGTCATTTATTCATCATTTGTTTTTACTCTTTCTATTGTTGCTTTACATTAACAATATGAACCTATATAATTCAGTGATATTTTATGTGGTTTTATTACTTTTATGACTGTAATACTATATGAGTTTGAATTTGATGAGCATAATGTGTGATATTTGAAATGTTAATTTGACTTTGATCATTTTAAGCAGTATTTCTATGGAAAATAAATTGCTATATATTTGTAGAGAACCATAAGAAAATACATTTTGATTATTACTTGAGAAATGTATACAGGTATAACTTGACTGAACAAATAAGAGTTAACTGTAGACTCTATTCATGCAGTAATGACTTCGGTGTTTTGAATGAGCTTTGTTACAGATAAATGTTATATTATGAAGGACGGTAGAGCTACAAATATTATTTGCAGTAGTCATCAACTTTTTATTGCTCTCTTTCAATTGCGCTCATGTCAAAGCAAAGTTAGATTTAAACCTAACAGTAACACGGACATGACGGACTAATGCGTCTTGATTAAAGTTAAGTCAGATTGAAACACGAAGGTACACTATGGATTGAAACTAGCAGATTCTGAATAGAACTAAATACTACAGCACAATGTACGATTCATAGTGATTGAGTGTGAACAGTATCCCGGAGCAATATAGGAGTAAATTGATAAGAACAGTGTATTTTAAACAGTTGACGAATGTGAAAGTGTCTGTTCCAGATGACTCATATAAACAGTGCAGTTGGAACCTGTGACAGTTTAGTATGAGACCATAATACTCCCTTTGTTTTACTTCCAAGGACTAAGTTTTAGGAATGTGCATTTCCCTGGTGTAGGTAATCGTTCACACTCATATGTGATTACACATCCGGCCCGACTAGTGAGGTATGGGTCTGGCTGTAATTGTCAAGTGTGCATGTATTAGGATTCAAGAGGTTCAGAAAAGATAATTTTGTAATTGATGTGAAAAGATTAGAAAAGTTAATGATACTTGGCTAATTGGCTTTATATTTCTATAGAGTAATTTCCCATCCTAGAATTAATGCTGTATTATCAATATCCTACCTCAATATACAGTAGATTGTAATATGGTCTTGTTTACACTACACAGATCAAGCTTAAACATATTTAACTTTAGTCTGGTTATTGCTATGACTGATTATTTAACCTAATGATGGGTCTTTGTTTGTATTTATCAATTTCTTTTTCTTATTTCCATATTGTCTCTTTTGGCAATACCCTCCAGCATTAGAGTTTTGGACATAACATTATAGCTCAAGGGCTATCTTCTACAAAGAATGCCATTGCAAAATTAATTTGGGTTTAGGCCATTGCTAGCATGAAACGTCACATACAGTTGCTCTTTCAGTGAAATTATCATATCCAATGCCATTTTAAAGCTCACCCACCATACTCTGGTCAATATATAGGTCATCAGCTTGCGCTATTGTAGGCCTACATAAACGCATGTGAGACAAGACAGATTTTGAAAGCTATTTGCTACGACCTTACACTTGAACTGGGGTCACATGCATGAATAACTACTAGATCATTTTTACCATCTAGCTTTTCCTTCACATGTCAAACCACACCTTTCCTTTCTCATCAAATACTGGCAGGAAAGTAGTCCCAATATGAAATATTAATATTAATGAGGCCTAGTCTATTATGCTGAGAGGGTTGTGAATGTGCATTTATTCCAAATTTTGCAAACATATTCGAAATTGCATCAATGTTTCATTGTTTGTTACTCAAACCTTTTATCATTTGCTATCTTGAGTGGATAGATAGGACTGATTAGACGGTTAGAGACATAACTATTATCCGCATTGAACAAAGTGTAGTCCTATAGAGACAGTCGATCAGTCTCACAGTTCACGGTGAGAGCTAGACACGGTTGTGTGAGAAAAATGATACAATCGTATTATATTTCTTTTCCTTCTCTTTATTCTCTTCTCTGCAGCTATAATATTTTCTGCTATTTCTCGTCATTTCACATTTTACAAAGTATAATTGCTGTTTACCCCTTGTTTTGCCTTCAAATCAAGTAAAAAAAACCAAACAAATATCGACAATCACAGTGTTATCTTAATGTTATTTGAAACTAAATAAATCTTAATTGTGATGAAATATTCAATTGGTACAACTTGTAATGGAAACGCTATCCATCTCTTGCCCTCTTTGAAGGTTACTTTTGCTAGAGTGAGGTTGCATTTGGCTAGGGTTTTTTTTTAATGGATAAATGAAATAAACAAATTTAACCCTAATGAGAGGAAAGAAAACAAAGGCTCACATTCGGATGGCCTTGCTATACAGTGTGTCCAATATTAAAGAAAACAGGAGTTCGTAGCAGAAATTTTCTGTCATAATTCCTTAATGAGATAGTATGAAAAGCTCTGCTTCTGTTTTGTTTTTTTTTTCCATTTGATGCACAATATTCATTATTCGTAAACCACGCATGACTGAATTTCAAAAATATGGAAAGTGATACTACCAACATTTAATTTGCACGTGAAAATTGTGTGTTTGGGGTAGTACATGTATACGTAATTACTCAGAAAAAGAAGTAACATAAACATTCATAATTTTCTATATGACACCTCATGCTTTAAAAAAAGGAATGATGTATCCAAGGGAATAGATAAATGTACATGTATATCTCATCAAGAAAAATATTCATTATGACAGAAAGTTTCTGCCATGATATCCAGTTTCCTTTTTCTCTTGGACACAGTAAGGCCTAGTATATATATATATATATTGATTACAGCAAAAAAAAAATTCACTGTTTAAGTCCACTGTTTACGATTGAAAATAGTAGTGTACAATTTTTGGTGAAGATTGTTATTGCCATGCACATATTTCTCTTTCTGTCATTTCAGATCTGGTAAAGAGAAAAGATGGCAGGAAACAGCAAAAATTCACAGTATGTATATCAAAAACTCTAAACTTAGAAAATAAGATAAGTGTATTGAAAAAAAAAACAACAACTATGTCTCGATGGACAAAGCGAAGGCGACTTCTGGCCCAGGTTCAGGCACATTTAAGTGATATCAGCAAACTGAATGAGGCTGTTAGGATGGATCCAGAACCTGCAGGACAAAATGTTTCCACTACGCAGAAAAAAAAAATCACATATGATCATACTCAACAGGGGTATGCAGAATCAATTGATGGACAACAAGCAGCTTCATCACATGCTGGTGATCTGCATGATCATACAGAAGTGCCAGATAGATATAACTATTCTGTTGATACTGATAATGATGTGTCTCATCTGTCGGATAATGAAAATTTTGACATTGCAGGTCAGCCATCTGCTAATAGTGGTGATGGAGCTGATGAATTAGGTAGTGATAGTGATGGCGTATCATATTCTTCTGATGGGTCAGATAGAGGAGAATGGCCTGTGTCGGGTGATTCTACATTTATTTCTAATGCTGATGTCTCTCAGTCTCAGCTGTCACATGAATTGTCAAAGTGGGCCGTTGGGCACAATATTTCCCACTCGTCTCTTCGTGATCTATTACACTTACTTCGAAAAGAACATCCCGAATTGCCTAATGATCCGCGTACATTGTTAAGAACTTCTCCAGATGTCAATGTTAAACACATTGCAGGCGGTTCTTATTACCATTTTGGATTAGTATCATGTTTAAAAAGGACAGTTGAGCAGTACAGAGGCAATCAGAATTGTGATCACAGGTTAAGAGTGCAGATAAATGTTGATGGCTTACCGCTGTTCAAAGCATCTGATGTTCAATTTTGGCCAATATTGGGATTAGTTATGGGTCAGAAAACAAAGAAACCATTCATAATTGGTCTGTTTTGTGGTAAAGGTAAACCAACATCTGCCAAAGAGTTCTTTCAAGAATTCATTGATGAGATCAACCAGATAAAGAATCAATTGGTTTCTCTTAATGGCAGTCAGTACTATGTAGAGATCGCAGCCTGTGTATGTGACACCCCAGCAAGAGCTTTCATAAAGGGTGTCAAAGGTCATAATGGGTACTCTGGATGTGATAAATGTACACAGCGAGGTGTCTACCTAAATGAGGAAAGGCGGATGACTTTCCCTGAAGTAAACGCTCCATTGCGCACGGATGAATCTTTTGCCACTATGGAGGATATGGGACATCACAATGAGCCATCACCTTTGTCTACCATTGGGATAGGGATGGTTAGCCAATTCCCACTAGATTACATGCATCTTGTTTGTCTTGGGGTCATGAGGAAATTGCTACAGATGTGGGTAAAGGGTCCACTGAAGACAAGGCTTGGGCGGCAAAGTATTGCTGACATCTCAAACAGTTTGTTAGCAATGAGAAATCAAGTACCAATGGACTTTGCAAGGAAACCTAGGTCATTGCGAGAGTTGGATCGTTGGAAAGCAACCGAGTTCCGTCAATTTCTCCTGTATTCCGGACCTCTAGCTCTTAAAGATATTCTGGCAGACGACCTGTACAAAAATTTCCTTCTCCTTTCTTGCAGTATGTCAATTTTGCTGAACCCTGCCCTGTGTTCCTATTACACGAACTATGCTGAAGATTTGATAAAGGTGTTTGTTCCTCATTTCAGTTCACTGTATGGCAAAAAGTGGGTGTCGTACAATGTTCATGGGTTGGTTCATTTGGCAGACGTAGCGAGGCATTATGGTCCACTGGATGAGGTTTCTGCCTTCCCATTTGAGAACTTTCTTGGGAAAATTAAGAGAATGGTGCGCTCACCTGTTTTGCCCCTTCAGCAGGTGGTGAAGAGATTGTCTGAATCAGATTCTCAGGTCAGAACCAATGTTGATCATCTTAAACATGGTGTTTTTCAGAAGCAGCATGTAGATGGACCGTTACCTCTCGGTGTACAGCTGTGCGAGCAGTTCAAAGAATACCACCCTCCTGGGAAAGGCTATGTCATTACAACTAAGCCTGGGGATAATTGTATCCTTGTGAATAATTCTGTTGCCTTTGCGAGAAATTTTCTTCTGAATGGAGGAACTCGCAAAGTAGTGTATCAGAAATTTCATTCAATGGATCCGTTTTATGTTTATCCAGCGGATTCAACTCTGGTTGGTATATACAACGTGTCCAGGTTAAGCAGAGTCCATTCAGTTGCCAGTGTGTCTGATATAAAAAAGAAGTATGTTCTTTTAGGCAAAGAAGACAAAGAAAATAACTCAGAGACATATGTTGCAGCTCCATTATTACATTCAGGTACATAGTGATGACCAATAGACAGCAATTCAAGTTACTTTTGAAACGGTTTGGATAATGTTTCATACTTTGAGAAGAATATCAGTAACGTCAATATGCTTCTGGGAAATCAAGCAAGCAACAAAAAAAGATAGTAATTAGAACACAAACCATCCTGGCAGCAACTTTTACAGAATGACACTGAATCCTAGACATTCCAAGTACAATTTCTCAATGAATGAAGTCATGTTTGTTGAAATGGACAATAGCTGAATTCTAAATGTGCAATGTAAACTCTTACTGGACAGGAAGCAGAGTAACGGTTTGGAAAAGAAGTATGCAGTTGTTAGCTTCTCCGATGGACTTGCAGTTGTGTCAACAACATGGATGTCTTTCAAAGAAGGGATAGATGGAACCGCCGTCTATTCATGCTACTGGCCAAACTCCAAGTCAGTGAGGAAGCTGGCTAAGGAGCAAGCTGACGTCGATAAGGTTAATTGGATCCACTACAGTCCAGTTCGACTGATGACATCATCAGGTAAATAACCCTTTATACTACACAATAACAAATCAATAGGTGAATTTATACAAGTTTTCAACAACAAAAAATGTGTTATATTATTATTTAAGAATGGCAACAATTAACGATAACTTTCAGTACATGTTTGACCAACAAGCAAAACTTATATTGATTATTGTTTAAAGAACTTTGTGTAGAACAAAAATTGTAAAAATGTAATTTTAGGAGAATCAATATCACAGGACAGTTTGGCCCATTAAGTGACTTTTGACAGGTAGAACTTGATTGTGATGGTCCTTTCAAGGTTTATTAAGTATGATTTTTTTCTAAACGTTCTTATTATCGTTAGTTGATTTAATAATCAACAACTGAGTCAATACGCCTTTATCCTTGAATAATGATGTTCAAGAACAGTCATTCATTGATGAATTTTCTGCTTACGCTTGGAATCAATATCTACAGTTGTTATTGGGCAAAAACATGTTTAAAAGCTTGAATTGATTTTTACTGGACATAAAATCTGAAACACATGTATTGTCACCCTTTGCAATTGTAATTTTTTCCTCTTATATCCAGATGACTGGGAGAAAATAGTAGAGAAGGAGAAGACGGCAGAAGACACTTCTTGTCTTGATACAGATAAAGAAGGAGAGACAAGACGTCCTACTCGGTAAATTATGCAGTGATATCAATAAGTCCCCCCCCCCCCCCCCCCCCCGCACCGAAACATAATTGGCTTCTCAATCAACAATGAAGTCTGTCTGTATAAGGTTTATCAAATATTTCGGTTTATTTCTCAACTATTTATTAATTTCTCAACTATATACGGCTCACGTAGATGGGTTTCAATATCATTCTTAATAAGTTCATTCCTTGTTTCAGTGTTCCCGCTCGATTTGCGGATTCTTCTTCTGATGAAGAGGATCAACCACGAGCAAAGCTACCACGTGTGCCCGCCTTTCCATTGCCCGCCACGACAAGCTCTCAACCGACATCAGCTGGAACCAGCGAAACTTTAAGCAACAATAAAGGTAAAAAAAGAAAATAATAAAAGCGTCTATAATTTCTTAACATTTTTGTTGGGGACAGATAATCTCATTTCTTGCAGTACAGACAGTAGACGATAAAACAACCAAATATCATTTGACAATTTAATCATATCTTCAGAAATTCAAAATATAGTTATTACAGTATCAATGAAACACATTTCTCTATACATGTATATTAAAATGTTGGACATTACGTCAGTCAAGTTCCTTCTGCAGTAGTCCAAAGGTCATTTCAAATGAGAAATAATGTATTTGAGGATATTGTGTGAAACTTTAGGACGGTGACGTAAAAGGTCGGTCCCAGACGTAAATAATCATATTTGATCACGTCTGCAGAAACCCAATTAGCAACAACAACTTCACAATTGTAGTGGCTGCGAGATAGGTCCTTACAATTTGCAGCATTTTTCATGCCAAGTAATGTGAACAAGTCTTGAAAACATAATTATGACTATGTCCTACACAAGTGGAAACATGATAATCTTGTCAGTCTTTTTGAGGCAAGATGACAGTTTTCTACTTTGATTTATTATGAAGAACATAAACCAACTGACAGTATTTTTATCAACCAGTTGATTGTGGTCGCTCACCAGGAAGAAGCAAGAACAAGTGTGCTTTTAGCTAAACCTGGACTGATACATGCCTTTCAGATTAATGTTGAAAGCAGGGGTGTTGCTAAGGGGGGGGGGGGGGGGGGATGGGGTGTTTAAAGAAATATTTTCTTTTGGCAAAATGTACATTCTTATTGGCCATCAGCGAATTTAAAACATGACGACCTAAAATGTAGCCTAACTACGTAAATATTTTTTTGCAAGATGAGAGCAAAAAGAGCATATGCCTGCAAATTTGGAAATCCAATAGCCTGGGCACAACCCAGGCTATTGCTTTGAAATTTGAAAATGTGTTGAGGTTGGTTGTTTTTGTTTTGTTTGCTAGAAAATCTTTCGCTACCTTGTTGGCAAATTCGGTCTGACCCCCCCCCCCCCCCCCTTCAAAATAGTATAGCAACGCTCTTGGTTGAAAGTATACACACTCTTTAAATTATCATTAATCATGGTCTCACATTTCTTTCAGGTTTTGAGGTTACAGTTATAAAAATACTGACTGAAGTATCTGCCAGTATCAAGGAGCTAAGAAAACGAGTGGACAACAATTCATTGCTCCTTGGGGATTTAAGTAGGCAGAAGGCAGGTGGAATCATACAGCAACAAGATCCATTTGAGGTGGATCTGATCTATAGATTGGAACCGGAACTTTATGTGCCAACATCGTTGTCCCCGATATCAGTATCGAGAGCCGATTGCCGATATCGGCTGATATCGGCTATATGCGATAGGGAGAATTGCACCGTAAAAATACCCCATATAGGTAATAATGCTGAATATTTAATGGATGAACCTGTTTCCAAACATCAACTTCGGCAAATGTTCTATTCGTGTTCAATAAATATGAAAATAATCTGAAAATAAGCTGAAAACATAACAAAGTACATGTTGTCCTCACAGTTTCTAAAGCTATTTTATGACAGATTAGATGTTCATGTACCAAGAAAAAATATATTTCATATCCATGATGACCTTGACCAATAATTCACAATAATAAAGAGATGAATTTAATATTGTCTAGAAGATAGAAAGTTTAGACTTAATTTTCCTTTTAGCTAAGAAATTCAATATTACTGAAATAACCACAGATTCACACAGAAAATAGTTTTAGTTCTCTCTATAATTTGTTATTGCCACACAATTCAGTACAATATGAATGACGATAATAAGAATATATACACTATTTAACTATTTACATACATCATGACTGCCGTACAGACATTTCAGACTAAATAATCTAATAGAATTAAAAAGACTTTGAAATTACATGTAAACTGCAAAGAGTCATGTAATTAAACATCATACAATATACATGTACATGTATATATTCACTCCCTAATGCACACTGACCTATTTGTACATGAAAATGATAATGTAAGAATGTTTTGAAATACATAAAAGGGACTACTGACTTCAACAAAAATACAAAATAATGAAAACTCTTCTCTTTACAATTTAGTCACTGACATTTACATCAAAACTTCCCCCCCCCCCAAAAAAAAAAAAATATGTACAATCAAGGTATCATAGTTGGAATGCACGTCAACATCATTGGTGGGACATTTACTTTAATACAAACATTCAGCTTCATCACGACTTTTCACATTTTCATATCAAGCGCAATCCTAAACACGGATCTAGACAAATGGATATTCTGCAGGTATGAAATTCTAAAATTATTACCAGTACACTTGAATTAATCATAAGGTATTTCAAATTGGCATTCAGAATCACGTTTCTACAGGAATCCCAGCACATATTCGATTCAAAATCTTCCCTATATTTTTTTTTTCATGCCCCTCACACATAGTCAGGAAAGTCACCATCCACATGTACAAATGATATTGTAATTAAGTAGGATGAGTTCATCCTACACTGTAAAACGCTTTGATCAGTTACATGTACTAATTGGAAAGGCGCTATATAAAAAACAGTTATTATTGTGGTGCTCAGTTGGTAGCATATTCACATGGTCTACATACCTACATGTATTCTATCCAAGCTGAATACAATATTTTCATTTAAATTTAAGTTTATAGCTACTATTCATATCACACATACCCTGTAGTACTGGCACATAAACAAGTACTTTGAAAATGTGATTAACAAAAACTTTTAAAACATATTTTTTCCTTATAAAGTCACATGAAGACGACATATATAACATCCCTATAGAAAGTCTAAATTTGTTGGTTCATATTAAAGAGAAAGCTGAGGTCTGGGAAAGGTGAAAAATAATTTTTAAGCTTTCTCATTCCTTTTATATCAGTTTTCATAGTAGAAATGAGTCCTGAACAGGATTGCTCTTCTAATGCCTCCATATTCGAAATATGATGAGAAATAGGTGAAGTATTCGGGCCGAACATTCACGTCTCATGTGTGTGCGGAGTCCAATATATGTACCCATTTCTGTGTGCAGTGCATGTGTTTTTCAGCTAGACTGGGCCAATTTCTTATCATTTTGATGATTCCAGAACCTCACATTATACACAAATTCTTGTGAAAATATGATCACCCTTTCACAATTACCTTTAAATAGAGAGAGTTTCTTTCACAATATAATCCCATGACCAGAACTCAACTTTATCTTTAACATTTGTGTATTATCAAAAATTTAGAATAACTTCCATACAATCTCTCTTTTAAAAAGTTCAGTGCGTTTACTCCAAAATACCTCTCGTAAAATTTGTTTCAATACAACCCAAGCTGGTTTGCCCAATAGCAAACAGCTCACTGGTAGTATTCAAAAACGCATAGAGTATTACTTTGCAGAAAAAGTTTAGCACTGAGAAATCTTACAATCATCTGCTTTGGAAAACCCTCACTGATTCTGCCTTAAACCTGGGTAATATACCATGTACATGTATAAAGCTCTTAGGAATAGCAGGCTCATGTACGAAAGGACTAAATGGTCACTACAGGGTTGTAGAATTTGCACAAAAAGAAATCCAAACATCCAGGAATATATATGAACATAATAAAGAAGAAAAAAAAAAGCTTCTGGTCTAGCACTACTAAATTCAACTTTTAGTAATAATCCACAAGGCACAAGACCCATCAAATCCATAGCCCTCCATACACTTTGAGCATTATTCTGTTGCATTTCATCACATTCATACATGTATTAAAGAGCACTTCATAATAATTATATCACACAGCTACCAACGAAACTTATGTCACAGAATCACTCATGTTAAGGTTTGGGATCCTTTTTACCCATCTGTGAACAGCACACACATATTTTGGTCTTGGTCGTCGGGTATGGACTTCACATAGAACTAGTATACAATAAAATCAGAAACTTTGTAAAGCATATGAAAACGACTTTCAGATGTGGTTCATACATGTATTTGTGAAAGCTTCAAAGAACTGAATCACGACACAGACCTTTTTTTTGCAATTTGTGACAGTTTCTTACCACAAAAATTCCAATGTTCACAATTCACGAGTTTCTGGGTAGTTCATGTGCTGCAAAATGAACTTGCATAACTGGCTTTTGCATTTGAGTTTTTAAAAAAAGGACACACACAAGTATGACTGATCTGGGTCTAGATCCAGGTAAATAGGAGATCCTGGTCTGCATCACTGGTCTGACACCACTGGTCACTCCCAGGCAGGTATTGGACCCGGTCTACGCCATCCACTGGGTGCTGCTCCAGGTCCAGGACTAGGCCCAGACTTTGGTCCTGATCTTGAACCTGGCCTTGAATTGGGTCTGGATCCTCCAAATGGTCCAGGTAGAGTAGATCCTGGTCTGGATGACATGGGCACAGTGGATTCTGGACGGTTGCTCAATCTGGATGTGGTACGTGGATACGACTACAAGAGGACAAACAGACAATACAAACAGAAAATGTTGGATTGTTCATATCTTGACAGGTTAAGTACAACAAGGGTATTCAATGTCACTCATTTCTATAATTATGGTCTCAGCCTTGAGACTGTTATGACGGACATTGATATTTTATTGTACATTTTATCTCCGGTCATTGTGTTAAATTTGGTAAAGGCTCTTGACTCTCAGATGAGAGGTACTGGGTTCACTACTTGTTCGGTGCTAAATCCTTGGACAAGGTGTTCCAACCATCTTTGTCCCTCTTGACTCCGGTGTAAATGGGTACATAGCAAATGCTGGGGTAATAATAATTTCAGGACTATCAGGAAAAAATCAGTATTAATGCTGATGAGGTTCTCCTGGGTAAATAACATTATTATTATTATCATTACTATTGTCTGCATCCCTGCTGGGTCGTGCAACATAATCATGCTCCAACGACAACAGCCAGGATATCGGAGCATCATAACTCAAGGAAAAACCAAAGACTAAGGAAAGGTATCCCTTTTGGTACCAACAATCAAGGTCTTGGAGCTGTGAGAGGGAAGACCTAGGCGTAGTCCCATCTTGCTGATATTGATAATGATAACTATACATTTGTTTATTGGGGTATTACTTATGATTATTGAGCTACATGTACATACAGTAAATGTATGAAGAAGTATCCATTAAAATATTTTGTTTTTGATATTTTAGACAACATCTTGGGCCAAATCTTTCCAATGTTTTGAGCACCACTGTGGTATACTTGTGAAAGCTCTTGATTCTCGTACAAGAGGTCCCGGGTTCGATCCTTACTTGGTGCTTTCATCATTGGACGAGGTGTTTTCCCACATTTGTCCTTCTCAACCCAGCTGTATTAAATGGGTACCTGGCAATGCTGGGGTAATAATGATTATAAGCACCTCAGGAAGAGCAGTATTAATACTAATGTGGTTACCCTTGGTAAATAAGACCAAATGAAAAAAAGTTTAAGATAGATTTACTTATGATAATTCAACCACTTCATTCGTTTTTCAATACAAAATGTTAAATAGTATGGTATCGCTTTAATCATAAGTGCAATTATTGTTATTGCTATCAGCTATTGCAGGACTACATGTGGGTCTTAACCTTGGAAATATATCCTGAAGGCTTGGTCTGGCAACAATTATTGCTCCTGGCTTCATTTTGTTGTAAGTTTAGTTGGGGTTAGGGGTATGTATAGCGTTGGGTCCAGGATTGAAGGCACGTGTAGGAATACACTTAGTGTAGGATAATGAGAGCAGAGCAATTGTCACAGGAGCACGTGTCATACAATCAAAGTCTTACCTTGGGCTCATAGTCTTCCAGTGCCAAGCGAGATGCCTCCTCTCTCAGCATCTCTTCATAGTCTTCTTCTGCCTGTCTCTCTGCATCTAACTCCTCCTGGAACCTTAGTTTGGCCTCCTTCTTTCTTACTTGTCTTTCTGTCATCTAAAACGTGCAAGACAATATTGGGTATTGTTGCTTTTAATAATTCTTGAATAATCACAATAACAATTGATTAGTCTGTTGTCTCTTCCTGTACATTCTCTTCTTGTCTTTAAATCAATCTTTCTCCTTTATGTTCATTTTATCTACCCCCCTCCCCCCTCCCTCTCTCTCTCTCTTCCTGTCTTATTCATACATGTAGCACAAGCCGTCTCTTTGTGGATGGCTTTCTTCTCTTACCATCTCTCAATTTCTCTATTCCTCTCTCTATATATCTATTGCCATCCTACCTGTGACTCCATTTGTCTCCCTGGGAAATGCCTTTCTTTTATCTCTCCTTCATTTTCTCCCCAATTCTTTCTTTCCCTTATTGCACCTGTGGCTTAATGCTTCTCCTTTAAAGGGGAATTAACCTCAAAATATAAATGTGCTTATATTCAAAGATGTAATCTATTCCTTCTTGTTGTCCTACGTAGTTTTGCATTAAAATATACGAGACGGGTATAAATCATGATTTTCTCAGCAAAATTTATCGTCTGCTAGCGATACCTGGAGGCTGCCATTTTCTTGATGTGTACATAGAGATATGTTTAATCTGAATGCAAAATTGTCTTTCTTCCTGATACAAAATCCCATTTGTGATTTAAAAATATTTAACAGATATATACTTATATTTTATAAATGAATGTGTTTTATATTTCTTTAAAAATTACTATTTCACTAAATAGAAATCTATTTTCTTGATACTATGACGTACGCGACGGAGCAAATTAATTCAAATTTATGGATAACTTTCCCGAGCTTCAATAGTGACAAACTATGCATTCACCTGCTTTGAGATAATGGCCTTAATTCAATAGTCAGAATGCACATTGAATAAATTACGTTCTGCTCAAGAAATCGATTTCTATTTAGCAAACCAGAGAATTTAAAAAGAAATCTATAAATTTCAAATTTTAGAATATATGTTCACACCTGATATATATTTTCCCTCACACATGGGGATTTTTTATAATGAAGAGAAGCAATTTAGCTCTAGAATTAAAAACATCTTCCTGACTGGAACGGTTTCCAATGGTTCATGTACAACTCCATATCATCAAGAAAATGGCACCCCCCATGTAAAGTGTTAGCAGATGATACCATGTGCTAGAATGTCTTGAGTTAAACCCTTTTCTGACATTTTATTTCTAAAGTGATACAGGCCAATGATTAAGAATATATTACATCTTTGAACATAAGTACATTTATATTCTGGGGTTAATTCTCCTTTAAGTCATAATCTCAGTATCATTCATCTGTCTTCATCTCTCTTTTGCTCTCCCTCCAACTTTGTCTATTCTCTACCTCTCTCTGTTGGTTTGTCTGTCCATCTCCCCCTCCCTTTATCTCTCCTTCTCATACCTGTCCCCACCTCTCTCTGTCAGCTTGTCTGTTTGTCCATCTGTCCCCCCCCCCCTCTTCTCTGTCTGTCTCCTCCATATATAACTACTTCTTTTTACCTGTGATTCAAACTCTCTCCTGGTGGATGCCTTTCTCCTCTCCTCCTCTTCCTTATCCCTCTGCGTGAGCTGTTTAGCAATCTCCATGTCTCTCAGTAGCTCCTCCCTTCTCTGTAATGACTCCTCCTGTCTCTTCCTATTCTCCTCCACCTGATCCTGAAGCTGCTCCTGCCTTACTTGTAGAACCTGGACAACAAGCAAAATTACAAAATGACATGCTATCCTTGGGATTTTAATCTACATAATTTGCAAAAGATCTTCTTCATTTTCCTGCCTTGCGTTAAGCATTTGTGATGCAAAACTAATTGTAGCATATGCTCAAAGTTTAAAAGTACAAAACATTATTCTTATGTTTTTAACTTATACTTGCAAGAGCTTCCCTGGATTGTCTACCCTGGCACAATGTTTGTGAGGCATGGCTATTCACGATATTGTTGGCTTGAAATATATCTAAAGTTACAAGGTATTTGGGTTTACAACTGCTTCATGTATTTATAAGATAATGTACTTGTGAGAGTCTGTATGAGAACCTTTTCAAGAGATTTTCTACCTTCCCATACTTTTTGTGAGGTATAACTACATGTATATCATTAGCCTGAATTGTGTAACAGAATAATGAAATGTTTTCATGAACTTAACATCCCGATCCCTCTGTAGAAAATGAATAAGGCTTAAAAACAAGAAATTAAGATTGCTTTACAAAAATCCTTTAAAAACAAATCCAACCTCTCCCATGAGTCTTTCCCGAGCCACTCTCTCCTTCTCCCATTCTGCCTCTCTCTTGGACCACTGACGTGCTGCTTCCTCCCTACAGAGAAACAAAAGATACAAGTAAGAATGATACATTTAGATATGAGGACAAAAACCATAGATACGTCTTCTAGGATAAAACCTTGTGAGGGTAATGCTGATATTTGTTATTACAGCATATAAGAAGCAAATATTTATAAACCCTGTAACATAAAGAATTACATATGACTGTGTCTCCCCAAATTAACCATATCTTTTTCAACCAATCATATCTTTCCTATCTTCTTCATTTTTTTTTAATCACCCAAGTTGTATTAAGAAATAAAGTATTCTTAATATTGTAGAAATGTAAATAATAAATATGTATGTATCATTTAATTTAAATCTAATTCAAAATGCATTGAAAGTATACATGTATTATGTATATGTAATGCAACATATAAATGTTACATATTATTATTATTATTATCATTCATCAAATCATATCTCTAAAATCAATAGTACATGTATCTTACAAATGACTTTCTAGTAGCTGTCTTTGTAAAAAAAAACCCAAATAGGATAGCTGTTTCCTCATTACTGTGATTGCTGTTATAACTGTACATACATGTAGCCTAATTCTTGCTATATCGGTGTCACATACATGTAGTACTGTGCATGCATGAAACAGATTATGTCATACAAACATGTACTAAATCACAAATTGCTCTGCAAAGCAATCTTCATGTGGTGTTTAACTGATCCAATAATATAGCAGGAATCAAATAATGTACATACACTATATCTAAGACACTGTTAGAGAAGAAAGATTTCTTTTTTTCTGAGTTTGACTGATAACAATACAAAACAAATGGACAACAGAATTGATAGGATATGCTAGATAACAGGTGTGTCTCTAATGTTAATATTCAGTTATCATGAAGACAGTTGTGGTGTTCATTTCTCTCTCAGAATGTAAGAAAAAATATTTACCTGAAATTTCGGAAGAAAATAATGTTCAGAAGGGAAAAATCATGAGGTTGGGACAAAAATTATGATGATGTCCATGTAATGCTGGTATGAGATCTTCTATTATACATGGAAGATGAAATCATCTGTTGAAGATTTTCATGCAATGAATATGTATAGTAGTGCCCAGCTAGAATAATTCCTGTTTCAGTTGGTACTCTTTCAAAACTGCTTAAAATGCATTTCTTTTTTTTTTTACCAATGTTACCTGGACATCACATTGTTACATACAATTTGGGTCTGCCATAGTGATTCACCATGAAGCTACATGTAGAGTACTTCTCAACATAAAGTGGCTCTGCTTTCTACGCTGAACTCAATTTTAGCAAACATTTTTATGGCTGATACTTGATAACAGACATAGTTCCACACTTGTGGTATGTCACAAAAATTGCCCCAACCCCATTTGATAATTTTTTTTACTTGTACCATGGTACCAATAACACTTAATTCATAGATATCACCATAACTAAAGGAGAAATTGCAGAATTCAATACCATTATCATAATCTTACTTTCCATAACCTTGGACAGATTTTATAAACATGTAATTTCAAGGAGCAGAATATCTTTACTAGTACCACTAGCTTACATAAATGCAACCTTTATTTTCAATAAGCGCAAGTAATTTTTTTCTCTTCATCAGATCTTCCTTGCTATATGAAATTATAAAACGGGTTCAAGAATGTAGCCATCCTGATTGGTCAAATAACATCACGTGACCGTGCAAAAAAAAAGTGATAACGCACGGCGAGGGGACTAACGCACGGCTAATCCGGATCAAACACTAAGATTGTAAGAAAACACTAAAATTGTAGACCCGTTTTATAAAACTATTAATACATGGTTGTGAGTTCGTGCGTTAGTGCGATCCAGCAACACGCAGGTTTTTATCGTGGTGTCTAACACACTCGGCTACGCCTCGTGTGTTAGTACACCACGATAAAAACCTTTGTGTTGCCAGATCGCACTAACGCACTCCCAACCATGTATTAATAGTATAATATTCATTTTCGAAACGTCTGAACTACATTTGACCTCTAGTAAACTGAACATCTTTGTGACACACTTTAGTGGACAGGCCATGACTGGAGGAGAATGTAACAAACTACCCTTCCTGTAATGAACAACATGCTCCCTCCATCCCACATTCCAAATCAACAAGGTTGTTAATTACAACATCACACCTGTCAATCATATTGTAAATTTCACTCAAGTATTTTCAATTAAAATGCCAATCGCAGATTTCGTGTTGGTATCTGTCAATCAATATCAAAATAAAAAATCTCTAGTACATGTTTACTCTGATTTTACAAAGTCAGTCACATTGTCTTCAAAGTCATTTGATATGGCAGCAAATTTTTTTCATAGTTTGGCTACATTGCCTTCATCTATTGTAATAGCTACTGAAAAATATCAACTGTATAATGAATCAGATGAAATTCTAACATTCATGAAAAAATGTCAATTTAAGTGTAAAATGTTATAGTGACACCTCCAAATGTTTATTACCTATAACTTTTTTTTTGAAAAGAGAATAATATATTAGGTATTTGTAATGCAGTGACTCCACAGAACTAATGTACTAAGGGTCCAATGAGAACACGAAAACACAAAACAGAACAACATACAATAATAAGAAAGTAAATCTACTGAAAAGCAATTCTGAAAAAGTTAGTTTTCAGGGCATTTTAAAAACAATCTACACTTGAAATATTACAAATATCTACCGGCAATGGACTCCATAGCTATTAAAGGTCCAGCATGTGCAAATGACATATCCCCCCCCCCCAATGATTTCTTAGTTTAGGGTAACCTCGCTAGTCATAAGGACCGCTATCCATAACGCTGACTAAATGAATAGCAGTTTTGTATGAATAGCGGTCCTTCTACATAGCGAGCAAACAATAGACAAATTACCTCGCTATTCATAAGGACTGCTATTCATAACGCGTGTTAAATGAATAGCGGTTTTCTATGAAAAGCAGTCCTTATGAATAGCGAGTGGACCCCCTTAGTTTTAGGAACAACAAGCAAAATAGAATTAGATGATCTTACATGTCTGGGGTTTATGTAAAGCATTTATGAATTTAACATATTTGGTTGAAATCACCTCAATGGTTCTCAAGTTTCTTTTTTGTTCCTGCAGTAACAAAAAATGGGACAGACGGACCCACCATCCCAAAACATAATGCCTCCGACACTACAAAGATATAGTAATAATTAAAAAAACAACTCAACAAAACAAACAAAACAAAAAAAATACTAAGCCTGGGGCCCGGTAGAAAATTACCCGGAACGGCCCGAAACCCGGTAAATTTTATGTTTGTTTATATTTTCCTTATGTTTTTATTTTAGTACGTTATTGCGCAAATATGGTGTTTCCTATTTAGCTTCCTGAGCGAGGGAGACGCAAGTTGAGGATCATTTACTCGTGATAACAAATTTTGGATTTATATCTTTTATTTTATTTTGCGTGCCTCCGCGAGTCCGCGTTAGTGTTTTCCTAATCATCTACCTGAGCGAGAATTTTGAGAAAGAATGAAGTTGAAGATGATTTAATCATGATTACAACTTATGTTTGTCTTCTTGCTAAGTTACAATCACGATAGTTTATTGATAAATAATTATTAAACATTGAAGATACTGACTTCTAAAAGCTATGAAAGAGTTACGAAGGTGTGAGACCTAAATAACAGACATTCCGCTACTCGGCTCTGCAAAACGAAGCCAGTGTGTATGTCGGACTGCCTGTGTGTGTACAACGCTGTTAGTAGCGCACACTTCGTTGTGATCAGCGAGGATCAAGCTTGGAAGAGAAAGAGCGAAAGAGAGATGGCAAGCCGCGAGAGGAATATTCAGAGGGTAGGGACAGAAAATACATGTATATACAATTATGTTATTGCTGGTTACTACATATTTAAATCCAGTGTAATGATATAAAAATAATTGAAACAAATCAATGAAATTTACTCCAGAATGAAAACTCAGTATTTGAAGAATTAACAAAAAATAAAATCAAGTGACGATAAAGGAAGTAAGTCTAAGAAAAAAGAAAATTAAATGAAAAGAGAGCTTACATGTCTTTGAAAAATTTTTTTTAATTGTGAAAGTACTTCAGAATTAAGAAATACATGTCCAGTCTTTTAAGAGAAGGAATAATAATGCTAACAATTTTTCAAAAGATTACCGTAAGAGGGAAGAATGAAGAAAAATGTTGGTCACATATCAAAAGTAATGGTCAACTAGTTAAAAATCATCTCACTGAAAAAATATATAATATGGAAGAAACTGAAGTAAAAACCCCTCCAAAATTTGAGGAAATGTATATTATTAACGCCACAGTGACACCACAAAATAATAATTTGAGCTAAGCTACCCATTATCAATCGGAAAAATGAGTTTCATTCGTTTGGAACCACAGAAAAAACATGGCGCCTACAGGCCATGTGAAAAATACAAAAAAAGGAAAATGACGTATAGCGCCACCTCCTGGTTATACCATGCACAGTCATCCAGCAGCAAGCTCGCGAAAACTTGAAAAAGACGAACGGTTTTCATCATTACAGTTATGAAATTGAAGCTTGGACTATGATTACCCTAGCCATGTACGTAGAATTTTGATAGTTATTTCATAAAGTGGAGTTTTATATGAAAATCAGACATTTGTGAAAGCTGCACTATACACAATAGACTCTATACAGTGCAGTGACATGCGTGCGATGCGGCCTCGAAGTCGACTCCCTTTGGAACCGAGACCTTGCGTCGGAATCGGAATCGGTTCTCTCTAAAAGCAGAACCGCCCAAGCCTATTATTTACCACTATCAAGTTTTTATTAAAAAGTCATAATTAATACTCATAACGGCTTTACAGCACCAATTATTTACCGGGTTATTTTTACCGGGTTCAGACATTTCACTCAGCAACCCGGACCCGGCCCGATCCCGGCAAAAACCCCCAACCCGCCGGGTTCCGTACGGGTTGACCGGCCCGACACCCAGGCTTAAAAAATACTATTTTTTTTCAAAACTAATTCTTGCTCAATATACTATAAACATATCAAGTACTGCATAGAAATGAAATTTCCTACTTCTTTTGTTCACCACATTTTGTCATGTTAGGCCTAATGCCTCTACAGATAAAAGGAATGTGAAGGGGAAAAATCATTCATATTTCTGTTAAATCTGAGAATATATATGCAAACCTTCTTGGTGCAGCATGAGCTAACACAGTGAATATGATTTCCACTTTCACATTTCATAATTTTTCATTTAAAGGTTCTGAGTCGCCAGTGTCCATGTGCATTGTATCATAATTCGCAGACACAAGATTTTGGTTGAATTACAAATTAATATGTGTGAGGTCTCCCAGGCAGGCAGCTAAACCAGGGAGATGGGTCTGACCATGGGTCTGTCCCACCATAAAATCACTCGAGCTGGGGAGATTTATGATGATGACATTTCCCTAATACACTGTAGTAATAAGACGGAACAATGCATTACATAAGAACTGCCTGTCATTAAAAGTGAAGTCCACTCTCGGTGACTGACAACACCTGTTATAAGGTAAACAACCGAATGGTGTCAAATTCCCCATGAGAACCCTATGACTATGTGGCTTTAACCTAGCCCCGAGTTATCTCAGTATTCAACTGGGTTAATGATACTCACTTGAATAATGAATCTAGTTCAGCCTCTCTAGCCTTCTCTAGTTTGAGCTGTTCCTCAATAACCTGCTTCATCCAGGCAGCATCAGCTTGAGCTTTCTCTCTTCTCTGGATGTTCATACCTTCCTCCTCAGCCTGCTTTCTGGCCACAGACTCAAGGATTTTATGATCAAGTTCCTGTTAAAGATGAACAACAGTTGTGTATAAAAAGATGTGTTCCTTTATTTTGGTAAGATGGTATCAGGATATCTACCCATGGGCAAATACCCTAAGGACCATCCCCCTCCCCTGAAAACTCCCCTTAAAAATATTACTTCAATTACCTGTAGAAAACTACATATCATCGGGTGGGGTGATAAAACCTCTTAACTATTTATCAAAAAAAAAAAATTTCTTCATAATTTTGAAGCTAAGGATTCATTTGATGTTTTGATAAGCCCTTGTGACACATATCTGAAAAATTAATGCCACAAGAGATCTGTAAAAGGAAAGAGGTCAATACACTTCCTGTGTTAATCATGAAAGCTTTTTTTGCTCTCCTGAAAATCTAAAAATTCTATTCATATCATTGAATGCATTCATACAGCACTTGCAGGATAGAGATTATTCACAAAATATTGCTTTAGCGATATCTTGTTTCTTCATATCTTTGCAAAATCTTTTGCAACATCTGTTGAAAAATTAGAAAAGAAATAAGAGTGCTACATAAGTTGAATAAATACTTCACAAGAATTAAGTTGTACAACATACCAGAGCTTCTTGGACCTGCCTTGCTCTCCGTCTAAGTTTGGCCTTGTACTGACTGACAAGGGCTCGTCCAAACTCTGCTTTCTTCCTCTGTTCTTCCAGCTCTCTCCTCTCTGTCTCTAGCTTCTCTAGTTCCCATTGCTGGTTGATCAGCCCATCCTGCTCTCCCTTCAGCCTCTCCGCCTAATTAATGGATCGAAAAGTAAACATTTTCAGAACCAACCCAGTGGGAATTAACATCATTTATAATCAGGAAGTTATCTCTGTCACACCTTTATTAGGGATGGGATGTGCAATTTAGACACCCCCCCCCCCATGAAAAAAAAAAGGGGGGGGGGGAAACCCCAAAAGGAAAGATAACCATTGGTCCATTCATCCTATACAGCTCTGCAGTACAGGATTCATTTACAATGAAATATACATACTTATAACTTAGTGTTATTGACAAACTAACATGATGCGTATGCTGCTCCCAGACAACCCAGTTCTAGTTATTATGCTTTGACATTGTTCTTCTGCCTTCTCAGCCTCATATTTTGAGGGTTCTTGTCAAACATATTGGACATCTTTTCTGGCAGGCCAAATCTCCATCTGTTTTTAAAACTTGTGCTTAAAGACAGCATTTGATCACTTGACAAATTATTTGATTATTTAGGATAATACCCATTATCATAGCTGCCAACCTTCCATAGGAAACACAAGGAATCTAATAAGGGAAAAATAGGAAATGAGTGTATTTTTATGCTTTAACTCAGAAGTTTTCATTACAAGAGAGGAATCTAACACTCATTTAGGAAATAGGACAAACTGTCCAAAAAAAAAAGAGACGATGACTGCTCAGAAAAACTTAAAGAAAGCCAACTTTTGTACCTCGTTGATATGTTTGATGTAGCAAAGCTAGGTGCATACCCAAAGGCGGAATTCTCACATTAGGTCGCATTTACAAGCCACCGCACACCTTACGATCGGTCTGCGATCCGATTGCAGAAGAAAATGTAATATCATTTGACAAATCGTTTAAAAATGATAAATATTTTTGACTGAGGGTCTGAATAAGTCATACAGATAGTAAAATAGATAATACGGCCTTTGCCGAGTTTCCTAGTCGGTGTAATGGCCAAATTGGCTATGAGTCGTACGACTGCCTACGATTTGAAACTTATTTTGCCCTTACTCCATGTAGAAAGCTGACAGCTCACCAAAACCCTATGTTTAGTATTCATATTACTTTTCAGAACCTGAATAGGGTAGATTTCATTTGTTAAAATGCCAATATTTAATGCCATAGCGATTTATTTCACAAATCGGATCGCACGGTGGCCTTACACCATTTGAAATGAAAGAAGAATCATTCCTCCAAATTAGGAATGGGTAGCAGGCATGCATTATGTACTTCTCACCTCCATCTCTCTCTCTTTGAGTTCTTTGACCTGGTCGATGAGTTGTGCCGCTACTGCCTTCTCCTCCTGCAGACGAGACTCGGCCCTCTGCCTGTCCAGCTCCAACCCTGCCTGCCTCTCCCTCTCCATGGCTTCCTCCAGGAGCCGTTCCTGCTCCCTGGCTGTAGCCAGCTGCTGCTCCTTCTCCTCCTGCTGGCCTTCCCATGCATTTGTGACATGGCGCTTGTGCATCTCTGACTCAAGCTGAGGTCAAAGGTCAAGAGATGTTAGTAGCAATTTATTGTCACTGATTATTAAAAGTGAAAAAGGGCATAAGTACAGTAATAAGAATATATTATGTATAAACAATTACATACATTGATAAATAGAAGGCGTTTGTGCATCTCAGACTCCAGCTAAGTTCAAAGGTCAAGAGATATTAGGGGTACTTTATTGTCATTTACAAATGTAAGTGAAATATGGCACTATCAGTATCAATGAATTCTTATTAAAAAGAGATTAATATTCATTTGTTTTGTCTTTATACTGGCATCCAAATCACTGCAAATGTTTGGAGTCTTCAAACTGTTTTCCTAGCAAACAAAGAGGTATACACCACCACATCAAACTATAAGATCATTATGACACATTCAATTACATGTACCTTAGATTTCTTGTATGAAATTCAAAGACTTACTTTTCTGAGATCTGGATTATTCTGTCTCCAATGATTGTACAATCTCTCATCAGCAATCTGGGGAAAGAAAAAGAACAAAGTTCAATTCTTGAGATTTTTGCTCTCTCTGTTCTGTCTCCCCTTACATTCTATCATTTTATTTTCCTTCACATTCTTTGAATAGTCAATTAAATGTGCAATGATTCTGGTTTTTCTTTTAAAAATTCTACTACTAGCACTGATCTTCATCTTTACCAAAAAACACATGAAATATACAAGGATTTTGCTAGTACAGTAGCATCATGTATGTTCTTACGTTCTTTATTTTCATTTTGTAGAATCCGATTAAAAAAAACACCATAGAAACTCCCAATCTAGGCCATTTAAAATGGTGAAACTCCATTCACTTACAAAGATTGAATTGTTTCATTTGGAGGGGGGGGGGGGGGATTCTATCTCCTCCAATAAAGCGTATATTTCCTAAATCATACCAACCTGTTTCCTACTAGTCTCCCTACTGGTCTTCAAATCATCGCTCCTCTCTCTCATATCCTGCAGTCGGGCGTAGTTATCTCCTGACAGTCCCCTCAGCTCTGCCTCCAACTGGCTCCTCTCCTCATTCAGCATGCGTTGGAGTCTTCTCCGCCTCTCTTTCAGCTCATGAGCTTTCATCTCTTTCTCATGTTTCGACTTGAATGCATCCATGCTGTGAATTTAGGGTAGAAATATTGAGCAAAATTTAAGCCAATACATGTATAATGCAATAAGTTCATACAATGACAAATGTAAACACATTCAGAAAGAAAAAAAATATTGAATTGGTTTTTACTATTAATTTGCATCTTGTTACTTGCTCCTTGGCCTAAATTTAGACAGGATACTGACAATATCATGTCTTCATACAAAATTAAATTAATGAAGTCAAATGACAAATTTGGACTGATAGCATGCTTCATATATATGTAAAAGAGGAAACTTCTGAATGCAATTTGATGGTGAATGTATCGATATAAAAGAGGGAGTGTACATGTATATAATGTGACGAAACATCATAATTTTTCTCATTGAAGTAATGACAATTACTGTTAAGTCTATCATTTTAAAAAATGCATATTTTTTTTCCTTCAAATCCTCCTTACCTATCATGGAAACTTTGATCAGATGTCCAGGCATTCTGTTTGGTCATCTGGACCTCACTTGTCTTGAAGTACTCTGCTCTACTGGACCACTGCTCTCGGAAATCTTCTTCATGGTTGCGTCGCTGAACCATTGCCCTCTCATGGATGTTCTTGTACCGTGATGTCCAGTAAGACGGCAGGGTAGGGAGGGCCATCCTTTCTTATCAGATCTCTTCTCTATCTTTGTATCCCTGTGAGATTAAAGTTAGAAGTTTCATTAACAACAGGGTTAAATAAAAGTGGCAAGTACAGAAAGAGTAAGTTACGTAGTATCAAATTACTTGTTCAGAGGTGAGCAACAACGTAGTAGATCTACACACTTCGAACATTAATCTGTCTCCAGTAGTGAAAACAAAAATTTAATGAAATTCAAGTACAAGTATTGTCTACACAAATTAGAGTGGGACAAGGGGAACATGGGGAAGGGGTGATGGTGAAATTTCAAGAATCAAATACAAAATTACTTAAATAAGATCTTTTCTCAACATTTGTGTTTTTGCATGAATAACTAGCATTATCATAAAGTTAAAAAGTTGGTGTTTATTGAATATTTTGTTTTAGCAGAATCAAGCTTTCACAGGGCACACAAACGATTCGCGAAGGATGCGAATGTAAAAAAAATTGGAAAAGTCCGACATTCGTATTTTATGCTCCAAAAGTTTGCCAAACATACACGGGGGTTCGGAAGTGTTGTCAACAGGGTTTTGGCGTTCGGCCCGACATGTTTAAAATCATGAGCGACAGGTTACAAATTTAAGACAATGAATGAAACAGATCCTCAACTATTGAAACCTTTTGAACATACAATAATACATACAATGAGGTGTCAGTCATTTTATGAAAGGTAGAACTGATGAAACACAAGTTTTATTTGCTCCACGATCATCTTGATTCAAAATACGTCCGCCAAATGCACAGCGGAACGCCACTGGCTTGCTACCCTGATCCAGGATTCCAGCACAGTTTTTTTTTTTTTTTAATTTCTATTCAGGTCCCCCTCCCCCCAAAAGCGCACAGGAAGAAGGCAGAAAAAAATATGCGCATCCCGGGAAGCCTTGGATGAGAAAAAGAAAAATAGCCAAAATAAGAGGCACGTCAAGATGAAGATATAGAATGAGAAAAAGATGAAGAAATGGAAGGAGAAGGAGATACTGGAAAAGGTGCAATATTTGAATAAACGGCAAAATTATTATCAATGATTATATGAATGAATAAATAAAAAAGATAAATAAGTGAGCATTGTTCTCGCTTTGCGCTCGTGTTGTGCGCTTTGCGCACATGTTTACATGTTTAAATTTTGAATTGTGGAAAACCCTGGTTAACCTTTTTAAGTTCGGAGCAAATTTCAAAAAAGTTTGAAATTTCTTGCGAACGTTTCAAGCATCCCTGGTCGTGATTTGTTCTTGGAAATATCTGAAAAGCTTCGTCATATGCGCACGATCTACTCACAACGTGCGTGATGTTCGCAAAGTCAAAATCTTCATGAAACCCCCACTTATACATGTACAACTACAAGCTTATCTGAAGATAACCTTGTCAGTAGAGGCACACGGCCGATATTGGAGACTCTCTCCAATTTGGGAGATTGTCTCTGTTATCAGAGACTTTCATAAATATTTTTGGTAGCCGATGTGGGAGACAGTCTACCATTTGTGAGATCGATTTTCTTTGTCTACCTTTGCGGCAAAGGGATTACCTCGGCGCAAAATGAAAATGTGATAAGCAGATTCCTCATGAAAAATTACCCCTTTTGACCTTCTATTTCAAAGATTCACTGTCTACTTTTGTTTTCAATTTCATAACAATTTTTGTTGTGGCCCACACACAAAACAAATGGGTTTCTGACCTCAGTCAGGCAAAAATTTGGCGGGGATAAAGTGCCTTGTTGTTGGTGTTGTTTCTTTTATCCTTTGTAAGCTAAGTCTCCAATATCAGAGACAGTCTTCCAAATGGGAGAGAGTCTCCAATGTCGGCTGTGCGCCGCTACTGCTTGTAGACCCTACTCCAGACCACTCACGGGACCATCATTATATGGGGCTGTGTCAATTTTGGCCTGTCACGACCTCTAAGTTGAAAGGGTAAAAACACCAATATAATCGGCAAAATTTTGAGAAAATACTTCCTTCTATATTTTAGAATGATAGAAAATCTAATTTCATGCCAGGTCCTTCGATAGGATCTTTATCATCTTGATCAAGTGAAATTTTCAGGCTGTTTTTGGTCAGTGATCTTGCTCCTCTCCTGCACACATATGGGCAAGATATCACACACTTGCCTATGGGAGGCAATTGCTCACATATTGATGGTACAGAGTGCGAGGTTATCTCCAATGACCTCGCATAAGTGTGAATGACTCCAGACTAGCTTTTACGGGTGAACAGGCTTTAATAATAATAGCTTTTGTGTGTATCAGCGGGCCTTTTTCCAGTCTAGATCATTCACACATGAGAGGAAACGTCTAGATAAGAGTTCCTTTTGACACAGCCCTATATAGTGATGGTCCCGTGAGTGGGTTTAGGGTTGCTGTCGCAAAAGAAACTCTTTGCAAGGTCTATTTAAAATTTCACTTTCAATTCTGAATCCCGAAATTTGTGGCACAGTGAGAGTTGAAGAGTCACTGAATCAGGTAATCTAGCCAACTTAAGAAAATTAAATCTTGCTTTGACCAATTTTGTTGTCTGTTTTTGACTGCTGCAACAGTGAATGTTGGACACAGTCCCACACAGGAAAGGGCCTATGAGTGTGAAACCCCAAACAAATCAGATTCCAACCGTTTAAAATAGATAACCTCCTCGCCACTCACACTTATGCGAGGTTAATGTCATTCTATAAAGGCAGTGTATACAGCCACACGCATGTGTCTCTACCATATGGCCACACGCGTGTGGCTGTATCCACCGTGCGGCCGGAGGATACAGCCACACGCGTCTAAAAGTCTCTGCAACACTTAGACTCTGCACGGCACATAGGCACATAGCAAGTGCGTAGCATGCACGAGCGATGTGTATATTTATGCAACGGTACATGTTGCAAAACTTCATCATGAAGGTTTTTATCTCTTGAATTTCACTGACATACAAACAATATTTTTACTTCATTGTCATCAGGTGGCAATGAAGTAAAAATATTGTTTGTATATTTTTCTATGTCAGTGAATTTCAAGAGATAAAACCTTCATGATGAAGTTTTGCAACATGTACTGTTGCATAAATACATGTATACACATTGCTCATGCTATGCACTTGCTACGTGCCGCGCCACTGCGCAGAGTCTAAGTAGACGCGTGTGGCTATATCCTCAGGCCGGGCGATAGATACAGCCACACGCGTGTGGCCGTATGGTATAGTGGTTGATCCAGTGTCCGAACACTTTTCAGAAAATCAACGATAGCAAATAAAATATCAAACGAATATCTGTCAAACTTACTGAATGCTCAAAGTCCTACAGAAAAAGAAGTTGATGGAATTTTAAAAAGACAACGTAGATTTAATACGATATTCCCTTCCGAGTGAACCCCTTCCCAACGACGCGGCGTTTTGGTCCCTTGAAAAAGGTACTGTATTTCCGAACGTGTGAAACCTATGGCTATGGGAAAAAGACACAACCTTTGTTTCAATAGTGTGGTTTTCATACGCGTAATCCCACGTGTATCATGTGTATGAAAACCCATTTTAGGCGCTTAACTGTACACGTTCGGTAATACAATCTGTTCGGAATTACAATCCTTGACTATGTCATGACACACGCATGTGGCTGTATACACTGCCTTCTATAAAACATCAAGCCCGTATCATTCATGGCTAGCAAAGCTAAAGAGACTGAAACTAGTCTAAAATAAAAATTAGACAAGTCTTTAAACAAAAAAAATTTAAAAAAAAATAAATAAAAGAATCTAAAAATTAAAGAGCTCCGACTATAGGCAACTCCGTGGAGAAAGTTCAAACCGTCGGACGTCAAGGTGACCGACCCTAAACTTTCGGCAGCTGAGCTGTGCGTGTGAAAGACTGGCCGGGTGGCGCGGCGATGGCGATGCCTCCGACTCTAGTAGTGTCTCCGAGCTGAAACTGAAAAAGCACCGCCGCAGCATAGAATCTATATTACATGAAGAGACGTACATCAAACGAGAGGATTTCATCACAAAAACAAACCACAGTTACTTTTCTGTAAACGAAACTTATCTGAAAACGATAAAATATTATATATCATTATTACCATAAAATTATTTTACTGACTGACCAGTTTAACTGTCTACTTCTGAGTCTTGCTGGAATTTGAAAGCAAATTTATTTTCTCATTTTACAGATAAGAGCCAATTTACTGATCAACTAAATTTTCAGTGTGATAATATTTTTTAAATAATTTTTCAACAGATACAACAAACAATTAAAAAAACAAAATTAATTTTAAACATGAATGAATTTAAATACAAATGAAAACGTTGATAAAATATTTCAATATTGATACCTATAATAATCATCGATCTCTACGTATAGGTACTAGTACGGTAATTGTTAACGGGGATGTAAACAAAACCCGGCCTGAGAAAACCCGGCCCGGCCAAACTCGCAGGTTACGAAAGTGTGTTATCAAATGATTGACTTGGTAAACGATCATAACTTAGAGCAAATAGTTAAGGATCCTACAAGACAATCAAACATACTCGATCTTTTCTTCACAAACAATCCAACTCTAGTGGAAAAATCTACCCTCATACCTGGTTTAAGTGATCATGACGGGATTCCTATGCTTGTAATAAACACATCTCCAAAGATTTCTAAACCTAAACCACGGCGTGTATACCTGTATGCTAAAGCAGACATAGCAGGTATGAAAACTGAGCTGAATAAACTGGGTAGAGAATTTTGTGCTACAGTTACAAATACTGAAACTGTTGAATACATGTGGAATGTTTTTAAGTCTCGATTGAAGAGTATTATGGATAAATTCATTCCTACTAAGGTCATTAGTAAACAGAACAAAACCCCTTGGATAACCCCAAAGGTTAAAAGAATACATAGACGTAAACAGCGTGCTTATAACAAAGCCAGAAACTCAGGGAACGATTCTGATTGGGAGAATTTCAGGCAAATTAGGAAAGAAACCCATAAGTTGACTAAGTTTGCATACAGGAAACACATTAGAGATTTTTGCCTAGAATCAAAGAAACAGTTCTGGTCCTTTGTCAAGAGTCTAAGGAAAGACGATCAGGAATTCTTGCCTTAAAAGATAAAGGTGTTCTCTATTCAGAGAATAGACAGAAGGCTGAGATCCTGAACGAACAGTTTCGTTCAGTCTTCACGACAGAGAACTTACAGTCTCTACCAAATCTTCCTCAGTGCAATATTCCTGACATCAACAACATTATCATCCATACTCCAGGAATCGAAAAACTCCTAAAGAACTTAGATCCTAAAAAAGCTACCGGGGTTGATGATATATCCCCTCGTATTCTTAAGGAGTTTTCTCATGAACTAGCCCCGATTCTTGCCAAAATCTTCCAGGCATCTATAGATACAGGAGAATTGCCTGAAGACTGGCGTAAAGCCAACATCACACCCATCCACAAAAAGGGTGAACGCACTAAACCAGAAAACTATAGACCAATATCTCTTACTTCAGTATCTTGTAAATTATTAGAACATGTTGTACACTCTCATATAATGAATCATCTTGACCTGTACAACATACTCAATAAATACCAACATGGATTCAGAAAAAGGCATTCCTGTGAATCACAATTAATTCAAACCATGCATGACCTTACTCTTTCATTCGACAAACGGACACAGACTGACATGATCATTACTGACTTTTCTAAAGCGTTCGACACTGTGCCCCACCATCGTCTTCTTCTCAAACTCAAACAGTATGGAATCAATGGGAGAACCAACAAGTGGATCTCATCTTTTCTACAGGATAGGTACCAACGGGTAGTATTGGGGGGGGGGGGGGTGAACACTCACAGTGGGTTAGGGTGCAGTCAGGCGTTCCGCAGGGCACAGTGCTCGGACCTTTACTATTTTTAATCTACGTAAACGACTTACCAGACGACTTATCTTCAACTGTACGACTATACGCGGACGACTGTGTTATGTACTCTGACATCAGGACACAACTCGACGCTACTAAACTACAAGACGACTTGGACAGACTTTCTGCATGGGTAAATACATGGCAGATGCAACTCAACCCACAGAAATGTTATGTTCTCAGAATTGCTGCATCTAGATCCCCTATAATAACCAAGTATACTCTAGGTGATAGCATATTACAGGAAACCCCCTCTCACTCATATCTTGGAGTAGAGATCTCTCGAGATTTGAAGTGGGATGCACACATATCTAAAATAACTTCATCTGCTAACAAAGTAAATGGATTCATTCATAGAAACCTAATATCATGTACTAAACAAACAAAATCCACAGCTTACACAACACTAGTCCGTCCAATTGTAGAATATAGTTCTAGTGTCTGGGACCCATTTACAAAAGAACACACCCATGAAATTGGTAAAGTACAAAGAAGGGCAGCCAGAATGGTATGCAATGACTATAGGCAAACTACCAGTGCAACCGAACTTATGCAGGGATTAGGCTGGGACTTGCTTTCCATTAGAAGGAAAGTTTCGAGGGTCAGTATATTGCACAAGGCCTTGGGGGGGGGGGGGCACTTGGCCCTGCCGGTGTCGGACTACCTGCGTCCAGCTACACGAGCCACCAGACGTACTTCAGGAAACTCCTTCATACAGTACCCCACCCGTACCAACTGTTTCAAATATTCCTACATTCCACGTACCATCAAGGACTGGAACTCTCTTCCACCTGATATCCAGAGCATAACAGACAACAACACATTCAAACTTCAAGTAACCAACTATTTCCGCAACCAAGACTCCAGTAATAAGGACTAATTAAGTGACACTGCGCACTCCCTCATCCTCCTCGTTTGGTTCCTGATGGAATGTTGAGGAGTAACTAGAAGAAGAAGAAGAAGAAGAAGAGAAAATTCGGCCGAAAATCTTTCTGGAAACAAGCGAAATGATTGGCGTCGTCTGCTTCGATCAGCAGAATTCAGACGAACGTAACCCCCCCCCCCAAAAAAAAAGTCTCCAGTGATGCCTCTGAAAGACGTACAGCAGAAAAAGTGTAGCGATATTGCCATGGACATAGCACAAAATCTATCGATACTAAGGTTTAATGTCTTAAATTGTATTCATTTATTTCTTTTATTTTATTTTGTTTATTATTTTTATTTATTTATTTTTATTTATTTATTTATATATCTTTTATTTTGTTTTTTCATTTTTTAAATCAATTTATTATTTTTATTATATTTATTTATTTTTTTTTTTGGGGGGGTAGCCTTGGGGGTAGGCGGTAGCAATGTAATGCAATAAATGAGCAATTAGCAGCTACGGATTGCGCGCACTGTACATAGCCATTAATTACTCATTAAAAAACAAAAAACAAAACAAACCCCAAACCGTTATTGTAGGCCTATAGTATTTGCATTCTTCTCCGTATTAGAAATAATTTCTGCTTGATATTTTATCATTACTTTTTATCAATATTTCCAGGAATCAGGAGTATAGCGAATAACCTCGTATTTCAAAATCCATTTGCAATTTTCTGTAGTGACCACTGATCTCTACGGAAAAACGTAGAGATCAGTGATAGTGACAGGGGTATTGACCTTTGACCTTTGACCTTTCAAAACTAAATAAACATTAAAGCTTAATACAAATTTGCTGGTTTCGGGATCAACTTATACAATGTACGCTTTCGATAAAAAACTTGTATAAGTTCTTGCACCATAATATTAGAGTCTGAAATTACCAAGGAAATTTGTAAAATTTAACAAGGCCACCAAATATTTAGATAGTGTTATAGCAGAGGCGGCGCACCCGGGGGGGGGGCAGGGGGGCACAGTGCCCCCTACTTTTTCAAGTACCCCCAAAGTGCCCCTTTTTATCTATGAAAAGTGCCCCTTTTCATAGCTGATAAGTGCCCCTGTTTCTTCGTATAGTGCCCCTTTTTTCTTTCTAATAAGTGCCCTTTTCACCTTCTGATAAGTGGCCCTTTTAACCTCATACATGAGTGCCCCTTTTGAAATCCGATAAGTGCCCCTGTTTTCGTCAGATTAGTGCCCATTTACCGTTCTAATAGTGCAATTTTCCCTTCAAATAAGTGTCCCTTTTCACCTCTGATAAGTGCCCATTTTCCGTTCTAACAGTGCAATGTTCCCTTGGGATAAGTGCCCTTTTTCACCCCTGATAAGTTCACCTTTGTAAGGGCCCCCTTTTACTTCTGATCCGTGCTCCTTTTCCTTTCTAATGGTATCATTTTCCCCTTTGGTAAGTGCCCCTTTTGTCTTTTGACACTGAGTGCCCCTTTTTACCTATATATCCCGATGTTGCTTACAAACTGTGCCCTAAAGTCCACAAAAGAGCCATATATCTAGCCATATATATAAGAGAGGCTTCATATTAATACATGTAATAGATTCCCAGCACAAAGTGAGGCAGTGGAGTAGGTGGCAAGAGGGGCACAATGCCCTAGATTATACAATATTAATCATTGCCCCTAAATCATAAAAGGAATGAGGGGAAAAAAAATCTAAAATTTTTCCAAAGCTCGCTCGCTACGCTAGGGAAATCGCTGCGTATGATTAAATACCATAGCCTTCAGCGTTAGAAAACAGTTTTATTTTTTTCGCTCGCTCGCAAATGAATAATCAGACCATCACACAAAATGCAAAAGTAGTTTTTATCTGGAACCATGTTAAGATGGAAACAGTAATGTGTCGAAAATGATCCTCGATATGGTATTAATCATATTGTAGCGGTATACTAATGTCTCAAAGGGGTATTTTCCACCTTGTTTTCACCCTTTGTAGGTAGGTGCCCCTTTTTTGTTAGTGCCCCCCCCCCACTTTGAAAGACGCTCCGCCGCCCCTGTGTTATAGAGAGGATTCTATAGTCTTCTTTTCACTCTTTCCATGCTCTCTCTCTCTCTCTCTCTCTCTCTCCGTCTCTCTTTTCTCTTATTTTTTTATAACCAACACCGACTGGAGGCCAATAAAGAATTGATTAATCAATAAAAACAAAGGAACAAACTAATAAACAAATAATATCAATTTCACCATGGTAGAAGGGAAGAATTTGAATACATCTTATGAAATCATTTTTATAATTCCTTCAGAATTTATACTTTTTTGCTTCATTACACATCTAAGGGATTTGAAATCTCGATGTTTCCTTTCCCCCAAAATCTATAAAAAAAAACAAAAACAAAACAAAACACACACAAAAAAACCCCCCCTCCCTTATGCATGTATCCATTCCTTTTGTAAAATAAAGATGTGCATCATAGCACGTTAAAACGTGAAAAGGCCGAACTGACGCTAATATTATTTGCCAACAGATTTTCGCCCTCGCCCTCCCCCCCCCCCCCCCCCCACTCTTTCAAACTGTTCTATTGACGCCCCTGATCTTGAATACTGATAAAACATATACGGTATTCATGTTTTGCCCATCGTGTTTTTGGTTTTAAAAAAAAGAAGAAGAGTAGAATGAACGTTCATAAGTTGACCTCAGACGAAACTAAAAAATTACAAATACCCTTTTTTTAATGAGTTGCACCAGTGCACGACACATGCTCCGGCGACAACAACATCCTGCACTAAACAGAATTTCTATAACTTAAATTTTTAATCCAACTCATTTCTTTCATATCTCTTAAAAATCAAATTCCAACCATGGACCTAACTCTAGTCAGGTTCACTCGAAGGGAGCTAATCTTAAGGCTCCTCGTTGTAGTTGCGGACCGTGTGGACAGAATAAACTTTAAGTTTAGCAATCTCCTTGTTCTGCTCATGTTAAACGACGATCGCTCGACTTGTAGTCTCAGAACAACGAGCGTCGTTGTCCTGCTGCGGGGCGGGCCAGAACGACCGGAACGACAGAATTAAAAAAAAAAAAAAAAAAAAGCGGTGCTTTTGAACGGTTTCTCTCTTCTTTTTCTCAACAAGAAAGAAATGGTATGCTTTGGAACGGAAATTTGAGTGTAAAAATGGGGATCTTCGGGGTGGCACATACCCACTGCACACTATATAGGCCTACTGAGAGGACCGTGTGAACTTTCGTCGTTGTTAGTGAGCCGTTGTTTTGTTAACTTTAAGTTTCGCTGACTTAAAGTTTCGAAACTACAAGTCCCGTATGAACGCAGCTTCTGTCTAACCCTAAACCCTTACCAGTGGCGTATCTAGGTATTAGGTATTCTGGCGCCCGGGGCAAACTCATGGGCAAACTATCAAATCTGCGCCCCCCCCCCCCTCCCATGCCCAAACTCATAAAAATGATCACGTTTTCAACGTAGCAATGATGGCACTACGTGAAAATGCGTTTTGATGCACATAACCCGGGGTTGCTACACTGTAAAAAATTACTGTAGGAATTACAGTAAATTACTGGCAACCCGGCTGCACAGTAAAATACTGTATCATTTACAGTTAGTATTTTTACCGTTATATTTCGCTGTTTACCGTTTAACTGTAGAATAACCAGTACAATACCGTGAAAAATACAATAATTTACTGTGCAGCGGGTTGCCAGTAATTTACTGTAAATTCCTACAGTAATTTTTTACAGTGTAGCCTAAATTTGATGAATTATGGTATAAGCGAGGGAGCGATGCAACCGAGCGGCAGATTTTCTTTTTCCTTTTCAATCCCCAAATTGAAATTTATGTATTTTACCCTTAGAAAAAAAAACCAAGGGAATGCAGCGACCAAGCAATATCTTTTTTGTTTTGTTTTGTTTTGTTTTGTTTTTAAATTTTGAACAGTCCTATCTTGGGGGCGCAAAATTAATGAAAACCCTGAAGAAATATATTTGAGGAATTTAGCAAGCCAATTGCAAGGTAAATTTACGATTTCTTTCGAATGTTCTCTACTTTAAAGTGCTTTTTATGCACTTATATCTGGGGGCGCAAAATTTAACAAGCTCCTGCCTTGCATGGGCGGGGAGGGGGGGGGGGAGGGCAAAGCACTAGAGTCAATTAATGATTAACAATTTAAAAAAGCCATTTGGGGTGCCAAATTATCCTAAACATAATAAATATAAATTTAAATTTAACCTAATTTGGAGCACATGACTCGCGGATCTCCTTCTTATCACCTCTGAATTTATACCTTTTTCTTGATTTTTTGCTGTTTTTGATACGCGCCTAATGCTGAAAAAGCATCCCTTTTATCCGTTTTCGTGTACGCGGATGATGTACAGGCCTCAATGAGACATCTCCCCCCCCCCCCCCTGCACCCCCGGGGGCCACGGCAGTCACGGTGCGGATGAGAAACCTAGTAGACCGTAGTAAAACAGGGTGAACGCAACAAAACGTGACTGTACGTAATAGGCCGTATAACTTGGAGGCGGTCCGTAGTGGGACGGGAAGCACGTGTATTCCCTGGCATCTCACGGTCCTTTCAAGTTTTGTCACATTCTGCCGCGTTTAGTGCGCGTTTTGTCACGGTTGCTTCATGGTTGCTGCGCGTTTTGTCCCGTTTTGCCACGTTTTGTCATGGATCTCACGGCAAGCTGGGGTGTATGGTAGCCGTTTCGTCGCGTTCAATCACGGCTCGTCCCGGCGTGTGAAGGTTTATGGGCTCGGCGCGATACGGCGCATTGCGTTCTACTATACGGTCTGACACGGCGCGCACGGTCTGGGAGGGAGTACAGAAAATCCGGGCCCGGCAGGAGAGCTTAATTCATTCGAGTCTGAGCAATCGACGACGTCGAAGTCTGACGATACAATGATTGCTATTGTTTGTTTGTTTGTGTGTTTGAGTTTAAAGGCGCTTCTCATTCAGTAAGAATATTTGCTTGGGAAGCCTTCTTTTTATACCGTCATGACCGTGGGCACAAACGTGTTACAAAGCTGCCCGGCGTCCACGTTTCATTGGTAGAAAGCCTTGACAGAACGTGAAAAACGTTTCAGACCTTGATGAGAACGTGAAAAACGTGAGGAGCCCCATCAAAACGTGGGGGGGGGGGGGGGCAGGAGGGAACGTACTGGCATCCGTGGTAGACCGCGGGCCGAACCGTAGTGCGCCTTTGAGCCTCTTGGACTCAGCAGCCCTTCCCCCACGACCATCACGGATACCGTGATAGACTCTGAGAAAACTTAGCAAGACCTATATAACAAAACTTGAATACGGAGGATAAAAATGCAAAATCCCATGCACCGCGCACTAGATTCGGGCAAACGGGGGTGACGTGGCCGCCGGAAACATATGTAATCCTAGAATTGCTCTATATACATAAAGCCTGCATGGAGCATGAATATGTCGGAGCACCAAAAGATGACCTCATTCAGTTTTTATTGTCAGATTGTGTACATGCATTATGCTCCACGCTTCATATGGGTCTGTTTTGATGACCGAATTTTGTGCAGAGTTAAGTTAATTTCTTTCACCCATTCACTTCGTGCATTCATTTATCCTAAATTGTATCCAATGGACAGATATATTGGTAATGCATGATTTCATTTCTATAGTGAAAAGGGAACAGAAAAATCCAGACATTTTATAAACACCATTTCTGACTGGCGTTCACTGTACTTAGAGTAGACCCATACGCATTCTGGTATGAAAATAAATTTAGAAGCGAAAACAATTTAGTGATCGATTTCTGAATTGTTCTACAAGCTTATGATGTCTCCATCAAACAGTAATGGCAGTAGTAGGACCATTCTTTGGTGTGTTCCTCGTTCCATATCTACAGCACTCTCTAAGTGTCTCAGCTTCATAGATGACAGTGAGATGTGGTTCGAACCCTACGCCTACTGCAACGCCAGTAGCAAAGAGTATAAATTTCAAACGAAGCTCGACATCCCCATGGAGTACGAAGGCAATGAGGAGATCTTCCAGAGGGTCAAAGTCGCTCTGGATAAAATGGCAAACAGCCCCCTTGAGCCCGATCGGCTTTTGTGAGTAATATCCCATTTCAATCTATATTTGTATTTACCTCCTTTTCTGATGAAAAAGTAAAATGATTACTTTATATAAAACTCTCTGCAGAGACATTAATACATTAACATTCATTGTCTCCCGATCTTGTATAGGGGAATGGGATACAGAAATGAATTCAGTTACTTTCAACATGTTGAAAAGTGCTGTTTACGGCAACTTCCCAGAGCCGAAGGTTCATATATAGCCTATGAAAGGAATGTTTTCGCTTTGTGAAACTGACGATATCTGGTCCCCTGGTCGCAACAGGACAAAAATAATGTTTCGAAGGCAAGGGGGAGGGGGTTGCGCGGCTGATCAAGCCTGTAAATTGCAAAAAAAATTTGCACTTTTTACTTGTATTCAAATTGTGTACTCTGTTGGTCGGTCTCACATCGCCCGTCAAAGTCCACGCTAGTCGCTGACGTAGAAGCAAATGGCGCCTCGTGTGCAGCGGGTATTGAACAGTACATTATTTCCTGTATTATTATTATTTTTTTTAAAACTTATATACAGCTACGGATCTGTAAAGCGTCGTCTTGAAGCCACTACCGCCAAACATGTGTTCGTTAAAGACATGGGCAATGCTATGACAGAGGAGTATCGTCTCTACCTCCCCAAGGATTATCGACACACCTTTCTCATTCGACACCCTGTCCGCTCCATCTTCTCCTACCGCAAGATGATGTACAATCAGTTCTTTGAGCTGGGACTACTGGAAGGTGAGGTACATCCTATAATTGCGGGGTTGTTTGAGGGGGACACGGGGTGCATCGTTGATAAACGATGTACAATTCCGTCAGGACCAGGCACAACTGCCCGTTTCACACCCGACAAGAGGCGTCACTCTTGCTGACGTAAGGAACGCGTCAGTGACTGGTATACGGTCTTTTGTGCGTCAGGAAAGAGTGATATTATTTTAATAACTTTTGATTTAGAGCTCTAAAAAATATACAAGATGCATGAGTAGAGACAAGCAAAAAATTTTTGCACACACTATGTCCATTTCTGTTGCATTACCATATTGCACTTGATGCCAGGAATTTTAAAAACAAGAATAAGCTATAAAATTCTTAAATTGGCAACACATTGAGAGGTTCAAAATCATTTTTTTCAATCAAAATTGGCAATTATTTCAACTTTTCAACAAAATATCCTAACCTTGTACTATTGTTTTCAAAGACATTACACCTTATTAGAACCATGTAGCACTACTGAAAGAAAAATATTATTGTTGCCAATTTGAAGAACTTGTGATCAATTAAGCCCTTAAATAATTCCCATCCTGAAAGGTGCATTAAGAGTAGGCCTACGCCAGTTGATGAGGCGCAGTTCTGCGTCAGCAAAATGACGCCTCGTGAGCTACAGGCATAAAGAATATTATATTGACCAAGACATTTACGAGAATAATTGTTTTGTCACAAACAGGTAAAGCTGCTAATGAGAAGACGTACGACGTCGAACGCGATGACCGGTTATTCCCATTGGGCTACGGCATCAAAGAAACATACGATCTCTGGAAGTACATTAAAGTAGAGAATATTGATGCCAACCCTATCGTTATCGATGGTGACGATCTGTTGACAAAACCTGCCGAGACGCTTTCGGCGTACTGCGCCGCCGTGGGGTTGCCGTACGACGACAGCTTACTACAATGGGACGAGTCACCCGAGGTAATGAAAAGGATGAAAGCTTGTGGCGACAGTCTTCTCATGGATTTGGTCCATTTCTATGGCACCGCCATGAGGAGTAGCTGTTTCCTCCACAGAACTCCTAAAGACGTAGAAAGCTCATACCCATTCCCAATGCACAGATCGCGGTATAGCCGTCAAACCCGCTTCAGGATTCGCTCGAGTGCACACGCCGCCATATTGCTTAGTCCTCGATCTTTTCAACTTGCCCACCAGACCGTGTGCTTACCAATGCCTATTTATATTATATCGGATCTTCTCTATCGAAATAAATGGTCTTGTGCCTTCTTCACTTGAAATTTTGGAGTTGGCTTTTCCACTGAAGTTCAGTTGCTTTTCATACATAAGTAACGTCAACTAATATCATGTACATTTTTTTTTTATGGAGGGGGAAGAGGTTGGTTCTCTTTCAATTAGTACAAAGGTTAAATTTTTATTCTCTCAAGTTCAAGATAATATTAAACAGTTTTTTTTTCTATCAATGTCATTTTAGTTCTCTTTCAAGAAGGCAGCCTGAGTTCATTTGTTCACCGTCATCCTTGACACCCCCTCGGGGGAAAAAAAATGAAGCAAAATACATTTTCATGTAGGCCTACACGTTAAAAAAAATATACTTCCTCTTTGGTATCATGTAGATGACTTGCATAACGTTATACTTTTTGTACAGTGTCATCTGGTATAAAAAGGCCTACAAATTTGTTTTGATTTAAGGGTTTGTTCAACATGCTTCTGCCATGTTTCCTTTTATCTTTGATGATAATCCTTACATAAGTCAGGACTTTATCAAGTAAAGCATAATCATCATAGAACCTCAACTTCTACCACTATTTTGGGGACTGCCGGTGATTTTGAATACAAGTACAGCACTTGTGCAATAAATTGTGATTCAGTGTTTTATATGTACAATAAGAAATATTGCTGCAAATTTCACGTGATAAATAACATTTTGGCAAAGAATTAGTCGAAAAATCAACTTAAGGCAATTTCAATAACCATGTCCATTGCCTATTGAAATAAGCGAACATTACAATAACGTATTACGTAATCCGAACAGGGTATTGAAATTGCCCTAAAGTTGATTTTTCGAAATCCTTTGCTGTCGAGTTCTTTGCATCAAATTAGAACTGTACTGACTTGTTTGCAGTTAATTCATGGCTCTCGAATTTGATCGGCTGGGCAAAGATAAGTGATTAAATCTTGCTTCCAATTTGGCAGTTGTGACAAGCGCTTCGTTGGGCTTGATGTATTTTTAGTGTTCTTATTTAGAGTGGGAATCTATATCCTACCAACCTTCAACAAAACACAGATGTCTGGATCATAACAGTGATCTGTAAAAACAAGAATTTTCTTGAGGGCTATATACATGTATATTGCAACGTACTGAAATACAAGTAAAAGACTTGCATAGTCAGGAGATGAATACAATAATATAAATTCCGCTTTCAATCAAGTTGCCACAGCCATGAGAACGGCGATGGCAAGTTAAGCAAATGGCTACAAAATTTGATTTTCTTGTCATTTCAGTTACCAAAATTGTTTGAAATGGTAAATAAATGTAGTACAGAAAAAATTATCAAAATGAGCAACAAGAGTGGATGATGACTGCACTTCTGTAATAAGCATGAAAATGCCAGAAGCAACATTTGATAACACTCCTGACAATTTATTTCAAGTATTACAAGAGAAATTTCCCTCTTTTTTTTTTTCTTAATTCATTTCAATAGGCCTACTAGCATTAACAAAATCGAGAAATTTCAGTAAGATTTTATATCACCCTAGTGTTATATTCCAACGATCAAACATTTTATACTGAATGTCGTTGACGCGACATACGAACTGCATGAATCTGGAGAGCGAAGGACTAACCAAGATGGCGGATATCACGTGATCACGTACGAGCGCTGGCTACAATTTCGCACCCGCACGAGCCTTCTACGTCTTTAGGAGTTCTGTGGTTTCCTCCCACCGAGCAAGATTCCATCACGTGATCAACTACCGGCTGACGTCATCAGGTGCTCGAACAAGGTCATGACGTATTATGAAGAAATGTATAATACTCGGCTAAAAGTTTAACGCATAATTATCTGTTACTCTACAAAATCTCTGAAGTATTGTGTAAGAGTGTTGAATGATAATCTCTAGCCTATGGTAGTGACTGTGTCATCGTTGACTCGTGACGCCTCGTAGTATATTTATGCAATCTGTTTATACCTGGTAATTCAAATGAACCTATCCTACAATGCCCATTTTCTTCTCTAGTTTTCTACTGTATTTTTTTTTTCATACCCTCGATTTCCTCACTTAGATGCAAAGAAACGTATTTATATAACGATGTTCTTACAGTAAATTGTCTTTAGTTGTTTTGGGTGTTCCCAAACACAGGCTTTGCTTTCGGGACTTTCGCCTCCGTCTACATTTTCAAACGTTTTATTGTGCTCCTTATTATTATTTACTATATTTATCAATCATGAGAAAGAAATAAATATGAATTTTAATTTCAACTCCGATTTCATTTTCAATGTGCTTTGATCAACTAGTAATTCTAGTAACATGTGGCTAATTAAGGACAGAGTCAGGTACAGTGTGAAGCAGAAAAGCTTAGATCTGATGCGAACTAAATGCGGTGGATTCTTCGGTTGCACGACACGCGCTGACATTGCGATAATTGCTCCGCGGTCATTTCCTACATTAACCAAATTCCAACCCTGGACCAAACACTATATCTAACCATGATAAACATTACCCTAAACCTAAGCTAAAACCCAATTGCAACCTAGTCTGCAAGCGCAGACCCTAATTTTGACATTTTATCAGCAAATTATTGTGTCTCGAGAGAAGCCTAACCCAACTACCAACTACCTCGAAGAGACGTAATTCGATGAATGGTTAACTCTTACTGTGCCAAGGGGTTTAGTTCTCTTCAAAATTTTACTAAAATGTGATCTATGCTTACTTTTCAAATGTCTGCACTTCATTAACCATCCACCATTAATATAAAAAATATTGTGTACAAAACTTGTAGGAAATTTATTACCATTTCTTATGATACCAAAAATTATTACTTTACCCAACTTTATGCATAAGAATTATTGTAAATTACATTTGAGTTTCTTTTTTGTCCATTATTTTTTGGGTTTCTCATTTGTTTACTATTGCTTAATGTTGAAATAAAGTAATATCTTTTCAAAATTCAGCTATTTTCTCTGAAAATTTCTAGGGTAGCATATAATTATAATCATATATTTAGAATGTTTAATTTATGCTCAAAATATTGATATACATTGACCACTCTATACCTTTCCTGTGGTCGAGCAATTGGTGAGTGAAAATGACAACTCTATCTGTCACATATATGTGACATTGGCATTGAAAGAGTTAAAGACGACATCTTCGAAAAGGTGGGAAAAGTGACCAAGTGTCCATTTGGCGGGATGGTATTTTTAAAAATGTTTTGGGACGAGTTATATGATTTCCTTTTCTTAGTTTCATAACTAGTTGAAAAAAAAATACATTTTACCTTTTCAAAGGAAAAAAAAAATTGTTAAGATCTTAAAATAATATTTGTGGTAAAAATAGTCAGTTTTGACTAATTGCCAAATAAAAACAAATAACAACACAACGGTCGTGTCAATATAAGTCAGGAGCAGCTACAGTAGGCCTATGATAGTCTTACCTGCTTACAGCGCAGACACTCTTTTACGACTGACCAGGGTTTGTGCCTGCAAACTAATTGCAACCCTAATCCTAACCCTTTACTTTTGACGAAATAATAAAGCCTGGAGTGGAGCAACTATTGTGGCCAGAGCGATTGTTAGATCACCGGCTTCATCATAATTTATCACGATCCTCTGGACACTCTAGGATAACCCGACATTTGCTACGGCGACATTTGCTCCGAACTTTATTTGTCAAAGATATATAGGCCAGGAGCCTGTCCCGAAATAGTCACCCCATTTTACATATGAGATTTTACCCCTTAAAGTTACTTAGACCATCCATGTCATTCACAAAAAGCTTGTCAGCTCGAACGAAGCCGTCGGGTTTGGCCCCCAGAGAGAGAGGGCCCCAAAGTCGGGTCGATTTCAACCCATCTAACATATGCGCCAAACATTGTCAGAAGAAAGGTGTATGACTATATATTACCAAAACACAAAAACTGACAAAATTTTCCGTCAGGATGGGTTGTCAGACTGCCCCTAAAAATTGGGGGAAATTTTTCCCCTTAAGGCCCATGGACCAAATTTTGTTAAAAGGAAGAGGTATGGGTGTACATTACAGAAACATAAAAACTGACAAAAATTTCAATCGGGAAGAGGGTGTAACACGCCCCTGAAAAAAAAACTCACCAAAGTGCCCCTAAACCAAGCTTTGCTGCCAAAAATGCTCTGGATGTAGAGAAAACACCTTTTTGGCATTATAACCTTAATAAATCCAATGTGTGTTATTCAGGTCAAATTTACATAGTACAATTTTGAGTATTGTACCTTTTTGGGGGTGCAATTTGGTATCAAATGATCATTTCAATAATAATTTATTAAATTGTGAAAATTGTATTGCTATCTCAAACGTAGTCAAATGATATTGTCAGGATTATATATAAACACTCCCATTGTCCATCTGCGCCTGTTTGACAAGGCATTAGAGAGCTTGCAAGGTAGTTGTGTAATTAACACATGAATGGTAAATTTCAGCATGGCAGCCACATAGCCCAGATACTTAACAAGTCCCTCTATTATGTCTGTACTAATAGGCCCGTATTCTGAACTCCGGTTTAACTTAAACCGCAGTCTGTGTGTGGTTTAAACCCATCATCTAAACCTGCCCCTTAAAATTACTTTCTGAACTCCGGTTTAACTTAATCTCCAGTCTAGTGTTGTTTATACCGGTGTAACTTTTCACAGAAATACAGACTGGACTTGCGATTTGATTCAGTTTTAATTAAACTCTATTTTGATTTAGACTGGAGCTAGAGTTCAGAATACGGGCCATTGGGTTTGGGTATGGGTTGCAAATGGAATTTAGGTTAGGTAGGGTTAGGCATATTATATAGTGTTGGATCCAGGATTGAAGTTTGGAATTCAAGTAGTGTAAGAAGCAACTGTCGCCGGGGCATATGACTATGTGATTAACAGGCTTATGTCTAATGGAGCTGAAGATCTTGGGGCACCTCATGTAAAGAGAAAAAGAATACTGAACCATTGATAGTAATGACGTTTTACCAAGGTCATACATCTGTAATTGGAAACTTCTACAAGAAGCTCTCCCTTCTTTCCAGTGAAACTCATCATTGGCATGTTTGGAGCTGAATTTTTCTTTCTTACGACAACAACACACACACACACACAAAAAAAAAAAAAAGACAGAGAAAAAAAAAGCTCATCTTAAAAGTTTGGATAAGATACATCTATATCACACCATGTATTAGGTGCAGGGGCGGATCCAGGATTTCGTATAAGGGGGGGGGGGCACACAAATGCAGGATTGTCAACTTTGGGAAACTGCTTGGAGGGAGACCCATTTTTTTTTTGTCTCTCGCCAGCCCTCCAAAAGTCGCTCAGTGGGGGGGCGGGGGGGGGGGGCGGGGGTTATGGGTCCAGTTCCCCTCCATAATTCTCTGACAAGCAAAAAAAAAAAAAAAAAAAAAAGGTTTTGTGCTCGAAAGGGGGGGGGGGGCACAATGCATTGTTTTCCCTCAAAAGGGGGGGGGGGCACGGGCCGGGATTGCCCCCCCCCTAAATCCGCCACTGAGGTGTCTTATTGGAATAATCATGTAAATAATTAACAGTATCTTTACATGTTTTCAAGTGTTTTTTTCTACAAGACATATAACTCGTTCATGACACATCAAAAAACGTCATGACATAGTGTTCACAAAGAATGTTGTTGTTTCGTTTAGTTTGTTTCGTTTATTGATTTCCATTTGAGTTCATAAGAATTAAAATGCATCACATAATAAACATGATTCTTAACATAATTCTTACATCAAATGAAACATCACAAGGTTCATTTACACTCATGACACAAACACGGAGTTTTAGAAAATACACAATGTACCACCAAATATTGGATTTGAATGTGAGAAAATAAAACTCGACAAAATGTACTTCTTAACTGTGTGAGACGTCTAAAAGTCAGATTTATCATCTTGCAAGTTGACATCACTTTGTCTATTTATTTTTTGTTTGTTAGATCTATCAAAATAATTAAATTGAAATATATTGAAATGGATTTATTGCACTAAAATACTTTCGTCGCCAGAGGGCTGAATTACCGAATAATCCGCAATTCAAAACACATTACATATCAATTGCAAATAACACACACATTTTTTGTTTTTCAAAATATTTTATTAGAGATTTTATTCAGAATAGATCATTACATAAAATAAATGTAAATAATTTCAAACAAATACAAATCTTCATTTCGTTTTCATACCACAGTGTTAAATTATTCACAAGACAAGCATGGAAGAATGTTGGAATGAAATCACTAAGTAAATAATATATTGACAAACACTAACGTACGCCCTATACCCCCTCCCTATGTCCCACAATGTATAATATTCAATGTAAATGATCTTTCATTCAAAATATGTTAATTTTCTTTTCTTTTTTGTTATTTTCCTAGTTCATATAAAGATCTCCTTTAAATGAATAAAGGGGTAAACAAAAATGTATAATTACGGTACAATTAAATGAAATACAATTCTTCATGTTATATTCATATCATAAATAATAAGATGTGCATTTAACAATTTACCCAAGTGAAGGGGAAAATGATCATTCATGAAAAGTAACAATGCATATTTTTATATTAACCCTTCATCGGTATACCTTGTTACCCCTTTCACTACTTACCCCCCCCCCCCCTTCTCAACATTCACATTCACACTAACATCCAACAAACATACCAAGATTTACAGACGCACAACACTAGACACATCATACCTGCTCACATTCACATCCTTATTCACTTTCAGTTCTTCCCATTTCTGTAAGTGTAAATGTAACTTCCCTGCCTTCGTTGCTAGATTTTTTTCTTCCTCTATACAACCAGCTATATATATTTGTATTTTCGTAGATGAAGGAACCTGGCCTTGAGCCCTAGAATGAAAAATTGCATATTTAATAAACATGACCAAAGAATTTACACATTACAAAATTGCCATAACGGTTTCATTTTCGCACAGTTCAGAAATATATGAAAGTAAGACTCAGTCTCCTTATAACAAAATGAGCAATAATTGTCCCTCACAAACCCAAACCTCATCAAATGTTCTTTTGTATATATAGCTCCATGTAAAAGTATAAATTGAAATTCCCTTTGTTTTCTAATGAGAGTTGTGTTCCTTGCTCGGATAAAAAAAGTACACATTTCTTTATTTGTAAAGTTGAAATTGCTGTGACCATCCTTTACTGTTAAGTTATACGATTCACGTAAATTGTTGATAAAACAGTTATAAATAGTTCTAGATTTAACCCCCCCCCCCCCCACACACACACACAACACACAATAGTTATTTATCAAAATGCATTCAAGTACTGCAATGAAATGGAGAAAAAATGATCGGGGAGGAAGAGGATGGAAGAAAATAGACAGAGGGGATAGGGTGTGTGAGCAAAAGTTTCTCTAAATAATGATGAACGCGGCAACTGACGACCCAAAATGAAACCGGAAATATTTAATTCTCTCATTACAAACTGATCAGAAATGGTTATTGCACTATAGGATACTTTCGCAGCCCTAGGGCTGAATTACCAACTAATTACCGAATACTTTAGCTACGCACTGTAATGCCCGTCGTTTATTGCAATATCATATTCTATTTTTAACCTCCTCAGATGTTCTATATTTTACGCTCTCTGTTTCATGATCAGACATAATTCAGATTTGATAAAAGTATTGGTGTTCAGAAACTCATACATAAGAACTCATTGGAAATTACCTCAACAGCAGCCTTCAAGGGCTATCCTATATATGACACATATGAAACATTCAATGCTTTAGAATATGCTGCACTTGATGAATAAAATGAAATAAAATCATGTCATGTTTATTCTGTATGCCTATGTCTTCTACGAAATTGCATAATATTTTTTTATTCCAAAATTTTAATAGTATACACGTTCCTAAATAAGACAATTTACTATTTCCCTTTCTTATTTCTCCTTCCCTTCCTTTTTCACCATTTGATAGGGGGGGGGGGGGTGGCACGTGCCCACGTGCCCCCGAAGCTGCGCAAAATAATGCACACGGGGTATCAAAACGTAAGGGTTGGCCGTTTTAATAACATCACATTATTGATTAACAAATCATTAGTTATCAAAACATTGCATAGGATTTTAAGGATGTAAAATTCCTATTTCATAAAAATTATATGCATAATAATTGCATATATACATGCTATTGGCCTAAGTTTGTTTTTTCTTTTCAACGACATAAGTACTTAGTGAAGTATCAGCGATACTTTCATGGTGGAGAAACTGAATTGTAGGTTTGAAAGAATTACATGGTGTAACCCTGAAAAACTAAACCTACAATTCGACATAAGTACTGTTTGCCATATTCACTCATATAATCATTCTGTTTTTGTTTTCTTGCTTTTCAAGCAGCATAACAGACATCGTTTGCAACATGAATACAGAAGGAAGACGATGACCAGTAAGATCCCGACGATGAAAGCGAGAACGTCGATCGAATGAAGCTGGATGAAGCTGAGTTCCAGGGCTCTAGTTCTCAAATGTGATCCGCCAAATTTGAGGATGTGTTCGACCCAGAAGACCACGGTTTCATCGGGTTTGGACTGGGTGTCTCTGTAGATCCTCGAAGATCTAAGGACGTTTTCTGTATAGCTGAAAATTAAAGACGCCAAAATATATTAAAGAAGACGCGTTCCAACAATGACACCCACGAAAAATCAGTTTCCATTATTTCAGTTCAGTAATTCTTTAATTTCATTTTCTTCTATAGAGCATAGTGTCATGGCATGTATCTGTATGTTGGAATAGTGGTGTAGCTAAGGGGCCATGAAGGCACGTGCCCTATAATACGACACACTCTCTTACCCCTACCCGGTGTATAATCCGTTATAGTTGCCGCCCCATGGAACAAATTTGTTCTCTCTCAGCATGCTCAGTGGGTGTACTCACGCTCCTCCACGCCTGATTAATATACACAATCATAATTATCGAATAATGCGCTTTCAAAGAGCTTTGGAAATTATCACCCCGGTTTTAGCTCCGGTTACCGTAAACCAGCCAACATCATGTCTATATTACAGTGGAACCTCGCTACATATAAAATACATGTATAACTTTTAACACTGTTACAGGAAACTCTCGTTATAACAAGGTAATTTTGCTGGTCCCATTTCTTTGATTTCTACTATCTTTTTGTAACTCGGATATAACAAGACTCTAACAGAACAAGGTAATTTCCTATAGGTCCCAATTAGTTAGACCGCTCTAATGAAGTGAGTGTGGATGGGGTCTGTTATAGCAAGGTTCCACGGCATTACCTTGGATTTTCAAGCACGTCTGTCACCGCGGCCTTGACTGTCTCGTAAGATATGGAGTCCTTCTGAAGTCGTCTCGCCATTCCTTTGACCTCGACCTTGAGAGCATTGGACTCCTGCTCGGCATACAGAGGCATGATGACCATCGGAACGGCATGGTAGATAGCTTCCAAGATGCCAGTGAGACCTCCATGGTATATAAGAAGTCGGACTTTCTGATGACCTGTTTCAAATGAAAAAAATCGCAAATAAATATGCTTGAATGTCAAGAAATCAACCTCGATTAGCATCACTGATTAGCATAATGCTACTTTTTCAGTTCCTTTTATGCCTGTATACCTGTGTGTTGTGTGATATGAAGTTAAGTGATAATTTGATCAAATAAAAATGAATCAGGTAGGCTACACACAGTGGCGGGGGGGGGGGGGGGGTAGGCACAACCAGCCCGTAGTCCAACTTTTGAATCCCAGTTGGTATACAAAGAATAACGGGGGGAAAGTCAAACAAAACAACAAAACAAATAAAAAACAAAAACAAACAAAAAACCGTTAATTGTACACATTTTTGGTAGTTTAAATCCCCTCCCTTTTATACAAAAATTCTTGATTCACTCCAAGCTACAACTATAAATACAATAGAGAGCATATCTACTTCACAATTTATTTAGAAATGATTAATAAATTGTCTTAAAGGGGAAGTTCACCCCGAAGATTACTTGAGTTTAAAAAATGCAGAAAAAATAAAGAAAAATATTGGCGAAAGTTTGGACAAAATCCGTTAAAGAATAACGGAGTTATGGACTTTTGAAGTTTTGATTTTGTGACGTCACATGCGAGCAGCTCCTCCATTATGTAATGTGATAAATATTCCATAAAATACAGTTTTCTCAGAAAATTTAAAATATTTTCGTCTGTGCATTTGATATATTGTCAGAAATGTTATTCAATACTAGATTCTGAAAAGAAACAATATTAATTTATCGTGGAACGTAAAAAAAAATGCGAATATATGGAATATTTATTACATGACCAATGGGCAGCTGCTCGCATGTGACGTCACGAATCCAAAACTTTAAATACTCTTTTATTATTTGACCGATTTTCATCAAACCTTCGCCAATATTTTTCTTTATTTTTTCTGCATTTTTTAAACTCACGTAATCTTCAGGGTGAACTTTCCCTTTAAATGTGAGGTCTCTTAAATGTTTATCGTCTAATCGTAAGGGTATAGCCTTTACGAACAGCCGGCCTGATAACCGCCGGTATACATGGTATACAGAGCGAACATGGCGAACTTATAATAAGAAAGTAAAATCCCTCAAACTGAAGTTTCACAACGTCCCGATGTTTTTTTTTCGTAAGTATTGATTGCTGAGGGAAGGGGTATAGTTTGACCGCAAGTCATTAATGACAATAGATGTTTTGAAAAAGAGGAACATTTCTCTTTTTGCGCTCGAAATGACATCTTTAAAAAAAGAGATTAGAATATAATTATATACATGTATTATGGTGATGTTAAAAATTTTCAACCATTTTCACATACACTTTAAAATGTCAAATAGTAAAACTTTAACGTATTGAAAGTAAAAGTGTTGAAGAAGATAGCAGCTTACATACCAAGGAGGTCGTTCTGTGGTAGCCAGTCTACCAACATGGTGTTGTTACCAAGGTAACGAGGGCGTGTCCCTTTATACCGCCAGAGAACTCGTTGTGGAAGCTCACTGAAGACTCTTGCAAAGGCTTCGGCCATCTCTTGTTTAGGAAACTCAGTAACAAATGTACCCTGTAACAGAGTTTAAGAAGAAAATTCTCTTCGACCTCGTTAAACGCATCATAAATTGGGAATAAATCGAACGTTTAAAAATCTTAAGGGTTTTTACAATCTACGTTAAAAAACAGTTCTTTCCTATCCGACTTAATTTTCTCCTTAAAAACTGATAGAAATTGCTGATGATTGTAAACCGTGTAGGGGCATCCAACTTAGGCCAATTCAGAAATTATTCATTTATAGTTCAAAAATATTTTAAATTACACATCTGTGAATTGGCAAGTCTAGGGAACTTAAATGGTCATTTCGTGTCCCTTACGTTACCAATTATAAAGGAATTAAGAACATAAATAAATACTGTTATGATTATATCCCTTGATATTTTTTAGTTAGATCCCAACAATGATGACGCTATCAAATTGATAAAATCGTCAGGTAGAACTGTAGTCGGTATCACATAGAACATAATAGATTGGACTTGCATATCTATCGAGACTTTCCATTTCGTGTTAATTTGATGCATATTCATCAAGCGTGTAAATGTTATGACATTGTAGTTTATTTCATGTAAAATACCCCTAAAAAAAAGAAGAAAAAACAAATGAAGAAGAAGAAGGAGAAAAGGAAGGAGGAGGAGAAGAAGGAGAAGGAAAAGAAGAAGAAAGGGGAAAAAGAAGAAAGGAGGAGGAGGAGGAGGAGGGAGAGAGAGGAGCAGGATGAGCGAGAGGAGGAGAAGGAGGAGGAGGAGGAGATGAAGAAGAAGAACAATATGGAGGATATGAAGAAGAAGAAGAAGAGGAAGAAGAAGAAGAAGAAGAAGAAGAAGAAGAAGAAGAAGAAGAAGAAGAAGAAGAAGAAGCGACTTACCAACGAAAATACAATGAAGCCATGTTCACCCGACCCCTCGACAAAGCTTTCGTAGTCCTTGAATGCAGAGAGAGAAAGAAAGCAGGATAAATGGGTATACAAACAATATGATAATATATTCAAATTCAAATTCAAAATTCAAATTCGTATTTATTTCATTTCCAACAGAAAGAAAAGACAATGGCATTACAGATATTATTACAGAAAATATGAAAAATATATGTACAAATTCATTTTTTCTTGATAGGTGTACAAGTACACTGTACATATAAATAAATTATTATAATGGAATTATTAAAAGGGGCATGACCAAAATGATTATTCGAGATGATAATTCTGTGAATTTGATACTGACATGCTGTAAATTTTGACACTTTATCACAGTGAAAAACTGTAATTTTATCATTTAAATATACGACATTAAAAAAAAATATATGAAAATACAAATTTCCAAACTATCATTATTTGCGCTTACCTTGTTACTCATATCTTACGCAAAACAAATTTGGGGAGTGAATTGTGATTATTTTGTGAAAACTTTATTATTAACAGAAGTATTTTGGGGCCATTTTCACATACTTCAATCAACGGCGCGCCGATGATTGAAGTATCAACCAGAATCATTACGACGATGTTGAGTCGCCGCTGCGACTCAACATCGTCGTAATGATTCTGGTTGAATTAGGGAATAGGCCTATTGATTACTGATACGATTTAGGGGTGAGCAAGGCAAGCAAGGGGAAACGGGAATTTTCATCTGAAAATAGATGTTGCTCCATTTTCCCCAGGATTTTTCCTCCACAAAATTTGAAGCATTTTAAGGATCAAAATGTAGCATATATTAGAATGAATAATACTGATACAAATCACTTGGATATACCCCAAAAACCTTTGAAATGTTTAATAAGGATTTCCGAGGAGGGAGGGCGGGGGGGGGGGGGGGGGGGGGGGGGGGGGTCGGGATATCCTCATGTCCTGTTTTCCGTCTGACCTGTAGGCATAATCATAACACCGCATTCTCACTATGAATGTCTGAAGTTCGAAGTATGAAGTTTATTTGTTCCACTTTTTCATCAAAACAATTTTTACAAAAAAGATTTTACAAGCATATTTGTCAATTTCAAAACATAGGGGTAAAGAACTCAAATTAAGTACAACTTACGGTAAATAGGTAAAAAGTTTGAGAGATATATGAACGACTGGCAAAAAGAAGAAAAATGTAAAATGTGGGGAGCCTAAATAAATGATCTTGATGATTAGACTCCCGTATAAAGTAAGTCATTCTGATTGGGATGCAATAAAAAAGCGAGACGGATTAGAAGAATCAGATTTGCTAAACGTACAAGGAGAGCAAAGCTCAGAATGTGGAGTAAAGAAACGAAAAAGACCAAAGAGAAGTAGAAGAAAAAAAAGAAGAAAATGAACTATGAATGTCGTAGCGACTATTATGTCAAACAGTAATTAAGCCTACTTTGATCCCCTGATATGTGGAATTTTCATGTCATATAAGCCTAAATTCGGGATCCGACATTTACTCAGGCGACAATTGCTCCTGCGACAAATGCTCCTAAAAATACAACAGTTGCTCCGCGACATTTGCTCCTGCTACTATTGCCCCAGCGACTATTGCTCCTGCGACAATTGCTCCGTCGACATTTGCTCCTATCGAGCGACAATTGCTCCGGACAACTGCTCTGTCGATCAAAATGAATATATGCGACAATTGCTCCTACGAAAATTGCTCCGTCGACATTTGCTCCGATTGAGCGACAATTGCTCCTCGACAACTGCTCCGTCGATCAAAATGAATATTATGCGACAATAATGCTCCTGCGACAATGTCTCCGCCGACATTTGCTCCAAAAATCGATTATTGGTCCGTCCATAGAAATGAATATGCGACAATTTTGAGATTCATGATGAATCTTACGTATTTATTAATTCTTTGTAGCCAAACTATAAACTTTTGATATGATTAATTGATTTTGTCAGGGTTTCACAAATGATTTTTATTGAATACCACAATCTTGTGTCAGCACTGTGAAAACAACGAATTGCATGACTGAGATACGTAAAAACATATATATATTTTTAATCTTCCAGCCCATATGCTAAAAAAAAAACAACAACAACAACAACAACAACAAACAAATACAAATTTTATACTCTGGACTGTATCACTCTGTTGTTTAAATATTCACTTCATCCTTTTTTGCACTCAAACTTGTAGCCTATGAACAACTGTTTTATTGTTTATTTTGAAAGGTGAGTGGTGTCTCCTTGTTTGTTTTCATTTTTATCTTAAAATAAAACGTAACTTTTTGTGACATCTGTCTGAACATGCTTGTCTTACGGTTATTTGTAAAGCGAAAATTACTACAGGGTACAAAGAAACATAGGCTATACGACCCATGGATGGAGCTGTGGGAGACTTTCAAATTAATGATATTTAGGGCCATAAAATGTGATATTTGGGTAAAAAGTGTGATAACTGGACCAAATTACCTATTGGGCAAATAGGTATGCTTTCGGGTAAAGCACCTCACCCCCCCCCCCCCCCCGAACATGGATTCTTTAAAAACATCTAAATACAAAGAGAAAATGTGCACACTAAAGGTTAAAGGACTGCATGTAGATCAAAATACTTTGTACACTCACCATCTTCATATTGTCTGAGCCCCCCCCCCCATTCGCCCCTGTCTAGCCATGAAGACGTTTTTAAAATAATCGCTTGTTGAGGAAGAAGAAGGGGAGATGGCGTGTACAAATATACCCCCAATTTTTAAAGAAGAAATAATAATGCTCACTTGATTTCACTATCTTAACCAATGCCAGTTAAATTAATATTTTTAAGAAAGGGAGTAGGTTTACATTTTGTCTCTCTATCCAATATTTATGCTAAATTCTTTAACTCATAAAGGGACAGTTATTTAACTGGAAGGATTCGAGCGGCAAGTCGACCTAAAAATAGATGAATTTTCAGGAGATAACCGCCTGTGACAATTAGCCTATTCCTATCATCACACCCTGATCATATTCTCTGTGTGAACGAAATGTACGTTACTAAAATCACGAGAAGGGATCGTAACAATACACTAAACTTGTTCAAAGTAGTAAAAAAAAAAAAAAATTTTGCCCTCTTATAAAATCTAGAAACAAGACGATTTCGATCAGCAATCATTCTTGTTCAAGCAGCGGATACCTGCATATCATAATATTTTTGCAGCGAGGTGTCCGACTATATCCTCAAATTCTGCAAGTATCGGTTTAAATTATAAATCATCTAGTGTATTTTGCATATTTTTCGCCCCTCGCTGCGCTCAATGAAAATCTAGAGTGAAACTTACTGGGAAGGCAAACAAATTGGGCATGCAACGGGATATATAATTTTAGAAAGGTTATAGGCCTGTGGTGTATTTTGATGACGAAATGATACTTTGTCACCAAAAGAGTGTGTTTTCCTTGCTCGCTTCGCTCGCTCGTAATGTTTAGCAACAGGGTGGTTTTGGACAGCAAACATTTGCAACAGCGAAGTATATAATTTTTGGCAGTGAGAATATACCATTTAAATATCTTATAAGTCCAGAGTGTATTTAAGACTTCTTTTAAAGCAAGAAGTGGTAATTTTTGGCAAAGTATTTCATTCATTCCCCACCCCCACTCCTCGAAACGGATTTACGCCTGTGTCATCAATCCTACAAAATTGTCTCGGGATACATGTATTTCGACGGAGCAATTGTTGGACAGCAATGATATTGTCGCATATTCATTTTCTTCGACGGAGCTAATGGAGCGGAGGAATTGTAGCTCGATCGGAGCAAATGTCGACTGAGCAATTGTCGCAGGAGCAATTGTCGCATATATTAATTTTTATCGACGGAGCAGTTCTCGCGGAGCAATTGTCGCTCGATCGGAGCAAATGTCGACGGATCAATTGTCGCAGGAGCAATTGTCGCAGGAGCCATAGTCGCAGGAGCAAATATCGTCGGAGCAATTATCGCAGGAGCAATTGTCGCGGAGCAATTTTCGCGGAGCAAATGTCGTATTTTAGGAGCATTTGTCGCAGGAGCAATTGTCGCCGGAGCATCCCCTAAATTACCTTCTCTAATGGCTTCGCAGGACGGTCGGCTATATTCCCGATAGCCACCCAATTCGGAGCGGTAGGGCGTGAAAAATCTAATGCAAAATTCGTCATGCACATCCACAACTCTGCTCCACCCATGAGATCTGGGATGCTTCGACCTGGAGCAATACCATGCTTGTCTTTTACCTCATTCATAGCCCTGAAGTGGGTCCATCCCATCAAGCTCATAACAACGTGATGCTCAATAAAGCTGGCAATGCGCTCACCAAATGACATCCTATCTGCCAGAGGAAAGAGAGCAAAGGGCACATAAGATGATGGAGACGGGATTCCAAACAGGTGCTCATGGAAGAACGGATACCTCGGTGATGTCGTCACTGCAATAAAAGGTATCCCGAGATAACTACTAAGCATTGCATCACATCCTTCAAAGACGTCACCAATAAGGATGTCAAACGTAGACTTCTTGAGCAGAGCACGCGTTGCAGAGTCATCGAAAAAGCTCGTACAACCATGTTTAATGTTAGCGAGGGACTTTGTTAATGACATCAGCTGCTTTCGGACATTGTTCTCAAATACGTCTTCAATGTCGACTGCTTGTATATCGGCGCATTTGAAGTGGACAGCCTGGTTGTAGGTATCCCTCTGGAACCCCTTGGTTCCTGCAGAGGAGCTAGTGAGGATAGTCACATTGTGCCCACTTCGGGTCAGCGCCCCTGCGATGGAGGACATACCTTTAGTGTGGCTACTATACATTGGCATGAACAATGATAGGAGGATGTCAGCCCCCCTTGTCAAAGTTATGACATCGGCGACAGAGATGACGAGAAGGGACAGCACGAAATTCTGGAAAAGTTTCATCGCGTCACGTCAAATTCCGCTTCAAGAAAAGAAAAGATATCCGACAATCGCTTGGTTGCAAAGTGTCAAATCTGTCAAATTTCTGCAAAGAAAAAAGGTTACATTTATTGAATACCGTACTGTATTACTGGTGTTCTGAAATATAGCTTTTTGACAAAGATCTTACAACAAGGGTAACATAATTCCTTTAGAAAAGACAACCTACACACAAAAGGCAGGATATATTCATTGTTGTTGCCACCGTATGTTACGAAGTGAGAGGAAAAGGTAATTTAATTTGGGAACAATAATTCCTAAAAGTAATTAATCATTGGGATGGGGGGGGGGGGGGTATGTAATGGTCTCTAGGTCAGGTGGACTACACATTAAAAGACGGGTCAAGGGACCAAACTTGGTAAGAAGGAACAAGAGTGGCAGTACATCGCAAACATACAAAACGACAAAAAATTACACAGGGGAGGCGTGTCAGACGTTTGAAAAAAAAAAATGCCCCCATGTTTTTGGTTTCCAAAAAACAACAACAAACAACAACAAACAACACCAACAACACCACCAGCAAAACAAGAATAGCTGCAGCCGTGATGAGACTGACATGATTATATGAGACGGACATCCCACGAGACCGATAAGATCTGGCGGGATTCTCTGAGGGTTCACGAAACCTGACATTGCCGGTCTCGTGGGCTGCTGGTCTACTGGGACAGTGGCGGATTTAGGGGGGGGGGGGGAGGGGGTGCACACTTCCGGCCCGTGCCCCCTATTCAAACCAAAGTGTAATTGTGCCTCCCTTTTGTACACTGTGCCCCCTGTTAGACGTGACTTTTATTTTTTTTTTAATTTTTAAATATTTAATTTTTGCCTGCTTTTCGGAGAATTTGGAAGGACAAGGAGATCCAAAATGTGTGATGACCATCACTTTCTTTTTTTTTTTTTGTTGCTTGTCAGAGAATTTTGGAGGAAAACGGGACCCCCAAAATCTGATGAACTTTTTCTTCCTCTTCTTCTTGCTTGTTAAAATTTTTTCTGAGATTTGTGTCCCCTCTCAAGTTGACAAAATCCTGTTTACAGCCCCTGTACTGGGATGTCCTGCTCAAAACATAAACCTCTCCGACCTTCAATAACTCAAAAGTGCTAACCAAACAATGTTGGTTATTAATTTGGTCTTGAGGCTACTTGCCTGAACCAAGAAAAAAACTTTTGGGGAATTATTATGATCATAAACAACACTGCGTGTTATGAACTTGATTACCTGAAAAACGATAAATTCTTTAAAGTTTCAAAAAAAAATAATATATAAATGGAATTCATATACTTACAATTATGTATAAAAAACGCTCGCAGAAGACGAACGTTGTATGCAATCAACTCCCAAACGATAATGGCTGCATGGTTAGACTTTGAACAAAGTAGTGGCATGTAACGCTTGGTTATATTTATTTAAGAATTCAAAAGTTTAAATATTTGTTTAATACTCACCTGGCTATGAACTACTAGGAGAGTGGGCACACGCGGTAAGTCGAGAAATTGTACGATCCAGCATGACATGAATATTCATATACAATGTACAGGTAACACCTTAGCTTCCGTTTAAAAGAATTGTTGGAGGGGCTCAACTGATCAACCAGTTCGTTATTTTAGGCTCTGACAGAATTTGGGTTCAGTAAAGGTGATTGTTTTGTTTGCAAAAACGGTGCGAGATCGGGGCAGGTGGAAATGGTTTGTCTATCTATACAGGTGGATAGAATGTTGTTGCGTTGAAATATAGGGACGAAAGCATCTGTTAAATTACCTTTCGAAAGTTCGTATATAAATATTCCAAGATTGTATAAGTACAAGTCAGATTTATCTAGCTTATCAGTGTGCACGAAATCCAACATTATTTACTATTTTTACAACCCGTTTGTGTACAACATTAATTTGTCCATTAGGGTTATGGAGCTCTTTTCCCATGCAAGTATATACAATAATTAAGATAAGGCAAGATCAGGGCAGAATAGAGTATAAGCATAACATGAGAAGGTACAAAAGGTTTCCCATTGTTCATTACACTTGAATTATGTGACAACAGTAAATACATAAACAATCAATTTGAACTTTCCAGGTTAGTTTATTGTCTGTATAGACTCCCTAAAATTTGGTAAGTTCAACCTGGGCGACATTTTTAATTGTTTATTTGTATATTACCTGGTAAGGATGATATAGAATTACTAAATTGCATGAAATTTGTATTATATTATTTATATATTCATACTTGTGACTTTAATATTCATTACCACACTGAAGTAGTAAAAAAAAAATCATATCTTCCAGTGAATATTCAACAATCACATGATTTTCTTGAACTAATATACATGCAGGCCCACATGTATATAGCATATAGAAACGAAGTAATTTTATAATCAGGCTCTATTGATTTGAGTAAAGATCATGAGTAGGTCTTTATATATAAAGATACAGCCAACCAAAATGGTGATTTGCTTCTTGTTAACATATTTATAATCAAAACAATATGTTAATCACTGGGACACCAAAATAGTTATTTCTCGTTTACGTGTATATAACTTTTTACTCTTACACACATTTACTCTTAACTTCATCTCTACGGTGTGAAGTCAAGATGCAAACACTTGTGTGGTAACATTAATGTCCAAGTTCGGTTTTCAGAGTCAAAGTTTGCAAAGTCATCAACTGGCACTGGCGTAGGCAGGGGGGCACATAGGGGGCCCCCTATTCACCCCCCCCCCCCCCAAAAAAAAAGAGAGAGCGAAAAAGCGGGGGAAGTGAGAGAAAAAAAGAAGGCCTAAAAAAGACGCTACGAGCCGTTATCTTTGTCTCAAAATTTGCTAAAACGTCAAAGTTTTCGCGCTTCGCACGGGAAAGGGGGGGGGGGGGGAATAACTCCTCTTTCCCTGCACCCACCCTGTTACATACAGTGCACTGTTGCGTCCAAATAACTGAAAAGCAGTCAGGGCGTCGAAATATAACTTTCCGCCTAAAATCTTTCTCTCTAATTTGCTAAAACGTCAGAGCTTTCGCGCTACACGCTGGAAGGGGGAAATTCCCCCCTCTCTGCACCCATCCCTGTTACATACAGTGCAGTATTGCGTCCAAATAATTGAAAAGCAGTCCTCGCGTCGAACTAACTTTCCGCCTAAAAAAAGGTACTACGAGCCGTTACCTTCTCTCAGATTTGCTATAAAACGTCAGATCTTTCGCGCTTCGCGCGGGAGCGGCGGAAACTCCCCCCTCCCTGCACCCACCCTGTTACATACAGTGCACTATTGCGTCCAAATAACTGAAAAGCAGTCAGGGCGTCGAACTATAACTTTCCGCCTAAAAATTGTTTGCTACGAGCACGGTTATCTTTCTCTCTAATTTGCTAAAACGTCAGAGCTTTCGCGCTTCGCGCGGGAAGGGGGGAAACTCCCCCCTCTCTGCAACCACCCCTGTTACATAGAGTGCAGTATTGTGTCCAAATAATTGAAAAGCAGTCCTCGCGTCGAACTAACTTTCGGCCTAAAAAAAGGTGCTACGAGCCGTTATCTTTCTCTCAAATTCGCTATAAAACGTCAGCGCTTTCGCGCTTCGCGCGGGAGTGGGGGAAACTTCCCCCTCCCTGCAGACCCCCCCCCCCCCCCTGGAGAGGACGCTTCGCGTGCTCATCACCAATTTCGCACGCTTTGGGAGCTCACAACCGCCCCCTAAAATGAAATCCTAGCTACCATGTCTACGCGGTTGCACGTCTGTTCCCCCCCCCCCTACTGAAAAATCCTGGCTACGAATATCGAATATTCACTTGAAACTCCCCATTTAAGTGTAATGATAAATGTTAAAGACACAAGTATGAATATGACTGTTTACATGGAACAAGCTATTCTTACATGTCTGCCTGTGACAACATTTTGTCACAGACTTAGGGCAGCGAGAGAAAGAGAGAGAGAGAGAGATGAGAGAGAGAGAGAGAGAGAGAGAGAGAGATGAGAGGGAGAGAGGGAGTGAGAGAGAAAGGGAGAGAGAGAGAGAGAGAGAGAGGGGGGGGGGGGGGTGAGAGCTGACGGAAAACATTTCCAATATCTGTGTGTCTTGTGTGTAGAACATATAGGTAGAACCACACACATTTGCCAACGATGATGCCTTCATTTTCAGCAAAGTCCAAGCGTTTGCGCACTTCAGTCTTCCAGCTCAGCTTATGAATGATTCATGGGAATTAACGTTAACGCGTGCGGAAAAAAAAAATTTGCCCCCGGGGCACGTGCCCCCTCTGCCCCGGCCCCCCGCAGATACGCCACTGACTCTAATGCTAGGTTTAATATGTTCCCGGCGGCCACGGCAGTCACGTTTCAGGCCACCGTGGACAAAACGGGATGGACGTGAGACAACGCGGGGGGACGGGATGGGCAAAAGTGACAGGCCGTGATTGTCATGGATGCCGGGCCAGATTTTTAAACTGTCAAAAAAATTGCCACGCCCCCCCCCCCCCTGCGGAGGGGGCATGTCCCATTGAGACCTGTACATCATCTGCGTAAATCACTTTCTTAAAAGCACCCTAGGAGTAGGAGTATTTTTGATAATACCCTAAACAGGGAAACCCGTCTAACATCTCTTATTTTTATACCCGATTTTATATCTTGCGTGGTATTTTACATCCTATTTGAGGATTACATCATCATAGACCTTTTAAGCCGAATAGGAACCGCAAGAGAAATTTAACCTAATTTGGAACACATTACCCGCGGATCTCCTTCTTATCACCTCTGAATTTGATATCCTTTTTCTTGATTTTTGCTGTTTTTGATACCCTAAATGCTGAAAAGGTACCCTTTTTATCCGTTTCGTGTACGCGAATGATGTACAGGCCTCATTGAGACATCCCCCTCCCCCCCCCCCCCCTGGCCACGGCAGTCACGGTGCGGATGAGAAACCTAGTAGACCGTAGTAAAACGGGGTGAACGCAACAAAACGTTACAGTATTTAATAGGCCGTAACAAAACTTGGAGGCGGTTCGTAGTGGGACGGGAAGCATGTGTATTCCACGGCATCTCAAGGTCCTTTCAAGTTTTGTCACGTTCTGCAGCGTTTTGTCACGGTTGCTTCACGGTTGCTGCGCGTTTTGTCGCGTTTTGCCACGTTTTGTCACGGTTCTCACGGCAGGCTAGGGTGCATGGTAGCCGTTTCGTTGCGTTCAATCACGGCGCGTCCTGGCGTGTGACGGTTTACGTGCCCGGCGCGATACGGCGCGTTGCGTTCTACTACGGTCTGACACGGCGCGCGCCGTTTGGGAGATGGTACAGAAAATCCGGGCCCGGCAGGAGATCTTCATTCGAGTCTGAGCAATCGACGACGTCGAAGTCTCACGATACAATGATTGCTATTGCTTGGGAAGCCTTCTTTTTATACCGTCATGACCGTGGGCACAGACGTGTTACAAAGCTGCCTGGCGTCCATGTTTCATCCGTAGAAAGCCTTGACAGAACGTGAAAAACGTTTCAGACCTTGATGAGAACGTGAGAAACGTGAGGAACCCCATCAGAACGTGGGGCCGGCCGGGAGGGAACGTACTGGCATCCGTGGTAGACCGCGGGCCGAACCGTAGTGCGCCTTGAGCCTCCTGGACTCAGCAGCCCCTTCCCCCACGGCCATCACGGATACCGTGATAGACCCTGAGAAAACTTAGCAAGACCTATAACAAAACTTGAATACGGAGGGAAAAAATGCAAAAATCCCACGGCGCACTACGATTCGGGCAAACGGGGTTTCCGTGGCCGCCCAGAACATTATGTAAACCTAGCATTGCCATATATACCTGATATAAAGCCTGCATGTAGCATAATTATGTCGGAGCACCAAAAGTTGACCTCATTCGGTTTTTATTGTGTACATGTATTATGCTCCACGCTCTATATGGGCCTTTTTTGATGACCGAATTTTGTGCAGAGTTAAGTCAATTTCTTTCACCCATTCACTTCATGCATTCATTTATCCTAAATTGTATCCAATGTACAGATATATTGGTAATGCATGATTTCATTTCTATAGTGAAAAGGGAACAGAAAAATCCAGACATTTTATAAACACCATTTCCGACTGGCGTTCACTGTGCTTAGAGTAGACCCATACGCATTCTAGTATGAAAATAAATTTAGAAGCGAAAACAATTTAGTGATCGATTTCTGAATTGTTCTACAAGCTTATGATGTCTTCATCAAACAGTAATGGCAGTAGTAGGACCATTCTTTGGTGTGTTCCTCGTTCCATATCTACAGCACTCTCTAAGTGTCTCAGCTTCATAGATGACAATGAGGTGTGGTTCGAACCCTACGCCTACTGCAACGCCAGTAGCAAAGAGTATAAATTTCAAACGAAGCTCGACATCCCCATGGAGTACGAAGGCAATGAGGAGATCTTTCAGAGGGTCAAAGACGCTCTGGATAAAATGGCAAACAGCCCCCTTGAGCCCGATCGGCTTTCGTGAGTAATATCGCATTTCAATCTATATTAGTATTTTCCTCCTTTTCTGATAAAAAAATAAAATGATAACTTTATATAGAACTCTCTGCAGAGAGAGTAATACATTAATATTCATTGTCTCCAAACCATTGTAAGGGAATGGGATGAATTCAGTGACTTTCAAAGTGAAAAGTGCTGTTAACGGCAACTTCCCAGAGCCGAAGTTTCACAGCCTATGAAAGGAATGTTTTGGCGTTGTGAAACTGACGATATCTGGTCGCAAGTTTCGCAGGACAAAAATAATGTTTCGAATGCAAGGGGGGGGGGGGGGTTGCGCGGCTCATCAAGCCTGCATAAATTGCGAACAAATTTTTGCACTGTTTACTTGTATTCAACTTATGTACTCTGTCGGTCGGTCTCACATTGCCCGTCAAAGTCCACGCTAGTCGCTGACGTAGAAGCGAATTGCCCCCCGTGTGCAACGGGCATTAAACAGTACATTATTTTGTATATTATTTTTTATTTATATACAGCTACGGATCTGTAAAGCGTCGTCTTGAAGCCACTACCGCCAAACATGTGTTCGTTAAAGACATGGGCAATGCTATGACAGAGGAGTATCGTCTCTACCTCCCCAAGGATTATCGACACACCTTTCTAATTCGACACCCTGTCCGCTCTATCTTCTCCTACCGTAAGATGATGTACAATCAGTTCTCTGAGCTGGGACTACTGGAAGGTGAGGTACAACCTATAATTGCGGGGTTGTTTGAGGGGGGGGGGGGGGACACGGGGTGCATGGTTGATTAACGTGCGATGTACACATCCGTCATGCAGGGCCAGGCACCACTGCCCGTTCACACGAGGCGTCGCGCTTGCTGAAGTAAGGAACGCGTCAGTGACTGGTATACGGTCTTTTGCGCGTCAAGAAAGAGTGATATCATTGTTTTAATAAGTGATAGCAAAATGAACAATGCAAACAATACTTTTAATAACTGGTATATGGGTTAATTAATTTCCTTCACAGGCTAGCACAGGTAATGACACAATCGAAATAAGGCCCTTGTGAACCGGGCTTAATGCCCCTTGCTCATTTCGGCCTGCTCTAAGGAACCCTTTGAAAGCAATAGCCCATACGCCAGTATTTCAAAGCAATTTCGGCACTCTTTATTTTGAATTCACGCTGTGTATACGATCTCACTCTTACATGGTCCGGCAAATTAACCTGTTCAAGACAATTGACCAGATTTTGTGGTTTGGCTCAATAACTTTTGATCCTGAGAGCTCTAAAAAATATACCAGATGCATGAGTAGGAAGAGCAAAAAAATTTGCACACACTATGTCCATTTTGTTGCATTACCATATTGCGCTTGATGCCAGGAATTTTAAAGACAAGAATAAGCTATAAAATTCTTAAATTGGCAACACATTGAGAGGTTCAAAATCATGGTTTATCATCAAAATTGGCGATTATTTCAACTTTTCAACAAGATATCCTAACCTTGTATATTGTTTTCAAAGACATTACACCTTCTTAGAACCATGTAGCACTACTGAAAGAAAAATATTATTGTTGCCAATTTGAAGAACTTAGCCCTTAAATAAATGCTGTCCTGAAAGGGTTAAGAGTACGCCAGGTGGTGAGGCGCAGTCCTACGTCAGCACAATGACACCTCGTACGTGTGCAACAGGCATACAAAATATTATATTGACCAAGACATTTACGAGAACAATTGTTTTGTCACAAACAGGTGAAGCTGCTAATGAGAAGACGTACGACGTCGAACGCGATGACCGGTTCTTCCCATCGGGCTACGGTTTCAAAGAAACATACGATCTCTGGAAGTACATTAAAGTAGAGAATATTGATGCCAACCCTATCGTCATCGATGGTGACGATCTGTTGACGAAACCTGCCGAGACGCTTTCGGCGTACTGCGCCGCCGTGGGGTTGCCGTACGACGACAGCTTACTACAATGGGACGAGTCACCCGAGGTGTTGAAAAGGATGAAAGCTTGTGGCGACAGTCTTCTCATGGATTTGGTCCATTTCTTTGGCACCGCCATGAGGAGTAGCTGTTTCCTCCCACCGAGCAAGATTCCATCACGTGATCAACTACCGGCTGACGTCATCAGGTGCTCGAACAAGGTCATGACGTATTATGAAGAAATGTATAATACTCGGTTAAAAGTTTAACGCATAATTATCTGTTACTCTACAAAATTCTGAAGTATTGTGTAAGAGTGATGAATGATAATCTATATGCTAGTGACTGTGAAAAAGATGTGTGTCATCGTAGTGTAGAAGGCTCAAAATAATATAGATAGACAGATAAACAGATAGATAAATGGTTTAATGATTTAAAAAAACAAACATTTTCTTTTACAAAAATTATTGCATAAATATATAAAAAGGGTTACTTAGAACTTACAAAAATAACATATCATTTTATCTATACTTGCAGTCTGTTTATTTTATACCTGGTAATTTAAATGAACCTATCCTCCAATGCCCATTTTTTTCTCTAGTTTTCTACTGTATTTTTTTCATACCCTTTATTTCCTCACTTAGATGCAAAGAAACGTATTTATACATCGCGTATCAATAAAAAGTATACCCAATTTTGATAGCTTCTAATTAAAAAGTTATAACCAATGTGACTTTGAGATTTATTTCATGGTAAAAATTGACTTGTTGTCTGTCCAGTGGTACCTCATTCATAATATTTCTGCCATGGATGAATGAGCACCAGGGTTCTCTCCTTGTTCCAAGTTTGGGGTGATGCAACGAATGTAGGTTGAGCCATATCAATGTGTTACTTTCGTTTATAAAATCATTTTAAACGTTGAATTCTCCTTTTTGCTCCAATGCTTTATTGTTCAAAGTGATCCAGTATATCTAAGCTTTCAAATGACCTTGTTTCAATCCATATCATAATCTTGATTCATTTTAACAGCCTTCTAACTTCTTGTCTCGTGATAACTAAAAGCTATCTGCGCATTTGTCCATTACACCATTTCACCTACATAAAGTGCACACGGTGTTTTTCTCAAATAGCACATGAAACTCAAAGGTTTACTGACCTTAAAGACTGAAAAGAATGAAAGTAAGGATACATGAGTTGAGAATTACCAAAGTATGATAGGCCCTACTAGACTTTCAAGGAAAAAAAAAGCTTCCAAAATAAATGTTGTCCATTTGAATGACTCAGTAAAAAGGCTTACCATAAACAAGGGACGTGGATGAAGCCAAGATTGTGTTATCATGACAAAGAAAATATCATAAAATTAGCTTGTATTAAGCCCTTTCTTGTGATGAGTTGACTTTAACACCTTTTCTATTCAAATGCATAAAATCAGTTGAAAATATCTCACCAATTGTTTTCAAACTGAAGTAATTATGCATCATTGGTTTCACCCACATTCGCTGCTTCAGTCCGAACTTGGTACAAGAAGATTTTGACAATATACTTTTTGGAAAGCCTGTTGCTCAGTCATCCGTGGCAGCAAAGTTATGAATAAGGTGATCATTAAACAGAATATAAGTTTCTCTTTACTATGAAATAAATTTCAAGTTCATAGAGGTTATAACTTTTAATTAGAAGCTACCAAAGTTGGGTATACTTTTTTGATACGCACTGTATAACGATGTTGTTACAATAAACTGTCTTTTGTTGTTTTGGGCATTCCCAATACAAGCTTTGCTTTTAAGGCCTCCTCTATATTCATATTTAACATTTACTGTACTCCTTACTAATATTTTACCATATTTATCGATCATGTGAAGGAAATAAATGTGAATTTTCAATTTCAATTTCATTTTCAATGTGCTTTGATCAACTATTCTTGTAACATATGTGACTAATATGTCAGGTATATTGTGAAGCGGAAAAGCTTAGATATGCGAAATAAATGCGGTGGATTCTTCGGTTCAACGACACACTAACTGAATTCATAACTCCAACCCTAGACCAACCACTATATAAACCTTACCCTAAACCTAACCTAAATTATTATTTTGGCCGGAGCGATTGTCAGATTACCGGCTTCATCATATATATATCACGATCCTCAAGACACTCCAGGCAGGATAACCCGACATTTGCTCCGAACTTTATTTGTCAAAGGTATAGGCCCTTATTCTGAACCCATTCTAAACCTGCCCCTTATGTAAACCGGAGTTTTAGTAAATCACATTCTTAACTCAAACTCCAGTTTAGTGTGGTTTATATCACTTTTTACAGAAATTTAGACTGGACTTGCGGTTTAAGTCAGTTTTAATCAAACTCTGGTTTAACTTAGACCATGTAGACTGCAGAGTTCAAAATACGGGCCATGTGGTTTGGGTATGAGTTGCAATCGGAATTTAGGTTAGGTAGGGTTAGGCATATTATAGTGTGTTGAATCCGTGCAGGGTTGAAATTTGGAATTCAAGTAGTAAGAAGCAACTGTTGCCGGGGCATATGACTAATACTTACGTCTAACATGTCTAATGGAGCTGAAAATCGTGGGACACCTCATGTAAAGAGAAGAAGAATACTGACCCACTGTTGCATAAAACTTACCATTAACGGTAACTTTGCCATCAATGGTAACTCCCATGGAAACCTTGATTTTGATCATGTTGCTTGGCTGTTGAGTGATGTTACCATGGCAGTTACCATTGACAGCAGAGTTACCATTAATGGTAAGTTTTATGCAACGGGGCCCAGGTCATACGTTTAGTATATCTGTATTTGGAAACTTCTACAAGAAGCTCTCCCTTCTTTCTTTCTTTTTTTAGCAGATGTTTCTGCATTTATTAAGAAATCAAATACAAACATTGCATACAATAACGATACAAATCAGAATTGATACCAATAAAGTGTGACAACTGAATTACAAAAAGAATATATACTTAGATAATATTGAAATTATGGAGGCAAGTCAAGAAATCGAGATAAATGCAGGGGCCAACTATGATAAGCAAGAATGCTTGATAGCAGCCGGGGGATGGGGGCTACATAATACCTTAATGTATGAGTCGGTAGTATGGGGTGTCACATAAGGAATAAGATAATATTTTTCCAGAAATTGTATAAATCGGAGTTTGTAAAAAAAAAAGAGTAAAAAAGAGGAAAAATTGCAAGTGCGTGCATGTGAGTGAGTGCGGGTGAAAAGTGTGCGATTCGTATATCTTCTTATCATCCTTACAAATACTTGGATAAAAGGTATTTTTCATTAATGCTTTGAAAGAATAAAGTGATGCAGAATGTTTAATATTGTCAGGTAAATCGTTCCAAACATCTGAGCCATGTTTTCTTATCGATTAAAGGGAAATCCAACCTTAATAGCAAGTTACTCTGAAAGAAAGAGGAAAAATCAGAGAAGCAGTTTGGTGAAAGTTTGAACGAAATCGGACAAGCAATAAGAAAGTTATGAATTTTTGAAAGTTGTAATCACTATATATATATAGGAATTTCAAATTGGCCGAATAGGTAATGTCACTGTGATGTAGCTGTGGACAACTCCCCCATTCGCTCCAACACACAAAATGACTAAAATGTCACTTTTTTCAAAATGTATTACTCAGTAGGATCTTTTTCTTTCATGAGGACATATAACAATATGCTATCTCCAATATATTTTGAGTACTACCCCGAGGATAAAAGCGCCCCGAAGAAAACCGCAAATTAATGATATTTTTGTGTACGACAAATGGGAGAGTTATCCACAAAAATGTCATAATCGAATCACCAAATTGCCAATTTGAGATTCGCATAGGTGTAGTGATCTCATTTTTCAAACATCCATAACTTTCTTGGTCCTTGTCCGATTTCTTTCAAACTTTCACCATCCTGTTTTTCTTATTTTTCTGCTTTCACACAAATCATCTCATTACCAAGGTTGGATTGCCTTTTAATGGGCTAGAATTGTTTTTGGGTTGGTTAAATGGAGGTCAGAAGAGTGTCGTGTAGGATAAGAATGAATATTTATATTGTACGTAAAAATATTACGAAAAGGGAATGGTATAGTATTTGTCGAAAATTTGTACATGAAGATTGCAGTTTGAAAGAGGTGAATATCGGAAATTTTTAATGCTTTCAATCTATAAAATATTGGATCAGTATGGGCTAGGTAATGTGAATGAGTACAGATAAGGAGTACTTTCTTTAGGAGGCGCAACATTGCCATAATTTTCATCTTATTACTATTCCCCCATAACTATGTTACAATAAACAAATATACCATGCACAGAGAGGCTCTAGTTGAAATTATGAATTCCGAGGTGGCAGGAATAGCACTATTTTCTGAGGGGCGTAGCCCCGAAGAAAAAAGTGCTATTTCTGTCACCGAGGAATCCATAATTTCACTAGCTCGAAACATTGCATGATATATTTGTTTTATACCCCTCTAACGAATCTTGATAAAATGATGATAAAATGTACCGCGGTTTACACAGTTTTTTTGTTGTTGTTTTTTTTACAAGTTTTTTTTTATTCCTTTCTCTCCAACAAAATTACAAATGAAGTTTAACATTTCATACAAAATTACAAATAAATTTTTGACATAAACGAAATTACACGTAAAATTTTACATTCCATACATACATAATTACAAATGAATCTTCACATTAACATAACCGCAAGTAATAAAGTTTCACATTTCATGTACAAAATTATGATAAATTTTCTCATAAACAGAATTGCAAACATATTTTAACAAGTTATACCGTGGAATAATAAATGATTGGCATAATAATACAGTAATCAAGGGAAAATTGTGTATATAATATACTTCAACTTTGTCTAGAGAGAAAAAAAAAACACACAGTTTTTTTTTTGTTTTTACAAGTTTTTTAAATTCTTTTCTCTCAAAACAAAATTACAAATGAAGTTTAACATTTCGTACAGAATTACAACTAAATTTTTGACATAAACGAAATTACACGTAAGGTTTCACAATCCATACATACATAAGTACAAATAGATCTTCACAATAACAAAACTGCCAGTAATAAAGTTTCACATTTCATATACAAAATTATGATAAATTTTCTTATAAACAGAATCGCAAACAAATTTTTACAAGTCATAAATGATTGGCATAATAATACAGTAATCAGGGGAAAATTATGAATTTAATGTATACTTCGAATTTTGTCTAGAGAGAAAAGAAAAAAAGAAAGAAGAAAGAAAAGGAAAATGGAGTAGAAGTGTTGTGACCCCCCCAAAAAAAACCAAAAACAAACAAAAACAACAAACAAGCACACACACACACACACACACAGTGGTCTATGAGGGCGATACCGATAGCACTTTTCACACGTTATCGATGAAAAATCACTGATCGATCGCATATCTGTGCCGTGGTCCAGTGGTTTAAGGCGCATGACTGGAGATGCGAGGATCGGGCGTTCGATCCCCGACACGGCACTTATGCCCTTGAGCAAGGCATTTTATCTACATTGCTCTTTTATCATACATCAAATAAATGAAGTGCTAAAGGCATATTGATACCAGAGTGTGCGTGTGTGTTATTTAAAAAAAAAAAAAAACTTAAAAAAAAAAAAAAAAAATCATGGTATAGTGCACTATACCATGAATGACGTCACGGTATAGCACATTTTTTTTTTCTTCATCGGCATCGGCATTATCCATTAATGAGGGATATAATATACATAGGACAGAATGAATGAATTATAGAGCATGAATAGTGACTTTGGTCGGAGATAGTACGTGTATTTGAATCTATATATCTATATATCTATATCTACATCTCCCCCCCAAGGGGGGGGGGGGGCGTTTCAATACACGTTTAGGATATCCCTTTTCCCATACTTATGTGGATTTTGTGCGACGAGTCTCTCGTTTAGGGGGTAAAATTTTCAAGAAAGCATCTGAAAACACTTGAATAGGGTGTAAATTTAACCAATTGGATTAAACGTGTTTAGGGGTGGTTTGGAAAATCTGTGGTCACGTGTGGGTACAGCAGTATAGTTGAGTGCCCCCCCCCCCCGGGATATCTTTCCAATGACACTCCAAGGACACTCATTGGCATGGTTGGAATTTAATTTTTCTTTCTTACAAAAAAAAAAAAAAGAAAGAAAGAAAGAGAGAGAGAAAAAAAGTTCATCTTAAAAATTTGGACAAGATACAGCTATATCACACCATGTGGTGTCTTCATGTAAATAATTACATTATCTTAATATGTTTTTAAGTATTTTTTTCTAGAAGACATATCTCGTACATGACACATACATTATCAAAAAACATGTCATGACACGGTGTCCACAAAGAATGTTGTTGCTTTGTTTAGTTTGAATCGATTATTGATTTCCATTTGAGTTCATAATAACTAAAATACACTACGCAATCATGACAATAAACATGATTCTTAACATAATTCTTACATCAAATTAAACATTACAAGGTTCATAGACTCATGACACAAACACGGAGTTTAAGAAAATACCACCAAATACTGGATTTTAATGTGAGAAAATACCACTCGACAAAATATACTTCTTATCTGTGTGAGACGTCTAAAAGTCAGAATTATCATCTTGTAAGTTGACATCACTTTCTCTATTTTTTTTTTAGTTTGTTAGATCTATCAAAATAATTAAATTGAAATGTATTGAAATGGTATTTATTGCACTAAAATACTTTCGAAGCCGGAGGGCTGAATTACCACGTAATCCGCAATTCAAAATACATTACATTAACGTTATTTTTATCAATTGCTGCAAATAACACATTATTTTGGTGGTCTTTTCATAATGTTTTATTCCTTGATTCAGATTTTTAAAATGAATATTACAAATTAAGCATTGATTTCACAATATAATTCAACATGGCAATAAATACAATACAAATAATTTGATTTGATTTGATTTGATTTATTTTCTGTTTCAAAATAATTATACATGATACATATCGATCAAATGATTAAACATAAAGCAATGTAATAACTTTAGTATATCATACTAACATACAAAGATAAAGGGTACTAAGAAGAGTACAAAAATAATTTACACAAACGGATCATTATTGACCTAACATAATATGAAACGGAGGGGGAATGCTGAGAAAGCACTGCTTGTATGATGTATCCAACAAAGACTTAAAAACGTAAAAGAGTATCGGTCAAACAAAATTATAATAATTAGATAAAGAGTGGCGAAAGTTACAGAAAAATTCACGGTATGCCAACATAGGTTTCTAGGAAAACAAAGAGAAAAGTGAAAAGACGGGAAATGGAAAGGAAAAAGAGGTTGTGAGTAGGAGCAAAAACAAGGTCGTTAGGCACGTGTTCACAGGAAAACATGAAAAGGGTGAATGTTCATTTTTTATTATTTTAGTATTAAGCTTGACCTGTTTGAAGGGGGTATAGGCTGAGCAGATATTTTTTTAGAAGTTTACGTGTAAAATTGTCCAGATGGTTTTTATGCCCGACTAGTGGACTACGCAGATGTGTAATATACATGTAGCTCCTGTGCCCGTGAGAAAGAGGGGAAGGGGAAGGATAGACACATACCGTGAAAGAAAGACATAAAATAAAAATAGAACAGTAGCATAGTAATAAAAACATTGAGTACAAATATACGAACATGGAAATATATAATATATTTCCATAACATGCCATCCATAAATACATTAGTACAATTAAACTGAACAAGGTATAGATTAAAACCTGATAGGTGACGAATTAAAGTATATAGGGCAATTGTAAAAATGAATATAATTTTTTTAAGCTGTATGTAATATTATCGTGTATGTCCTCCTTCCAGCCAACATTAAAAATAAGTCCATTTTTTAGATGTAGACTTATCTTGCTTCGAGCCATTGCTTTTTACCCGTTTATTATCTTTACTTTCTAAAAGTGCATCATAGATTTCTTTCTTTGCTTGGGGCGTTCCTTTTGATCTCGCATTGTATATCACATATTTTATGAGTATAATTAAGTGTGGTTAATGTACATAAGTTTTTCTGATTTTCAATCTAAACCAACTAAAATTTCCTCCCATTTTAAAGTATTTAAGTGCATCAATTTCTCGCCACAATTTTTTAAACAATTGACACTTCATAAACAAGTGACTGTATACCTCAATTTCTTTTCCACAGAAAGAACATAAGTTAGATGATAAAAAGCCAAATTGATACAGTTTATTATTACAATATAGGATACTATGTAATAATCTAAACTGAAATTCACGTAATTTCCCATCTAAAGTGCATAATCTTGGGGTCAAAAAGCAAGTCGCAATTCCAGATGTATTATTGAAAAATGGTATTTCCTCGTGTCTAAACGCAAATGTTTCCTTTATATTATCTATAAAGATTTTATAATATAATTTAGAAGTTAGTCCTTAATGTAACATTTTATCGCCTACTTTATACATCAATTCCGAGTAATCGATCGTGTCATTTATCTCTTCGTCTTTTTTCCTTTTCTCTTTCAAATACACCGGCAATGCTGAATAAATATTACTTATGTAGAATAAATAATTGAAATCAAGACCTTTTTGTAGAAAAAAGCTAACTGGCCTTAAATGGCCATTTTTATCTACAACATGCTTAATTTGATATAAATTAGCCTCAAATAGTTTTCTGTTAAAAGATGTTTTCCGGACAAAACGGATCAAAGTATTATTAAAAATCATTTAATTTCCTGTTAGTAGTGATAATTTTGTTCTCTCTTAAGTCATTCCAAATATTCAAATACCCTAAGTACAATGGAGACGCCTGAATATGAATATTTTATATCATAATCAAATAAAAATAGTTAAAAATATTTTTTCTATTTCATGTTACTGTCTTCATAAATTAGTATCTTAATCCACATTATTCTTTGTGCCTTAATCATATCTCTAAAATTCATCATTTTCAAACCTCCATGGTTATTATTTAAATAAAGGATATTTCTTTTAATCTTATCATGTCCTCTCCATATGAAATCAAAACAATTTTTTCAACTTCTTTATACACCCAAAATGGTACCAATAATACAGAAGAGACATATATCAGTTTAGATAAGACAAATACTTTCAGCAATACCAGTAAGGGTCAAATCGCGCTGTTTACTCCAGCCTTCTTTATAATTCATCTCCTCCTTTATATTTACGTCTACAGAAAAATATATCCCAAGTATTTTAACAACTTCTACCTGCTTCAGTGAAAACGCATTTCTTATATTTTCACGAGGACCTTACATTAATACCTTTGTTTTATTTTTGTTCACTTTTAATCCGGATGATCTCCAAAAGGTATTTAATACCTTTTCTAGATTTTGTATTGATTCTGAATCTTTCAAAAACATAGTCATATCATCTGCGTATAAGGTTAACTTCAGTTCAAGATTTCCTATTTGTATCCCGTTTATGTTTTGTGTTTTACGAATTGCACGTGCTAACACTTCTATAACTAAAAGAAACAAATACGGAGACAATGGATCCCGCTGAAGTACCCCTCCCCCACATCAAAGCAACCAGTGGAGTGTCCACCATTCATGACACAACTAACTGCTTTAAAGTATAAAATATCAACCCACTTACGAAAATGAGGGCCAAAACCACACAAACTTAACATTTTTAAAAAGAAAGAAAAAAAAAAATGAAAGCAAAACTGAGTCGAACGCATTTTCAAAGTCGATAGCTATGCAACAAGAAACCGTTTATATTAAATGTAGATGAATGGAATAAAACATCGTTTATTAATCTTACTGCTTCTCCAATATTCCTTCCTTTCATATAGCCTACTTGATCTGTATGAACTACCTCATCTAAAACTTTTTTAATCCTGCTTGCTAGTATTTTAGACAAAATTTTATAATCTACATTCAATAATGTAATGGGCCTATATAGTTTTCTAACAAAAGAGAGTCTTTACCTTCCTTTTCGATTAAAGTTATAACCCCCTGTTTTTGTGACGAAGACAGTTCCCCTTTTTGGAAGGAAGTATTAAAAGAATCTATTACTAATTTTCCTATCACTGGCCAGAATGTTCGATCGAATTCTACGGTCAAACCGTCATTATCGGGTTTAAAAAAAATTTAATTGCATCTCATTTAAAATGGAGAAACATTCCCCCATGCTTATTTTTTTCATCGCAAAATTCCTTGCTACTTTCCTTCATTGGAATATCAGTGAAAAAATATTCTTGTCCAGATTCATATCCATCTTTCTGATTGGTTTCTAAATACAAACATGAATAAAATTTTCTTATTTCTTTTAAAGTCTGTTGCTGACATGTTACCATTTCTCCATTAGATTTTAATTTCCTTATAAAAGTTTTATTACTATTTACTTTTAACAACTGTTCAAAGTACTTATCATTAATTTCACTTTCTTCAAACCAATAAGCCCGAGATCGAAATTTCAAACCACTTAAAGCATGTCCGTATATCTCATTTAACTCTTTTTAAAATTCTAACTCTTCTAGTGTATTTCTACCGCCATCTAAAGCCAGATTTTCCTCCAATTTTTGCACTTCATCTTGCAATTTACTCATAAGTAACTTTCTTTCTCTTGCCTTAATTTTAGAATATTTTATTGTGTAGTCTCGTACTTTCATTTTAACAAAATCCCATAAAAGCCTATTATCTACAATTACTTTTCTTAACACTTCTATCAAGTAAGTTGTTTCGTTTTTCATGCCGTTTGTATATTCTGAATCTAAACAAAGACTATTATTAAACTTCCTATAGGATGGTCCTCGTTTAGATATTTCATGTGCAAGTTTTAGTTCTAACTCAATAGCCGGATGATCGGGGGCTATATACAGAAGGAACGATTTTACAACCGTTCACTCGCTCTTCTAAGCCACTATAGTTATTATCCAGTAGTCTAACCTACTTCGAATTAAAGGATTTTTCTGTCTATACATAGTTTTTCTTCAAATTCTTCTTTCTCCAAATATCAGTTAAATCAAATTTCCCCTGAAAATCATCAAATTCTAAATTAAATGCCTGTCCTATTCTCCTCCCTTTGTTTGAACCACTGGCGTAGCCAGGATTTTTCAAGAGGGGGGGCCAAGGCGAGGAAGCGAAGCGACCGAGCGGGGGAGGGTGTGGGAGGGGGTATCCCCCTCCCACGGTAGGAAAATTTTTTAAAACCAGGTCATGAAAATGGCATTTTCTGCACCCTAAAATTCTATTCTGGTGTAACCTACTTGAGAAGTGACAGATGAAATAAGATTTTTTTTTTCTCTACTCCGCTGGAATGAATTGTAGTGGAAGGATTACCACTCCTTGGGGCTCCAGAATTCCAAGCAATACGCAAAATTACATGTAGTTGGTGTGTATAAATAGCTGTACCAGTGTACATACGAAACGTTGAAACCCGTGTTTTCGGATAGGAAAATATACAGACTAACAACCAAAAACCCACACACAGACACACTGACTATTGACTAACATATGACTAAGAGGACGCCCTTTCTCATGGAGTGGAATTTATATCTCATCTCAAGCGGTAGTCTCATTTGAAAACACATGCAACATCTTTATTAGGTGTATGTAAAAGACTTTAGCAATTTATTTAGCTGCCTTGTTTAGCTCTTTATCTCATTTTCTCGGTTAGAGGTTGTTCATTAGTTGCCTAATTCGTATATACTACACGAATCCAGCTACGTACTCCTTCATTTAAGTACTGAGGAATTATATAGTTTGATTAATTTTTGTAACCAAAATGAACATCAATGTGAGTATTTAGCACGGAAAAATATTAGAATTACATCGTGTAAAGAGTATAGAGATCACAATTTGTAATAAAAACATATGGAAATAATGTAATTACACATAGAGAACGGGCTAAACAAAGTCTTCATACAACCAAGTCAAGCGCACATGATTTGCCACATGTGAAGGCCGTTTTTGTCATTCAATTTAGTGATAATAGATTTGACTCAAAACTGTAAACATCAAAGCAGAAAGCATCTCGTCCGATGACTTACTAGTATATAAAATACGACTTGAACAAAGAATGAAATTGTATCTTTTTTGAATATTCCTCTATAAAATCGAACTCTACCTTGAAAAACAGTGTTTTGCTTCTCCTCGGATGAAGACCATAAAAATGATATAACGGTGACATTGTTTTCGTATAAAAGCAATGTTGGCTACCACAATGATAACTCTTAAACAAACTCAAGATTTACAAAACGAAGAAAATGGTTATTGCCTCCATCGGACATATACCCATTCACAAAGAGAGGTCTATATTCGGCAAGAATAACTGATACGCCTCTTCATCATTCTGAGTACAATTTCTTTCAACTCTCGACAAACTAAAAGAAATATAAATGTTCTGTTACCAATCTACTTAGTCAATGTTGTTAACAAAGTTTCGGGGTTATGATTTGGAAAGGAACAGTTTTTGCTGGAAATGAAAGCAGTGTTTATTTTGTTTACTTTTTTGGTAATATTTCCATTTTATTTTTCCTTATTTCGATTGTAAGGTAGGGGTAGGGTAAGTCCTAGTAAGACCAGCATGTGAAAAGGAAATTAGTTTTTTTTTTTTTTTTTTTTTTTTTTTTTTTTGCTCTCCGATCAACAGGGGGGGGGGGGGGCCATGGCCCCCTTGTGCCCCCCCTGGCTCCGCCCGTTGTTTGAACCATCTATGTTAAAGTCTCGAATCATCCAAGAATTATAGGATGCCCTTCATTATAAACTCTTCAAGACTTCTCTCTAAAATGCGAAGAAAGGCTAATTGGAGATTTTCTTTATCCCTGTTTGGAAAGTAAACATTTCTTAACACAAGATGGATCCCCTGAACTTCACCATCAATTAATATATCGCCCTTCCAAATCTATTTCAGTTTTTAGTACCTTAAAATGCAACTTATATTTAATCAATACACAAACCCTTTTATACTGTGAATGGTACCATGATTGAAAAAACTAACTCCATCCCACTTAGCCTTTTGACAAGGCCTCCTGACTGAGGGTTATCCCACGCTGCAGCGAATTTAGACGAGACTAGATTGCACTAGGGAAGTAATGCTATTAGCCTCAAACCGCGAGATAGACTGACGCAGTCGCGACTAGACTCCGTCCTCGCCAGCTAGCCTCGTTGCAATTCGCTGGGATATATATATACCTTAGTCGCGAGGCCTTGTCAAAAGGCTACATCCCACTCTGCTTTCCATTTGTCTTCAACATCAATAGTACTAAATGTTTCCTGAAAAAAATATTACATCTCCTCTTTGTCTACTCCAATTAATAATCGAATCTCTCTTCTGGAGAGAAGGAAAAAGGACATACACTTCTTGCATAACGACTAACTGAATCAGTACAAATTGCATTGAAATTTTGATGTCACATGTGCACCTTGCACCTAAGCCCGATATATATAAATTCACACCTGTAATACTCAAATAAGATAATGCTACAAATAATACCATAACCACTAACCATCGATATAGACTCCACGACCCTTAATCTATCAATTTAACTTACCCTTTTATTTCAATTAAGCTCAATCATTAACATGACTAATTCATACTCGTAATGGAAAATCCATATGGAGCAATTTAGGATCCTAAGACTCCTGAGGCACTTATTAACATAGAGAACAGTGCTGTAGTCGAGTCCATCCCATCCGAGTCCTAGTCCGAGTCCGAGTCCGAGTCCGAGTCCTGATGGGAACATCTTAAATTGCAGTTTTGTTTTACGTCACATTATTTATATTATGACATAAATATATATTATATTATATTATAAAGAATATAACATAAATAATTTCTGGTTCACTGAAAACTTCCATTTGTCAGAGAATTCAGTTTATTTTAACTTTTCTTAGTACGAATGCGGACAACTATAAAGGCTTGCTCACAAATGAGTGATTTGTCGCCGTGACATGTCGCTTGGTGCTTAAGAATATAAAGTTCAGTAAGATTTCTAGCTATTAACACTAAAAATTCTGACAGAAGGTAAGAAAATTGAATTAAAAATGTTGAGATAAATGTCTATGGTTAGATTTTCGGTGAAGGTTTGGTGTACTGGTGGAATTTCAGAAGTTTTATTGACCAAAACACTAAACAAGTGAACATGCACTCCTTTTGTGCCAAGGTAAATGTCTCGTTGACAAATAGCTCATATGTGAACAAGCCTTATCAGGCCAAGTATTTTGCTTGTATCCACAGTTATTATAGAGGGTTGACTGTATTGTTTCTGTGATACCTCAATGAAGAAAATATACAAAAATTAATATTCATTCATTTCAAAGGCCTGTAATTTTATTTAAAAAAACAAACAAACAACATTCTATCAAGATATCAATTACAAGTAAACAGAACACAAAAATTATAGGTTGAATGCCATTAAAGCCAGATTACAGAAAAGAAAGTTTCCAACTGAAATGAAATAAAAGAGGGAAAAACAATATTTCACCAAGAACACCAATCATGCCAATAGTTCAATCTTATCAAATAGCTGATTAAAGTAATAAAAAAGTGAATCGTCAAACCCTAATAAAACCCCTGTACATATAATTGGCTTAATGGCTTGTAATACAAGTGCAACATAACATTTATTTTGGAAACTGACTACATGACCATGATGACTAAGTGACTCAAGTAAAACGAAAGTGATTGTTAAACCGTAATAAAACCGTTTGACACTGCCCAAAATTATAAATTGCTGACTTCGACTTTTTGCAACATTTGACTTTCTGCCACAGGAACAGAGGTTTCAAGTAAAAAAGATAGAAGATCAAAACTGTTGTTCATAATACTGGCTTGAAATACAAGTGGAATAGCAATCTGTTGAGACTTCCCATACTGCAAGATATCACAGGCTGAGGTGTATGGGGAAATGTGTGTTACCAGAGTCCTTGTGGCTCAAGTCCGAGTCCGAGTCCTGAGAAATAGGGACTCGAGATCGGTCTCGAGTCCTACAGCACTGATAGAGAAAGACCATCCCTATACTTGAAGACAAATCAAAATCTGAGATATATATATATAAAGATAAATGAATAACGATAGAAACATTGTTTCTTTGAATACACATCGCTTTGCACAACAGTCAATGCTTATACTAAAGTATCAATTAATTATATACCTTGATATAAACAGCAATGGTTAAAGTGGTTAATATCAATTTCAGTACTTGTCTGCATCATACGTGTATAACGAGAGTATAGGAGCATAAAACAACTAATATTACAGTCTATTAAGGCACATTCTCGAACGGTTACGATCGAGCAATGTGCGCTAAAATAGTGGGGTTTTTGCGTGCCCTGGGGTAATATTTTGAGCTAAAATTAAAAGCGAAAAAGGGAAAAATTACCGGTCTCGTTGCCGGTCTCCGCTTGATTTTCGCCCGAGTCACGAGTCACCATTGGGCGAGTCCGAGTCCGAGACCGAGTCCTTGTGGCTCGAGTCCGAGTCCGAGTCCGAGTCCTGAGAAATAGGGACTCGAGACCGGTCTCGAGTCCGAGTCCGGACTCGAGTCCTACAGCACTGGGTGAGGGTCACTGTACTAACCTTCTCTAGAGAAAGACTATCCCTATACTTGAAGACAAATCAAAATCTTATATATATATATATATATATATATATATATATATATATACATATATATAAATGAATAACGATTGAAACATTGTTTTTTTTAATACACATCGCTTTGCACAACAGTCAATGCTTATACTTAAGTATCAATTAATTATATACATTACGTTGATATAAACAGCAATGATAACATGATAAAACAAAAACAAGCCTATCAATTTACTTATTCCTTGGATGTTTTTTTCTCCAACCAGTATTGAAAACGATACCCTTAACTGCCCCTCCACCATAAGTGAGGGGAAAAGAAAAGAAAACGATTCAGAGTCTCAGGTGAATATTATTATTATGGAGGTCTCCGAGTCTACGTGCATTTGAACGTAGGGGCGCGGTCACGCCGCCACCACTCATATATATATATTAGAGGGTTTTCGAATGTTTCAACGTGAACGCCGTCCTAGATCCTCCCAGCTACAATACACTGCTTTGTGTTAACTGCATACCGCGCTTTGTGCGAGAACGGCTCACCTGTCCCCTGGCTTCTCCCTCGTCCACTAGCATGACTAGTCAGATCGAGAAAGCGTCCAACATGGTATTGCCGTCTTCTCTAAAACATGAACCTCGCTTCACCTACTTTGTATGCAGTTTACACAAAGGCAGTCCATTGTAGCTGGGAGGATCTAGGACGGCGTTCACGTTGACACATTCGAAAACCCTCTAATTATAAATGGGTATGGCAACGGGGTGTCCGCGGCCCTGCGCAGAACCACCCCAAGTCAAAGCAAGGAGCTATGAAGAGCTGAGGAGCGTTTCATCAAGTGTTTTGTCAGTGATTTTTACCGACAACTGTTATAAGCTACTGAAATCCTTGCATCTGATTGGCTGAGAGCAAATTTGTCAATAAAAATCACTGACAAAACGCTTGGTGAAACGCTCCCCTGGAGTCACAACTGGCAACAAATTAATTCAAGCAGCTGTCCCTTTCTAAGGATGCACAAAAGAATCTACAGGTGCGCTGTTGCCTTTGATGTCCGATGTTCGATGCCGCCAACTTCATGGGAAAGATGAGAATTGATTTTTGTCACAAATTAAAGGGTACCTGAGGCCTGAAAAAATAATTTGTGTATAGTTAGCTTACACAAAATCAACCCCAGAAAACTTAACACGACATTCAACGGTGACAGGATACAGGAGATATTGATTTTTGAAAATAAAATATCCCCCAAAATTAGTATAAATAAGACTTGAGCAAAGACTAGTCGATCGATCACGATAGCTCACCTAACGATATATCGATTCAGGAACGTCTTCACTTTTTCGATTCGATAACTGAATTTTGCGACTTAGTTCTAATTTATTTGTTGTTTCATTTGGTCTGTAGATTCTTTGTAATTTATGCGCCAAACCAATTTTCTATTCGATTTAAACGTTTTGCGTTGAATACTTGATTCATCTGTTGTTTTGTTTGGGTTGTAGATTCTCAATAAATTACGCGGCAACTTTTTTTTTTTTTTTTCAGTAATCTTTTATTGATTCCATATGATATCAACGAACATAACAAATAACATATGATGTCAAACAATACATATCAACACACACATATATATATGTATAAAATTAACAGAAATCAGCAGTAAGTCATTAATAAAATCAATTATGTTATACTTCAAAACTGCTATCACTTCTATATATATATTACAAAAAGAAAAGGAAAAAAAAAGCATAACAAAATGTATAAACGACTAAGAGAAAAAAAGAAAAGAAAAAGGAATCTATACAGTCGAGTTCGAACCACTCAGTGGTTCTATCCCCCAAGCCCCCTCCCCCTCAGCCTTCCCCTCACCCCCCCCCCCCTCAACCTCCCCCATCACTCCCCACCCCCCTCCCCTCGGTGGACGATGGGCTCCGGGCTGTACCGACAGAACTCCTAAAGACGTAGAAGGCTCATACCCATTCCCAATGCACAGATCGCGGTATAGCCGTCAAACCCGCTGGAGGATTCGCTCGAGTGCACACGCCTATGGCGTGCCCTTTGTGACATTAAGGTTCGATGGAAGAAAGATCGATCGAAAAACAGTTCGATGGTTAAAACATCGATCTTTTCCCTAGCGCTTGGTGCCAAAAAGGATCGATGGCAGAAAGATCGCACATTTAAGGGTTCGATGATCAAATCATGCATATATTTTCCATCGATGTTTGTATTGACCAATCACAGGACGTAAAACAGCGGACAAATGATCCATCCATACCTACTGAACATCTATCGAAGAATTCTTAGAGAGATCAACAGATCGACAGTGTATTTGTGCAGTGTGCCGTTTTGACAAAAATGGTCGATTGGGTTAGGGGTATAGTTGAAACCTTCGTTACTGAAGATTGAATTGGAAAGATCGATGTTACCAACAAGTAAGCTAATAAACAGTCCATTGGTAGTTTGAAAGGGGAACATTTCCTCTACGAAGAAAATCATCTATGAGTTGTAACTAAACATCGATGTATCTTTTTGCAACTGGCGATTTAGTCTAAACTATCTTAGCAACGAATAATGCTTTTTTTTTTTTTACTTTCGCGTGTCTCGCAAGGAAGACTAGCTCTAAGAGGGCAAAGTTTCTCCTACGAAGAAAATCATCGATCGATGTGTTGTAAAGAAAGATCGAAGCCTTTTTGCAACTGGCGAAGTAGTCTGAACTATCTTAGCAACGAATAATGCTTTTTTTTTTTACTTTCGCGTGTCTCGCAAGGAAGACTAGCTCTACGAGGGCAACGTTTCTTCTACGAAGAAAATCATCGATCGATGTGTTGTTAAGAAAGATCGAAGCCTTTTTGCAACTGGCGAAGTAGTCTGAACTATCTTAGCAACGAATAATGCTTTTTTCTTTACTTTCGCGTGTCTCGCAAGGAAGACTAGCTCTAAGAGGACAACGTTTCTTCTAACAAAATGTTAGTCTCGCAAGCTAGACTAACATTTTGTTGTAAGAAATTAACTTTATTCATCAATACCCCGTAATGAAAGGAGGACAGAGAATCAAGTTGATGATTTAGATCGGGAGAACTCTCAACATGTACAGCTCACGTTTACTATATAGTGAAAGCTAGCTAGTGCATGCAAAGTATACAAACTTCTTCTGCATGGACACTAACTCAAGCTCTTATCCCCCATCTGTTGTGTTAATTAAGGGTCATGACCTCCGTGGACCCGTTGTCATGACCACTGGAAAACCGCCTGTTTACCTAAGGATTAACCAACTGGTATCCGGCGCATAACACATTAAAAGAGTGATGGCTTGCCTTGTTAGTTGCCATATTGTTGCTTCATGCTATAACCAATGAAACGAGATTGGAAAACGACTTCAGAATATTTTCAGAGGGTGTCTGGCCTCATCCTCCTCCTCCCTCCCCGGTGGACTAATATGAGAAATATCTCCTGCCCCCAATCCCCCATAAAAAAAGAAGAAGAAGAAGAAGAAGAAGAAGAAGAAGAAGAAGAAGAAGAAGAAGAAGAAGAACTGCCGATGTATAGTCTAAACTATCTTAGCAACGAATAATGCTTTTTTCTTTACTTTCGCGTGTCTCGCAAGGAAGACTAGCTCTAAGAGGGCAACGTTTCTCCTACGAAGAAAATCATCGATCGATGTGTTGTAAAGAAAGATCGAAGCCTTTTTGCAACTGGCGAAGTAGTCTGAACTATCTTAGCAACGAATAATGCTTTTTTCTTTACTTTCGCGTGTCTCGCAAGGAAGACTAGCTCTAAGAGGGCAACGTTTCTTCTACGAAGAAAATCATCGATCGATGTGTTGTAAAGAAAGATCGAAGCCTTTTTGCAACTGGCGAAGTAGTCTGAACTATCTTAGCAACGAATAATGCTTTTTTCTTTACTTTCGCGTGTCAAGGAAGACTAGCTCTAAGAGGGCAACGCTTCTTCTACGAAGAAAATCATCGATCGATGTGTTGTAAAGAAAGATCAAAGTCTTTTTGCAACTGGCGAAGTAGTCTGAACTATCTTAGCAACGAATAATGCTTTTTTTCTTTACTTTCGCGTGTCTCGCAAGGAAGACTAGCTCTAAGAGGGCAACGTTTCTCCTACGAAGAAAATCATCGATCGATGTGTTGTAAAGAAAGATCGAAGCCTTTTTGCAACTGGCGAAGTAGTCTGAACTATCTTAGCAACGAATAATGCTTTTTTCTTTACTTTCGCGTGTCTCGCAAGGAAGACTAGCTCTAAGAGGGCAACGTTTCTCCTACGAAGAAAATCATCGATCGATGTGTTGTAAAGAAAGATCGAAGCCTTTTTGCAACTGGCGAAGTAGTCTGAACTATCTTAGCAACGAATAATGCTTTTTTTTTTTACTTTCGCGTGTCTCGCAAGGAAGACTAGCTCTACGAGGGCAACGTTTCTTCTACGAAGAAAATCATCGATCAATGTGTTGTTAAGAAAGATCAAAGCCTTTTTGCAACTGGCGAAGTAGTCTGAACTATCTTAGCAACGAATAATGCTTTTTTCTTTACTTTCGCGTGTCTCGAAAGGAAGACTAGCTCTAAGAGGGCAAAGTTTCTCCTACGAAGAAAATCATCGATCGATGTGTTGTAAAGAAAGATCGAAGCCTTTTTGCAACTGGCGAAGTAGTCTGAACTATCTTAGCAACGAATAATGCTTTTTTTTTTACTTTCGCGTGTCTCGCAAGGAAGACTAGCTCTACGAGGGCAACGTTTCTTCTACGAAGAAAATCATCGATCGATGTGTTGTTAAGAAAGATCGAAGCCTTTTTGCAACTGGCGAAGTAGTCTGAACTATCTTAGCAACGAATAATGCTTTTTTCTTTACTTTCGCGTGTCTCGCAAGGAAGACTAGCTCTAAGAGGACAACGTTTCTTCTAACAAAATGTTAGTCTCGCAAGCTAGACTAACATTTTGTTGTAAGAAATTAACTTTATTCATCAATACCCCGTAATGAAAGGAGGACAGAGAATCAAGTTGATGATTTAGATCGGGAGAACTCTCAACATGTACAGCTCACGTTTACTATATAGTGAAAGCTAGCTAGTGCATGCAAAGTATACAAACTTCTTCTGCATGGACACTAACTCAAGCTCTTATCCCCCATCTGTTGTGTTAATTAAGGGTCATGACCTCCGTTGACCCGTTGTCATGACCACTGGAAAACCGCCTGTTTACCTAAGGATTACCCAACTGGTATCCGGCGCATAACACATTAAAAGAGTGATGGCTTGCCTTGTTAGTTGCCATATTGTTGCTTCATGCTATAACCAATGAAACGAGATTGGAAAACGACTTCAGAATATTTTCAGAGGGTGTCTGGCCTCATCTTCCTCCTCCCTCCCCGGTGGACTAATATGAGAAACATCTCCTGCCCCCAATCCCCCATAAAAAAAGAAGAAGAAGAAGAAGAAGAAGAAGAAGAAGAAGAAGAACTGCCGATGTATAGTCTAAACTATCTTAGCAACGAATAATGCTTTTTTCTTTACTTTCGCGTGTCTCGCAAGGAAGACTAGCTCTAAGAGGGCAACGTTTCTCCTACGAAGAAAATCATCGATCGATGTGTTGTAAAGAAAGATCGAAGCCTTTTTGCAACTGGCGAAGTAGTCTGAACTATCTTAGCAACGAATAATGCTTTTTTCTTTACTTTCGCGTGTCTCGCAAGGAAGACTAGCTCTAAGAGGGCAACGTTTCTTCTACGAAGAAAATCATCGATCGATGTGTTGTAAAGAAAGATCGAAGCCTTTTTGCAACTGGCGAAGTAGTCTGAACTATCTTAGCAACGAATAATGCTTTTTTCTTTACTTTCGCGTGTCAAGGAAGACTAGCTCTAAGAGGGCAACGTTTCTTCTACGAAGAAAATCATCGATCGATGTGTTGTAAAGAAAGATCAAAGTCTTTTTGCAACTGGCGAAGTAGTCTGAACTATCTTAGCAACGAATAATGCTTTTTTCTTTACTTTCGCGTGTCTCGCAAGGAAGACTAGCTCTAAGAGGGCAACGTTTCTCCTACGAAGAAAATCATCGATCGATGTGTTGTAAAGAAAGATCGAAGCCTTTTTGCAACTGGCGAAGTAGTCTGAACTATCTTAGCAACGAATAATGCTTTTTTTTTTTACTTTCGCGTGTCTCGCAAGGAAGACTAGCTCTACGAGGGCAACGTTTCTTCTACGAAGAAAATCATCGATCGATGTGTTGTTAAGAAAGATCGAAGCCTTTTTGCAACTGGCGAAGTAGTCTGAACTATCTTAGCAACGAATAATGCTTTTTTCTTTACTTTCGCGTGTCTCGCAAGGAAGACTAGCTCTAAGAGGACAACGTTTCTTCTAACAAAATGTTAGTCTCGCAAGCTAGACTAACATTTTGTTGTAAGAAATTAACTTTATTCATCAATACCCCGTAATGAAAGGAGGACAGAGAATCAAGTTGATGATTTAGATCGGGAGAACTCTCAACATGTACAGCTCACGTTTACTATATAGTGAAAGCTAGCTAGTGCATGCAAAGTATACAAACTTCTTCTGCATGGACACTAACTCAAGCTCTTATCCCCCATCTGTTGTGTTAATTAAGGGTCATGACCTCCGTGGACCCGTTGTCATGACCACTGGAAAACCGCCTGTTTACCTAAGGATTACCCAACTGGTATCCGGCGCATAACACATTAAAAGAGTGATGGCTTGCCTTGTTAGTTGCCATATTGTTGCTTCATGCTATAACCAATGAAACGAGATTGGAAAACGACTTCAGAATATTTTCAGAGGGTGTCTGGCCTCATCCTCCTCCTCCCTCCCCGGTGGACTAATATGAGAAATATCTCCTGCCCCCAATCCCCCATAAAAAAAAGAAGAAGAAGAAGAAGAAGAAGAAGAAGAAGAAGAAGAAGAAGAAGAAGAAGAAGAAGAAGAACTGCCGATGTATAGTCTAAACTATCTTAGCAACGAATAATGCTTTTTTCTTTACTTTCGCGTGTCTCGCAAGGAAGACTAGCTCTAAGAAGACAACGTTTCTTCATGTTCATTGTTCATGTTACTGCAGAAATATCAAATTGTGTGCAATCATTCAAAGAATGGTCTCAAGTAAATGGTTTAAAGCTCAATGATACTAAGACTGAATTTCTTCATCTTTCTTCGCGCCACAGATCAAGCAACCCAATATTAACATTGAACATAAATGGCACTCCTGTTCATGCAACTAAAACATTCAGAAATCTAGGTGTTATTTTTGACGATAAGTTTACATTTGAAAATCTTGTCTCACATAAATGTCGATCAGCATCATTTGGGTTATATAAAATTGGTAAAATCCGAAGTTTTTTAGACAAATCAACCACTGAACGATGAATTAATGCTTTCGTTATGTGCCATTTCGATGTCTGTAATAGTTTGCTTTTTGGTCTTCCATCTTCTTAAATTAAAGACTACATCTCCTTCAAAATTCTGCAGCGCGACTTGTTACACGGTCAAAGAAGCATGAGTCAATATCACCAGTCTTAAGAGATCTGCATTGGTTGCCGATTAAGTCTCGTATCCAGTTCAAAATACTGTTATTAACCTATCAATGTTTACAAAAGCTAGCTCCTTCCTATCTTACTGAATTGTCATACGGGGAAAGGTCTTTCTCATACGCAGCCACTTTGTGGAACAAATTGCCAGAACAACTCAAAACTATAGGAACCTATGACACCTTCATTAGTACCTTGAAAACATATTTTTTCATCACTTATGAATAGTCAGAAACATGAACCCAGTGCATTTTTTTTTCTTTTTCTTTTCTTGTATAAACTTGTTTTCTATTCTTAAGTGCATAGAGACATGCAAATTTGCCTATGTGTTATGCGCTATACAAAAATGAATAATAATTATTATTATTATTATTATCATTATGATTTCATTATTTATCTGAAAATATGTTTACACATTGAGTGACAGTCACAATCAAAAGTTATATGTAAAAATAATCACTAGAAGAGTGCTACACTTCTTCTGATCCATTGATGTACAAAAGCGTTTGTCGCAGATCTACTCCATACTACGATCGATGAAAGACACGAAAGATCATATAAGATATATGGTTTTACTATGATATTCCTCATCATCGTCTTTTGTATATGAGTGGTCAATATAGAGTAAATTAAGAATCAGTGCTAACTTGATTTATGTTAACAGTGATACCACTCATAAGGTATTAAAGATGACCATAATAAGATATTTTGGTTATAGTGAAATGAAAGTACAATTAAATCTTTAGATATGTACTCATTTTTGCTATTACATATGCAAACCAACTATATGCATATAAGTTACCAGTTGTGAAATCCGAATATCCTCCATAAGTATATTAACATGATGTACAGATGTAAACGTTCCAATTCTTCTTGATGTCACTTCCACAATCCTGAAATTTATCCTGATAATACTTCTTTTTCAAAATTTAATTCAAGTTATTAGCCCTATTAAAACATAAACTTCCTTTCATTCAAGAAGATCCAAAGGAGGTATGTTTGTCATACTTTGAGATAAACATCAAGGTAAATCGTGATATGTAACATCAGCTCCTCAATTCTTGGATCTCATATTTAGATTTAGGTTGATAATTTCTTTCGAATCTCATAAAGCTGTCCTGCACAAGTGATTGTATTCAAATGTGCTGAATTTCTTTTAAAGCAAATTGAGATATCATGTTACTGTTGAACTATTATCAGAATTCCTTCTCCCCATCTTCCTAAACGATATCTCCACCCTCTATTCTTCTTCTTCTTCTTCTGCTTCTTCTTCTTATTATTATCATTATTATTATATTTCTTTTCTTCATCAGTGCCCTCCCATCAATGCCCATATGCATGATCTACTACCATTCATTTTTATCAAGAGTTGATTTATTTATCATATTGATAGTATTTCCATTTAAAAGTCTTTACAGAATATCATGTAATGTCAGATTATAAGAAATGATGGGAGCCCCAACGAAACGGGGTTAAAACAACTAAGGTACGTAATTACTATTAAAAAAAAAAGAAATAAACTTTTATGTTTTAATATATACCTATTTCATACAAATGGAAGAAGGCACTTATTAATTCATAGTGAATAGCGTGGAGTTGAAAAACAGAAGAATTGCATGTAATTGGATTTGGGAGAGAGTGAAGGAGAGAGAGAGAGAGAGAGAGTTAAGCGAGGTGGAAGGAGAATTATGATAGCGCATTAAGATTTATTAAAATGATAAATAATACATTGATTTATTATATTTTTTAAGAGTACACTTTAACTTTTCCTACATTCAATCACTTTCGTAATTAAGATTTATTTCACAGCTTCATGATATTTTAACGGTGAGTGGTATGAGGTCCAAGAATGTAGGAGCTGATGCCAAAAGCCTACAGCTCAAGAGACCGAAATTCCAAGAGATCGACAGCCCACCGGGGCCCTGTTTCATAAAACTTGTCATAAATGACATTAGTTGCAGTAACTGTTATAAGCTACTGAATTCCTTGCATCTGATTGACTGAGAGCAAATTTGTCGGTAAAAATCACTGACAAGACACCTGATGAAACCCCCCCCCCCCCAGGTCTCCCGGGCCTTCAGACAGTTCTTCAGGGTTCACTGGACGGATGGCCAATAAGACCTTTTACTTTTTTTAGCCATATTTCTTTGTTTTATGGTTCTCGTTAGCTATCGGTTTAGGGAATCTTTTGTAAATGTCAGTCTCGTGGGCTGTCTGTCACTGAGATATGAACCCGATATATAAGGCCGGTTCTCATTTAGAAACAGGGGCGGCGCCAGGGTATTTTGATAGGAGGGGCAAGACGACCTAAAGATGACGTCATATTTTTTTCTCCATGAAATAACAGGGGTAATATGAGTTATATGTTCAAGACCTCTCTTTGTAATACTCCACTTTCTTCTTTCTTCCCTTTTCTTCCTTTTTCTTCCTCCTTTTCTTTTCTTTTTTTCTTTTCTCACTACTTGAAAAATCATATGGGGGGCGGTCGCCCCCCCCCCCATAGATCCTCTTGTAGCGCCGCCCCTGTTTAGAAACATAACGTCAGTATGCAGTGCAAAGACATAGAAAAATGAGAGGAATATTTTTTTAATTATTTTTTTAAACCATGGAATAATGGCCATACCGTGCAGTGGTGCGCAAGAGATTGGAAGAAGCAAAAAAGAGGGGAAGAGTATGCTGTTTAAAATCACCTTTGTATGTTAAGAACTCACTGCACTATTCGTAGAAGAGTAGGGGGAAACCCCGGTGTAGTGGTACACCACTGATCTCTACGGATTTTTTTATTCCCCCGCAGAGATCAGTGTGGTACACCTGCACATCCCAATCAGTTATTATTAAATCGGGAGGATAGACCTGAGGGTTACAGTGATTCCCTTTGCTTTTTCCTCCCTGGCACATGTGACGCCAAATCATTAATAAGAATAATAATAAGAATAATGATAATAATAATAATAATAATAATAATAATAATAATAATGATAATACTAATAATAACAAAAATATTAAGAGAGAAAAAAAGTAGAACTATGGAAAAGAGAACTGTTGGTGTAAGTGTGGATCGTGTACAGCACTCTTGTAGTGATTCTTTTTACATATAACTTTTGATTTTGACTGTCACTCAATGTGCCAACATACTTCAAATGAATAATAAAATGGATATTATATCATATTATATTGTATAATATTTTATCATATTGTCTAATATCATAATGAATATTATGCAACTAATTTATTATTTTTTTTTACTGATATACGATTTAATGTAAATACACTGCATCGATCTCTTTCACGTACACTGTCGGAAACAGTCTTATAGCAGAAGACAATGCTTCATAATGAGCGTAGAGGGTGTATAAAATGAGATATTAATAAAAGACTATATTTTATATATGTTTATATGTTTTCTGCATTATTTGTTTTCACGAAAGTCATCTATAATATCATTTCTATATAAACAGTGGGAATCCATATCCCTATTGCAATTATTATATTTAATATATTTTTATTTTGCGAGTTGAAATGAAATATGATATGTATTGTATGGAATTGCATGTTTTTATTCAATGTCTTGTACAATTTAAAAAAAAAAAAAAAGAAGGAATTGAATTGAATGAATATGATAAAAAAAATCAACGGTATTTAAAAAAAAATAATTCGAAAAGCATAAATTTTACCAAATATTTATATATATATATATATATATATATATATATATATATATACATAATTACATACATATTTATATTTAACTCATTATTTTACTATTTAATCATATTCCCCTGAATGTTTTCTATTTCTTTTTTTTACTCTTCATTTCCTCTTTCTATATGAAGGGCATGAATTTATGTAACAATAATAAAACATATAAATGCTTGACTATATCATAACTCTCCGACTCATCTTCTTCTCTCTTCAGTCTCGGTTAATTTGATGATTAAAATGTGAAATGAATTTCGTTTAATTTCAATGTAATGTTTCATAATAAAAATAATGTCAACAATAAATAAATTTGGACACATTTTATTAGATAAAGTAGATTTGTTTTTACTGACATGAAATAATGCTTCCTTCCTTCAAACGTAACACATTCGGTTAATCAATAAATAATACCTACCTAGCCAAGCATTGTTCACTTAATCTTGATGCTTATAATCATTAATCCTTTACAGTTCCAAACATTAATCCTTTATAGTTCAAAAATAGGGTACATGATATGACACAACATATTTTTTCAAAAATAAATATCAACCAAAATATTTAACCTTTGTGACTTTCACTAATGTACAAATAGCAAAATACTGCAAACTGCAAATTGGCACGCTTGGAGGCCATTGTATATATAATTGTATACGCATATTTCCTGCATTAAGAAGAAACCTATTATCTATGTTGTTCACTTCCGCCTTAATTCACGTTTGCCTTCGCCTTAACTTAACTGTCATGACGGAAAACACAGCATTGCTAGGAGGCATCTTTATCTATATGTATATATTGCATGTATATATTGTATATATTGTATATATAACTTAACATTTTAACTTGTAAATTTCTAGGCAAGAAAAACAAGATCGTCCGGGAGCGAAGCCCCCTGATCCCCCATTTGGGGCCCCAAAGCCCTATAGACTCCGCTTGTTTGAGTATCATCCCTTCCCCCTCCCCCACCCCCCCCCCCCCCCCACTCAAAAAGTGTTCCGCATCCTTTGATAGCATTGTCCCTAAGAATTCAAGCACCTTGGTATTTCAAAAAGAAATAATATTAAAATTGGGAATAACAGTAAGCAGTAATAAAAGGCCTCTCAAACTTTAATGCACATTGATTGCAGTTGATGCGCAGGATGCGCACAACTAATATGTTTCCTTTATTTTTAATTATTGCATGAAATAATTTTTCCAATTTCCTAAGCTCTTAACCATACTTTAATATTAATAATAAGATATTATTTTTATTGCATCCATGCACATAAACAAGATTGAACTTGCGGTCGGGTTGTAAAGTACCATTAAACTAAGACGTATTTTGCTATTTGTACATTAGTGAAAGTCACAAAGGTTAAATATTTTGGTTGATATTTATTTTTGAAAAAATATGTTGTGTCATATCATGTACCCTATTTTTGAACTATAAAGGATTAATGTTTGGAACTGTAAAGGATTAATGATTATAAGCATCAAGATTAAGTGAACAATGCTTGGCTAGGTAGGTATTATTTATTGATTAACCGAATGTGTTACGTTTGAAGGAAGGAAGCATTATTTCATGTCAGTAAAAACAAATCTACTTTATCTAATAAAATGTGTCCAAATTTATTTATTGTTGACATTATTTTTATTATGAAACATTACATTGAAATTAAACGAAATTCATTTCACATTTTAATCATCAAATTAACCGAGACTGAAGAGAGAAGAAGATGAGTCGGAGAGTTATGATATAGTCAAGCATTTATATGTTTTATTATTGTTACATAAATTCATGCCCTTCATATAGAAAGAGGAAATGAAGAGTAAAAAAAAGAAATAGAAAACATTCAGGGGAATATGATTAAATAGTAAAATAATGAGTTAAATATAAATATGTATGTAATTATGTATATATTTATATATATATATATATATATATATATATATATATATATAAAATATTTGGTAAAATTTATGCTTTTCGAATTATTTTTTTTTAAATACCGTTGATTTTTTTTATCATATTCATTCAATTCAATTCCTTCTTTTTTTTTTTTTAAAAATTGTACAAGACATTGAATAAAAACATGCAATTCCATACAATACATATCATATTTCATTTCAACTCGCAAAATAAAAATATATTAAATATAATAATTGCAATAGGGATATGGATTCCCACTGTTTATATAGAAATGATATTATAGATGACTTTCGTGAAAACAAATAATGCAGAAAACATATAAACATATATAAAATATAGTCTTTTATTAATATCTCATTTTATACACCCTCTACGCTCATTATGAAGCATTGTCTTCTGCTATAAGACTGTTTCCGACAGTGTACGTGAAAGAGATCGATGCAGTGTATTTACATTAAATCGTATATCAGTAAAAAAAAATAATAAATTAGTTGCATAATATTCATTATGATATTAGACAATATGATAAAATATTATACAATATAATATGATATAATATCCATTTTATTATTCATTTGAAGTATGTTGGCACATTGAGTGACAGTCAAAATCAAAAGTTATATGTAAAAAGAATCACTACAAGAGTGCTGTACACGATCCACACTTACACCAACAGTTCTCTTTTCCATAGTTCTACTTTTTTTCTCTCTTAATATTTTTGTTATTATTAGTATTATCATTATTATTATTATTATTATTATTATTATTATTATTATCATTATTCTTATTATTATTCTTATTAATGATTTGGCGTCACATGTGCCAGGGAGGAAAAAGCAAAGTGAATCACTGTAACCCTCAGGTCTATCCTCCCGATTTAATAATAACTGATTGGGATGTGCAGGTGTACCACACTGATCTCTGCGGGGGAATAAAAAAATCCGTAGAGATCAGTGGTGTACCACTACACCGGGGTTTCCCCCTACTCTTCTACGAATAGTGCAGTGAGTTCTTAACATACAAAGGTGATTTTAAACAGCATACTCTTCCCCTCTTTTTTGCTTCTTCCAATCTCTTGCGCACCACTGCACGGTATGGCCATTATTCCATGGTTTAAAAAAATAATTAAAAAAATATTCCTCTCATTTTTCTATGTCTTTGCACTGCATACTGACGTTATGTTTCTAAACAGGGGCGGCGCTACAAGAGGATCTATGGGGGGGCGACCGCCCCCCATATGATTTTTCAAGTAGTGAGAAAAGAAAAAAAGAAAAGAAAAGGAGGAAGAAAAAGGAAGAAAAGGGAAGAAAGAAGAAAGTGGAGTATTACAAAGAGAGGTCTTGAACATATAACTCATATTACCCCTGTTATTTCATGGAGAAAAAAATATGACGTCATCTTTAGGTCGTCTTGCCCCTCCTATCAAAATACCCTGGCGCCGCCCCTGTTTCTAAATGAGAACCGGCCTTATATATCGGGTTCATATCTCAGTGACAGACAGCCCACGAGACTGACATTTACAAAAGATTCCCTAAACCGATAGCTAACGAGAACCATAAAACAAAGAAATATGGCTAAAAAAAGTAAAAGGTCTTATTGGCCATCCGTCCAGTGAACCCTGAAGAACTGTCTGAAGGCCCGGGAGACCTGGGGGGGGGGGGTTTCATCAGGTGTCTTGTCAGTGATTTTTACCGACAAATTTGCTCTCAGTCAATCAGATGCAAGGAATTCAGTAGCTTATAACAGTTACTGCAACTAATGTCATTTATGACAAGTTTTATGAAACAGGGCCCCGGTGGGCTGTCGATCTCTTGGAATTTCGGTCTCTTGAGCTGTAGGCTTTTGGCATCAGCTCCTACATTCTTGGACCTCATACCACTCACCGTTAAAATATCATGAAGCTGTGAAATAAATCTTAATTACGAAAGTGATTGAATGTAGGAAAAGTTAAAGTGTACTCTTAAAAAATATAATAAATCAATGTATTATTTATCATTTTAATAAATCTTAATGCGCTATCATAATTCTCCTTCCACCTCGCTTAACTCTCTCTCTCTCTCTCTCTCTCCTTCACTCTCTCCCAAATCCAATTACATGCAATTCTTCTGTTTTTCAACTCCACGCTATTCACTATGAATTAATAAGTGCCTTCTTCCATTTGTATGAAATAGGTATATATTAAAACATAAAAGTTTATTTCTTTTTTTTTTAATAGTAATTACGTACCTTAGTTGTTTTAACCCCGTTTCGTTGGGGCTCCCATCATTTCTTATAATCTGAAATTACATGATATTCTGTAAAGACTTTTAAATGGAAATACTATCAATATGATAAATAAATCAACTCTTGATAAAAATGAATGGTAGTAGATCATGCATATGGGCATTGATGGGAGGGCACTGATGAAGAAAAGAAATATAATAATAATGATAATAATAAGAAGAAGAAGCAGAAGAAGAAGAAGAAGAATAGAGGGTGGAGATATCGTTTAGGAAGATGGGGAGAAGGAATTCTGATAATAGTTCAACAGTAACATGATATCTCAATTTGCTTTAAAAGAAATTCAGCACATTTGAATACAATCACTTGTGCAGGACAGCTTTATGAGATTCGAAAGAAATTATCAACCTAAATCTAAATATGAGATCCAAGAATTGAGGAGCTGATGTTACATATCACGATTTACCTTGATGTTTATCTCAAAGTATGACAAACATACCTCCTTTGGATCTTCTTGAATGAAAGGAAGTTTATGTTTTAATAGGGCTAATAACTTGAATTAAATTTTGAAAAAGAAGTATTATCAGGATAAATTTCAGGATTGTGGAAGTGACATCAAGAAGAATTGGAACGTTTACATCTGTACATCATGTTAATATACTTATGGAGGATATTCGGATTTCACAACTGGTAACTTATATGCATATAGTTGGTTTGCATATGTAATAGCAAAAATGAGTACATATCTAAAGATTTAATTGTACTTTCATTTCACTATAACCAAAATATCTTATTATGGTCATCTTTAATACCTTATGAGTGGTATCACTGTTAACATAAATCAAGTTAGCACTGATTCTTAATTTACTCTATATTGACCACTCATATACAAAAGACGATGATGAGGAATATCATAGTAAAACCATATATCTTATATGATCTTTCGTGTCTTTCATCGATCGTAGTATGGAGTAGATCTGCGACAAACGCTTTTGTACATCAATGGATCAGAAGAAGTGTAGCACTCTTCTAGTGATTATTTTTACATATAACTTTTGATTGTGACTGTCACTCAATGTGTAAACATATTTTCAGATAAATAATGAAATCATAATGATAATAATAATAATAATTATTATTATTCATTTTTGTATAGCGCATAACACATAGGCAAATTTGCATGTCTCTATGCACTTAAGAATAGAAAACAAGTTTATACAAGAAAAGAAAAAGAAAAAAAAATGCACTGGGTTCATGTTTCTGACTATTCATAAGTGATGAAAAAATATGTTTTCAAGGTACTAATGAAGGTGTCATAGGTTCCTATAGTTTTGAGTTGTTCTGGCAATTTGTTCCACAAAGTGGCTGCGTATGAGAAAGACCTTTCCCCGTATGACAATTCAGTAAGATAGGAAGGAGCTAGCTTTTGTAAACATTGATAGGTTAATAACAGTATTTTGAACTGGATACGAGACTTAATCGGCAACCAATGCAGATCTCTTAAGACTGGTGATATTGACTCATGCTTCTTTGACCGTGTAACAAGTCGCGCTGCAGAATTTTGAAGGAGATGTAGTCTTTAATTTAAGAAGATGGAAGACCAAAAAGCAAACTATTACAGACATCGAAATGGCACATAACGAAAGCATTAATTCATCGTTCAGTGGTTGATTTGTCTAAAAAACTTCGGATTTTACCAATTTTATATAACCCAAATGATGCTGATCGACATTTATGTGAGACAAGATTTTCAAATGTAAACTTATCGTCAAAAATAACACCTAGATTTCTGAATGTTTTAGTTGCATGAACAGGAGTGCCATTTATGTTCAATGTTAATATTGGGTTGCTTGATCTGTGGCGCGAAGAAAGATGAAGAAATTCAGTCTTAGTATCATTGAGCTTTAAACCATTTACTTGAGACCATTCTTTGAATGATTGCACACAATTTGATATTTCTGCAGTAACATGAACAATGAACATGAAGAAACGTTGTCCTCTTAGAGCTAGTCTTCCTTGCGAGACACGCGAAAGTAAAGAAAAAAGCATTATTCGTTGCTAAGATAGTTTAGACTATACATCGGCAGTTCTTCTTCTTCTTCTTCTTCTTCTTCTTCTTCTTCTTCTTCTTCTTCTTCTTCTTCTTCTTTTTTTTATGGGGGATTGGGGGCAGGAGATATTTCTCATATTAGTCCACCGGGGAGGGAGGAGGAGGATGAGGCCAGACACCCTCTGAAAATATTCTGAAGTCGTTTTCCAATCTCGTTTCATTGGTTATAGCATGAAGCAACAATATGGCAACTAACAAGGCAAGCCATCACTCTTTTAATGTGTTATGCGCCGGATACCAGTTGGGTAATCCTTAGGTAAACAGGCGGTTTTCCAGTGGTCATGACAACGGGTCCACGGAGGTCATGACCCTTAATTAACACAACAGATGGGGGATAAGAGCTTGAGTTAGTGTCCATGCAGAAGAAGTTTGTATACTTTGCATGCACTAGCTAGCTTTCACTATATAGTAAACGTGAGCTGTACATGTTGAGAGTTCTCCCGATCTAAATCATCAACTTGATTCTCTGTCCTCCTTTCATTACGGGGTATTGATGAATAAAGTTAATTTCTTACAACAAAATGTTAGTCTAGCTTGCGAGACTAACATTTTGTTAGAAGAAACGTTGTCCTCTTAGAGCTAGTCTTCCTTGCAAGACACGCGAAAGTAAAGAAAAAAGCATTATTCGTTGCTAAGATAGTTCAGACTACTTCGCCAGTTGCAAAAAGGCTTCGATCTTTCTTAACAACACATCGATCGATGATTTTCTTCGTAGAAGAAACGTTGCCCTCGTAGAGCTAGTCTTCCTTGCGAGACACGCGAAAGTAAAAAAAAAAAAGCATTATTCGTTGCTAAGATAGTTCAGACTACTTCGCCAGTTGCAAAAAGGCTTCGATCTTTCTTTACAACACATCGATCGATGATTTTCTTCGTAGGAGAAACGTTGCCCTCTTAGAGCTAGTCTTCCTTGCGAGACACGCGAAAGTAAAGAAAAAAGCATTATTCGTTGCTAAGATAGTTCAGACTACTTCGCCAGTTGCAAAAAGGCTTTGATCTTTCTTTACAACACATCGATCGATGATTTTCTTCGTAGGAGAAACGTTGCCCTCTTAGAGCTAGTCTTCCTTGCGAGACACGCGAAAGTAAAGAAAAAAGCATTATTCGTTGCTAAGATAGTTCAGACTACTTCGCCAGTTGCAAAAAGACTTTGATCTTTCTTTACAACACATCGATCGATGATTTTCTTCGTAGAAGAAACGTTGCCCTCTTAGAGCTAGTCTTCCTTGACACGCGAAAGTAAAGAAAAAAGCATTATTCGTTGCTAAGATAGTTCAGACTACTTCGCCAGTTGCAAAAAGGCTTCGATCTTTCTTTACAACACATCGATCGATGATTTTCTTCGTAGAAGAAACGTTGCCCTCTTAGAGCTAGTCTTCCTTGCGAGACACGCGAAAGTAAAGAAAAAAGCATTATTCGTTGCTAAGATAGTTCAGACTACTTCGCCAGTTGCAAAAAGGCTTCGATCTTTCTTTACAACACATCGATCGATGATTTTCGTCGTAGGAGAAACGTTGCCCTCTTAGAGCTAGTCTTCCTTGCGAGACACGCGAAAGTAAAGAAAAAAGCATTATTCGTTGCTAAGATAGTTTAGACTATACATCGGCAGTTCTTCTTCTTCTTCTTCTTCTTCTTCTTCTTCTTCTTCTTCTTCTTCTTCTTCTTCTTTTTTTTATGGGGGATTGGGGGCAGGAGATATTTCTCATATTAGTCCACCGGGGAGGGAGGAGGAGGATGAGGCCAGACACCCTCTGAAAATATTCTGAAGTCGTTTTCCAATCTCGTTTCATTGGTTATAGCATGAAGCAACAATATGGCAACTAACAAGGCAAGCCATCACTCTTTTAATGTGTTATGCGCCGGATACCAGTTGGGTAATCCTTAGGTAAACAGGCGGTTTTCCAGTGGTCATGACAACGGGTCCACGGAGGTCATGACCCTTAATTAACACAACAGATGGGGGATAAGAGCTTGAGTTAGTGTCCATGCAGAAGAAGTTTGTATACTTTGCATGCACTAGCTAGCTTTCACTATATAGTAAACGTGAGCTGTACATGTTGAGAGTTCTCCCGATCTAAATCATCAACTTGATTCTCTGTCCTCCTTTCATTACGGGGTATTGATGAATAAAGTTAATTTCTTACAACAAAATGTTAGTCTAGCTTGCGAGACTAACATTTTGTTAGAAGAAACGTTGTCCTCTTAGAGCTAGTCTTCCTTGCAAGACACGCGAAAGTAAAGAAAAAAGCATTATTCGTTGCTAAGATAGTTCAGACTACTTCGCCAGTTGCAAAAAGGCTTCGATCTTTCTTAACAACACATCGATCGATGATTTTCTTCGTAGAAGAAACGTTGCCCTCGTAGAGCTAGTCTTCCTTGCGAGACACGCGAAAGTAAAAAAAAAAAGCATTATTCGTTGCTAAGATAGTTCAGACTACTTCGCCAGTTGCAAAAAGGCTTCGATCTTTCTTTACAACACATCGATCGATGATTTTCTTCGTAGGAGAAACGTTGCCCTCTTAGAGCTAGTCTTCCTTGCGAGACACGCGAAAGTAAAGAAAAAAGCATTATTCGTTGCTAAGATAGTTCAGACTACTTCGCCAGTTGCAAAAAGGCTTTGATCTTTCTTTACAACACATCGATCGATGATTTTCTTCGTAGGAGAAACGTTGCCCTCTTAGAGCTAGTCTTCCTTGCGAGACACGCGAAAGTAAAGAAAAAAGCATTATTCGTTGCTAAGATAGTTCAGACTACTTCGCCAGTTGCAAAAAGACTTTGATCTTTCTTTACAACACATCGATCGATGATTTTCTTCGTAGAAGAAACGTTGCCCTCTTAGAGCTAGTCTTCCTTGACACGCGAAAGTAAAGAAAAAAGCATTATTCGTTGCTAAGATAGTTCAGACTACTTCGCCAGTTGCAAAAAGGCTTCGATCTTTCTTTACAACACATCGATCGATGATTTTCTTCGTAGAAGAAACGTTGCCCTCTTAGAGCTAGTCTTCCTTGCGAGACACGCGAAAGTAAAGAAAAAAGCATTATTCGTTGCTAAGATAGTTCAGACTACTTCGCCAGTTGCAAAAAGGCTTCGATCTTTCTTTACAACACATCGATCGATGATTTTCGTCGTAGGAGAAACGTTGCCCTCTTAGAGCTAGTCTTCCTTGCGAGACACGCGAAAGTAAAGAAAAAAGCATTATTCGTTGCTAAGATAGTTTAGACTATACATCGGCAGTTCTTCTTCTTCTTCTTCTTCTTCTTCTTCTTCTTCTTCTTCTTCTTCTTCTTCTTCTTCTTTTTTTATGGGGGATTGGGGGCAGGAGATATTTCTCATATTAGTCCACCGGGGAGGGAGGAGGAGGATGAGGCCAGACACCCTCTGAAAATATTCTGAAGTCGTTTTCCAATCTCGTTTCATTGGTTATAGCATGAAGCAACAATATGGCAACTAACAAGGCAAGCCATCACTCTTTTAATGTGTTATGCGCCGGATACCAGTTGGGTAATCCTTAGGTAAACAGGCGGTTTTCCAGTGGTCATGACAACGGGTCCACGGAGGTCATGACCCTTAATTAACACAACAGATGGGGGATAAGAGCTTGAGTTAGTGTCCATGCAGAAGAAGTTTGTATACTTTGCATGCACTAGCTAGCTTTCACTATATAGTAAACGTGAGCTGTACATGTTGAGAGTTCTCCCGATCTAAATCATCAACTTGATTCTCTGTCCTCCTTTCATTACGGGGTATTGATGAATAAAGTTAATTTCTTACAACAAAATGTTAGTCTAGCTTGCGAGACTAACATTTTGTTAGAAGAAACGTTGTCCTCTTAGAGCTAGTCTTCCTTGCGAGACACGCGAAAGTAAAGAAAAAAGCATTATTCGTTGCTAAGATAGTTCAGACTACTTCGCCAGTTGCAAAAAGGCTTCGATCTTTCTTAACAACACATCGATCGATGATTTTCTTCGTAGAAGAAACGTTGCCCTCGTAGAGCTAGTCTTCCTTGCGAGACACGCGAAAGTAAAAAAAAAAGCATTATTCGTTGCTAAGATAGTTCAGACTACTTCGCCAGTTGCAAAAAGGCTTCGATCTTTCTTTACAACACATCGATCGATGATTTTCTTCGTAGGAGAAACTTTGCCCTCTTAGAGCTAGTCTTCCTTGCGAGACACGCGAAAGTAAAGAAAAAAGCATTATTCGTTGCTAAGATAGTTCAGACTACTTCGCCAGTTGCAAAAAGGCTTCGATCTTTCTTTAGAACACATCGATCGATGATTTTCTTCTTAGGAGAAACGTTGCCCTCTTAGAGCTAGTCTTCCTTGCGAGACACGCGAAAGTAAAGAAAAAAGCATTATTCGTTGCTAAGATAGTTCAGACTACTTCGCCAGTTGCAAAAAGACTTCGATCTTTCTTTACAACACATCGATCGATGATTTTCTTCGTAGAAGAAACGTTGCCCTCTTAGAGCTACTCTTCCTTGCGAGACACGCGAAAGTAAAGAAAAAAAGCATTATTCGTTGCTAAGATAGTTTAGACTATACATCGCCAGTTGCAAAAAGATACATCGATGTTTAGTTACAACACATCGATCGATGATTTTCTTCGTAGAAGTAACGTTGCCCTCTTATAGAGCTAGTCTTCCTTGCAAGACACGCAAAAGTAAAGAAAAAAGCATTATTCGTTGCTAAGATAGTTCAGACTACTTCGCCAGTTGCAAAAAGGCTTCGATCTTTCTTTACAACACATCGATCGATGATTTTCTTCGTAGGAGAAACGTTGCCCTCTTAGAGCTAGTCTTCCTTGCGAGACACGCGAAAGTAAAGAAAAAAGCATTATTCGTTGCTAAGATAGTTTAGACTATACATCGGCAGTTCTTCTTCTTCTTCTTCTTCTTCAGGAGATATTTCTCATATTAGTCCACCGGGGAGGGAGGAGGAGGATGAGGCCAGACACCCTCTGAAAATATTCTGAAGTCGTTTTCCAATCTCGTTTCATTGGTTATAGCATGAAGCAACAATATGGCAACTAACAAGGCAAGCCATCACTCTTTTAATGTATTATGCGCCGGATACCAGTTGGTTAATCCTTGGGTAAACAGGCGGTTTTCCAGTGGTCATAACAACGGGTCCACGGAGGTCATGACCCTTAATTAACACAGCAGATGGGGGATAAGAGCTTGAGTTAGTGTCCATGCAGAAGAAGTTTGTATACTTTGCATGCACTATCTAACTTTGACTATATAGTATACATGAGCTGTACATGTTGAGAGTTCTCCTAATCTAAATCATCAACTTGATTTTCTGTCCTCCTTTCATTACGGGGTATTGATGAATAAAGTTAATTTCTTACAACAAAATGTTAGTCTAGCTTGCGAGACACGCGAAAGTAAACAACGCATCATTCGTTGCCAAGATAGTTTAGACTACATCACCAGTTGCAAAAAGATACATCTACATAAGAGTTTAGGCCAACCCAGTATAGCATATCCATATTTTAAATTTTTAAATTTCAGAGAAATGATCTTTGATAGATATCTCATCGAATTAGGGCTGCTCATTGATGCACCGAAAGGAATAAAGGGGTCTATGGAGCCCCCAATCTCGTAAAAATATTCACCGAATGGAAGTTTTTTATTCTATTGAAATTCCAAATTATTCGACAAGGGGGCGCTTGATGTGGCCCCGCTAGCTCAGATTTTCTTTAAATCTCTTTAAATTTCACAGAAATGATCTTTGATAGATATCTCATCGAATTCGGGGTGCACATTGATGCACAGAAAGGAATAAAGGGGTCTATGGAGCCCCCAAACTCGTAAAAATGTTCACCGAATTAAAGTTTTTTATTCTAGTGAAATTTCAAATTTTTCGAGAGGGGGGCGCTCGAAGTGGCCCCGCTAGCTCAGATTTTCTTTAAATCTCTTTAAATTTCACAGAAATGATCTTTGATAGATATCTCATCGATTTGGGGGTGCACATTGATGCACAGAAAGGGATAAAGGGGTCTATGGAGCCCCCAAACTCGTAAAAATGTTCACCGAATTAAAGTTTTTTATTCTAGTGAAATTTCAAATTATTCGACATGGGACGCTCGAAGTGGCCCCGCTAGCTCAGATTTTCTTTAAATCTCGTTAATTTTCACAGAAATGATCTTTGATAGATATCGCGTCGAAAACGGGGGTGCTCATTGATGCACAGAAAGCGTTAAAGGGGTCTATGGAGCCCCAAAATCGGTAAAAAATATTCACCGAATTGACACTTGATAAGGCGGAATTTCCAGATTATTCGACAAGGGGGCGCTTGATGTGGCCCCGCTAGCTCAGATTTTCTTTAAATCTCTTTAAATTTCACAGATATGATCTTTGATAGATATCTCATCGATTTGGGGGTGCACATTGATGCACAGAAAGGAATAAAGGGGTCTATGGAGCCCCCAAACTCGTAAAAATGTTCACCGAATTAAAGTTTTTTATTCTAGTGAAATTTCAAATTATTCGACATGGGACGCTCGAAGTGGCCCCGCTAGCTCAGATTTTCTTTAAAACTCTTTAAATTTCACAGAAATGATCTTTGATAGATATTTCATCGAAATGGGGGTGCACATTGATGCACAGAAAGGGATAAAGGGGTCTATGGAGCCCCCAAAGTGGTAAAAAATATTTACCGAATTGACACTTGATAAGGCGGAATTTACAAATTATTCGACAAGGGGACGCTAGATGTGGCCCCGCTAGCTCAGATTTTCTTTAAATCTCTTTAAATTTCACAGGAATGATCTTTGATAAATATCTCATCGAAATGTGGGTGCACATTGATTCACAGAATGGGATAAAGGGGTATATGGAGCCCCCAAATCGGTAAAAAATATTCACCGAATTGACACTTGATAAGGCGGAATTTCCAGATTATTCGACAAGGGGGCGCTTGATGTGGCCCCGCTAGCTCAGATTTTCTTTATATCTCTTTACATTTCACAGAAATGATCTTTGATAGATATCTCATCGAATTAGGGCTGCTCATTGATGCACCGAAAGGGATAAAGGGGGCTATGGAGCCCCCAATCTCGTAAAAATATTCACCGAATGGAAGTTTTTTATTCTATTGAAATTCCAAATTATTCGACAAGGGGGCGCTCGAAGTGGCCCCGCCAGCTTAGATTTTCTTTCAATCTCTTTAAATTTCACAGAAATGATCTTTGATAGATATCTCATCGATTTGGGGGTGCACATTGATGCACAGAAAGGAATAAAGGGGTCTATGGAGCCCCCAAACTCGTAAAAATGTTCACCGAATTAAAGTTTTTTATTCTAGTGAAATTTCAAATTATTCGACATGGAACGCTCGAAGTGGCCCCGCTAGCTGAGATTTTCTTTAAATCTCTTTAAATTTCACAGAAATGATCTTTGATAGATATCGCATCGATTTGGGGGTGCTCATTGATGCACAGAAAGGGATAAAGGGGTCTATGGAGCCCCCAAACTGATAAAAATATTCATCGAATTGAAGTTTTTTATTCTATTGAAATTCCAAATTATTCGACAGGGGGGCGCTCGCAGTGGCCCCGCTAGCTCAGATTTTCTTTCAATCTCTTTAAATTTCACAGAAATGATCTTTGATAGATATCTCATCTATGTGGGGGTGCACATTGATGCACAGAAGGGAATAAAGGGGTCTGTGGAGCCCCCAAACTCGTAAAAATGTTCACCGAATTAAAGTTTTTTATTCTAGTTAAATTTCAAATTATTCGACATGGGACGCTCGAAGTGGCCCCGCTAGCTCAGATTTTCTTTAAATCTCTTTAAATTTCATAGAAATGATCTTTGATAGATATCGCATCGAATTCGGGGTGCACATTGATGCACAGAAAGGGATAAAGGGGTCTATGGAGCCCCCAAACTCGTAAAAATATTCACCGAATTGACACTCGATAAGGCGGAATTTCCAAACTATTCGACAAGGGGGCGCTTGATGTGGCCCTGCTAGCTCAGAATTTCTTTAAATCTCTTTAAATTTCACAGAAATGATCTTTGATAGATATCTCATCCATTTTGGGTGCACATTGATGCACAGAAAGGAATAAAGGGGTCTATGGAGCCCCCAAACTCGTAAAAATGTTCACCGAATTGAAGTTTTTTATTCTATTCAAATTCAAAATTATTCGACAGGGGGGCGCTCGAAGTGGCCCCGCCAGCTCAGATTTTCTTTAAATCTCTTTAAATTTCACAGAAATGATCTTTGATAGATATCTCATCGATTTGGGGATGCACATTGATGCACAGAAAGGAATAAAGGGGTCTATGGAGCCCCCAAACTCCTAAAAATATTCACCGAGTTGAAGTTTTTTATTCTATTGAAATTCCAAATTATTCGACATGGGGGCGCTCGAAGTGGCCCCGCTAGCTCAGATTTTCTTTAAAACTCTTTAAATTTCACAGAAATGATCTTTGATAGATATTTCATCGAAATGGGGGTGCTCATTGATGCACAGAAAGGGATAAAGGGGTCTATGGAGCCCCCAAAGTGGTAAAAAATATTCACCGAATTGACACTTGATAAGGCGGAATTTACAAATTATTCGACAAGGGGACGCTAGATGTGGCCCCGCTAGCTCAGATTTTCTTTAAATCTCTTTAAATTTCACAGAAATGATCTTTGATAAATATCTCATCGAAATGGGGGTGCACATTGATTCACAGAATGGGATAAAGGGGTATATGGAGCCCCCAAATCGGTAAAAAATATTCACCGAATTGACATTCGATAAGGCGGAATTTCCAAATTATTCGACAATGGGGCGCTTGATGTGGCCCCGCTAGCTCAGATTTTCTTTAAATCTCTTTAAATTTCACAGAAATGATCTTTGATAGATATCTCATCGAATTCGGGGTGCACATTGATGCACAGAAAGGGATAAAGGGGTCTATGGAGCCCCCAAACTGATAAAAATATTCATCGAATTGAAGTTTTTTATTCTATTGAAATTCCAAATTATTCGACAGGGGGGCGCTCGCAGTGGCCCCGCTAGCTCAGATTTTCTTTCAATCTCTTTAAATTTCACAGAAATGATCTTTGATAGATATCTCATCTATGTGGGGGTGCACATTGATGCACAGAAGGGAATAAAGGGGTCTGTGGAGCCCCCAAACTCGTAAAAATGTTCACCGAATTAAAGTTTTTTATTCTAGTTAAATTTCAAATTATTCGACATGGGACGCTCGAAGTGGCCCCGCTAGCTCAGATTTTCTTTAAATCTCTTTAAATTTCATAGAAATGATCTTTGATAGATATCGCATCGAATTCGGGGTGCACATTGATGCACAGAAAGGGATAAAGGGGTCTATGGAGCCCCCAAACTCGTAAAAATATTCACCGAATTGACACTCGATAAGGCGGAATTTCCAAACTATTCGACAAGGGGGCGCTTGATGTGGCCCTGCTAGCTCAGAATTTCTTTAAATCTCTTTAAATTTCACAGAAATGATCTTTGATAGATATCTCATCCATTTTGGGTGCACATTGATGCACAGAAAGGAATAAAGGGGTCTATGGAGCCCCCAAACTCGTAAAAATGTTCACCGAATTGAAGTTTTTTATTCTATTCAAATTCAAAATTATTCGACAGGGGGGCGCTCGAAGTGGCCCCGCCAGCTCAGATTTTCTTTAAATCTCTTTAAATTTCACAGAAATGATCTTTGATAGATATCTCATCGATTTGGGGATGCACATTGATGCACAGAAAGGAATAAAGGGGTCTATGGAGCCCCCAAACTCCTAAAAATATTCACCGAGTTGAAGTTTTTTATTCTATTGAAATTCCAAATTATTCGACATGGGGGCGCTCGAAGTGGCCCCGCTAGCTCAGATTTTCTTTAAAACTCTTTAAATTTCACAGAAATGATCTTTGATAGATATTTCATCGAAATGGGGGTGCTCATTGATGCACAGAAAGGGATAAATGGGTCTATGGAGCCCCCAAAGTGGTAAAAAATATTCACCGAATTGACACTTGATAAGGCGGAATTTACAAATTATTCGACAAGGGGACGCTAGATGTGGCCCCGCTAGCTCAGATTTTCTTTAAATCTCTTTAAATTTCACAGAAATGATCTTTGATAAATATCTCATCGAAATGGGGGTGTACATTGATTCACAGAATGGGATAAAGGGGTATATGGAGCCCCCAAATCGGTAAAAAATATTCACCGAATTGACACTCGATAAGGCGGAATTTCCAAATTATTCGACAATGGGCGCTTGATGTGGCCCCGCTAGCTCAGATTTTCTTTAAATCTCTTTAAATTTCACAGAAATGATCTTTGATAGATATCTCATCGAATTCGGGGTGCACATTGATGCACAGAAAGGGATAAAGGGGTCTATGGAGCCCCCACACTGGAAATATCTCACTGTGCCCTGGGGCTGTGCGCTCACTTCAGGTTGGTCATGAACCAAAGCAACAATATGGCAACTAACAAGGCAAGCCATCACTCTTTTAATGTGTTATGCGCCGGATACCCGTTGGTTAATCCTTGGATAAACAGGCGGTTTTCCAGTGGTCATGACAACGGGTTCATGGAGGTCATGACCCTTAATTAACACAACAGATGGGGGATAAGAGCTTGAGTTAGTGTCCATGCAGAAGAAGTTTGTATACTTTGCATGCACTAGCTAGCTTTGACTATATAGTAAACATGAGCTGTACATGTTGGGAGTTCTCCTAATCTAAATCATCAACTTGATTCTCTGTCCTCCTTTCATTACGGGGTATTGATGAATAAAGTTAATACATTTCTTACAACAAAATGTTAGTCTAGCTTGCGAGACACGCGAAAGTAAACAACGCATAATTCGTTGCAAAGATAGTTTAGACTACATCGATCTTTCTTTACAACACATCGATCGATGATTTTTTTCGTAGAAGAAACTTTGCCCTCTTAGAGCTAGTCTTCCTTGCGAGACACGCGAAAGTAAAAAAAAAAAGCATTATTCGTTGATAAGATAGTTCAGACTAAATCGCCAGTTGCAAAAAGGCTTCGATCTTTCTTTACAACACATCGATCGATGATTTTCTTCGTAGAAGAAACTTTGCCCTCTTAGAGCTAGTCTTCCTTGCGAGACACGCGAAAGTAAAGAAAAAAAGCATTATTCGTTGCTAAGATAGTTTAGACTATACATCGCCAGTTGCAAAAAGATACATCGATGTTTAGTTACAACACATCGATCGATGATTTTCTTCGTAGAAGTAACGTTGCCCTCTTATAGAGCTAGTCTTCCTTGCAAGACACGCAAAAGTAAAGAAAAAAGCATTATTCGTTGCTAAGATAGTTTAGACTAAATCGCCAGTTGCAAAAAGATACATCGATGTTTAGTTACAACTCATAGATGATTTTCTTCGTAGAGGAAATGTTCCCCTTTCAAACTACCAATGGACTGTTTATTAGCTTACTTGTTGGTAACATCGATCTTTCCAATTCAATCTTCAGTAACGAAGGTTTCAACTATACCCCTAACCCAATCGACCATTTTTGTCAAAACGGCACACTGCACAAATACACTGTCGATCTGTTGATCTCTCTAAGAATTCTTCGATAGATGTTCAGTAGGTATGGATGGATCATTTGTCCGCTGTTTTACGTCCTGTGATTGGTCAATACAAACATCGATGGAAAATATATGCATGATTTGATCATCGAACCCTTAAATGTGCGATCTTTCTGCCATCGATCCTTTTTGGCACCAAGCGCTAGGGAAAAGATCGATGTTTTAACCATCGAACTGTTTTTCGATCGATCTTTCTTCCATCGAACCTTAATGTCACCAAGGGCACGCCATACACGCCGCCATATTGCTTAGTCCTCGATCTTTTCAACTAGCCCACCAGACCGTGTGCTTCTCAATGCCTATTTATCGGATCTTCTCTATCAAAATAAATGGTCTTGTGCCTTCTTCACTTGAAATTTTGAAGTTGGCTTTTCCACTGCAGTTCACTTGCTTTTCATACATAAGTAACGTCAACTAATATCATGTACATTTTTTTTTGGAGGGGGAAGAGTTTGGTTCTCTTTCAATTAAGACACAAAGGTTAAATTTTTATTCTCTCAAGTTCAAGATAATATTGAACAGTTTTTTTTAAAAATCAATATCATTTTTAGTTCTCTTTCAAGAAGGCAGCCTGAGTTCATTTTGTTCACCGCCATCCTTGACACCCCCTCGGAAAAAAACCAAAACAGAACAAAACAAAACAACAGCAAAATACAATTTCATGTAGGCCTACACGTTAAAAATACATATATACTTCTCTTTTGTATCATGTAGATGACTTGCATAACGTTATACTTTTTGTACAGTGTTATCTGGTATAAAAAGGCCTACAAATTTGTTTTGATTTAAGGGTTTGTTCAACATGCTTCTGCCATGTTTCTTTTTATCTTTGATGATAATAAAGTCAGGACTTTATCGAGTAAAGCATAATCATCATAGAACCGTCAGCTTCTACCACTATTTTGGGGACTGCCGGTGATTTTGAATACAAGTACAGCACTTGTGCAATAAATTGTGATTTTGAGTGTTTTATATGTACAATAAGACATACTGCTGCAAAGTTCACATGTTAAATACCATTTTGGCAAAGAATTAGTCTAAAAATAAACTTGAGGCAATTTCAGTGACCATGCCCATTGCCTATTCCCTGCAGAACCCCGGCGTGCAATCAAAAAGTTAGGGAAAAAACGGGATTGCACGCGGCGTGTAGGCCGCCTACACGCCATCTTTTTAATGGCTAATAAATCATGACCCTTCCAAACAGGGTTAGACTGTTCCACTCTACTGAAGGGACGTACAGAAGTGAAGCCAAATGAGGGACTCGTTATTCGAAGGAGCAGACTCTAGGGGGCAATTAGAGGCGCGCGTGAAACCCGATTGTTTACCTTTTGAAGGCCATTGAGGTAGACTGTAATGTTGGAAGTCTTAATCAGAGTGAATTTCCAATACACCCATTTAATATAGTATTTCTTCTCCTCCTTATGTATTTCTTAGTTTCCCTTCTCTTTCTTTTTTCTATCATTTCCGTGTATATCTCTAATATATTTATTTATTTTACTTTTTCTTTTTTCCTCCTAATGTATTCTTTAGTTTACCCATTCTCTTTTTTAATATACTCTTATATAGTCCAATGCTCTTCCTTTTTGCCTTAATGAATTTGTTTTTTCCCTTTTATTTCTTTTCCTTATGAATTTTCTTCTTTACCCATCCTTCACTTTTCTTTTTAATACTTTTTATAATTTCTTCTTTATAATCATCTTTTTATATATTTCTTTTTTTTCCTTCGTTTTTTCTCTACATTGTGTGTTTTTTTGGTTTTCCCTGTTTTTTTAATTTCTTTATATTCTTATGTTTTACTTTCATTTTCTCGATCCACTTCTCTTTATATTTCCCAATGTATTTCTTTGTTTTCTTTTTTCCCTTATATATGTCTTTGTTTTCACCATTTTTTATTTTCCCTCTTTTCCTATGTTTTTTCAAATATTTCTTCTTTTTTTTTCTTTGTCCATTCTTATTTCCTCATTAGTTGTTGTTTCTTATTTTTCTTATTTCTTTGCTCTTCTTTTAAATCCTCTCCTTTAAATATTTCCTCATGTATTTCTTTGTTTTTCTTCATTTTTATCTAATCCGTATGTACTCTATACCTGTGAATTGTGATGTATTACTTTGTTCTTCCTTTTAGCCTTTTCTTTTTATGTATTTATGTGCCTTTCCTCTCTTTTCGTAGATTAGTATTTGTTTTCCCAATTCTTTTATCTACTGTTAAGATTTTGTTTCTTTTTCTTTTTTCTCTCTATTCTTTGCTAATGTATTTTTCCTTATCTTTTTTTCTCTTGATTTTCCTCTCTGGTCTTTTCCTCGTGTAGCTCTTTTTTCTTCTTTTTAGTGTATTCCCCTTTTCTTTTTTGTGTCCTATTTTTATATTTCCTATTCCATATTTCTGGTTGTTTTTTTCTTTTCTATTTCCTTCTCCATTTTCATATTTATAGATGCATTTAATTGCTATTTTAGTTTCACTTATCACGCCATGAACAATAAGTTTTCTATCATGTTGAAATCTACAAGCTTTGATCAAGAGCTACTGAGCAATATTGACCCTCCTGGGAAATTACAAATTTTGCCATAGACCCTCCCGAAGAATATTAGACTGACTTACAGTCGGGGATAAAGTGCCAGTAGTAAATACAATACTGTAATAAGTTATATTGTAAATATATATCCCATTAAAAAGGCCATATGATTTTTTCAAATTCTTTTATGTCCCCAGTAAAATCAATTTAGGCAGAGTCTACTGTAAAAATTACTTGACTTTGGGATGTGCATGCGCCCCTCTTCACCTTCTTTTATATCTCTCATGAACTCCATGCACACTACGATGGTGTTTTAAACTTGAGAAATGTAATTTGATTTTCTCTGGGCCGCCAAAAAGTCCCCCTCCCTCCAAACGCACACACACCCTCACGCACATTGATTTGTGGGGAACTGTATTATTTTCTCCTATTGTATTTTGTACCCTGCAAGCACTTCTCCTATTGTATTTTGTACCCTAAGCATGACGGAATAAAGGCCATCATTGTGTTCTGTTGTTCACTGTACCCCAAAACTGAATCTATGTAAGGCCACACACACACACACACACACGCACACACACACATGCACACACACACAAAGCGAGGCATGTAGAATCGTCGTTCCCTGTGGTTATGTTGTGGGGTTTTTTGTTTCTTTTTTCTTTTTTCTTTGTTTTTTCTTTGTTTTTTTTTTTTTGGGGGGGGGGTTGCTTTAACTAATACTTAGTTATTATTCTTATTATCTAATCATTTTTGTGCCATGTAAATCGATGGTCTAGGCCATCTACATGCCTAAACTTTGGCCAACGCATGTTTTTCCTGCAAACTTTTCTCTCTCTCTTCATCAATATCATCACCAGTGTCTGTCTTGGTTGCCTATATACCCATTGACAATGGGTATGCCAAAAAATAAGAGGAAAAACGTTTCCGTACTGTGTATTTTAATATGTGAATTAATAAACTAAAAATTATTTCTTGGCCATGATGGTTTTGTGCATGTTGGTCGAAATGAACTTATAACACGATAAAAATCCATTCTCCTTTTGTTGCAACCAAATGCTTTGGGTTTCATTTTTCTCTCTTTCTCTCACTTTATATAATGTGTATTAATTTATATAAATATATATATATATATATATATATATATATATATATATATGTATATATATATATATATATATATAATGTGAGAAGTCAATTGAATTGAATGAGAGAAATAATTTGCGTAGCTAAATTCATTGTTCCTCCTTACTGACTTCCTTTTTGGAAATAACTGCAGGGTTTGCAAAACACACACACCAAACTTTGCTAGCTTCATATAAAAAATCCAAATATTCTGTGACCTTGCAATTCATTTTGTAGTAAAAACTATCTAAAAATACCTCATTCAAAAAGTTCCTGCCACAAATGACCGAGTACAATGGTTAAAAAGTCACGTCAAAATCTTTTTGTACCCGGTTTTGCAGCATTGTCACATTGTTATTAAATAAATTATGTGCATCTTAGTAGATGAAATTCAAATATCAATTTAAATTCCAGAAAATACTCCTTGCAGACAAAGTTCATGATTGATATTCTTGTCATGAAAAAAATAATAATCTTGAAATCAACCCAAAACTTAAAACAGGGAGATTTTGACGACCCTTTTTTTGAAAACATTGGTGCTCTGTTATCCGTGACAGTAGAGATATGAATAATGTATAACATTAGACAGATTATGAGTCTAACATAACATAACTCTTTAACGTGACATTAATATCTAGATTATAGAGATGTAATTTTCTTTTTAAATTATAAGCATAAATGTATAAGCGTACCATAGTTCGGAATATATTTTTCTATATGCATGGTATAATATAAAGAAGATTACTCGTCATTAAGTGTTTTTAGACTTCATAAACTTCCGTGCACGAATCATAGGCGTTTTGAAGGAATGTACATTCACAACTTTGATATTTTTTGAAAGTTAAAAATGTTAACTGCTTTAATAGATTTTCGTCACTACTCCTATTACATACACCTGTATATAACATGCCTAAAGTCAATATGCCCTTTCCCTCCTGGGGTTCTTCACTGGCAGTTACATCAAATAACAACAGATATTACCTCACTTATCAATTACATGAATGCATGGGGACAGTTTCCAACTGGTATTGACTTTTCTTGTGCATGTCAGTCCTAATGAAGTTATTTACATATGCCCATTAAAAGGAATCGAATACACTGACCGACCACACACACCAAAAGCACACATATAGGAGTCAGTTTCAACACAAAATCTTTGAAATTAAATATATACATGCACTGCAACCTTCACTCAGCAAAAGTTCTAAACAAGTTTATACCACTAAAGGCTATTTAAATGTTTTTTTTTTCCTTTCTTATTCTCTCATCAGAGTCTCCTTTAGCAATGTCACATAATAATATTAGTCTACAAATATGATACCATAATAAGACTTACAATACTGTGAACATATATATGCTAACAAAAGGAATCGATGCGAGCTGAAAGAATGGAAGAAGAGCTGGAGGGGACGATCGAACTAGGAAGTAGGCGGTGTAGGCAGGCTCCAGGGAACGATTTTTTTTTTTACAGGGGTGCTGAGCACACAAATCTCAAAAAAAATTCTGACAAGCAAAAAAAAAAAAGAAAAAAAAAAGGGTTATCAGATTTTTGGGGACTAGTTTTCCTCCAAGATTCTCTGACACGCAAAAAAAAAAAAAGGGGGGGGGGTTATCAGATTTTTGGTGGTTTAGTTTTCACATATAATTCATAATTCTTATATATATATAGTCAACTACAGTATGTGCACAAAAAGTTGGGGGTGCTGCAACTTTTATTTTTTCACAGGGGTGCTATGCCCCCCCCCCCCAACTCTAACAAGTGAGGGGTGCTCCAGCACCCCCAGAACCCCCGTCTCCCAGGGGCCTGGGTATAGGGATTAATTATAATTATGCAGCCTTACTAATATATGGGGAATGTTTCTCCGTGAGCTCTTCCTCAACATAAGGGGTATACATGCATAATAATTACCACCACATCATACACTAATTTCCTGCATTATACTGGGCCTGCAAAATATGAGGCAATCGTACCTGTTGTAAACCGCTATAGCCGGCCGGCGGGCTCCATGTTGATGTTGCCATTGTTGCTTTGTCATGCTCGTTGACGTTGGTTCATCTCACTTCTCAGCATCTACCCCTCAGAAAAAGTACCACCATTGCCAAACGTGCGTCCAACATAAATTAGTGGGTGAATAGTTTGGTGTTTGTATTCCACACAATTTGATATTGATGAAATGAAAGGAGCCCTAAAATACGATGATATATTGCTATCTACATAAATTATAGAGCAAGACATTGTATAGAGGAAAACGCGCCAAATGTTGAAAAACGCGCCTAAGTCGGTGATAAGCTGTTTGTCATGCCCCGTGTATGTTTTGGCATGTTTTATGGATGCCATGGCAAGGGGGTATCGGTCAGGGAAATCAAATGACCTTGTCTGAGCATGGACCTAGGTCCATGGTCTGAGTAATGACTGTAAGCACAGTTTCCACCAAGTTAGGGTATGTAATGGATATTTATACGCTAATGTAATTTTGACCCCCCCCCCCCCATGTTTTATTTTTCTTCACGAAAGAGCTGCATGCATGGAGTATCCACATTCCCACTCCATACATCAAGAACAGGCGTGGAAAGTGGAAGAGGGAAAAATTGCCATTACTAGTTTTTAGCGTCAGCCGAGTTGACTTGTTTACTGATTCCATTTCTTTCACTCAAGGGTGGCTGAATAAGATAAATGTTGGAATTGGATTTCACTGTCCTACGTTTTCATTTTATTTTCTTGTTTGCTTGGGGGTATAAAAGATTGTTGAAAAATGTTTCATTGTGAGTATATAATGATGTAACATAAATTTAAGGTCTAAAGTTAAGACTACGAGAAAAAAAAAAACGAAAGCGAAAGGGAAATTGTCATCAATCGAGCTGCAACAGGTTACACCTCTTCCACCTCCCTGGTTACACCATAGTCGCGACGTCCACACGGAAAAATAACAGAGGTCACAAATTTCTTGCAGACCATGATTTTATTTTTTTCATGTAAGACTTGTATTCAAATAACCCGGGGGTTATTATTCATCGTGCTTCACTGTAGTGCAAGTTATGTAATTCCCAATTTCCCATGTGCCCATTGTATCGTAGAAATGATAGGCTCGTTATCATGGTTATGAGGCTCAAAATATATTATGCTTCTCAAGAAACGCGGCGCTACCCTTTCGAGTCACTGAAATGATTTAATATTATTTTGAAATCCCTCGACACAGTATCTTAATTCACAAAATTCGATGGAAACACCCTGAACAGTGGTAAGATTTTAGATGTGCACGTATGTCTAAGTATATATTAAACAGCACTAATTAGTTTAATAATAATAGAAATGTTTTATTGATTTTTAAAACGATACGAAGTATACCAGAACAAAAATAACACGATAATGACAAAATTAATATAATCAAATACAAAGAATTAACCCTCCCCCCAAAAAAAAAAAAAAAAAAAAAAAAAAAACCGCTATGTTTGCGAATGCATAATCGCATCTCTATGGATGGAGTCCACTTTGCATACATTAGTTGTTGTTATGTCGGGCAAACATCATTAAAGTCACGTGTGCAAGCATAGCCGCTCAATATCCATTGAACTGTTGCTAATAAAAGCTACCCCAGGCGAATCGAGAGTCTGGAAATGTAGGCTTATGAAAATAATGAAATCATCTAATAAGGGGAAGATGTGGAAGGGGTTCATTTAGTTTTATTTGCAAATTCATTAAATTAGATCAATTTCTTTCCTTCTAGCTCTCAAGTCTTATTTCTCTTCCTCGTTTCTTTTTCTCTACCTTTTTCTTGTTTATTGGGGGGGGGGGGGTAGAGCCAGGGACTGGAGGGTATGGTACTGGATTATGTGAATATATTATGTTGTATCAAAAAGCCTGCATGGAATAAGTGCATGGGGTCATGACCTCCATGTCCTTGCGTGGATAGGGCGAAGCACGTAATCATGCAGCATTTCCCTGGTATGTGGAAGCGTGTGCAATGAGGTATACGATGCCTGCTTGCATCCTTGTACCTCCTTGGTTCCTTGGTTCTAGTAAAATGCATAGATGCAAACCATTTGCCTCTGTATTTTAAAGGGTTTACTCAACTATTTAAGTGCTACCATCGTAGCATGGCTAGTGTAGCATCATCTGTATACCAAATTAATTTACCTAACGGCTGCTACTGAATGGTGAGAGTAAAAGTACAATGTAGTACAGGCTGATGAGCCAGTGCTTGTCACATCGAAATCATAAAAGGGTCAAGCTCTCAACCTTATAATGTTATTAACATCATGTTATCATTGCCATTATCATTGTTATTATTATTACTCTTATTTTATTATAATCGTTATCATTATCATTATTGTTATCAATGTTATTATCATTATTATTGGCATTACCATTATTATTATTATTATTATTATTATTATTATTATTATTATTATTATTATTATTATGAATATTATTATTATTGTCATCATCATTATCATTACTATTATCATCATCACCATAATCATCATCCTTATTGTTATTATATTGCCCATGTGAAATTCACCTAATTTCTATCATGTCGTCTTTCTTTTTGTCATGTTAAGACTTAGAAAATAAATAAAATGAATTACAAATATCTTATTTCAACATTTAAAAAAGCCCGAAAACGCCCCCTTTTCCCCTATCCTCATCAATATCCCCATGATCTTGATAATTTTAAACATATCAACGAAGTTTGCTACATCAAAGATCAACATTTTTTTTGCTGTATATAGAACTGGCTGATTTGTGTTCATGCATCAACGGCGGAAATGGGAGGGGGCAGGCGGCAGGGCTGGGCCAACGCCTTAAAAATGATCAAAAGAAAATGTCCCCTTCTAAGTGAACTGGTGCACCTCTCATGATTACACAAATTATGTGGTAATATCGCGTTTTGTTTATCTCATGTGCCCTTCAATCATTATAAGTCATGCAAAATTGGTACTTCTTCAGTAAAGACAATGACTCTAATTCATGTTCTTTATTTCACAGCAATTCTTCACCAACATGGTCCTTATCAAATCCAGGTAACATAAAAGATTGTCAAATTCGTTTTCTTCAATGAATCATTTTTCCTCATAAGATTTAATTTAAGAATATATTAGCTTGAATTGCTCCCTCAGTTCTCGACACTACCCCCCCCCCCCCCCGAGGTAAGGGTTAATCGTTCATAAAGTGGAATAGCTTGTAGTGTAAGATTAATTATTAGATTCCTGTAATCTCAAAACATTTTCACCCCAATAAAGACATAATATACTCGCCCAATGCTATCAATGCTAACCTTTTTGTCTATGTTTCCAGTTTTGAGAACTTTCTTTCATTCATTCTATATTCAGGACATTTATCATTTAATTCGACTACAGAAAGTATGTATTCTTAAATATTCCTTATTCAGGGGTCTAAATCATCTTTGGCCTTTGCAACTTACATAAAATGAAGTTTTAAAAAAGATTGGAAGGCTTGATTTTGATATTTTTTTTTCAAACCTACAGTTCTCTCAACTTAAAGGTCATGTAAAGTTTTGGTAAGCCCTCAAAAACTGTTCTTCAGATTTCTTCAATTTTTGTCGATAAATAGCAAGATACAGCAATACTAAGACACTGTGAAGATTTCGCCTCCTAAAGTTTAATATCAAACAAATAAGAGGCAAAAATTAATTTGTGTGCCGGGACAGGCACGTAAAATCCTAACAAAGGCAGCATGTGCTATACACTGTAAACACACGTGTAAAACCAATGATGAGTAGCTACACACTGTGCACACACGCTGTCTCTATGCGAAGCCCCAAGATTGCTGTGCGGGGAGCCGTCGGGGTGGAAGGGTCCTAGCATAATGGCATTGATCAAGCATTCCTTACAGATATTTACACTGAAATTCACCAGAAATCATAGATGGAAAACCAAATGATCTCTTACAGACATCTTTTGATACAAGAAGAACAACATGAGACTATATTTAACATGAGACTATATTTAACATGTAACGTCAGACCATAATTATAAGGCTTGAAATTCATCATTTTCGTTGATATTATAAAATTATGAAAGGTGTATTGACATTTTCAATTTTGACCTCAAAATTACCTGCAACAAGTTGAACCCTATTTTACGATATAATATTGAATTGCCATAATTCCCAAAGTATGTTCTGTCATACACTTAAAATTCTTTTCATTTCTGGATTACACCTTTATCACCAAAGCCTGAAGGTAAAATATATTCCCCACCCCCCCCCCCCCTTCTTCGCTGGAGACATCTCTCTTTCTTCGGAGTTGCGTCAGTGACTTGAGATTGTGTACAGTTGTACTTGCTCTTTGTTCGGGTCGTTATATGCTTCAAGTTCTACCACTTAATTTGATTTATGAATTTTATCTTGTGAAATAACTATCAATTAATCAATTAATGGAAAGGAAAGGGAGCATTTATCATAAGTGAAAAAGGGCATTCGTCAGACTTGAAAAATTGCACTCATCACCAGCATTGAAAAGGGTGCAATAATGTAAAGGAGGGGGCACTTTTCAGAATGAGAAAGAACCACTCATGTTTTGTGTCGATTTCTCAACTTTAAAGGCAATTTCATTTTACATTTATACTGTTAATTATATTGTACCAAAAAAAAATTCTCTAAAGAATTTCTAGCAAACATATAACTCCATTCAAATTACGACATAAGCAACACATTCTAAACCCTGTCATACTCAGACCACTCAGTCACCAGTATTGGCTCTGCGGTTAAAGCCGAGCGGTCCCGCCCAGAGTTCCGGGGAAAGAACCACTCAGGGTTGATGTCGATTTTTATACTTTACAGACAGTTTCATTTTAAATTTTGTAATGCCAATCATATTGTACAACATATTTCTGTCTACGAAATTTCTAGCAAACATAAACTTCTATTCTAACTACAACATGTGCAACTCAATCTAAACCCTGTCATACTAAGACCACTCAGCTACCAGAATAGGCTCTCCGGTTAAAGCCCGGGCGTTACCGCCCAGAGTTCCGGGGGAAAGAACCACTCTGGTTTGATGTCGATTTTTATACTTTACAGACAGTTTCATTTTAAATTTATAATGCCAATCATATTGTACAACATATTTCTATCTACAGAATTTCTAGCTAACATATAACTCTATTCTAACTACAACATGTGCAACTCATTCTAAACCCTGTCATACTCAGACCACTCAGCCACTAGTGTTGTGTCTACAGTTAAAGCCGAGCGGTGCCGCCCAGAGTTCCGGGGAAAGAACCACTCAGGGTTGGTGTCGATTTTTACACTTTACAGTTTCATTTTAAATTTATAATGCCAATCATATTGTACAACATATTTCTGTCTACGAAAGTTCTAGCAAAAAAATAACTCTATTTTAACTACAACATGTGCAACTCATTCTAAACCCTGTCATACTCAGACCACTCAGTCACCAGTATTGGCTCTACGGTTAAAGCCGAGCGGTCCCGCCCAGAGTTCTGGGGGAAAGAACCACTCTGGGTTATTGTCGATTTATATACTTTACAGACAATTCTATTTCACATTTATGCTGCCAATTATATTGTACGACCTATTTTTAGCTACATACTTTCTAGCAAGAATATAACTGCAGTCTAACTACAACATAAGCAACACATTCTAAACCCTGTCATACTCGGACCACTCAGTCACCAGTATTGGCACTACGGTTAAAGCCGGGCGGTACCGCCCAGAGTTCCGGGGAAAGAACCACTCAGGGTTGATGTCGATTTTTATACTTTTCAGACAGTTTCATTTTAAATTTATAATGCCAATCATATTGTACAATATATTTCTATCTACAGAATTTCTAGCAAACATATAACTCTATTCAAAATACAACATGTACAACTCATTCTAAACCATGTCATACTCTGACCACTCAGTCACCAGTATTGGCTCTACTGTTAAAGCCGGGCGGTACTGCCCAGAGTTCCGGGGAAAGAACCACTCAGGGTTGATGTCGATTGTTATACTTTACAGACAGTTTCATTTTTAATTTATAATTCCAATCATATTGTACAACATATTTCTGTCTACTAAATTTCTAGCAAACTTATAACTCTATTCTAACTACAACATCTGCAACTCATTCTAAACCCTGTCATACTCTGACCACTCAGCCACCAGTGTTGGGTCTACGGTTAAAGCCGAGCGGTGCCGCCCAGAGTTCCGGGGGAAGAACCACTCAGGGTTGGTGTCGATATTATACCTTACAGACAGTTTCATTTTAAATTTATAATACCAATCATATTGTACAACATATTTCTATTTACGGAATTTCTAGCAAACATATAACTTTATTGATTTCTAACTACAACATGTGCAACTGATTCTAAACCCTGTCGTACTCAAGCCACTATAGCTCTGCCAGGTCTTACTCAGGTAAGTTTAGTGGTGTACATTCTCGGTTTGAGGGTCCATTTTAGTCAAATTCTATTTACATCATGTACATTGGTATAACCTATATTCTTTCCATCTGTGAAATTTCTAAGGAGCACGTGAATCACATTTTATGGAAAATCATATTCTATACCGTTAAATTACAACCAAACACCAATGTTGGATTTAGAGTTTAAGGAAAAGAACCACTTAGATTTTGTGCCGATTTTCAACCTTAACCGAATTCAAATTTGGTTTTAAATACTGATTATTGTGTTGCACAATTATGGAATCTCTTAGGAGCATGTGCATCAAATGTTAAAGACAATATGCCACTTACTTAGTCGTGTAGTAGAGGCTATATATGAAAAATATATTATATAGGCCTACTCGTCCAAACAAACACCTATCTGCTAATGTTGAATATGAAGTTTACTCTGAGCGGTCCAGCCCGGAGAAGGAGAATAAATCTCCGATCTTGTGTCGATCCTGATTAATTGATATACTTCCCCAGGATATCATGATAATGTTTTCCAGTATGGTAAGAAGAATTTTCTCTAGAACCCTTTTAGGAATGACATAATGACGAATCAAAGACAGAGTTTTCCATCGCCATAGTCATAGCTGATGTACAATGATTATGAACCCTAACCGTCTTGTTACGTTCTGGCAAGCTCATTGTTACTTGAAATTCCAAAATGCTACGGAGCTGAAATTTCATCCCTTTAATCCTCAGACACATAAAACATCATCATTTAATTTTGGTGATTTTACATTAGGTTCTTATATTTTTAAAAAATCATTTTGTTCGTTTCTTATTACGCCCTCTATGACTGAATTACTTGCCATTATGTGATTTTTTTTCTTCAGAGTGACACTAATTTCTCATATTCCAAATTGTTTTTAGTATTCGACCTGGTCTTACCAATTCCATCTTATAGTAAATGTTTCATCCCATCATTTACCCTTTATGTATTTGTATTTATTCATAAATTTCAACTCTTTTTGTCATTTTATCTTTAAAAAAAAGAGGGCAATATATTGTTTTGTTACAGTCACCTAATGATTAATAATAATTTTCACAGGATCAGATTCAATGCATCGAATTAAATTTTAAATATATCAAACAATCAAACATCCAGCTCAAAGAGCAAGTAGCTAAAATCTCGAGTTAATACTGATTCAACTGAAGAAAGATGGGGGGAGGGGGATCTAGTTTACCAGCGTCCTAAAATCTTTGGGTTTTACGCAGAGCATTTTCTGGATATAGGTGTAATACACATATGAGATGAATGAAAAGTTTATGTTACACAAAATGCTTTTGAAACTAGCCCAATATTGATGGCGATGGCGAAAATATGGTTCGACGTGCTTTTACACCTGACATACAACAACGGAAACGACGAAATAGGTTTAGATTTTATTTATGATGAGGTACAATAGAAAGAGTGGCGATTCGAGGTGGGGGGGGGGGGGGGGGGGGGGTCGGAGGACTTGTCTCCCGGAAATTTGTAAGACTGAAAGAAAAATGTATAGCAACTAATGTATAAAATCTTCATGTACAATACCCTGTTTTATAAAGGCGTTTAAAGTGCTCTAAATAAAATGCTAAGTTTAGCTACAAAAATACAAAAGGTTATTGGTTGATCGCTACGCTCCCTTGCATAACTTGACAAGAATGTTGTCCCTATACTCGCCCCCCCCCCCCCCGACAACAAAATAATGTCTGCTCCTGAGAATAGGTGTGACATTTTCATGGAATTGATTTCATATAATTCATTAGTAGGGTGATAATGCTGGGAAATTATTCTCTTCAGAGAAAGTCTATGTTTTTGGTGGAAAAAGAAGAAAATTGTATCAAAAGTCTACCCATCTTTGCCCCTAAACTAATATTGATAACAGAAAACACGAATAAGTATTTAGATAAATGTCAAGAATAATTTATTCTGTGTAAATCAATATACCTTGACCACAGATCATTAAAACTCCTGAACTCGGATGATTTAAAATTACATCATTTATGTAGACTTAAATAACTCATAGGGATGTTAGAAAGTTTTCAAAGTTGAAGACATGACCCCCAAAAAAACAAAAACAAAACAAAACAACAACAACAACAAAAACAAACAAACAAAAAAACACAAAAACACAAAAAACACAAAACACAAAAAACAACACTTTGAAGTCCAAGTGAAATGCAAAAAAAGAATAACCAATAATACAAAATGACAGTAGGACTTTTCTCCCTGCAGATCTGAGTTATGATACTTAGCATTTACTCATTTTAACTTTAAGATATAGAGCCTTACAAATAATAACACTGATACTGATACTGATACCGATACACTTTTTGACATTTCCTTTTGGTTATCTTTTATTTTAGTGTTTTCATTTTCAAATTTACATGCAATTTCTGTTCGTTTTATAACTATATAACTTATTTCATCTTTTGTCCCATATCTTTTTTAATAGTTTTTTTTTCTTACAGACCCATATTTCGTTTTTCATGTACACTTTGCTTTTGTCTTCCACATTTTAACTTTCTTTGCATCACATGTGTGTGTGTTTTAAAGGAATGTATTGCCTTATAGATGATTTATGTCATGTTTCATGATTTTAGTTCATTCCATTTCATTTCATTCACTGGTTCAACCATTCTATAAAAAAAAAAAAAAAAAAAGCCAAATTTACATAGTACATAATTACAAATCAATATGACTATTTCAATAATAAATATTTTTAAAATGGTCGGGATGCCCCAGAGAAGCAAGGCTTGTTTGAGGGGCTCCCTTGAAAAGTGAAATAGAGAAAGAGAAAAGGAAAATATATACATGTATACAAAAATGCAGTATACATGTACATGTATATGTATGTATATGTAGTGTTTAAATAAAAACTATTGCAACACTGCATCTAAGTATTGCATATAATAAAAATAAACATCTCTCTCTCTCTCTCTCTCTCTTTCACACACACACACACACAACACACACGCACACACGCACATCCTAAGAAAGAGATTGGGAAATAGAGATATAAAGAGCGAAGAGAAATACATGTGTAGCTACGCAATAAAATATTGCACAAGTTACATTAATGCATTATTTAAATGAGAACCCAAACATTTTATGACAAGTGTTTTAAAACGGGATAGGCTAGTACTATTTTTTTTTGTTACCGTCAAGCGCATTCCAATGTTGGATGGTATTTTAAAGAATTTTTTGCACAGTACAGTGCGCACCTAGCTTGGGTTTGCTTGCATCATTATTCCATATAATTAGTTTATTTGTATATTGGTTCATTTTTCTTCTTCCCTTATTCGGCCATCAGTCTGATAGTGTGCGAGACATGGGCGAGTCGGTTTCCCTATAGGCCTATTTCTTGTTTGCCCTGTTCCATAAACATGAAAATTATATTGAATAATTTATATATAGGTCATTACCATATCCTCTGTTCCTGATTTATAAAATTTCAGAAACAGGACTTTAAGAACTGTTCCTAAAATTTCTCATGTAAAACAATGTAGGAATTCGATGGGTAGGAGTGCATTGTTAGTGGTTAAGAAGAATGCTTAAATCGCGAACATGCTTGTCCATTTATTGATGGATTCGAATTTCCAAATGTTCGCATTCCGAGCCACCCGCGATTTGGAATGCTTATTGGGTAATGCTTATTTTATCAAAACGCATGATAAAACATGAGCAAGAACTTTCCCCCAAATCAGATTGAATGCTCATTTTAGGTTATAGAATGTTGATCTCAATGAGCATTCAATTTCAAAGGAATTCAAATGACTGTGCATCAGTTTGGCTGGTGTTTTGATAAATTCGACTGAGAAAAACTAGCAGTAGTGCCAGTAGTAGTAGTATAGTAGTAGTAGTAGTAGTAGTAGTAGTAGTAGTAGTAGTAGTAGTAGTAGTAGTAGTAGTAGTAGTAGCAGTATTACAGAACTAGTAAGACGACTATTACATGGTATAGGCATACCAGTAGCAGCAGCTAGGAGGTGGAAGAGGAAATCGTTTTGATGGATAATGCTTCGTTAGTAAATCTTGATTTGGCCAGGGAGATGTTACTAATATTTCCCTGATATGGCACTTCAAAACACACCAAAATGTTATTTTCATTTTATTCGCAAGGACATTGCACATACACCTGATCAGTTATTATGTATACGATACAGATCTAACAAGTAAAAACTATACATGTATCCTTGGCATCTCCGTGCTGTCTCCATGCAAGGACAGGTCATGACCCCACTCACTGTTAGTGCAGGCTTGATTTTTATATAATCATGGATATACTACTAGAGTAGTATATCCATAATATAATCCAGTACTAGCCCTCCCCCGACATTCTTCGGGCAAGAATATGAACTAGAAAAAAAAAGGAAGTAAACTAAGAAAGAAATTGACTGAATACAATGAATTTGTAACATCCACATTCAGTTCTAGTAGTCGTTCATCTCCATGATGTCAGAACTCCAAAAGCTTATCCGGAGCAATGACCCTAACTTTGACACTTTTTTTCTAATAAAAGCCCTTTTTACTTCCGATAAGTGCCCTTATCCCCTTCTGAAAAATGCCTTTTCCAAATCTGATAAGTGCCTTCTTTTCCTATCGATTCAATACCCTTTTCCCCTCCAAATAAATGTCCCTTTTAAAATTTGAGGAGTGTTTCTTTTTCATTCTGAAAAGTGCCCCCTCCTTTACATTATTGCACCCTTTTCCCTGCTGATGATGAGTGCAATTTTTCAAGTCTGACGAATGCCCTTTTTCACTTATGATAAATGCTCCCTTTCCTTTCCATTAATTGATTAATTGATAGTTATTTCACAAGAAAAAATTCATAAATCAAATCAAGTGGTAGAACTTGAAGCATATAACGACCCGAACAAAGAGCAAGTACAACTGTACACAATCTCAAGTCACTGACCCAACTCCGAAAGAGAGAGAGATGTCTCCAGCGAAGAAGGGGGGGGGGGGAATATATTTTACTTTCAGGCTTTGGTGATAAAGGTGTAATCCAGAAATGAAAATAATTTTAAGTGTATGACAGAACATACTTTGGAAAATATCTCAATTCAATATTATATCGTAAAATATGGTTCAACTTGTTGCAGGTAATTTTGAGGTCAAATTTGAAAATGTCAATACACCTTTCATATAATATCAACGAAAATGATGAATTTCAAGCTTTATATCGTCTGACGTTATGGAGTTAGCTATAGCATTCATATACAATGGGCAAGTATTAAGTTGAGAGAACTGTAGGTTTGAAGAAAAAAAAATCAAGCCTTCCGATCTTTTTAAAAACTTCATTTTATGTAAGTTGCAAAGGCCAAAGATGATTCAGACCCCTGAATAATGAATAATTAAGAATGCATACTTTCTGTAGTCGAATTAAATGACAAATGTCCTGAATATAATGAATGAAAGAAAGTTCTCATAGCTGGAAACATATAGACAAAAAGGTTAGCATTGATAGCATTGGGCGAGTATATTATGTCTTTATTGGGGTGAAAATGTTTTGAGATTACAATCTAATATTCAATCTTACACTACAAGCTATTCCTCTTTATGAACGATTAAGGGGTAGTGTCGAGAACTGAGGGAGTAATTCAAGCTAATATATTCTTAAATTAAATCTCATGAGGAAAAATGATTCATTGAAGAAAACGAATTTGACAATCTTTCATGTTACCTGGATTTGATAAGGACCATGTTGGTGAAGAATTGCTGTGAAATAAAGAACATGAATTAGAGTCATTGTCTTTACTGAAGAAGTACCAATTTTGCATGAATTATAATGATTGAAGGGCACATGAGATAAACAAAACGCGATATTACCACATAATTTGTGTCATCATCATGAGAGGTGCACCAGTTCACTTAGAAGGGAACATTTTCTTTTGAACATTTTTGTTAAGGCGTTGGCCCAGCCCTGCCGCATGCCCCCTCCCATTTCCGCCGTTGATGCATGAACACAAATCAGCCAGTTCTATATACAGCAAAAAAAAAAAAAAAAAAAAAAAAATGTTGATCTTTGATGTAGCAAACTTAGTTGATATTTTTAAAATTGTCAAGATCATGGGGATATTGATGAGGATAGGGGAAAAGGGGGCGTTTTCGGGCTTTTTTAAATGTTGAAATAAGATATTTGTAATTCATTTTATTTATTTTCTAAGTCTTAACATGACAAAAAGAAAGACGACATGATAGAAATTAGGTGAATTTCACATGGGCAATGTAATAACAATAAGATGATGATGGTGATGATGATAATAGTAATGATAATGATGGTGACAATAATAATAATAATCCTTATAATAATAATAATAATAATAATAATAATAATAATAATAATAATAATAATAATGGTAATGCCAATAATAATGATAATAACATTGATAACAATAATGATAATGATAACGATTATAATAAAATAAAATGATAATGGCAATGATAACATGATGTTAATAACATTATAAGGTTGATAGCTTGACCCTTTTATGATTTCGATGTGACAGGCATCGATGTGACAAGCACTGGCTCATCAGCCTGTACTACATTGTACTTTTACTCTCACCATTCAGTAGCAGCCGTTAGGTAAATTAATTTGGTATACAGATGATGCTACACTAGCCATGCTACGATGGTAGCACTTAAATAGTTGAGTGAGCCCTTTAAAATACACAGGAAAATGGTTTGCATCTATGCATTTTGCTAGAACCAAGGAACCAAGGAGGTATAAGGATGCAAGCAGGAATCGTATACCTCATTGCACACGCTTCCACATACCACACATACCAGGGAAATGCTGCATGATTACGTGCTTCGCCCTATCCATGCAAGGGCATGGAGGTCATGACCCCATGCACTTATTCCATGCAGGCTTTTTGATACAACCATGTAGGTCCATGATACAACATAATATATTCACATAATCCAGTAACATACCCTCTAGTCCCTGGCTCTATCCCCCCCCCCCAATCCACACACTAAAGAAGGAAGAGAAAAAGAAACGAGGAAGAGAAATAAGACTTGAGAGCTAGAAGGAAAGAAATTGATCTAATTTAATGAATTTGCAAATAAAACTAAATGAACCCCTTCCACATCTTCCCCTTATTAGATGCTTTCATTATTTTCATAAGCCTACATTTCCAGACTCTCGATTCGCCTGGGGTAGCTTTTATTAGCAACAGTTCAATGGATATTGAGCGGCTATGCTTGCACACGTGACTTAAATGATGTTTGCCCGACATAACAACAACTAATGTATGCAAAGTGGATTCCATCCATAGAGATGCGATTATGCATTCGCAAACATAGCGGGTTTTTTTTTTTCTTTTCTTTTTTTTTTTTTGATGGGGGGGGGGGTTTAATTTTTTGTATTTGATTATATTAATGTTTTAAAAATCAATAAAACATTTCTATTATTATTAAACTAATTAGTGATGTTTAATATATACTTAGACATGCATGCACATCTAAAATCTTACAACTGTTCAGGGTGTTTTTTGTGAATTAAGATACTGTGTCGAGGGATTTCAAAACAATATTAAATCATTTCAGCGACTCGAAAGGGTAGCGCCGCGTTGCTTGAGAAGCATAATATATTTTGAGCCTCATAACCATGATAACGTGCCTATCATTTCTACGATACAATAGGCACATGGGAAAATTACAGTGAAGCACGATGAATAATAACCCCCGGGTTATTTGAATACAAGTCTTACATGAAAAAAATAAAATCATGGTCTGCAAGAAATTTGTGTCCTGTGTTGTTTTTCTGTGTGGACGTCGCGACTATGGTGTAACCAGGGAGGTGGAAGAGGTGTAACCTGTTGCAGCTCGATTGATGACAATTTCCCTTTCGCTTTCGTTTTTTTTTTTCTCGTGGTCTTAACTTTAGACCTTAAATTTATGTTACATAATTATACACTCACAATGAAACATTTTTCAACAATCTTTTATACTCCCAAGAAAAAAAGAAAATAAAATGAAAACGTAGGACAGTGAAATCCAAGTCCAACATTAATCTTACTCAGGATAAACACAGCTACCCTTGAGTGAAAGAAATGGAATCAGTAAACAAGTCAACTCGGCTGACGCTAAAAACTAGTAATGGCAATTTTTCCCTCTTCCACTTTCCCCCCTTTTTCTTGATGTATGGAGTGGGAATGTGGATACTCCATGCATGCAGCTCTTTCGTGAAGAAGAAAAAAAACATGGGGGGGGGGTCAAAATTACATTAGCGTATAAATATCCATTGCATACCCTAACTTGGTGGAAACTGTGCTTACAGTCATTACTCAGACCATGGACCTAGGTCCATGCTCAGACAAGGTCATTTGATTTCCCTGACCGATACCCCCTTGCCATGGCATCCATAAAACATGCCAAAACATACACGGGGCATGACAAACAGCTTATCACCGACTTAGGCGCGTTTTTCAACATTTGGCGCGTTTTCCTCTATACAATGTCTTGCTCTATAATTTATGTAGATAGCAATATATCATCGTATTTTAGGGCTCCTTTCATTTCATCAATATCAAATTGTGTGGAATACAAACACCAAACTATTCACCCACTAATTTATGTTGGACGCACGTTTGGCAATGGTGGTACTTTTTCTGAGGGGTAGATGCTGAGAAGTGAGATGAACCAACGTCAACGAGCATGACAAAGCAACAATGGCAACATCAACATGGAGCCCGCCGGCCGGCTATAGCGGTTTACAACAGGTACGATTGCTTCATATTTTGCAGGCCCAGTATAATGCAGGAAATTAGTGTATGATGTGGTGGTAATTATTATGCATGTATATACCCCTTATGTTGAGGAAGAGCTCACGGAGAAACATTCCCATATATTAGTAAGGCTGCATAATTATAATTAATCCCTATACCCAGGCCCCTGGGAGACGGGGGTGCTGGGGGTGCTGCAGCACCCTTCACATGTTAGAGTTGGGGGGGGGGGCATAGCACCCCTGTGAAAAAATAAAAGTTGCAGCACCCCCAACTTTTTTGTGCACATACTGTAGTTGACTATATATATATAAGAATTATGAATTATATGTGAAAACTAAACCCAAAAAATCTGATAACCCCTTTTTTTAAATTTTTGCTTGTCAGAGAATCTTGGAGGAAAACTAGTCCCCAAAAATCTGATGACCCTTTTTTTTTTTTTTTTTTTTTTTACTTGTCAGAATTTTTTTTGAGATTTGCGTGCTCAGCACCCCTGTAAAAAAAAAAAAATCGTTCCCTGGGGCCTGCCTACACCGCCTACTTCCTAGTTCGATCGTCCCCTCCAGCTCTTCTTCCATTCTTTCAGCTCGCATCGATTCCTTTTGTTAGCATATGTTCACAGTATTGTAAGTCTTATTATGGTATCATATTTGTAGACTAATATTATTATGTGACATTGCTAAAGGAGACTCTGATGAGAGAATAAGAAAGGCAAAAAAAATTTAAATAGCCTTTAGTGGTATAAACTTGTTTTGAACTTTTGCTGAGTGAAGGTTGCAGAGCATGTTTATATTTAATTTCAAAGATTTTGTGTTGAAACTGACTCCTATAGCATCTTCATAACAGGGTGAAGAACACCCTTTGGAAAAACTTATACACAGGGTAATATAATATTGGGGGGGGGGGAAGGGGCGCAATGCCTTGTTATAATAAGGCAGGTTACACAATAGAATGCCAATTAATATAATCATTAGATCTTAAAATTTTTCTTTCAAATTCTGATCTCTTTAAAAACGGAATTTGTAAACTTTATCCTACTGGGATGCAAAATTATGAGATAATGAAATAAAAATTCATGCAAGGGACAATACAATACCCCATTTCTATGTTTGAATATAATACATAGAGTTTTTAAATGTAATAGTAAATATTTGATGTTAATAAAAGCAAGTCATTTTCAGACGTGAAGAGGTTTGTTTCAGGACTGTGCGTGGTATTCTATTCCACACCCTTCACATTGTATTGACAGGTAATTGTTCGTGGTTCCTGAAATGGAATAGGGGCTATTAATTAGGCAAGGAGAAGAAAGGAAAAAAGAACGAAAAATATATTATTTTTTACAGAAAGGGAAATTCAAAGAAGAGCCATACTTCGAGATTGATGATATTGGAAAAATGAGTACGAAAATGAGAAAAAGGGTAATCTGAATAGGAAACAGTAAGATTAGATATAAAGCTAAATAAATGACAAAAGTTGACGATAAAAAATAGAAGGTTAAAAAAACTAATTCTAAAAGAAGGTCAGATGTATTGATGTATATTTCATGCATCGGAGATAATGGAAGCGTGGCTTAAATCAAAGTTCCCCAGTGCTGTCCTCCATTATTCTCTACCATTATTCTCTCATTTCTTTTCGTATGGTCTGATGGTGTTTATTTCCACGAGAGTTGCCCAAAGCTGTTGTATATGGTATTTCCTTAATTCCTTACAATTTGGTTATATATGTATAAAACATCACATTTATTAGATCTTCCAGCCTGTCTTCCTAAGCAGGTCTAACGGTTTGTCTTGCATTGTGAGTTACTAAAAACCACCAACATTGGCGGCGATAAAAAAATTTACGGTATCCTTTTCAATCATTACTGAAAAATCATCATTATACCAACAATAGTGTTAAATTCTTACGCGTATAAACACACCTCCATATAATAGGGGGGAAATCTGGACGGGAGGGGGAGGATAGTCAGAAGGGGACATACGCATCGCTATATCCGAAGGCTCACTCCCCAGTCATGTTAACATGACAACTTCGCTCTTCTCGATACCTCTTTGTAAATCATATATTTCATTTTCCGTGGTCGTTAGGAAATGTTGTGTTTCTAGTTTTCTAATGTACTTACGACCTCCTTTATTCATAAGCGTAATTCAAAATCTGAGCTTGATGGTAATTGCCAATTTGCCATGCACCCATTTCTCTTTTCTATTATTAGAACAGGCAGCTAAAATCGTCATTATTGCTACTTTCAATTTCTTCGAACAACAGGGAGCTGATTTTCCTTTTTGAATTGTAAAACTTTGCATTTTGTATTAAGCACTTCAGAGCCTAATAACTGCTCTATAACCTTAAGTTATTTATACGTATTTTTCACATTTTCCACAAAATTTTCCCGGGGATAAGTCACCATGCAAGTCCATCCCCGAATTACGCTCCTGCCTGAAGTAATATTTCACATAATTATTTCACATGTCTTTACTCAGGTTCAAAACAAATTTCATGATAATGTTTGAGACTATTTGACCATAATAAATTATTGTGAAGGGGTCTGGTTTGGGTAAAGGTGGAAAGTTTCCCTCCGATAAGAAAATTGTGCAGTCAAGTTAAATAATATCATAATGTTCATGATTTAGTACTCGCCGTATAGGAAACATGACTCAAATTTTCACAAAACTGTTTAGTAAGCACCATATTATATTTTGTTCTTTGTAATACTGGTTTTAAGACATTTTCAACCCAAATTCCAAGGTCAAACGTCAAAATCACATTTTAGAAGTAACTGCCAAGTTGTAGAAGGCCAAGCAGCGTACTTCATCTATCATGTCTATATCTCCAATATAAGGATCTAAAAAACTTATCGTCCTACAAGAATTCGTCGTGCAAATACTATCTCCTTACCGCCATAAGGGTCTTGAAAATATCGTCTCCTCAACAATGTCTCAATAACGGATGCAATGTAGATCAAGTGGCGTATAAGAATAGATCGATGGACGGGAGGGGGGGGGGGCGGCGGCGGCGGCATCTACCCTGACAGGGTGGGGGCGTAATGACTTTGTATCTGTGCAGACCCATGTTTTGCAGACTTGACTTTGTTTTTAGGCTAGGCCTTTATCCGGGGGGGGGGGGGCGGCCACGCGCCGGAAGCAGTTTGGGATTGGAGGGGGGGGGGGCAAACATTCAAGGGGGCTCACCTTTCAAGGGCTCATGTCTTCTCACCCCTAAAAAAGTTAATTTTTACTCGAAAATTCTCTGACAAGCAACAAAGAAAAAAAAAAAAAAGAAGGTAATCAGCATTTTGGGGGTGTATTTTTACTGGAAAATTCTCTGACAAGCAAAAAAACAACAACAAAACACCAGAATTATGCTAAAATTATGCTAAATTTTGTCAAATTATGCTAAAGCGGTCAAAATTCTGCCAGAAAGCAGAATTCTGCCAACTCTGGCAACCTTGCGTCTAATACACTCCACTACGTTAAAGTTTAAAGTTTGAATGCTTTATCTGTCTTCAGTGATCTCCATGAATACGAAAAATGAATACAAAGGCTTACAATTACGTATAAAGCAATCAAGCTTTTAATATACACACGATTTTTACTCCTTTACTACTGATTTTTTTTTTTTATGGGGGGGGGCTTTTTTGGGGGGGGCGAAAATGCATTCCCCCCCCCACACTTTTTCGTTTGGGGGGCGACCGCCCCCTGCCCCCCCCCCCCCACTTCCGGCGCCTATGGGGGCGGCGGTATAGAGGGTACTTTGGATTTAATAATCCCTATGTTGTGCATAGGCTAATGAGAATGACACTTTTCGTTTCATAATGAGTTTATAAAAATGAGTCATCTTCCCTCAACCATCCATGTGCTTTTGTAAAGAATCTCATAAAACAATACCACACGATTTGACTTTTTCTAGCCAGATATGAAATATACAAATGGATTGTCGTAGCCAAGAGTGGGCTTGCCGTCTGAGAAGTAGATTCCCCTAATGTTGTTTTCTATGTTTGTCTGATTTTTCTGCTTCTGTTGAAAGCAAGTTATTTAATGGTTGGACTCCCCCTTTAATATTTGTCTGATGTAACTGGTAGTGGTAGTACGGAATTTCGCAAGGAATGGAATGGGGCCGTGGAATACAGACTCCCATGTGATAGGGTCCGAAATTGTTTGTTGAGCTGTGCAGGAATCTCATTTTAATTTGGCTCCGAATTCCCTCGAAATTGTGTTTTTAAAATTGCTTCCATATCAAATATTGTTGATTATTGAGAATGGATAACTTAAAACATGTGCCAAATTTGGTGTTTTAGACAAAAGTGAACAATTCTTCAGCTGTATGCCGCCCTACTAGTAAAAATCTAGGGGTCCTACAGCACCTTCAGCATCTCCAGCTCCCAGGACCATGGATGAGCCGATTTCCTCTTTTTTAATGCAGATTATACAATAGGGATCAAAGTTTTTTTTTTCTCACATTTTTTTCAAATTTTTAACGCTCATTCAACGCAAAACCTATATCCAAATGGGCCACTCATCATAAAACATGACATGAGAGAAAGCAGTAAGACCAGAGACCGAGCTTTAGAAAATGTTCGCATTTTAAATATTTAAAAGCTGTGTTTCTAATGCAATTAACACTGCAGGTGATAGGTGCACATAATCCTCAAAGTTCTTAAATTTCCATTTCCCCGTTTTTGCTTCTCTCTTTTTCGCGGTTTGTTGCGCCCCCTTCAAGTGCAACCCGGGGCACTTGTTCGCTGCCCCCCCCCCCACCCCCGGGGAGACGCCTCTGCTTTTTCTTTCTTATTCTCTTATAGATTTCTTTTCTCTCTTTCCCTTCTGTTAGGCTCCTGATGGGGAGGGGGCTTCGTCGTTTCGGCCCCTCGTTCCAACTTTTTATGAACCTTATTCATTTTCGGAATTATGGACTCTTTTCATTCTCGGAAATATGAATCCTATTTCATTTTCGGAATCATAAACCATTATTAATTTTCGGAAATGGGAACCATATTCCATTCAAGGATTTATGAAACTTGGGATAAACGAACCTTTCGGAATAATGAAACTTTCGGAATTATGAACCTTCAGAAAAGCGACATTTAACCAAAAATATATGGGATATAAAACTTCTAGAAAGATGGCATAAAGGGAGGAAAAAGTGAAAAGATACAAAGGGATTAAGGTTACCCAAAAAGGAGGAACAAGGGATAAGAGGTAGAAAGAATCAGAGGAACAGAAGAAAAAAACCTAGAACGACATCAAGTCAAATGGGGAAAAGGAAAAAAGATCACGGACATATTGACATGTAGACCGAGAGGAGGGGGTCAACCCAGCTAAAAAAAAGGGGGTAACTGTTTTAACTGTACATAGCAACGATCTATGGACAAAACTATGCAAGGAAATAATCGTCTGCCATGCACAAAGTTTTCAAGATTCAAGATTCAAGATTCATTTATTTTTCGATACCAGTTCATAAATCATATAAAGTATTTACATTGTAGAAGAAACTCATCATTCAAACATAACGCATATGGACTTGGTCTTACATATTGTTTTCTAAAATAAATGTTATAACAGAGAGAGGTTTACACACATTTCAATTGTTTCTTGATAATAATAATCGAAAAGGTAACGAAAGGGAACTAGCAGAGAAGCGGAGCTTGTAAATAGCATGTTCCCAATTAAAAAACATTATAATTATGTACATGACTCAGATATCTCATCGTTGTTTTTTGTTTTGTTTTTAGTATTTGTTTTTTTTTTTTACACATAGTATACGTTAAGTATAACTTAAATAATAAAAACACAAAGGCTCACCTAGATGAAGAAGCAGATGGGGAGGGACAGGTTGATAGAGGAAAAGAGATGAAATCAGGAAAGGGAGTAAGAAAAAGGGGGAATAAATCATACAAAACAAAAAAATAAAATTAAAAAACATAAAACAAACAAGGAGGGAGATCAGGATCAATCTTCCGCGTGTGGCTTGTATCCGGGATATTTTTGGAGGGTTGGCTTTTCCTTGTATGTTAGTAAGAGATGCTGTTTTAATTTTCTTTTAAACGTAAGATTATTAGGAGTTTCAATAATATTTTGGGGAAGGGAATTCGAAAGTTTAGGTCCGGTTGTTGTGAAAGTTTTATTGGCAAAGAGGGTTCTTGTTCGCGGCAGGTGATAGTGGCTAGCTTGTCTGGTAGGGTAAGAGTGATGATTATTATTGGATGTAAACATAGAGTAAAAAACATGTGGAAGTTCGTGCGACTTTAACTTGTGGGGCGGCCAGGATGGCCCTCCATATACACTCAGCTTTTATTCACAAACTCATGACTGCTCTTGCTTTGGACATGGACCTAGGTCCATAATTTGGAATAAAGACAATGAACGGCTGCCAGGGCCTGCAAAATGAGAGAAATTCATCCTGGCCGCCCCATCACATTGTGCGCGGCAGACGATTACTAGTATAGCTTCATGCGCGAAATAAGAACCCCTTTCCTTTCCAAAACGATCCTAAAACAACTGATACTTGGCTTTTGGTTTTAACTTCATATTATCAGTCTTGTCTATGCGACTAGGGTATTATCGGATAAATATATAAGACTGTCCGATCAACATGTTGGTTGATAATGATACAGTACGGTCCGATTTTGAATTGGGAGTGCAGTCATTAATGTCTAGTTAAATTCTGGTAAATATGAACAATTATATTGTGACCTTGTTATGATGATTTTCTAATCTTTAACAAGAACAATGTGCAAGGCTTTTGTAGTAGGAATGTTACTATATAATGATTTATCTGAAGATGAACAGAACCCAACATTACTTTCTTATGAGTTATGAGACTATCCAATGGTTGAAATAAGAATAGTTATTATGAATTGGGAAACGCACACACATTTAGGATAATAGGGCAGGGATTTGGGTTATGTTGTAAAGATGTCGCGCTGCCGCACGCTATATGGTCAGCAAATTGTCATGACCCGATAGACGAATGACGATTCCAATGTTATCATTCAAGTAGAAAATTTTGCTAGGGAAGTATTTGTTTTTTTGTATTTGATTGGTGTAGGGTAGGCTCAATCAGAAATAAGCCTTCGTAAAAGTACGGTTTTCCATGGGTTGTATTCTTTAGTTTTATTTCTCTTGAACGCCTTTCATCTCGATTGTTCACATTATTTTCTTGATGGATTTCCTATTCCAATGTATGGATCATTATTAACAGTTATTGTTATCATTATTAATTTTCTCGTTGTTATTATTATTAGTATTATCATTATTATCATTATTGTTATCATTATCACTATAAGTATCATTATTATTATTATTATTATTATAAGTAGTAGTAGTAGTAGTAGTAGTAGTAGTAGTAGTAGTAGTAGTAGTAGTATTTGCTTTGTCCACAACCTAATGATCAGTAAAATAGAAACCGGACTTTATAAAAAAAAATAAAAAAAAGTCTAGGGTCGCATATTATTATTATTATTATTGATATCATTATTATCAATACTATTACTACTACTACTAATGGTATTTATCATTGATGAATTTTTGTTAAGAATATTTTCATTATTACTACTATTATCATTATCATTGTAATGTTGTTGTTTTTTTTAGTTATAAATGATGTAATTAACAAACTTTGGTATTATCATTACTACTACCATTATTACCATTTTTGTTATTATTATCAGTGTTATTATTAATATTGTTCTTTTTGTTATTATTATTAGTGTTATTATTAATAGTGTTATCTTTTATTATTAATTTAGCTTTTTCATTTAATTCTCAGGGTTGTTCAGTTTTAATATTTACGAACTTGTAAAGTTTCTTCGCGAACTGTTTCATGTCTCTTAAGCTCATATCACTAAAATAATATGCTTATGTACTTTACCCTTTACATTTTTGTCCTTAGTTACTCCCCTTGATTGATTCCTTGCTTTCCTCCAAAAGCATTCGACTTTTTTGCTAAGAACGCACACGTAGGCCTAGTAGATAATTATAAGTAAAGTGTAAAAAAGAAAAGCATTTTAGAACAAAGTCATCGCCTTGTTATATACAATATTTTATTACACGTGCCTTTTTGTGCAGGTGCTATTGATTTAATTCCGTAGATGATTCTTTTGAAGGAGAACTGCACCCTAGAATTTTGAGACTGAGTAAAATCCGATGAGAAATAAGAAAGTTTTGACGTTGTAATCAACAAGACATCAATTGGCAACTCTGTGACGTCTTGTGAGGCTTTGAGAAAATAACATACATGTAGTTTGCTAGTTTACGTGTATCTTCATAATTATGGACTCACGCAAAGCACGTCACCCCTTTTTACATACTCCATGAGACTGCATATGATTTATGTCAGCAGTCGGTTCATTCAGGGCCAAAAAGCCCGTTGGGGGCCATAAGTATTATGTGTGGCAGTATATTTACAAAAAGAGCTGTCCCTCTCTAACACTCTCTCACCTACGAAAAGTGGATCAATCCATTAGGCCTTGCACGCAAAATTGCTAGTAGGCCAAAAGGCGTGCAATAAAACAATAAAAATCAAGTAATGGAATGTTAATCGATCGACTGCAACCCAGGGTACGGGCGGGTTGAAATGAGCGAACATTACAATGACGTATTACGTAATCCGAAATTGCCCTAGGGTATTGAAATTGCCCTAAAGTTGATTTTTCGAAATCCTAGTGCTTTCGAGTTCTTTGCATCAAATTAGAATTGTACTGACTTGTTTCAGTTAATTCATGGCTCTCGAATTTGATCGGCTGGGCAAAGATAAATGATTAAATCTTGCTTTCAATTTGGCAGTTGTTACAAGCGCTTCGTTGGGCTTGATGTATTTTTAGTGTTCTTATTTAGAGTGGGAATCTAATTTATATCCTACCAACCTTCAACAAAACACAGATGTCTGGATCATAACAATGATCTGTATAAACAAGAATTTTCTTGAGGGCTATACATGTATATTGCAACGTACTGAAGTGAGCACACCTCGTATCAAACTCTTGCAAGTAAAAGACTTGCATAGTCAGGAGATGAATACAATAATATAAATTTCCGCTTTCAATAAAGTTATTTTCCAAAGCCATGAGAACGGCGAGGGCAAGTTAAGCAAATGGCCACAAAATTTGATTTTCTTGTCATTTCAGTTACCAAAATTGTTTGAAATAGTAAATAAATGTAGTAAAGAAAATGTTATCAAAATGAGCAACAAGAGTGGATGATGACTGCACTTCTGTAATAAGCATGAAAATGCCAGAAGCAACATTTGATAACACTCCTGGCAATTTATTTCAAGTATTACAAGAGAAATTTCCCTTTCTTTGTTTTTCTTGGTTCATTTCAATACTAGCATTAACAAAATCGAGCAATTTCAGTAAGATTTTATATCACCCTAGTGTTATATTCCAACGATCAAGCATTTTATACTGAATGTCGTTGACGCGACGAACTGCATGAATCTGGAGAGCGAAGGACTAACCAAGATGGCGGATATCACGTGATCATGTACGAGCGATGGCTACAATTTCGCACCCGCACGAGCCTTCTACGTCTTTAGGAGTTCTGTGGCTGTACCTTGTTGGTTATCATTTAGGTTTTCCCATTTGGAATAATGGATAGAAAGAGTTCCCCTCATTGATGCCAGTTTTCTTTCTTCTAATCTATCTCCTACAATATTACTTTTGATTTCATTAAATGAAGGGGGTTTCTTATGCTTTCTGTGTTTAAAAATCAAATATTTTACAAGAATTAGAATATGGTTTAACAATTGGTGTTTTCCTTTATTTCTTTCCTCCCTCCCAAAGAGAATTTCTTTCCAACTACAATTCCGTAAATTGATATACTTTAAAAATGTCGTACATGATTCCCAGATTAATTGTGCATATTCACAAGAATAAAATAAATGTTTATATGTTTCTTCTTCTTTTTCACAATAAGAACATAAGTTACTTGAAACAAGACCAAACCGAAGAAGGTGATGATTTGTATATATAATGCCATGTATAAGTTTAAATTGGAACTCTCTTAGCCGACTATTTAGTGTACAATGTCTTAATCTGAAAAATATGTTTTCTATTTCCTTGCACGAAAAACCGTAATTTTTTTTCAATTCTTTCAAAAACCAGTGGTTCCAATCTTTCTTTCTTGATGAGTTGTAAATATATTTTTTTTTTTTTTTAATTTGATATATTAGTTATTTTCCCTCCCAAAATAAAATCAGTTTCAGAGTTATTATTTTCTTCCCTTCTGAAATTCTTTTTCCAACACAAAGGTATACACTCGTAAAAGTGCTTTAACCTATCAATGTCATTTATATCTAAACCTAATTCTGCAAAATATCTATCAGATTTTAGTTTGCCATCATTTCCTAAAATATGTTTTATTTTGTAAACTCCTTTTTCGTGTAACTTCTCATCGTATATACATTTTCCTTTAGACCGAATAAGTTTATTATTGAAAATTACCACATCACCAATGTACCGGATATTACTTACACTTCTGATATGTCTCGTATTCACCCAATCTTCTAATATATCTATATAAAATTGTGGAGCTGTCACTTTTAATAAAGCTGGCAAATAGTCACATAAAAATATGAATTCTCCACCTATGTGTCTAGTGACAAAGTTAAAATACTGTTTCCATTTCATATCTTCATCCTTATTTAGAAGTTTTTTAACCCACATAATTCTCTGTGATTTCATTTGTGCAGGAAAGTTCAGCATTTTTAACCCCCCTTGCTTATAGTCTAAGAACATTGTATTTCTATTGATTTTATCTTTCTTTCCTTTCCATATAAAGTCAAAGGCTAATTTATCTAACGAATCATAAACCCATCTTGGAACTGGAGTGAGTGACGCTCGGTATATAACTTTAGAATATATATATGCACTTTAAGTAGTTGAATCTTCCCCATTAAGGTTAAATCTCTTTGCTTCCAAAAATTTAAAAGTGACTTTATTTTACTCAAAATTTCCTTATAATTCATATTTTCCTTTGTATGTTCATCTAGGGAGAAGAAAACCCCTAGAATCTTCACAAAGTCAACTATTTCACCAAATGAAAAATTAAATTCCAAACATTGACATGAACCTAATCTTAATATTTTAGTTTTATCCTTATTTATTTTTAATCCCGAAAGTTTTTCAAAGTCTGCAAATAACACCTTTAGCCTATTTATTGATTTCACATTACGGGCAAAAATAGTCATATCATCCGCATAAAGAACTAATTTCATTTCCTTATTTCCAAAATTAATTCCTTCCACCAATTTGTCTGTTCTGAGTTTATGTGCCATTATTTCAATGCATAAAATGAATAAATAAGACGACAGCGGATCCCCTTGCCTAACACCCCTCTCCACTTTGAAATAGCCAGTGGAACCTCCTTCGTTCAAAACGCAACTTAAAGTATTTGTGTACAAAACTTTGACCCACTTTTGAAAAGATGGACCGAATCCAAAAGATGACAAAACTTTTTGAAGAAATTGATATGAAACCGAGTCGAAGGCTTTTTCGAAATCTATAGCCAGCAGAAAACCAGGTAAATTATAACAGGTTGTATGGAAAATAATATCGTCTATAATACGTATGGCCTCCCCACTATTCCTCCCCTTCATATACCCTACTTGATCTCCCATAATAATTTCATGCAATACTTCCTTGATCCTCTTTGCCAAAATTTTTGTTAGAATCTTATAATCCACATTAAGAAGGGATATAGGTCTATAATTTTTTAATAAAAAAGGATCTTTCCCATCTTTCGCTATTAACGTAATTACTGCTTGTTTTTGTGACGATGCCAATTCTCCAAATCTATATGCTTCATTTAAAGCCTCTCTTACTAAATTTTCAGTTCGATAAAAACAGTTTGCGTTGTATAGTTCATCCATTTAATGTTCTATTTGGGTTGTATATTATTCGTAAGTTACGCGCCAAATCAATTTCCAGTTCAATTTCCAATTCGATTAAAAAAAAAAAAAAAAAAAAAAAAAAACGTTTTGCGTTGTATATACTTCATTCATTTCATATTTTATTTAGGTTGTATATTATTCCTAAGTTAAGCGCCAAATCAATTTTTGATTCGATAAATGTATCTTGCGTCATAGTTCTAATTTGTTTGTTGTTTCATTTGGTCTGTAAATTCTTTGTAATTTATGCGCCAAACCAATGTTATATTCGACATAAACGTTTTGTGTTGAATACTTGATTCATTTGTTGTTTTATTTGGTTTGTAGATTCTCTATAAATTTCGCACCAACTTATATTTTTCATTTCAATAAAACATTTTGCGTTGTATACTTCATTTATTTCATATTTTATTTGGCCGTTGTATATTATCCCTAAGTTAAGCGCCAAATCAATTTTCGATTCGATAAATGTATTTTGCGTCTTATTTCTAATCTATTTGTTGTTTCTTTTGGTCTGTAGCTTCTTTGTAATTTATGCGCCGAACCAATTTTCTATTCGATATAAAAATTGTGCGTTGTATACTTCATCCATTTCATGTTTTATTTGGGTTGTATATTATCCATTAGTTACGCGCCAAATCAATTTCCAGTCGATAAGAAAACATTTTGCGTTGTATACTTCATTCATTTCATATATTATTTGGGTTGTCCCTTAATTAAGCGCTAATTCCATTTTCGATTCGATATATGTATTTTGCGTCTTATTTCTAATTTATTTTTCGTTTCATTTGGTCTGTAGATTCTTTATAATTTATGCGCCGAACCAATTTTCTATTCGATATAAAAAATGTGCGTTGTATACTTCATCCATTTCATCTTTTATTTGGGTTGTAGATTCTTCATAAATTACGCGCCAACTTATAATTTTCATTTCGATAAAAACATTTTGCGTCGTATACTTCATTCATTTTGTTTTATTTGAGTTGTATCCCTAAGTTAAGCGCCAAATCAATTTTCGATTCGATAAATACATTTTGCGTCTTAGTTCTAATTTACTTGTTGTTTCACTTGGTCTGTAGATTCTTTGTAATTTATGCGCCGAACCAATTTTCTATTGGATAAAAACATTTTACGTTGTATACTTCATCCATGTGATGTTTTATTAGGATTGTATATTATTCATTAGTTACGTGCCAAATCAATTTCTATTCGATAAAAACATTTTGCGTTCTATACTTCATTCATTTTATATATTTTTTGGGTTGTATATTATTCCTAAGTTCAGCGCCAAATCAATTTTCGATTCCATAAATATATTTTGCGTCATAGTTCTAATTTATTTTTTGTTTCGCTTGGTCTGTGGATTCTTTTAATTTATGCGCCGAACCAATTTTCTATTCGATAATAACATTTTGTGTTGTATACTTCATTCATTTTATATTTTATTTGGGTTGTATAATTATTCCTAAGTTAAGCGCCAAATCAATTTTCGATTCGATAAATATATTTTGCGTCTTAGTTCTAATTTATTTGTTCTTTCGCTTGGTCTGTAGATTCTTTGTAATTTATGCGCCGAACTAATTTTCTATTCGATATGAACATTTTACGTTGTATACTTGATCCATTTGATGTTTTATTAGGATTGTATATAATTCATTAGTTACGTGCCAAATCAATTTCCATGATAAAAAAACATTTTGCGTTGTATACTTCATTCATTTCATATTTTATTTGGGTTGTATATTATTCCTAAGTTAAGCGCCAGATCAATTTTCGATTCGATAAATATATTTTGCGTCTTAGTTCTAATTTATTTATTGTTTCATTTGGTCTGTATATTCTTTGTAATTTATGCGCCGAACCAATTTTCTATTCGATAAAAACATTTTGCGTTCTATACTTCATTCATTTTATATTTTATTTGGGTTGTATATTATTCCTAAGTTCAGCGCCAAATCAATTTTCGATTCGATAAATATATTTTGCGTCTTAGTTCTAATTTCTTTTTTGTTTCGCTTGGTCTGTAGATTCTTTGTAATTTATGCGCCGAACCAATTTTCTATTCGATAAAAACATTTTGTGTTGTATACTTCATTCATTTCATATTTTATTTGGGTTGTATATTAGTCCTAAGTTAAGCGCCAAATCAATTTTCGATTCGATAAATATATTTTGCGTCTTAGTTCTAATTTATTTGTTGTTTCGCTTGGTCTGTGGATTCTTTGTAATTTATGCACCGAACCAATTCTCTATTCGATAAAAAAACATTTTGCGTTGTATACTTCATTCATTTCATATTTTATTTGGGTTTTATATTATCCCTAAGTTAAGCGCCAAATCAATTTTCGATTCGATAAATGTATTTTGCGTCTTAGTTCTAATTTATTTGTTGTTTCATTTGATCTGTAGATTCTTTATAATTTATGCGCCGAACTAATTTTCTATTCGATATTAACATTTTCGGGTTGTATACTTCATTCATTTGTTGTTTTATTTGGGTTGTAGATTACCCATATATAAGTTCCGCCCCAAATCAATTTTCGAGTGTTTGTCAGCCCCGGCGCTGTACATAGCAGACGACAACGCGATAATGCGATCGCGATAATTCCACTATCGCGTCTTGGCGTTTGCCGAACGTGCACGCATAAAAAAAAACGCACACCCATAGAAAACTGCTCGCGCGGAACTCAACTCCAGTTGAGTTCCGCGCGTCGTTCGTTCACGCTGTGCTTTATTCTCTTCAAACTCCTTAACCGCTAACCTATAGAATGCCGGGTAAAGTTATTTGGGGTTAATTTTATACATTCTAACTGTATACAAATTATTTTTTTTGACCTCAGAGACCCTTTAAATATCGGGAATTTTTCACCTTTTATTTCAATAAACAAAGTGAAAACTGAGCAGATTATAAAATATGAATACAAAAGCCTTATTGTGTCCAGAAACTTGGTTATATTCTATAATAGCAGTTGCAATTTTTTTAAAAAAGGGACAAATTTGGCAATCCTAATATTCGCAATTTGACACTCTTCCGATTACTTCCGATAAACGAAAATCAAAAATGCAATTGTTCAGGTACAGTTATTTATGATGCTATATGTCAGAATAGTGTCCAGACATCTCAAAGTCGAGTAATTTTTATTCATATTTCAGGAAATTTTGCACCATTTCTTTTCGCTTGCCTCCAGTAAAGGTAAACACTGTGAACTGCTCATATTACACTAGTGAATGCGAAAAGTAATTATCATTACAAAAGCATATTTCCCTTTGAAAATGGCCCGTAAGGTTGCAGCCAGGCAGGAATCTTTTATCTTCTTATCTGCAAGGAAGATCCAGTTAAGCACATGCCTGACATATTTTTTCCTGGCGGCATCGAACATGGTTCAAAGGGAATGAGCTACTTGTGACTCCAGCTCTTCAAGCAGCAGGTCGAGAGCGACACGTGCCACGCGGCTTGTCGTTGTCGTTACACAACAACAACACAATCCTTCGCATCATAAATTTACATTTAAGCGCAAATATTGTCTGCCCCCAAAACAGCCCTGTCTTTTCAGATAAGCCAATCAAATTTTAAACATCTGTTTAACAACCATTGCAACAACCAATATTATTCAAATGACAAGAATGAACTCTTACGAGTTTGACCTATAACAGTAACTATCACAAAATAGGTATGTCTAAACACATCCCACAGCACTGCGGTAGCTGGGGGGGGGGGGGGGAGACTGCCCCCTGAAAACATTTGACCCCCCCAAAAAAAACAACAACAACAAAAACAACAAAAAACAAACAAACAAAAAAACAAACAAAACAAAACAAAAAAACCACGGTTTATCGGGCAGTGGCGGGGAGGGGGCAAACCCGGCGAAAAACTTTTTTTTTTGCCTATCAGAGAACTATGGAGGAAAACATCTGATAACCCCCCCCCCCCCCCCCCCCCACCACCCACTGAGCGAGTTCTGGAGGGCTGGCGAGAAGAAAAAAATACGGGTCTCCCTCCAAGCAGAATTTGACAGTTGAAAAAAATTTGCCCCCCTTGTAAAAAACCTGGCTACGCCACTGTCCCACAGCAAGTATGAATTGACATCGTTTGCAAGTTCAACACTAAATAATAAGCAACAAAATTTTGCACAATTTTTTTTTACTTTACAACTCAATTGATTCGTCTCTGCATAAAACTTGGGGTTCATGATCTCATATCTCACTCAGATGCCATTTCCCCTTTTTGACATGATTCTTTTTTTTTAAAGAAAACATAGAAGGAAAAACAGACTAAAGATAAAAACGATTTTTTTTTTCTTTGAATACATACCAATTTGCACAACATTCCATACAAAGTTATCAGATTACTCATACTGAAATATCAATTAATCATATATATATATATATATATATATATATATATATATATATATATACTAGGTGTTACAAAAAACATTTCCCACTTTTGATCCTTAATAGTTCAAAAAGTATATATCAGGGCCCCGTTGCATAAAACTTACCATTAATGGTAACTCTGCTATCAATGGTAACTACCATGGTAACATAACTCAACAGCCAATCAAAATCAATCTTTCCATGGGAGTTACCATTGATGGCAAAGTTACTGTTAATGGTAAGTTTTATGCAACGGGGCCCAGATAACACTGACATTGATATGAGCAAGAGCTGAATAGTGTACAATTTTGTTGGAGGTAATTTAAAAATGAAAGCATAAATCAGTTTCATTAAATTCAAGATTAATTTTGAAGTTAGGGTTCAGATTTTGCTCTATTTTCAACCCTCTGTACAAAACTTTAACTTTGCACAGGGGTCAATTATGTGTATGGGAGTGTGTGGTTAAAGTACACATTCAAAGAAAATCACAAATATGATAAATAATGTATCACTAGAAACTGGCCAGTTAACAGATAGCAATCGTATCAGTTTAAAGTCAACTACATATCAGGTAATTAAACAATAATACAAATAAAACTACCTCCCAGCATCTGCGATATACAAGCGCTTCGCCAAAAAAATAACAATGTTTCAATGACGTCAATAAAGGGAACAATCCTGTCCAAGCAGACGACGTCCCATAAAGAATGAACATAAGTGCAGTGCAGTTATTTCTCAAATTATAAAGAATTTAGTGTATTCAAACGTGCCCATATTTCACACCATTCTAAAATGGGAATGAAATAGATTCTGATTACTGAAATCTTTTGTTTGTAAATATATAGGATGAGGGTTAATGAACAATCAAAGAAACCACACTTTCAAATTGAAAAGCCCGCTGAATGATTGCAAGGACGGTATTTATCCATCATTCAACGCCGAACGTCCAGCGGTGTATGGAGCTGTAAATGAAATGGCGTCTATTTTGTTTACAAGCAACTGATTCCTTTATTCTTGTAACGCTTCATTTTCCATCCAAATAAACCCATGCACGGGGTTTAGAGTGAGGCAATATATGGATTAAACATAATAGACTAATGCTAGTGAAGTGAAATAACTGAAGAGAAGATGACAAAACAGGCACTGAAAATATGTGAGATGTTATGGGACATCGTCTGATCGTGCAATTAACGTCCTCCCTTTGACGTCACACATTTCAGCGGCTTTCGGAGAGCTGTTCAGGTGCTATGTCGGGGCTGTATTTTAGCAATTTGTAATTGATAATAATCATTACTTCGAATGTTTGCAAGCGTCGAATTTTGACAAACTTGTCCGGTCTAAGCTTCACCTACGCAATAATGAAAATTAAGTCAGTTTTAAAAATCAATGAATATCTACTTTAACACCCAGACAATGGTCCTGGACAATGGCCAGGGTTTGAATGCTTTATTATTTATTCATGAGGAATTCCACTATCACAGCTAGTGGAATTACTCATGAATAAATAATAAACCATTCAAACCCTGGCCAGTGATCACTTATGTTCAAAGGGCTCCTCCCGAGCCCTGTCCAATATGTGACAGGGTAGATTTCAAGCGAAAAATACGCTCGACTCCCGGGCGAATTTGAAATTCGGCCACTATTCATGCTATTAGTCGGCTTGACATTTCATGAACCTAGAAAAGTTGCGTACACTAAAGTTTTTTTTGCTGATTTGTGATCTCATGTGGTCCTAGAACAATTTCAGCTTTGTTGCCCAAAGGGCAACCTTGAGCAATTTTCATAATTTGCATAAATCCAAAATGGCGCCTGGTAGCCATATTGAAACCTAACTTTTGAACTACATGTCACATACTAGTGTATGATGCATGTATATAGGGGTTTCGAGGGACGTAGAATTCATTTCTAAAGCAACTTTTGCAATTTAAGGTCACGTTTAAGTCATAAAGGTCAAATAAAGGTCAAAATTGTTACCCGTTTACATGACCGTGCATACGTTAGATTTTTAATCTGTCAAAGATGTCTAATGTTTAAATGAAGGGGTTTTGGGTGTGTATAACTAATCTCTGAGGTCATTCATAATTTTCATTGCCAGAAGGGGCCAATTCAAGGTCAAAGTTGAAATATATATTATAATGGTAGTACTTTGTTTAGATATGATTTGTCTTTGACGGGTATGTGGTATCGAATGCCTTAGTTATGTTCTAGTTTCAATGTAAGTCAAGTTCAGGAACTGAAGGTCAGGTCTAAGTTCAATATAATTACCCCTGGGTCACAAAGGTCAAATTCAAATATATGTCATTTTTTGTTCATTGTCAGGACTCAGAGAACAGTATTCAGAAATGTGCCGCTTCAAAGCATCTCAGTGTAGTTTCTTTACGTTTTGGTATACTGCAAACCATTGAATGTTGAATTACTAAAAATATATTAGGTCGTATGACTTGAGGTGCTACAGTTGAGGATGTCCACAGCACCTATGCACAGCACTGACGTCTTTGACAGTCTTGCTGTGTTGTTTCCTGATGATGTAGTAATGCACTTGGACAATTGGACTATAATTTGGCTTGTATTACCGGTAAAAATCTTTGTTGGAACCAAGAGCGATCGTTACTGAGATTACATGGATTATGAAGCTGTTACATGATTTTTCTTGTACATCAAGTTAACACATAGCGTCAGCATAGGTTATTCTCCGCCATACATTTAATTCTCACTCATATAGATGTCCAAATAGGCAAATTCTGTCACTGGCTTTTTGAAAATAACACAGCCCTGTAGGAATAAACACATGGCACTATAATAAGATGATGCATTTTCTTTTAATTGTTCAGATGCTAAAAATAATATTATTGCTGATGAGAGGTGCTCAACAGGAAAACATGGTGATCTCTCCAATCACGCCAATGGATGATTCGGGATTGTAGCTCTACTATCCGAGAACGAAAAATCCCATAACACAGTATCTTTCTTAGATGTTTCAAAATTGATGTCTAGATGCATGTTGAAAAGCCATGCAAAATATCCTGATTGTGGATTTCTTCTGCCACTCTTGATGGAAATTTGTCAGTATTTTTACTATGTGTGAGATAGTCTGATCTAGATTGTTGCAATTATAGTGCAAACTTTCAGTTTCAGATGTACTTTGCAGACCTATACAACGTACATGACGTAGATTAGCACTTTGCAGTTTCTATGTAGAAAGGTCCATGTCTTCATGGTGTTGGGAAGGTAGGGCCTATAGTTTAATACGATATTGAAGAACGACCTCCCTAGACTTGCCGAATTCGATAACCTGTTAAAGTGTTAATAGCCAATCTAGATCATTGTCTCATGAACATCTCGTTCAAAATGATGATCCAAGACCAATCAGATTGATCGGAGATCAGTGTTTAAGGGACCCTTGCCTTCCAACCATACCAGATAAGTCGGAACATCGTCTCAATATCCACCATTTTGCCTGAGTTTGATGGTTCGTCATAATCAAAGTAGGTGTTACGTTTCCGTCAAATATAACTCCTGGTATTACGAATACTGTAGAACGGAACCGCCACCCATGAATCCTTACACATTGTATATAGGCTAACACTTCTTGAGGACATAGAGAACCTGCCTAAACTAAGACTTGAATCCAGTAAACCCTTCTGGATTTCTGCAGACCAACCAGATGAAGCAAGATTCTATTCCAAACGTTGTTTTGGGAAAATCTCATGTAATAAACATGAAGAATACCACCAAACCTGTGCTAGATCCCATCACCATGCTTCTGGGTTTTCAACTAGGCAAATATTGGACGACACTAAATCTAGTCCATACTCTACATCCCATGTTTGCAGATAATCCCTACAATTGAAAATGTTGGGTACAACTGAGGGTGTAAATGGTGATATGGTATAAATGGTGATATCCATCACTTATACCAGATCATCATCACCACATGCATCACTGTGAATAATAATTGTGTGACGACGAGGTTTCCAAGAGAATAAATTAAAATTGTGATGCTGATGCTCTACTACGATTCATGTTCATAGCACTTTGGAATTAATTATTTATTCGCCATGGACTAAAACCCTGGACTACAACATTGTTTCACTTTTTCAAAAACTGACCGTGGTCATGGTGGTAGTCCCATGTTTGTTCCATTGGTCGACCAAAGAGTTTTTCCAAGTAGAATTTGTTTTGGCCTGTAGAAATGCAAAACAAATTGGGCCGAAGACATATCATTCCCATTCATTTGTGCCATATACACAACATACTTACCCTCTCACCCTGTGATCAAGATGCATCGGAGTTTGACTTAACTTTAACTGGCTGAAGATGAGTTATAAAGAGAAAAACACCACAGCGAGATTCGGACCCGAAACCTTCATAGGCGTATTATACTAATGCAGTATCCACTGTCAAGTTCAACTTTGACCTTCAAATGATCACTTTGTGACTGATATTAACTGGAATTTGAATGAATGATATCATAGATTGATTCTGCATTATTATCCACAATTTGGTCGGACATAATTCTGAATACAAAGATTATCCTCTAAGCCCTTACAATGAACTAAAAATGACAAATATTTGAATTTTACCTTTGTCACCCAGAGGTAAGATTGAACTTGGGCCTGACCTTCAATCCGTGAACCAGACTTAAACTGAAAACATAACATCATCAAGGCATTCGGCACCACATACCCGTCAAGAACGAATCATATCCAAACAAAGTACTATCCATTATATTAAGTTAAACTTTGACCTTGAATTGACCCCTTCTGACCAATAAAGGAATGAAAGATCTCAGGGATTAGTTCTCCACACCCATAGCCCCTTTGTCATGAATATGCAAATGTGACACGTGATTTTGTTGTCATTTTTCGTTGTTGAAAATGGCGTCTTACGGCTAGAAATAAAACTCTGTTCCTCGTATATCAAAAATCGACTGAAATCTGTTCATCATGGTCATCATCTGATTACTTGCTGAGCTATGAGTAGTATTGGGGCTGATGGAGGACTGTCGGCCCGCAATAATTGGGGGCTTGTCCGGGAGAAGGACAAATCAAGCCGTATTTTTGTGAGTTTTTGTGATGACGATTCGACGTAGAGACTTGAGTATGGTCCCATGTACTCATATTGGTGGTAGGTAGTAGATGCAAGTTACGTTTGTTTATTGTAAGCATGGCAATTGGCGAGGCGTTGCCTCCATTTCTAGGCTAGGACTAGAGTTTGATTGCATGTTTTTGGCTGCAGTTCGTGCAGATTTTGGTAACTTGATCTGTATCTATTTTGTTACTTTTCTATTCAGAATTTTAGAACGTCGGTTCAGACATTTTGTCAGTTTGTGTGTGTGCATTTTGAACGGTTTGTGAATTGCACAGTAGGGCACAGTAATCATGGCCGAATTTGATGTTGAGGCGTTCCTTAGCGAGGAATTGTCAATCGGCAGGTTGAAAAGCCTGGTCAAGGCTAATATGAAGAGTGTGGCTAATAAGCTAGGTGTTGATTTAAGCGGTTGCACACGAAAGAGAGACATATTGAATGCAATTGCAGAACAAAAAGGGTTAAGTAACCCAGACCCTGTAGAATCGGCTGCATGCTCATCTGAGCTTACTGATGATGCTAATGATAGCAGTGACAAACAAAATGAGTCAAATTCTGATGAATTGAAAGCAGAGTTTGCTAAGGTTGAGTTGGAAGAGAGAAGGGATAGACTAAAAGCTGCTGAACATGAGAGAGAGATGGAAAGAAAGAGGCTCGAATTTGAGATGATGAGGTATGAGGAAATGAATGCTCAGGCTAGAATATCTATGCAGAAAGATCATGGCAAATCCGAAGGAAATGAATTTGCAGCCAGGTTGAAACTTGTTCCCAAGTTTGATGAGAATGATTTAGATTCTTTCTTCCTTATGTTTGAGAGGATTGCTTCAAAGATGAAGTGGCCGGAAGATGAGTGGGCATTTTTGATTCAGCAAGTTATCACAGGTAAAGCTCAGTCTGTGGTTTCGGCATTGAGTGATGAACAGTCTTTTGATTATCAGACAGTGAAGGATGCTATCCTCCAGTCATATGAATTGATCCCCGAGGCGTATCGTCAGAGATTTCGCAATTTGAGAAGAAATCAAGGGGAAACTCATGTTGAGTTTGTTCGTAGGAAAGAGGTTGCTTTGGATCGTTGGATTCGTTCCTTGAAGGTTGAGCAAAGTTTTGAAGCCTTGAGAGAGGTCATGCTCATAGAGGAGTGTAAAAGATGTATGTCACAGGAAGTTAGGACATATGTTAATGATCATGATGTTTTGGATGTAAAGGCTGCTGCCATGTTGGCAGATGGGTACGAATTGACCCATAGAGGGAGTAGGTCACCTCAAAACAAGCGTAGGAATCCTACAAGTCAGAAAAATAATTCCAGTTGGAAACAAAATCAAACACCACATGATGCTGACAAATCTAAGTCATCAAAGCCAAGTAGCAAAACAAATCCCAGTGGTGGTGGTGGTGGTGAATCTGAAGGAAAGAAGATTTGCTTTTATTGCAAGAAAGAGGGCCATTTAAAGACACAATGCGAAAAATTGAAAGCAAAAGAGAAAACGCAAACATAAAAATCAACACAGCCAACTGGACTTGCGTGCACTGCGCCGGCTTCAATGCGTAATCCCATAGTGCATAGTGGTGTGAAAAAGAAACCGCATGGTAGAATGACAGTTGTTGATCAAGATGAGATTGATGGACGATATAAGGACTTTGTTTCTTGTGGTACTGTCAAATTCAGTGATGATGACAAGGAGTTGCCTGTTGTGATTCTGAGGGATACTGGTGCAACGCAAACATTGCTGGTTGCAAATGAGGCATCCTTGGACAAGAAGAATTTCACTGGTCGAAGCATTCTCATTAAGGATGTAAATGGAGGTTATAAGCCTGTTCCATTGTACAATATTGAGTTGAGCTGTCAGTTAGTTTCTGGTTCAGCAATTGTTGGAGTAGTAGCTGAGTTGCCGATGCAAGGAATATCGCTCTTGCTTGGGAATGATTTGGCAGGAGGTAAGGTATTGCCTTCCCCCATTGTGAGTGTTTGTCCAGTTGTGAATTCAGAAACTGAGAAATTGGAAGAAGAAATTCCGGGAATCTTCCCTTCGTGTGCAGTAACAAGAGCACAGGCAATGAAAGAAAAAGTGAAAGAGAGTGAGAATGTAGTTGACGATGAAGTTAGTTTGGAAGATACTTTCTTCAAAGAGTTGAATGAGAGTCTTGATGTTTCAGTTCAGGGTGAGACAGTATTCAGTCAGCCTGCCTTGATTAAGGCTCAAGGAGACGCTGATGATTTGAGCAGGTTGCGTGATATTGCAGTGACGGCTGAAGAAGCACAAAACATGTCACAGTGTTTCTACACAAAGTCTGGTGTATTGATGCGTAAATGGACCCCTTCTGGGCGACCCCCAGATGAAGATTGGACAGCAGTCCATCAAGTTGTAGTTCCTCCAGGATATAGGAAGGAAATCCTACGGTTGGCACATGACATTCCCATGGCAGGTCATTTGGGTGTGAGAAAGACTGTAGTCAGGATTTTGACTCATTTCTATTGGCCAAGGCTCAGACAAGATGTGGCTGAGTATTGTAAGTCCTGTCATACCTGTCAAGTAGTGGGGAAGCCGCAGCATCGCATCAAGCCAGCACCCCTTATTCCCATTCCAGTGAGTCAAGAACCATTCAGTCGTGTGCTGATAGACTGTGTAGGCCCTTTGCCTAAGACCAAGACCGGTTTTCAGTACTTACTAACTATCATGGACACAACGACTCGTTTTCCTGAGGCGGTTCCACTGAGGAACATAAAGGCAAGGACAGTGATTGATGCCCTTTTGATCTTTTTCACAAGGTACGGTCTCCCAAAAGAGATTCAGTCAGATCAGGGTTCAAATTTTACGTCCACTGTGTTCCAGGAAGTGATGTATCAACTTGGAATCAAGCAGATCAACTCATCTGCGTATCATCCCCAGTCCCAGGGGGCCCTTGAAAGATATCATCAGACATTGAAGACAATGATCAAGTCTTATTGTCAAGAGAATCCAGGAGAGTGGGACAAGGGCATCCCTTTTCTCTTGTTTGCATCTAGAGATACCCCAAATGAATCCACAGGATTCACCCCGTTCGAACTTGTCTTTGGTCATGAACCGAGAGGCCCCTTGAAGGTAGTCAAAGAACAGCTCTTGTCTGAAATGGACGAGGAAGGTGATAATGTGTTGGACTATGTCTCTAAATTTAGAGAAAGACTGTCAAGGGCATGCGAACTGGCATGTGAGCATTTGAAATCATCCCAGGGTGTGATGAAAGCTCGTTCTGATCTGAAGGCAGAGTCTCGCTCATTTGAGCAGGGTGACAAGGTTCTCGTGTTACTTCCGATTCCAGGAGACCCACTGAAGGCACGATTTAGTGGTCCTTACTTGATTGAGAAGAGTCTTGGGAAGGAGACTTATGTTGTTAGTACTCCTGATAGGAGAAAGACAAAGAGAGTTTGTCATGTCAATATGCTGAAAAGGTATTATCAGCGTAATGATGAGATGTCAGTCAGTAATGTGCACACTGATGCAAAAGGTGCAGATTCAGGTGCTAGGAGCATTAATGACTCCTCAGGTGTTGCTGCTTTGCATGTACATGATGATGTACTTGGTGATGCAGAAAGTCCACCTGAAATAGACTTCAAATCAGGGATGATTCCCAGGTTAGATAATTCAAAGGTAATGTCTAATCCCGAGATATTGCTTAGTCATTTGCCAGAGTCAGAGAGGCAGGATGTAATAGGAATCTTGCAAAAATTTCCACAGGTGTGTAGTGACAAATTAGGTTGTGCAACAAACACTGTACACAAGGTTGATGTCGGATCCTGTGCTGGAAGCACCAAACTTTGAAAAACCTTTCCAGCTGGCTGTGGATGCCAGTGATACAGGAGTTGGAGCTGTACTCTTTACAAAAGGACAAATCTGGACTCCTGAAACCCATCAGCTACTTCTCAAAGAAACTGAACATTCATCAGCGAAGGTATTCTACCGTAGAGAAAGAGTGTTTAGGTCTGGTGTTAGCAGTTCAACACTTTGAGGTGTATCTGAGCAACTCGTCTGAAGTAACTGTATATACAGACCACAATCCATTGACTTTCCTTGAGCGATTCCGGACCAGAAACCAGAGACTTTTTCGATGGAGTTTGATTCTACAGCCATATGGACTGAAAGTGACTCATATCAAAGGAAAGGATAATATAATTGCTGATACACTTTCCAGAGCTTAGGAATATGAATGGACCTGTGAAAACTGAAAACGTGATGAACATTGAGAAATATGACAAACATTTGTGAACACTTAACATGTGAATTACAAATTTGCATGAAGATACTGGACATTCGTTTCATGAGTGGACTACCATGGACACATGAACATAGTGAAATGGACACTGGATAACTGAACATTTCAGTATTGGACATTTCGCGCAATTTATAAATGTATCTTTCATTCTTGTGATTTACATGTATTTTATACCCCAAAATTCCATATTCATGTGATAATGATTTGTAAGACTATGCATGAAGTCAAGCATAATTTGTTTATACCTATATATACAAAACATTGCAGCATGTAATAATGTGGAAATTTAAGACAGTGCTTTTTGTAAAAGTCAAAAAGAAATTATGTCAGAATTATCATAACATGAAAATACCAGGAGATTATTCATGTAGTTCGTTGGATACACAAGATTTTATACTGGAATTGTGATATAAATAGAAAATCGTTTTTTTTTAAATTTCATATCGTCATACTGATACAAAAATATCAGTTAACATTGAATTGAAATCAGTTAACATCGAGTTGAAACCAGATGGAAAAGGTGTTAACAAAAGAAAATTATTACATGTTACTTATTACGATGTTTGTTAATTTTGTTACATAGCTTACTGTGTTAATTCAGAGTTGAATGCTAGGAGAAAAAAAATATTGCATGGGAAAGACTGACTCATGACATGTGATATTCAAAGTATTATTCTGTTTAGTTTATGTGAAAGGTAAAGCTGCAGACAGTAAAAGATTTTGTGTATACAAATTCATGTTTCACCAGTTGACCTGTTAAAAGTTTTGTTTGTGCAAAGAAGTTAATTTTTGTTTCATATTATTTCTACATGGTATAAATGTACATACATAGTTCAGTGAAAGAATTATACTTTAAGCATTATGCATGATGTGTAATTATACTGTTACCTATATTTGATGCATTGCCAATACATGCATCTTTCTGTACCTTTAACCTCGATCGTTATACAGTTTTAATATGTGCAAGATTCAATGCAGTACTTTGACACTGTTTTGTAACTAAAAATGTGCTGTAAATATCACATTTTGTACGACTATATGTACTCAGTATATTAGAGAAACAACAGAGACGTTTTCTACTCAATTTCATATATGAAACTTTTTAAAAACCACCTGTAAATGCTTGTTTCATGTGCATTTGTAACACATTGACTTATTTTTAGCTTACGATAGACATAATAATGAGCTCTCCACATTCCTGAGGTCGTTGCATAGCAACGCGACCTTGGCGCGTGCCGTTTTCGTTCGTTCTATACATATTCAGTGCTTAATTTTGCATACACGTGCCTTCGCACACACTGCGCATGAGTCGCAGACATCACTGTACTTATGAATATTTATATATCCTTATATGGTCACGATAGCGTTCAGTCGTTCGTACGTCTAGTGTAATCGATTCATTGTCGTTTTCTTTTTGTTTTTCACTAGTTTGTAGATGTTACGATCGATGAAGTTATACTCTTTAGATATTGCAGTGACTGTAAACTAAGTATAATCTCGAAGCATTCATGGATTGTACATGTGTTCTTATATCTTTTGAAACTTTGCAATTTAGCTGTTGCATTTCTTTTAAACTTTAAAGAATCGTTTGTAATCAGAAGGTTCCTTGAAGGGGGCATTGCAAACATATTCATTTCTTGTTTGTTAGAAAGTATTGACAATCTTAGATAGGCAAAACTTTCTCCTGTGGGGGAGATTTGTCATGAATATGCAAATGTGACACGTGATTTTGTTGTCATTTTTCGTTGTTGAAAATGGCGTCTTACGGCTAGAAATAAAACTCTGTTCCTCGTATATCAAAAATCGACTGAAATCTGTTCATCATGGTCATCATCTGATTACTTGCTGAGCTATGAGTAGTATTGGGGCTGATGGAGGACTGTCGGCCCGCAATACCTTCATTTAAACATTACGCATCTAAAAAGTCTAATGTAGGGACGGTCATACAACAGGTAACAAATTTGACCTTTATTTGACCTTTATGACCTAAACGTGACCTTGAATTGCAAAAATTGCGTTAGAAATGAATTCTACGTCCCTAGAAACCCCTATATACATGCATCATACACTAGTATGTGACATGTAGTTCAAATTTGGGTTTCAATATGGCTACCAGGCGCCATTTTGGATTCATGCAAATTATGAAAATTGCTCAAGGTTGCCCTTTGGGCAACAAAGCTGAAATTGTTCTAGGACCACATAAGATCACAAATCAACAAAAAAACTTCAGTGTACGCAACTTTTCTGGGTCCGCTATTGACTACATAGGAGTGTCAAATGGACTATATCTGGTGATCCACAAATTCGGCCGGAGACCGTTGGATATGTGACGTAGGCTTTTGGAAGATAGAAAGAGGAAATGAAAGAAGGATAAAAACATAGAATAACATAAGGAAAGATAGAATTATCCGGGGGCCACCAGATAATTCACTGGTTCTTATTCTGTAATAGCTTTTCCCCCCTCTTTTATCTAGTCTCTCCCCCCCCTTTTTTTTGGACCCTTCATATGATATGGGGGGGGGGGGCTGCTCAGTCGTTTTGGTTCCCCCCTCCCTCCTTTTAGGTACCTTATTTCATTTTCGGAATTATGAACCCTATTTCATTTTTGGAATTACGAACCCTATTTCATTTTCAGAATTATGAACCCTTTTTCATTTTCGGAAATACGAACCTTCGGAATTATGAACCCCCAGGCATGGGAAATTTGTGTTTCGGAATTATGAACCTTCGGAAATACGAACCTTCGGAAAAACGAGTGTCCCCCGATATAAGTACTGTTTGCCATATTCACTCATATAATCATTCTATTTTTGTTTTCTTGCTTTTCAAGCAGCATAACAGACATCGTTTGCAACATGAATAGAGAAGAAAGACGATGACCAGTAAGAACCCGACGATGAAAGCGAGAACGTCGATCGAATGAAGCTGGATGAAGCTGAGTTCCAGGGCTCTAGTTCTCAAATGTGATCCGCCAAATTTGAGGATGTGTTCTACCCAGAACACCACGGTTTCATCGGGTTTGGACTGGGTGTCTCTGTAGATTCTGGAAGATCTAAGGACGTTTTCTGTATAGCTGAAAATTAAAGACGCCAAAATATATTAAAGACGACGTGTTTCAACAACAACACCCACGAAAAGACAGTTTCCATTATTTCAGTTAATTCTTTAATTTCATTTTCTTCTATAGAGCATAGTGTCATAGTGTCATAGTGTCATGGCATATATATAGGGCATGTATGTTGGAATAGTGGCTAGCTAAGGGGCCATGAAGGCACGTGCCCTATAATACGACACTCTCTGTTAGCCCTACTCGGTGTATCATCCGTTAGTTGCCGCCCCATGGAACAAATTTGGTCTCTCTAAGTGGGTGTACTCACGCTCCTCCACGCCTGATTAATATACACAATCATAATTATCGAATAATGCGCTTCCAAAGAGCTCCGGAAATTATCACCCCGGTTTTAGCTCCGGCAACCGTAACCTATATAGCGCACATCATTTCTTTATGTCTATATTACAGTGGAACCTCGCTACATATAAAATACATGTATAACTTTTAACACTGTTACAGCAAACTCTCGTTATAACAAGGTAATTTTGCTGGTCCCATTTCCTTGATTTCTACTATATTTTTTGTAACTGGGATATAACAAGACTCTAACAGAACAAGGTAATTTCCTAGGTCCCAATTAGTTAGACCGCTCTAATGAAGTGAGTGTGGATGGGGTCTGTTATAGCAAGGTTCCACGGCATTACCTTGGATTTTCAAGCACGTCTGTCACCGCGGCCTTGACTGTCTCGTAAGATATGGAGTCCTTCTGAAGTCGTCTCGCCATTCCTTTGACCTCGCCCTTGAGAGCATTGGACTCCTGCTCGGCATACAGAGGCATGATGACCATCGGAACGGCATGGTAGATAGCTTCCGAGATGCCAGTGAAACCTCCATGGCATATAAGAAGTCGGACTTTCTGATGACCTGTTTCAAATGAAAAAATCGCAAATAAATATGCTTGAATGTCAAGAAATTAACCATGTTAACCTCGACTAGCATCATCGATTAGCATAATGTTACTTTTTCAGTTCCTTTTATGCCTGTATACCAATAGGCGTAGCCAGGGGGGCACAAGGGGGCCATGGCCCCCCTATTCAGCCCCTTAAAAAAAAAAAAAAAGAACGAAAAAGCGGGGGAAGTGAGAGAAAAAAAAAGACTAAAAAGGCGCTACGAGCCATTATCTTTCAATCAAAATTTGCTAAACGTCAAAGTTTAAAACGCGGGAAGGGGGAAATAACTCCCCCTCCATGCACCCACCACTGTTACATACAGTGCAGTATTGCGTCCAAATAATTGAAAAGCAGTCCGGGCGCCGAACTAACTTTCCGCCTAAAATAAGGTGCTACGAGCCGTTATCTTTCTCTCAAATTTGCTATAAAACGTCAGAGCTTTCGCGCAGGAGGGGGAAAACTCCAACCATCCCCCGAGGGAGCACGCTTCTCGTGCTCATCACCAATTTCGCACGCTTCGCGCTCTCACAACCGCCCCCCTAAAATGAAATCCTGGCTACGCGGTTGGATCCTTCACGTCTCCCCCCCCCCCCCCCCTACTGAAAAATCCTGGCCAGGCCAGTGTGTATACCTGTGTGTTGTATCGATCTATGTGACATGAATTCTCGTGATAACTTGATGAAATAAAAATGAATCAGGTAGGCTACACCAGTGCTGTAGTCGAGTCCATCCCATCCGAGTCCGAGTCCGAGTCTGAGTCCTTGGAGTCCGAGTCCGAGTCCGAGTCCGAGTCCAAGTCCGAGTCATGGCATCCGAGTCCCGAGTCCTGGACATCCGAGTCCGAGTCCGAGTCCGAGTCCCGATGGGAACATCTTAAATTGCAACTTTTTTTACGTCACATTATTTTTATTATGATAAATGCCTCACGGTGAACTCTCTATAACATATATAGTTTCTGGTTCATTGAAAACTTCCATTTGTCAGAGAATTTAATTTATTGTAACTTTTTTTTAGTACGAATGCTGTCAACTATATAAAGGATTGCTCACAAACGAGTGATTTGTCACCGTGACATGTCGCTTGGTGCTTGATAAGATTAAGTTCAGTAAGATTTCCAGCTATAGCACTAAAAATTCTGACAGAATGGAAGAAAATTGAATTGGAAATGTTGAGATAAATGTCTATGGTTAGATTTTCGGTGATGGTTTGTTGTACTGGTGGCATTTCAGAAGTTTTATTGACCAAAATACTAAACAGGTGAATATGCACTCCTTTTGTGCCAAGGTACATGTCTCGTTGACAATGGCTCATATGTGAACAAGCCTTATCAGGCCAAGTATTTTGCTTATATCCACAGTAATTATAGAGAGTTGACTCTATTGTTCCTGTGATACTTCAATGAAGAAAAGTTACACAAAATAATATTTGTTTATTTCAAAGGCCTATAATTTTATCTTTTATCAGTTATAAGTTAACAGAACAAAAAGATAACTTGAATGCCATTAAAGCCAATATAGAAAAGAAAGTTTCCAACTGAAATTGAAAAAAAGAGGGAAAATAATATTTCACCAAGAACACCAATACTTCAATCTTATCAAATAGCTGATTAAAGTAATAAAAAAGTGAATCGTCAAACCCTAATAAAACCCTTGTACATGTATCAGCTAATTCATTAAACTGGCTTAATGGCTTGTAATACAAGTGCAACATTAGCATTCATTTTGAAAACTGACTATGACTAAGTGACTCAAGTAAAAATGTACATGTAATTATTAAACCGTAATACAACCGTACTTGCCTAAAATTATAAATTGCTGATTTTGACTTTTGCCACAGGAACATAGGTTGCAAGTAAAAAGATAAAAAGAATATAAACACTGTAGTCTAGTTTATAATACTAGCTTGAAATACAAGTGGAATAGTAATCTGTTTGAGACTGCCCAAAATATCCCAGGCTGTGGTCTATGGAAATGTGTGTTATAGATTAATCCATCTCTAAATGGTTAATATCAATTTCATTATGTGTATGTGTCACACGATAACGAGTGTATACGAGCATAAAACGACTTATCCTAGCGTCTATCATCTATTTGGGCGCATTCTCGTACCGTTACGGCGAAAAGTTCATGTTCAAAATACACTCTAAAAACTAAAGTGTTAAATCACCATTTAAAAGGGCCGAGGAGTGACAACTTTTTCAAAATGCTTGATCAACTCTTTTAAACTGCTGGATTCAGCCTTTATAGTGTTGTATCCAGCATGTTAAAAGTGTTAATCTACAATTTTGAAAAAGTTGTCACTCCTCGGCCCTTTTAAATGGTGATTTAACACTTAAGTTTTTAGAGTGTACCGCTCAATCGAGCCAAGTGTGCGAAAATAGCGGTTTTTGCGTGCCCTGGGGTAATTTTTTGAGCTAAAATTAACAGCGGAAAACGGAAAAAATTGCCGGTCTCGTTGGGTTAGGCTCAATCAGCCCGTGGTCCAATTTTTAGAATCCCAGTTCTGCGTTCCGGACATCCGGGAAATTTCGTCTTGATGGCAGCCGCTGGGTGAAAACAATAGCTTGGCATTGTATAGCAACACATTGACTTTGCACGCATTTTGGTTTTGTGGCAATGTTTTTTTCTTTTCTTCATCAAAATGCCGAAAATTTGATGTGCCATAGGTTGTCACAACCACAATATGATGCAGGGATAATCTCTTTCATTTTGTATTTTTCCTGATCGCGTTTAATACCACGAAAGATGGGGAAAATGGGTAAACGCGATCGAAATCGGCATGAAAAATCCAGATAACAAACGCTGGGAACCGACGAAGTACGTTCGGATCATTTGTTCGGATTATTTCATAATAGGTACATATCTTGCTGATATTTAGCTTCAGTCTTATATATGAATATGTATATATATAATTACCAAAAGATCTATAGAGTTTTCAAAGACAGAAAATGTGTCATGGGAACCAAAAACAAAGACTCCCTCAAGCAGCTGTTCACAGTATCGTATTGTAACGGTATGGGACTTGGTACAGTCCCACCTACTCAGTATTGTGAAAGTTTTGTTTATACTTTTTTGAATTCCTTGAATATGACATCAACCACTCCTACAAGTATGAGGTAATCCTGCCAGGAGTGAATTTCCGATGATGTTCGCTGTGCGAGAGTCGTTCTAAGTGCATACAAATAAAATGCAATGGATTTACTGCACGCAAATGCTACGTGTGGGACCGAAGTCAACTAAGTACGACGCTCAAGCAGGCCGTGTTTTCACCCACTGAGGCGTTACTATAGGGTCGTCGTTAGGAAAATGACGTCCCGCCGGAACGCAGAATTGGTACACCACAAAGAAAAACGGGGGAAAAAACAAACAAATCAAAGAAAACAAAACAAATAAAAAAAAAAAAAAAAAACCTTTAATTCACGGTACACATTGTCGGTAGTTTGAACCCCCTCCCTTTTACAAAAATTCTTGATTCACCCCAAGATTCAACTATAAATACAAGGGAGAGCATATCTACTTCATAATTTATTTAGAAATTATTAATAAATTGTCTTAAATGCGAGGTCTTTTGAATGCTTATCGTCTGATTGTAAGGGTAGCCTGAATTTACGAACAGCCTGATAACCGCCGGTATACAGAGCGAACATGGCGAACTTAATAAGAAAGTAAAATCCCTCAAACTGAAGTTTCACAACGTCCAGATAATTTTTTTTTTCGTAAGTATTGATTGGTGGGGGAAGGGGTTTATTTTGATCGCAAGTCAAAGATGACAATTAGATGTTTATAAAAAGAGGAACATATCTCTTTTTGCGCTCGAAATGACATCTTAAAAAAAGAAGAAGATTAGAATATATATACATGTCTTATGGTGATGATAATTTCTTTTCACTTACTGATAATAAAAAAGTACATGCTTGTATAGGTAAGCAGTGTACCGACGACTTCAAATCCTCTCCGAGGGACTTGGCAATGAGGATTAACTCCTTGCTAAATATATATTCAAGCATTTTAAGATATAGATTTTAGTACCATCCAACTATTTTCACAGACACTTTAAAATGTCAAATAATGAAACTTTAACCTATTGAAAGTAAGAAGAAGCCTAGCCGCTTACATACCAAGGAGGTCATTCTGTGGTAGCCAGTCTACCAGCATGGTGTTGTTACCAAGGTAACGAGGACGTGTCCCTTTATACCGCCAGAGAACTCGTTGTGGAAGCTCACTGAAGACTCTTGCAAAGGCTTCGGCCATCTCTTGTTTAGGAAACTCAGTAACAAATGTACCCTGTAACAGAGTTTAAGAAGAAAATTCTCTTCGACCTCGTTAAAGGCATCATAAATTGGGAATAAATCGAACGTTTAAAAATCTTAAGGGTTTTTACAATCTACGTTAAAAAACAGTTCTTTCCTATCCGACTTAATTTTCTCCTAAAAAACTGATAGAAATTGCTGATGATTGTAAACCGTGTCGGGGCATCTAACTTAGGCCAATTCAGAAATTATTCATTTATAGTTTATTGTGTCCTGAGCATCACATCTCATTTCAGTCCACATCTTCATCATTTCGTTCCCACACTCTTTCTTGTTTGTTTTCAATCTCCTACCCTAATCTCTAGCTGCCTGTTTCCTATCTCACTAATCCGTTGCTCCATCCAACAACATTGACTAATCCATTCCAGCAAACACCAGTTGTATGTTATGTAACTGCCCTGTGCATATACTATACTGTGTATATATGAGAGTTGTTCTATGAATAAAATCACTTGCAGTTTGATACCACATCAATGCAGTCATGACTTTGTTCTTTGTCTTCGAGTAGCAACAGAACACAAAATTGGCGACGAGGATGGGATACCTCTCGTAGAACACGTCGCCAAGGACATGAAGGAGAGAACACAAAATTGGCGACGAGGATGAAGCCTACTGTTCGGCTTCCACTGAGAAGGAGGGGAAGTACTATATGCATCTAGCCCCAATAAGAATGAGAGGAGAAGAGATATGCCAGGGAACGTACGGCACATGAACATGAGAAGGGGAAACCGATAGAGAGGCTGAGCTTCGAGTAGAGACAGAGATGGATCCACCACCACCGTTTACGTTTCGGTTGTACGAGACAACGCCCCGATGGCTAGAGTGGCTGGGAGGATTCCAGAAGTACCTGCAAGCATCAGGGGTAACATTAGCAAGTCAGAAGTTTGGACTGCTGATGTATCTTGGGGGAGAGGCTCTCCAAGATTTGTTCGAGGAACTCGCTCCCTCAGTTAGCAGCCAGGACGGCCACGACAACTACGAGGTAGCAGTGGAGGCTTTCTCGAACTATTTTGATCCGACACCAGCTGTCGAGGAAGAACCTCTAGTTACAAGCCACGACGGCGACGACTACGAGGTATACCCTGGTCGAAAAAACAGTTGAAACCAATTGATTCCAGTTGAAATTTTACCTGGTTTCAACTGGTCTCAACTGGTACCAGTTAACACCAGTTGATTCCAGTTGAAGGTAATAAACATGTAAAGTACCAGTTAAAACCAGTTCAAATACCAACTGAAACCAGTAGATATATATACCAGTTGAAACCAGTATCTCTAACTGGTGCAACTGCCAGTTGATTCCAATTGAATCCAGTTGGGAATTTTCCAGTTTGATTTAACTGGTTTCAGTGGGTTCATTGGTTTTAACCGGAAGAAAACAATACGTGTACTTATTACCAGTACCAGTTGAAACCAGTATCTCCAACTGGCGTAATTGCTCAATTGAAACCAGTACCAGTTGAAACAAGTATATCTCCAACTGGCGTAATTGCCCACTTGAAACCAGTATCTCCAACTGGTGCATTTGCCCAGTTGAAACCAGTACCAGTTGAAACCAATATCTCCAACTGGTGACTGCCCAGTTTATCTGGCACAACTTTTTGCGCAATTTTTCAAATTAGAAAATTTTTCAAATCTAATAGATTTTACCAGCTGCCATTTGTTATTAACAAATTTTATTTTTGTTATTCCATTGTCTCGAATTAGTCCTGTTTGATACCAATTAACAAATATTTCAGTTTTTCCATTGGCTCCAGTTGGAAACCAGTTGGATACCAGTTGGATACCAGTTGAAACCAGTTAATTTGCATAATAATTACATTGTATAGATCTGTACTTATTATTATGATTTATTTCGATTTACAGCATATTTCTGTAATTACTTATGGTTTAGTTTCATGTAATACATTTCAAAAATACAAGTAAAGATCGAATACCAATTATGAGGTAATTTCATTAATTTGTGTCAATTACAGGTAATTAATCATGAATTAGAAAAACACTAACCATGAAATAAATTCATTAAGATACAAATATATGGACGATGCTGTTCTCATTGAACATATTACATGTTAAACATCTGCTTATTGCCAATGCCTTTACATTGGAAATATTGCAGACAAATCAGTGCTTCTGTGTTGACTTTAGCCCTAATTAGTGCAAATGCTAATTAATTTGCAAGTAATTAAGCTATTTTCAACTGGAAGTTTCACCTGGTTTCAACTGGTATCAACTGGTACTGCCAATTGGAACTTTACCTCTTTGCCTATTGGTTTTAACTGGTAATTTGAACTGGTTACTACTGGAAATTTGAACTGGTAATTCCAACTGGTAATTCCAACTGGTACTTCCAACTGGAAATTCCAACTGGTAATTCAACTGGAAATTCCAACTGGTGATTACCAGTTGATTCCAGTTGATTCCAGTATTCCAATATCCATATTGAAACCAGTTGGCTTACTGGAATCAACTGGGACCAGTTGACTGGTGTCAACTGGTATTCCAACTGTTTTTTCGACCAGGGTACTACATTGAATACCCCCTGTCTACCTCATCTATCGAAGCCTACAATATCCCCGAAGTCAGCAGCCACGACGGCGATGACGACTTCCAGATCGAGGAGCACGAGCGCCTGTACGACAGCCTCGACCAGCTCGACCAGAACTGCCAATGCCAGCTAGAGCCAGGAGCTGCGCAGGAGATTGACGACTGTTGTGAACAGTCGGAGCAGTGGTGGATTCAGGGGGGGGGGGGGCAATCCCGGCCCGTGCCCCCCCTTTTGAGGGAAAACAATGCAATGTGCCCCCCCCCCTATTTGCGATTGTGCCCCCCCCCTTTTCGAGCAAAAACCTTTTTTTGTTTTGTTTTGTTTTGTTTGTTTTGTTTTTGCTTGTCAGAGAATTATGGAGGGGAACTGGACCCCATAACCCCCCCCCCCCCCCCGCACTGAGCGACTTTTGGAGGGCTGGCGAAAATTTTTTTTTGCTCGCCACCCCCCCCCCCCCCCCCCCCCCCACTGAGAGACCAAAAAAATATGGGTCTCCCTCCAAGCAGTTTCCCAAAGTTGACAATCCTGCATTTGTGTGCCCCCCCCCTTACCTTATACGAAATCCTGGATCCACCCCTGAGTCGGAGCACGACGACACCGAGCGCCATCATCACAGCCTCGAGGAGGATTGCCAGCAAGAGTTAGACGCTGCGCAGAGTCTGCTTCCACCCCTTGCGAAGCACGAGACAGAGCCACCAGACGACTCCAGAGATGAGGAGGATATCGAGTGCCAGCGCCACAGCCTCGATGACTACTGCCAGCCCGACACAGCTGCGCAGAACGATCTGCTTCCAGAGAAGCAGGATCCAGAGCCCCCAGACCATTGCAAAGCTCCAGAGCCAGAGGTCGACGATTATCGACGTGATAGAGCGACAATGTGACAGCCCCAACGACCGCCAGCTAGACGCTGCGCAGATCCAGCTTCCACCTAGGAAAGGTGACGACATGAGACGAGACCTCGACGACTACGTCAGCAGAGATGCATCGGCAGACGCTATTTACGCTACGCCCAAGCGACGCCCAGATCCCGCTCCCGACGACGAGCAGTCTACTTTTTCAGTGCCCGAGATCATCATGACCCGCGATCCAGCCATCGATCCGCGATCACAGACTAGAAAGAGAGCTTGATTTTCAATGATATAACGATTAGCAGTTAGCGTCTTATAGAGCACCGACAAGTTCAAGTTTACCTGATTACAAGGACACATCCACGACCACGATTAGCCAAGCCCTAGAATTTCTTACAGTCGCAGAATTGATTGTGAAAATTAGCATACACGTATATCTTAGAATGGATGAGAGGTTGTTTTCAGTTGACCCCCAGGAGGATTTTATACTTATATCAAAACGATGAACTTAGTGAAAAAACTCAAACAGTTCCAATGATTTTTAGCAGTCTTTTGCTTATTATTTCAGTCATCATGCATTAGTCATACATGTATTTATTATTTCTATAATCGGATGATACCAGTTCTGTAGAGTCGAGATAAGCAGTCATTTATGTCATTTTGAGTTGTTTTATTTTGTATTCTTCTGAAGAAAAGAGAGAGAGAGAGAGAGAAGTAAGCCTTAAATCCTTTTCGAAGTCAATCAGTTGCTATATTTTTTTGAAATTACATTTCTACCATGCATTGTTTAGAGTCAGGAACACTCTTTGTCAGTCGCACAAGAACTACTATACTTTGTTACTGTTGATACTTTGCTATGAAGAGTCAGGTTCACTCTTGTTTACTTTTATTCAGAAACGACACACTTAATGCATATTGAGTTCAGCGAGTAATATTGTCATGCCATTGATTATTGTTGCCACAATCAGTCATTTGTAATTGTCTAAAGTGTTAGCAGTCAGTTCATTCATTGGTTTTGGATATTTATCTTGATGTATTTTCTTACATGCCTTCTTACAAGCATCTATACTTTTTAAGAGTTTGATAACAACTGAATAGTGCATTGCAGTCAAAGTTAGTTGATAATTTGTTTGTTTTATTAACTCAGCACCTTGTATGTTAGTCAGAGATCGACTAAAGGACTTTATTGGGATGATGTATTCGTGATACACATTTAGGTATTGTTGCGAAAAGTTTGATATGCTATGCTCCTATTTTAATCATTACCAGAGAGGTTTGAGCAATTTTTGTGTACTGTGTTTATGATTACAGTTCCATCGATTAGTTTCTACTTTCTGTATTGACAAAACTGAAAACACCGTAGTAGCAACCCGATTCATTCATGTTTACTGTATAATGTTATTGCTATACGTCTGAGAATTGTTACAGGTTATTTTGTCTGCGTTTGGACAGTGGAGATTTGATTTAAACTATTTTGATAAGATACGTTTTCATTCAAGAAGGAAAGGGATATTGTGTCCTGAGCATCACATCTCATTTCAGTCCACATCTTCATCATTTCGTTCCCACACTCTTTCTTGTTTGTTTTCAATCTCCTACCCTAATCTCCTTGCCTGTTTCCTATCTCACTAATCCTTGCTCCATCCAACAACATTGACTAATCCATTCCAGCAAACACCAGCTGTATGTTATGTAACTGCCCTGTGCATATACTATACTGTGTATATATGAGAGTTGTTCTATGAATAAAATCACTTGCAGTTTGATACCAAATCAATGCAGTCATGACTTTGTTCTTTGTCTTCGAGTAGCAACAGAACACAAAATTGGCGACGAGGATGGGATACCTCTCGTAGAACACGTCGCCAAGGACATGAAGGAGAGAACACAAAATAGTTCAAAATTATTTTAAATTACACATCTGTGAATTGGCAAGTCTAGGGAATTTAATTGGTCATTTTGTGTCCCTTACGTTACCAATTATAAAGGAATTAAGAACATAAATAAATACTGTTATGATTATATTCCTTGAAATTTTTTAGTTAGATCCCAACAATGATGACGCTATCAAATTGATAAAATCGTCAGGTAGAATGTAGTCGGTATCACATAGAACATAATAGATTGGACTTGCATATCTATCGAGACTTTCCATTTCATGTTAATTTGATGCATATTCATCAAGCGTGTAAATATTATGACATTGTAGTTTATTTCATGTAAAATACCCCTAAAATAATAAAGAAAAAACAAATGAAGAAGAAGAAGAAGGAGAAAAAGAAGGAGGAGAAGAAGGAGAAGGAGAAGAAGAAGAAGGGGGAAAAAGAAGAAAGGAGGAGGAGGAGGGAGAGAGAGGAGCAGGATGAGCGGGAGGAGGAGAAGGAGGAGGAGGAGGAGAAGGAGGAGGAGCAGAAGAAGGAGGAGATGAAGAAGAAGAAGAAGGAGGAGATAAAGAAGAAGGAGAAGAAAAAGAAGAAGAAGAAGAAGGAAAAGAAAAAGAAGAAGAAGCGACTTACCAACGAAAATACAATGAAGCCATGTTCACCCGACCCCTCGACAAAGCTTTCGTAGTCCTTGAATGCAGAGAGAGAAAGAAAGCAGGATAAATGGCTATACAAACAATATAATAATAACGTTGAGAAGGCTTACGGTTCACCATGTGGTTAGTCCTGAAAAGGACTGTTGAGTTAGAAGAGGAAAGTGAAGAAAAAGTGAAGAGGAGAAGAAATGGAAAGGCGAGATAGAAATTCAGAGAATGTAGAGGTATTCTTTCTTGAAAGTGTGAAGTCCTGAGAAGGACTGTGAAGTCCATTTTCCTCTTCTGCAGAGAGGAAGAAAGCAGGATAAATGGGTGTATACAAACAATATACATGTAATAATATAAAAGGCATGACCAAAATGAATATTCGAGATAATAGTTCTGTGAATTTGATAGGATGATTATAACCATTTCTATCCCTCGTCGCCCATGTTATTTAACTATTTGTCGGAGCTGACATAGGCGTATGGGCAACAGTTCGTCAGGGGGCTGATGTCTCTTGCCCGAATATTAACTGACATGCTGTAAATTTTGATACTTTATTACAGTGACAATGTAATTTTATAATTTAAATATACGACACTTAAAAAAAGTGTATGAAAATACAAATTTCCAAACTATCATTATTTGCGCTTACCTTGTTACTTACATCTTATACACAACGAATTTTCGGAGTGAATTATGATTATTTTATTATATATTAACAGAAGTATTTTGTGGTCATATTCACCATACTTCAATCAACACCGACTCATCATCGTAATGATTCTGGTTAAATTAGGGAATACTGATTTATGATACGATTTAGGACAAGGCAAGGAAGGGGAAACGGGAATTTTCATCTGAAAATAGATGTTGCTCCATTTCCCCCAGGATTTTTCCTCCACCAAATTTGAAGCACTTTAACGATCAAAATGTAGCCTACATTAGAATGAATAATGCTGATACAAATCTTATCGTTAAGTATTAACGTTAATCACTTGGGTATACCAAAAAACCTTTAAAGGTATTCAGAACTGGCATTTAAGAGGGCACTTTTCAAAATGCATGCGCTGGCGGACAGTACTATTCGACGCTTACGCAGATGCCATTTCCCGAAGTGCCCGAATAATGCCGATTCTGTTTCTCTCAATATATCGATAAGCTGTATACGGTACCGGTGATGGCGGAAGATCGTGTAACGGTGGCGTATTTTGTAACGGGTACACAATCCGCCGGCAGATATCGTTCAGATTGGCGGATATTGTTCGCGCTAGAACCATATCCGCAGCGTCATATAGGGCAGATTTTGTTCCCTTGGCAGATTTGGTTATTTTGGCGAGATAGTGTTTACTTTTAGACCTAATTTAATAAAATAGATGCTCTTTTAAGTAGGTCCACCCAGGGGTGGATCCAGGGGAGGGGGAGGCTAATCGGCTGAGCCCTCCCCCCTTTTCAGGCTGTCCAGAGAGGGGCTGAATCGGCCGAATTCTGGAGTGCAACTTGGACCCCAAAAATCTGATAACCATTTTTTTTTTGCTTGTCAAAGAGTTCTGTTGTTCATGAATTATGGAGGAAATAAAGACGAACTATGATTAGTCAAAATGATCTTTTTTTCTTTTTTTTCCTTTTTTTTTTGACTCATAATGCTTAGTAGCGCGCATTTGAGTGTCCGAAGGTCTGCACGTCTATGGTCTGCACGCACCTTTTAATCTGTGCTTTTCACACAGCAAACGCGTAACTTCACTCACATTATTTTGCAAAGAACTGGATGTATGTTCATAATTCTTGAATTCTTCACTCTGGGTGATCGGATTATGAAAGTTCATTTCATTACTTGTAATTTGATGTAGATAATATCACTTTTACTTCAGTATCCAGAGATGATTTTATCTTTGATCTTATCCATGTTCACTATATTGTCTATTGCAATCTGTCAAAAACCACACATATTTCCAGACACTGTTGCCTTTGTTCTTCCAGTAAAAACAAAGGGTAAATGAGGTCAGGGGTGATCGGATTCAGAATGCTGAATAAATTACCTACATGCTGATGTATAATAATATGTGACTGGTAAAAATCCAGTGAAAAATTTTTTCTCAAAGTTTGAGATCAAGAGGGCGAAAAATTGCAAATTCTGGTCAATGACGGCATGGTAAGTCACGTGACCAGCATAGAATACTTTCTGTGCGTAAACCCTTGTCATTCATCATACATACACTAGCGTCTGAACTCATAGGCCGGAATTCACAAAGGTGGTTTCAATTCAGACCATGGTTTATGCAGATTTCGTGGTATAAATACGCTTGATTTAGCGCGTACACTTAAAAAGATCCAATGATGGACGCGCGCCGGTCGCGCGTGGTTTGCAAAAGCGCTAAATTCACGCTTGTTGCCATGGTTCAGACCATGGTTTATGTAAATTCACACCATGGTTTATTTAAATCAATTTAAATAAACCATGGTCTGAACCATGGCAACAAGCGTGAATTTAACGCTTTTGCCAACCACGCGCGACCTGCGCGCGTTCATTATTGGATCTTTTTAAGTGTACGCGCTAAATCAAGCATATTTATACCACGAAATCTGCATAAACCATGGTCTGAATTGAAACCACCTTTGTGAATTCCGGCCATAGAATTTTTTCTGTAACTCATAGCTCATGTACTGTAGCTAGCTCCGCTTGTCAATGTTTTATGATATAACCAGAGTTGACAAAGTTAGGATATATACAGTATAGGGGATTTTATTGAAATTTTGCAATAGGGTCTGTGTCGTGTCTTGTCTTGACTTGTCTTGGTTGAGTAGGCATAATGCAGGCTAGCTGTACTCCGCCAACTTTGTTAGAGTAGGGGGCTGTGATCGCCGGGCAAGTAGGTTGCTATACTTACTGGGCTTTTTGTTTATTTAGTTGCATTTTGAATGAGTCCAATGAATTTAATGACATCATGGTGTCAATGTTTCGTTCGTTCCAGTCCTTTATTGAGCGCGGGAAGAAACTGAACTTGTGGGCAGGGGCGGATCCGGGATTTTGTATAAGAGGGGGCACACTAATGCAGGTTTGTCAACTTTTGGAAAAGGGAAACCCGTATTTTTTTGGTCTCGCCAGCTCTTGAAAAGTCGCTCAGTGGGGGGGGGGGGGGGGTGAAGTTCCCCTCCATAATTCTCTGACAAGCCACAATTCTTTCAAAGAGGGAACAATATCAAACTTCAGCGTCAGCTCATCAAACGCGACGCCCAAGAGCAGTGGCGGATTGAGGGGGGCACAGCCGGTCCGTGTCCCCCCCTCAATCCGCCACTGCTCTTGGGCGTCGCGTTTGATGAGCTGACGCTGAAGTTTGATATTGTTCCCTCTCGTTGGTCGATAGGTGAGTTGAATGAAGACCTCAGGGTTGATGTCAACAAGGCCTCTTATAATTTGGAACATTAGACAAAGTCTGGCATATTTTCTTCTGTCTTCTAGGGACTCCCATTTTAAGGTCTGCAACATTGTTGAAACGCTACGGGTTCGTCTGTAGTTCCTCGTGCAGAACCGAGCTGCCTTCCTTTGAATGGCTTCGATTTTCTGTATATTCTTCTTTAGGTGGGGATCCCATGCTGTGGAAACGTACTCCAGGATTGGTCTCACTAGGATAGTTGTTTGATCTCTTTCGCAGCTGACCAGAAGTTACGTCTCAGGAATCCTAGTACTCGAGAAGCTTTTGCACAGACTTTGGCGACTTGTGCGTCCCAGCGAAGCTTGTTATCCATCACAACGCCAAGATATGAGAATGTAGATACTTCCTTGGCCACAGAAAGTATACTCTCTTTCTGTTTGTTTGAGTCCCCTTGGACGATATTTTCATGATGACACATTTAGCTGGGTTAAAGGACATAGCCCACTTATTTTGCCATTCCTCAAGTCTTGACAGATCCTTTTGGAGGACTTGATAATCATTGGTAGTTGTACCCGATGTATAAATAACACAATCATCCGCAAACAGTCTAGTTGTTGATGACAGGCCATCTGGTAGATCATTGATGTACATTAGAAAATCCAGTGGTCCTGTCACTGTTCCCTGGGGAACTCCAGAAATAACCGACATCTCCTCGGAGGAAGATCTGTTAACCAGAACTGTTTGGGTACGTCCGGTGAGGAAGTGTCTTTCTCATTTTGGAAGGGATCCAGAAATGCCATATGATACGTAATAATCTTGTGTACACAAACTTGGCCAGTGTCGTCTGCTACGTGAACGAGATAAGCGAGTATTACGTTTATAAGGTGGGTGTAATGCAAGTACAGACCACCTAATGTTTTTGTACGAAATTTTCTTTCTTTATTATTATTATTAGCTAGGCTGTGTTTCAAGTACATACCACTTCATGTTTTTGTTCGAAATATTATTTATTTACAAGTATTATTTTTATTCATTTATTTTTATTTCTCGCCCACTTTTTGAGTCCACAATGTCTTAAAAACGGCTTAGTCAAATGTACTGAAATTCGGTACTATGATAGATATGGTTATTGTCTGGGCACCCGTACATTTTCAAACTAGTCATAGCATTGTGACGTCATCTAGGCGCCATTTTGTAAAATTCCGACATATGCTATATCTCTGCAATAGAAAGTCGTAACATAACCACATTTGACATGATGCAAGTCAATCAAAAAGGAAATTAATTGAACGTAGGGTTCGAGCGCGTACGAGCGCGTCGGTGAAGTTGAGCGTTGAGCGTTGAGCTTAAAATGGTCTAGGATCATTTTTGGGCATTACTCTGCCAGAACTACATTTAGATTTTCTCGCCAAACCAATACCGATAAACTTTGACCCCACAAGTTTCAAAAGCTGAGTTGGTGTGTTCCCACTAGATCAAAACTTCGGCTCTTTCTTAGTGTATGAAGTGAATATACTTAAAGCTCTTGTACAGTATTGGTAGCAAAAAGAAAATTGGAAAGAAATATGTTAAATATAGTCTCATGTTGTTCTCCTTGTATCAAAAGATGTCTGTAAGAGATCATTTGGTATTCCATCTATGATTTCTGGTGAATTTCAGTGTAAATATCTGTAAGGAATGCTTGATCACTGCCATTATGCTAGGACCATTCCACCCCGACGGCTCCCCGCACAGCAATCTTGGAGCTTCGCATAGAGACAGCGTGTGTGCACTGTGTGTAGCTACTCATCATTGGTTTTACACGTGTGTGTACAGTGTATAGCACATGCTGCCTTTGTTGGGATTTTACGTGCCTGTCCCGGCACATAAATTAGTTTTTGCCTCTTATTTGTTTAATATTAAACTTTAGGAGGCGAAATCTTCAGTGTCTTAGTATTGCTAGTATCTTGCTATTTATCAACAAAAATTGAAGAAATTTGACGAACAATTTCTGAGGGCTTACCAAAACTTTACATGACCTTTAAAGGGAAATCCCACCTTGATGGAAATTTGCTCTGAAAGAAAGAGGGAAAATCAGAGAAGAAGGCTGGTGAAAGTTTAAACGAAATCGGAAAAGCAAAAAGAATGTTATTGAAAGTTGTAATCACTATACATACGGGAATTTCAAATTGGCCGCATAGGTAATGCCACTGTCAGTAGTTGCGGACAATTCTCCCCTTTGCCCCAACACACAGAATGACTAAAATGTCATATTTTAAAAATGTATTACTCAGTAGGATCTTTTTCTTTCATGACGACCTATAACAATATGCTATCTCAAATATATTTTGAGGACTGCCCCGAGGGTAAAGGCGTTTCGGAGAAAACCGCAAATTAATGATATTTTTGTGTATGACAAACGGGAGACGGTTGTTCGCAAGTATGTCACAATAAATTGCCAATTTGAGATTCTCATAGACGTAGTGATCTCAGTTTTCAATCTCAGTTTTCAAACGTAGTGATCTCAGTTTTCATCACATAGTGTATTCTTTCTCATGGGTTGTCGGTCACTGGGATCACGATATGTTAGGGTATAATTCTGATCCTATCTGTGCAAGCTCCCAGCTTATATACAATCTTAATCCTTAACTAGAATTTTCTACCTTCAACTACATTAATCATGTTGGTTTGGAAATCTCTGATAGGTTCTACATAGTTCTAGTTGTAACAAACAAAAGAAGGAAGCTATTCCTATGATCTATTTATAGACTCACTGCAATGTTACACTCTTACTAAGAAGTTCGTGCAAAGGTCAGGATTGTTAACAGATTACATACATGTAATTACATTGTTATTATCATTCATCATACATAATGATCTAGAATGTTCTTCCTCTACTGGATGTGCATTATTTACTATGTAATTGATGATTCTTTCAGTGTTACAGAGTACTTTCACTTTTCACATATAAATAATGATTTCTCTTCTAGAAATTTCTATGTTCATAAATACATAAAGAAAACTGGAAAATAACTTCCTTGCAGAAGATTCTTCAATTATATAACAAATGCAATCAATGAAGATACATGTATATATTTGAAAAGTCGGAATCCTCTCTGAGGGATATCTGTGTTGAGACAGTTATGGTTAATACTTCCTTTTTAAGAAATGAAGAATATTGTTGTTTAATGAGTACAATGAATGCATGTCTGCATGGAAGCGAGATTTCGAGAAAAAAAAAATCCATTTTTTTGTTGAATCGTTTCCTCCAACAATGAAACGGTGAAAATGATAACGGAGTTTGATAAATACAATGAATGCATATCTCTGTGGGAGAGAGACTTTGAAAAACATGTTCCCCTTTTCTTGTATACGTTAATTCCTTTCAACATCATTGAAATGTGGGATTGCAGACTTTTGATGGGTTGCCTCGAAATTATGAATGCTAAAGAAAAGTTTAAAAACACTTTCCTGGCGTCCATGACAGGATCATTATGTAAAACAGTACCATGCGATCTGTGTACTCCCATATAGCAGATAAAACAACAAAGCAAAGAAATTTCAGTGGAAGTTGATACGTTTCTATTTACACTCATATGTTTACTCTTAAGTCATTGTAAGGTGGAAATGTGTACATTCATTTTGGTAGGCTGTTCTATGCCTAGTCATTTCTTCCTTATGGGTTGTCGGTCTACTGGACTGGGATCATCCCTAAGAGAAGGAGGCAGAGAAGAAGCAGTGACAAAAACGGTGATAAATGAAGATATATATTTGAGAAATCACCATCCTCTCTCAGTGATATCTGTGTTGAGACGGCTTTGGTAACTGCTGTTCTAAGTAACAAAGAATAGTGTTATTTACAAGAGTACAAGGACCGCATGTCTGTGTGGGAGCGGGACTTCGAAAAACAATTTCCAGTTCCTATACCAGTTCTCTAAATTCCTTTCAACATTGTAATGTTGGATTGTACATTGTTGGTATGTGGCCTCGAAATTCACGGTAGGTCAGGTATAATCAATGCATGTTTCTAAAAAGAAGGTTTTGACTCGTAAACATGTATTAAAATTAAAGGTCCTGTATAGTTTTGGGAAGTCCTAAAGAGCTTTTCGTCAGATTTCTTTGCTTTAGAGGATAAATAGCAATATACATTTACTAGTAATAGGCATACTAACATGCTGTGAAGTCCTTTCCTCCCTAAGTGGAATAATACACAAAGGAGAGGTTAATTTTTTTAAATAGATAGTCTACCCGTCCTGGGACATAAATTCCAACAACGGCAACGATCACTACACAGGACGTGTAAAACATATAGGGGTTGTATATACACAAGCGACTCACACGCTAACTTGCAGCAAAGCGCGGTGAGATTGATGTGCGGAGAGCTTAGTCGTCCGGGGTTGAAGGGTCCGAGCGTAGAACATCGTTTCAGCGTTCCTTCCAAATATTTACACTTAAATTCACCGGAAATCATGGATGAAATAGCAAATAATCTCGCAAATGTATCTTTTGATACAAGGAGAACCATGTAAGAGTATATATATATATATATATATATATATATAATACGTTTTCATAACATTTTCTCTCTACTACCGAAACTATAAGTGAGCTTTAACGACCTGAAACGCGCAAGAGAAGAAGGTATTCTTTATATCTTTTGTGACGGTGCAAAGGTAGTAATGAACAGAAATGATAAAACATGCAGGCTAGACATATTCAGTACACAGGATATTGTATTGTACGGCACTGTGCATGTATGTTTAATGAGTATGAGCCTAGTCTCGTACCTATAGTGTTCACATAATCAGATCTCCGCGTTGTTCACAGAGTCATTGAAATGAATACATTATATAAGGCCAGGAGCCTGTCCCGAAATAGTCACCCCATTTTATCCATAAGATTTGACCTCTTAAAGTTACTTAGATCATCTAAGTCTTTGACAAAAAGGTTGTCAGCCAGACCGTAGCCGTCGGGTTTAAGCCTCCAGAGCCCCCTAAAGAGACTCCAAAGTCGGATCGATTTCACCCCATCCCCCCCCCCCCCCCCCCTCATGCACTAAACTTTGTCAATAGGAAGTAGTATGACTGGAAATTAAAAAACACCCCCAAAATGACAAAAGTTTCCGTCGGGAAGGGGTGTCAGACGGCCCCTAAAAATTGAAGCCCAGGAACCAAATTTTGTCAGAAGGAAGAGCTATGGATGTACATTCCAAAAATATAAAAACTGACAAAATTGTCCATCGGGAAGGGGGTGTTATACCCCCTTAAATGAAAACTCCAAAGTGCCCTTTGACAAAGCTTTGCCCCCCCCCCCCCCACAAAAAAGAAAAAAAGAAAAAAAGCTCTTTATGTAAAGAAAAAAACATTTTATTACCTTTTGGCCATGATAACTCAAACGTGATTTATGTGTTTACCTAATCCTGACAATTTTTTTTGGGCTAATTTTGAGAAAGCAATACATTTTTCACATTTTAATAACTTATTAATCAAAAGAACCATTAACACCAAATTGCACCTCAAGAAGATTAATATACTCAAAATTATGTTATGAAAATTTAAATTTAATTACATGAAAACACTCTTGTGTTATCATGGTTATAGTCCGAATGTAAGAAAATGGTTTTTCTTTACATACAGAACATTAAGCGTTATCAAAGGGTACATTGTTTTTATTTAAATGCCATAATTTACTTGAAAATATCTTTTCTTAAATCCTTTTTATGGTTTTCTTGCTGTTTTTAAAAGTTTGTATTGATTTTTCTTATCATGGCTAAAACAATAACAAACTGTGCCTTTTTAAAAGGGGTCTATTTGAACTAGTGTTTCCTATATATGAATCATTACACTTGCCCTAATTGTTTATTATTATTATCATCTAATTATGTATGGTCTGATTGTATGAGATATTAAAATTTTTTGGTCCGATAACATGCGACTATCTGACGATACTTTCAAAGGGAACGATATTCGCCAAATGATACCAAACTCGCCAGCCCTTGCACAGAGCAGAGTACTAAATCCGCTGGGCGGATTGTGTGCCGTCACCACACTTTCTGCCGCGTAACACGATCCGCCGTCACACCGGTACGGTACATAATACACAACAAGCACACACACCGTATATTGCACCGTGGGTGGATCTACCACTTTGATTGACAGCTGCATGCAACTTACGTCTCCAATCTTCGTAAAGAAGATGGCGGTGAGTATCACACCAAAGCCATCCACAGCACCCTCTTGAGTGCCGGGTCTAAATCCCTCATTTAATGAGGATTACCAAGGTGGAAGGGGTGGGGGAATATAGCCTCCTGCCCTGCTTTCCGTCTGACCTATATAGGCATAATCATAGCACCGCATTCTCACTATGAATGTCGTAGCGATTATTTCACACAATACTTTCTCTCTCTCTTTAAAATAAAAAAAAAATCAATAAAAAAAAAAAAAAAAATCGAGTGATCATTGACGTCACTCCCCGGGGGAATGAAAATACAGTGAAAAGAGTGAAACTCCACTCTTTTCCTTTTAGAGACCACTCGATAGTCAATCAATATTCACGCCTAAACAAGTAATCACTGACGTGACTCCTGGTGGAGTGAAAACATAGTGAAAATTCATTTTTTTTTAAAGAGAGAGTTGATCCCCTGTTATCACGGTTATAGTGGAATTTTGATCTCATAAGCCTAAATTACCTTCTCTAATGGCTGCGCAGGACGGTCGGCTATATTCCCGATAGCTACCCAATTCGGAGTGGTAGGGCGTGAAAAATCTAAGGCAAAATTCGTCATGCACATCCACAACTCTGCTCCACCAATGAGATCTGGGATGCTTCGACCTGGAGCAATACCATGCTTGTCTTTTACCTCATTCATAGCCCTGAAGTGGGTCCATCCCACCAAGCTCATAACAACGTGATGCTCAATAAAGCTGGCAATGCGCTCACCAAATGACATCCTATCTGTCAGAGGAAAGAGAGCAAAGGGCACGTAAGATGATGGAGACGGGATTCCAAACAGGTGCTCATGGAAGAACGGATACCTCGATGATGTCGTCACTGCAATAAAAGGTATCCCGAGATAACTACTAAGCATCACACTACATCCTTCAAAGACGTCACCGATAAGGATGTCAAAGGTAGACCTCTTGAGCAGAGCAAGCGTTGCAGAGTCATCGAAAAAGCTTGTACAACCGTGTCTAATCTTAGCGAGTGATTCTGTTAATGACATCAGTTGCTTTCGGACATTGTTCTCAAATATGTCTTCAATGTCGATTGCTTGGATATCGGCGCATTTGAAGTGGACAGCCTGGTTGTAGGTATCCCTCTGGAACCCCTTGGTTCCTGCAGAGGAGCTAGTGAGGATAGTTACATTGTGCCCACTTCGGGTCAGCGCCCCTGCGATGGAGGACATACCTTTAGTGTGGCTACTATACATTGGCATGAACAATGATAGGAGGATGTCAGCCCCCCTTGTCAAAGTTATGACATCGGCGACAGAGATGACGAGAAGGGATAGCACGAAACTCTGGAAAAGTTTCATCGCGTCCCGTCAAATTCCGCTTCAAGAAAAGAAAAGATATCCGATAATCGCTTGGTTGCAAAAGATAAAATCTGTCAAGTTTCTGCAAAAAAAAAAGGTTACAATTATTGAATAACGTACTGTTATTGAATACCGTACTGTATTACTGTTGTTTTGAAATATAGCTTTTTGACAAAGCTCTTACAAGGGTTACATAATTCCTTCAGAAAAGACAACCTACACACAAAAGGCAAGATATATTCACTGTTGTTGCCACTGCATGATACGAAGTAAGGGAGGAAAAGGTAATTTAATTTGGGAAAAATAATTCCTAAAAATAATTAATCATTCGGAGGGGGCGGGGGGGGGGGATATGTAATGGTCTCTAGGTCAGACGGACTACACATTAAAAGACGGGTCAAGGGACCAAACTTGGTAAGAAGGAACAAGAGTGGCACTACATCACAAACATACAAAACAAAAAAAAATGTCAGACGCTTGAAAAAAAAAAAAAACCAAAAAACTTTGCCCCCATGTTTTCGGTTTCCAAAAAACATCAACAAAACAAAAGCAGCTGCAGCCGTGATGAGACTGACATCCCACGAGACCGATAAGATCTGGCGGGCTTCTCTGAGAGTTCACGAAACCTGACATTGCCAGTCTCGTGGGCTGCCGGTCTACTGGGACAGTGGCGGATTGGGGGGGGGGGGGGTGTGCATTTCCGGCCCGTGCCCCCTTTTGAAACTAAAGTGTAATTGTGCCCCCTTTTTTGTACACTGTGCCCCCTGTTAGCCCCGACTTTTATTTATTTATTTTTTTAATATCTGTTTTTTATTTTTTTGCCTGATTTTCGGAAAATTTTGAAGGACAAGGAGATGCCAAAATGGTGATGACCATCACTTTTTTTTTTTTTTTTTTTTGCTTGTCAGAAAATTTTGAGGAAATCTGATGAACCTTTTCTTCCTCTTCTTGCTTGTTAGAAAATTTTCTGAGATTTGTGTCCCCTCTCAAGTTTACAAAATCCCGTTTACAGTCCCTGTACTGGGATTGTCCTGCTTAAAATAACCCCTCCGACCTTCCGAATAACTCAAAAGTGCTAAACAAACAATGTTGCTTATTGATTTGGTCTTGAGGCTACTTGCCAGAACCAAGAAAAAAACTTTTTTGGGCATTAAATCGATGATCATAAACAACATTGCGTGTTATGATTTTGATTACCTGAAAAACGTTAAAATTTATAAAAAAATATATGAAAATGGAATTCATATACTTACAATTATGTAAAACGCTCGCAGAAGACGAACGTTGTATGCAATCAACTCCCAAACGTTAAATAATGGCTGCATGGATAGACTTTGAACAAAGTGGTGGCATGGAACGCTTGGTTATATTTATTTAAGAATTCAAAAGTTTTAATATTTGTTTACTCACCTGGCTATGAAAGACACCTAGCTCTTACGCATCTATCCAGGGAACTACTATTAGAACTAGGTGCATGGCTGTGATGAAGTCCTGTGCAGGGGCGTCGCTAGATCATTTTGATTAAGGGGTGTCGCACCAAACTTAAAAAAAAAACAAACAAACTTGCCAACAAAGCAGCTGACAATTTTACTGTGATGCATCCCCTAGGCACACATACACAAAAATGGTCCCAAGACTTTTTGCTTAACAAGGAAAAAAAAAAAAAGAAAAGAAAAAGAAAAAAAAAGAGTCGTCATATACTTTCATATTTGACGACATACATGTACATAATTATGTTCACATTTTTTCCCAAACTATCGGGGAAAAAAGGGAAAAAGGAAAAAGAAAAAAATAATGAAACAAATAAACAGACAATACGAGGCAACTTTTATGAAACGTGTTATTGCCTCGTATTTTCTATTGCTACAGAGATTCAAATTCAAATTCAAATTCGTATTTATTTAATTTCAAACAGAAAGAAAAGACAATGGCATTACATATATTATCACAGAACATATGAAAAATATATGTACAAATTAATTTTTTTCTTGATAAGTGTACAAGACAAAGTACACTGAATATATAAATAAATTATTATAATTAATTATCAATAGAAATTCTTAAGGAAATGTGGGGGATCCACTAAAAAGCAGTGCTTGTAATTTGTGGATCCCCCAGGGTAAATAAAATTGTTTGAAAATTGTGCCTACGAAGACTTGGAAGACACAAAACAGTATTACAGAACAACAAGCAAACACGAAACGACAAGAAAAAGGGGGGAAAACAGATAAAGGAAAAAGGAAAAGGAAAAAGGAAAAAGGAAAAAGGAAAAACAAGAAAAAAGGGGAAAAAAGGCAGGACAAATCATGACCGAAAAAGGAGGTAGTTATATTGGTGATTCTGGCAAGTTAAGATCATAAGACCAAATAAATATTCAATTAATTGAACAGAAGATGAAGACCTAAAAAAAAAAAAAAAAAAAAGATATCAGCTGTTATCAAGTAATTATTGTATATTACTATAAGATTTGAGCAAAAATATTTTTAGTTTTTTCTTTAAAGAATTTAGGAATGGACTACTTTTAATATCTTCACTTTAAAAATTCTAAAATCTAGGACCATCATACATAAATGTCTCCTACGCTAATAAAGTTCTAAAGAGTGTAGGTGAAACTCGTTAGACCATCTAGTTGGGTAATCATGAAATGACCGATGGGGGGGGGGGGGGAATATGGCATCAAATATACATGTATGTGGAAGCTCTTTCTACTATAGTTATACATAAATTGTCCCAACTGAAATAGATACAGGTCATTTATTTTTAATAGTCTGCTATCAACAAATTACGGGTCTGTGTGTGAGAGTATAGCAGAATTGTAGATAATACGGAGAGAATTCTTTTGTAATAAAAGTAGTCTATCTAATAGAGTTTGTTGGGTATTGCCCCAAGCAAGTATCCCATAATTCAGATAAGGTAAAATTAAAGATGAATAAAGCATCAGTAGGGATGATGTCGGAAAATGAAATTTAAGTTTGTTTATTATGCGAATATTCCGTGAAATAATCTTACACGTATTATCTATATGGTATTTCCACGAAAGTTTATTGTCAACAGTTATGTCTAGAAATTTAATGAATGAGACAACTTCTAAAGGGGTATCGTCAAACACAATATCCATGGGCAGTATGTCTATAGAAATACTAAATAACATATATTTGGTTTTTTGGAGGTTGAGGGATAGTTTATTGGCTCTTATCCATTGGGTGACTTTTTCAAGCTCAAACTTTACAACATTGACTAAAGTATTTGAATTTTATTTTATTTTTATTTTTATTTATTCATTTTCCAGGAACATATAATAACATGACAACAATTTTCAAACAAACATAACAACATAAGTGTAACATAAACAACAACCAATGCCTGGGGATTACTTATAAGAAATGATAATTTCTGTTTAAAGGCTCTCCTCATTGGTTGTTGTTATACAAACTAATAAAAACAATAATAGGCAGCATGTGGCAACAATAAAAAAAGATAAGAATAAAACATAACATGCCTGTGGCGTTCGCCAGTTAACCATTGAACATCATGTCATTGATCATAAATAATTTATAATTACTGTGCCGGTAGAATAAAAGAAAGAAAAGAAAGAAAAAAAAAGAAAGAAAGGAAGAAAAAAAAAGAAAGAAAGAAAAAAAGAAAGAAAGAAAGAAAAAAAAAAAAAAAAAAAAAAAAAAGAAAGAAAGAAAGAAAGAAAGAAGACCCCCCCCCCCCCGTGTCCTAAGGTTATTAACAGTGAAATTATCAGAAAAAAAATGCTAAACACTAAACCACTTATATTGTTATCAAGTGGATACCGTCTAAGAGAAATTCAATATGCATCGACAATTGGAGGCATGTCACACAGAATATTGCGTAAAGCGTTTAAAAGGGGCCAAACAGATGCATCGACACATAAATCAGCAATGGAACGTGGGAGTGTGTCCCAGAAACGGGGGAACATAATTAAGCATGTGAACTTTAAGCAGTTAGTTCTAGCAAATTCATGATTCTTATTAGGCCAGGAGCCTGTCCCGAAATAGTCATCCCGTTTTACCCATAAGATTTGACCCCGTAAAGTTACTTAGACCATCTAAGTCATTGACAAAAAGGTTGTCAGCCTGACCGTAGCCGCCGGGTTAAGCCCCCAGAGCCCCCAAAAGGGACCCCAAAGTCGGGTCGATTTCACCCCATCTCACCCATGCACCAAACTTTGTCAGTAGGGAGTAGTATGACTGGACATTAGAAAACACAAAAAACTGACAAAAATTTCCGTCGGGATGGGTGTCAGACAGCCCCTAAAAATTGGGGTAAATTTTTCCCCTTAAAGCCCAGAGACCAAATTTTGTCAGAAGGAAGAGCTATGGATGTACATTCCAAAAATATAAAAGCTGACAAAATTGTCCATCCGGAAGGGGGTGTCAGATCCCCTGAAATGAAAACCCAAAAGTGCCCTTTGACAACGCTTTGCCCCCCAAAATGCTCTGTATGGAAAGAAAAACCATTTTCTTACATTCTGACTATGATAATTCAAATGTTTCATTCAATTCACCTTAAATTTTCATAACATAATTTTGAGTATAATAATCTTCTTGAGGTGCAATTTGGTGTTAATTGGTCTTTTGATAAATAAGTTATTAAGTTATGAAAAATGTATTGCTTTCTCAAAAGTAGCTAAAAGATATTGTCAGGATTATGTAAACACACCCATTGTCCCTCTTCACCTGTTTGACAAGGCATAATATAAGAGCTTTTCAGATATCTGTGGTATGTGACTGCCAGACTGAAATGTACTATTCATGTGTTAATTACACAGATACCAAGCAAGCTTCTCTATTATGCCTTGTCAGATCGACGGTGGGTGTGTTTACATAATCCTGGCAGTATTTTTTGGCTACTTTTGAGAAAGCAATACATTTTTCACAATTTAATAATTCATTAATCAAAGACAAATTAACATCAAATTGCACCGCAAGAAGATTATTATACTCAAAATTTTGTTATGAGTGTTTGAACCATGTGAACTGAATTGAATATAACACTTTTGAGTTATCATAGTCAGAAGGTAAGAAAATGGTTTTTCTTTACATACAGAGCTTTTTTGGGGAGGGGGGGGGGGCAAAACGTCAAAGGGTATTTTGGGGTTTTCATTTCAGAGGGTCTGACACACCCTTCCCGAAGGACAATTTTGTCAGTTTTTATATTTTTGAAATGTACATCCATAGCTCCTCCTTCTGGTCTCTAGGCTTCAAGGGAAAAAAATTAACCCCAATTTTTAGGGGCCGTCTGACACCCCATCCCGACGGAATTTTTTGTCAGTTTTTTGTGTTTTGTAATGTCCAGTCATACTGGTTTCTACTCACAAAGTTTGATGCATGGGGGAGATGGGGTGAAATCGATCCGACTTTGGGGTCTCTTATGGGGGCTCTGGGGACTAAACCCGGCGGCTACGTTCAGGCTGACAACCTTTTTATCAATGACTTTGATGGTCTAAGCAACTTTAAGGGGTCAAATCTTATGGGTAAAATGGGGTGACTATTTCGGGACAGGCTCCCAGACTAGTATACCATCTTCCAAAAACCAGAACACGATTCGCCTATAATACTGTTGTCTGCTCAGGTCCCAAATACCGGAACTCTCTAAATCCCGAAATAAAAAGATCTGTAAGTACATTTGTATTTAAAAGAAAGTTAAAGATGTTTCTTTTGAGACCATATTGTAATTTGTAATACTCCCTGGTAATACTCTTGTATTCATCCGATAATGCATTCGATACATTTATGATATCCTTTATTTAACGTGCCTGAGTACACTCACGATTACGTCATGGCTTTTATATAATTGCTTCATTGACCATGTTTACTATGCTGCGACGTAGTGTTAACAATTTTCCACATTGAAATAACAGCTGCAGATCCCCTTGCAATTTAGTTTGTCTATCCTTTCCTGTGCGTCCCAGTTCTCGTGACAATCTTTGTCTTCGTTCTGTAATCTGGTAATGTTTTCCTTTTCCTGTTCAGTTCCTCCCTTCCTATAGCTTCCTTTCCCTTTCTTTCTTTTCCTCCTTCCTCCCTTCTACTATTATTTTCTTCTACATGCCTGTAAATTATTTATTAACTGGGGCCCATCCACAACAAGCGTAGCTTTCCTTTAGGCCCCTCCATTATATATATATATATATAAACATGAACGTAAATCCTTGAATTACATGTACATGTACTCTATATTATCAAATTCTTTCATTATTGTGACATATCTGTTTTTGAATTATGTAACGATTTCTGTTATTCCAGAATGTATTCCAAAATGTATAATTTGTATTTTGATTGATTTGTGTAGAAAATAAACTAAACTGAAACTGAAACTGATTTTCAAACATCATTTAAGATATGATCAAATGCATGCACCTGATAAATCATTTTACCAGCGTCAGGATAATATGCATCGTCGTTAGAGTGAAAAGACTCGATGTACTTTTAAAAAAATTCATATCGCTCACGACGACCCGAAAATAGGCCGTCGGAAAGTACACAATTTGATGACTGATGATAAGAAAATGTATTTCCTCTTTTTAAAAGAAAATGTAGTTTTAACACATTTTGTTTTATTTTCTTTATATCGTATATCGGTATCAGCATCGGCTGATGTGAACACTAGGCTCAGGCCTCGGAAGGTCTCATTTTCTCATTACGGCATTCATGGGATAAGAATTGTGGTGACTGTAATGACACTGAACATGCTGAAGGCACCAGCCGCGCCGGGGACAACGGCGCGGCTGGTGGCGGGGAAAACGCTTAAGTTGAATTTTCTTCGACTTTCGCACAAGTCGAAAATCGCCGTATTTCACTCAGTCCCGTCAAGATCGACTTAAGCGAAATTGACTGTATTATATCCGTCATGAAAAAAATCTGTGCAATTGATTGGTCCAACGCGCGTCATGTGACAAAATACAATTCCCACTAGCCTCATGCAAATGAGGGGTGGTATTCTGAAAATTGTTGTAACTTTTGTTGTATCTTCAGGAGATAATACCTCGCTATATTGTTGTAAGTTGGTATTCTGAAAAGTGTTTTAAGGAGATATTATCTCTCTAAGGACGCCTTTACATTATCTTTGACACGCCCATTTTTTGACACTTTACCAATCAAGATGAATTTTATATAGGTAGGTCAACCAATAGGAGCACCCCTTATGTTAAACATATGCACGTATATCAATTTCGGGCGTAGTTATTAAATTACGCGTTTTATAATGCGCCATGCGCCATTGGACTACAACTAATTAACAAAATGGCTCACCCTCTTCTGCTCGAACCAAGTCACATACTGATTTAAAATCATCGAATCCCACCTGTAATTTCTTCAAAATGTCTTATATGAGATCTTGAATCACACACAGTCTCCATCTTGCTATTCGAGCATGTACTGTCTGATTCTGAGCTAGAAAAAATGCCGAGATCAGGAGATACAACAGCTAGAAGCTGTTGTAAGTTTTGTTGTAATTACCATGGAAGATAAGATAAAACAAAAGATATAACAATTATATCATGATGTTATCTTCAGCGCCCATATGTAAATTAGGATCATTCGCAGAGTGAACAAAGATACAACAAAAATAACAACAAAAGTTACAATTTTCAGAATACCAGTTTTATCTTAACTATGGAGATACAAGAAGATTAGAGATAAAACAGTTTTCAGAATACCGCCCCAAATTGCCATGGAAGGTATCATCTGGTGTCACGATTCGTGATATTAGTACACGATCCGGGAATAGTAGTACACGATCCGGGAATAGTAGTACTAATCACGGATACTATTTACGCGTATGACATCAACCACGAAAAGTGCGTACTACATTGTGACGACATTCATTTGCGCGTATTGTTTCAGGTACCAACGCATGATAATGTCATCATTACGCGTTTGATATCCACGCAAATTCATCACTTCAGATGATCATAGATGAGTAGATTTAGGCTTTAGTTCTTGAAGATGACGGACATAAACCAAATATATACTGCCTACATTCGAGTCTCTGATTAAAATATGGTACCCTCGGTGACGTGAACACGACCATTTTCCTTCTAGGCCATGGGCCGAGCCTCAAAATTCTTCAGTTCCGTGGTCCATCTCTGGGAAGTACTTTATTTTGTCATAAATGATTAATGGACATATATCTAAGGGCAGTGGTGAATGTTCCCATTTGCAGATTTTGGGCATATTTTCACAATTTTGATATAAAGTTGCAACAATGAGCAGACAGCTTTCCTGCAATGATGATGTCATATCTGGTCCTTAAGTGACCAATCACAGCTGGGCTATTAGAGACCTGAGTGCAAATGGCCAATCACAGCCCTCGTACTCTGAGTGTTTGTGTGCATGTACCATGTCTGCCACACAGAGCATCTTACAACATGACCATTGAATCAAGCGATTCACCAACAAAACTAGGATTGAGAGGGCCAGGAAGAAGCAAGAAAGAGCAGAACAAGAAGGTATTTGATTAGTGTTATGTTTTTGTGTTTTGGGGGAAAGCATTATTATGAACAGTCATATTTTCACCAGGTTTTACTTGCATGAACTGTGGGCACAACTTTTCAACTACCAGTCCCATGCATTGGTATTTGTGTTGTTCATTGACTCCTTTAGTTTAGTTTGACTTTTTGAGTGGGCTTATCTAAAAAAAATCAGTTGAATTTACCCACAAATAATCATTTCCTTATTAGGATATCACAACATTGTAGGTAGACTGTCTCATTATGAAAATATGAATGTCTAAACACCCATTTTTATTATGAATTAGGCATTCACTTTCTAGCAAAGCTATGCATGATTATACATGTACATGTAGTAGATTTATCAATTAATCACTTATAGTACATGGACAAGCTTATCTGGAGGTAACCTTGTACTCCACAATAGCATTTGCAGGTGAATAGGCTTCAATAGCTTTTGTGTGTGTTAACAGGCTATGGTCCATTCTAGATCATTCATACATGAGAGGAAAATACTATTTAAAATTTCACTTTCAACTCTGAAGCCTCAAATTTGTAGCATAGTAAGAGAGTTGAAGAGTCCCTGAATCCGGTAAGCTAGCAATGAAGTACTTTTATGCTGAGTGAATGAATGGCGTGTCCTATTTTACAATATTAACAAATACTAAAATTATTGGGTGAAGACAATCTATTGATAGACCTATTCACATTTTGACCAATCAGCGTTATCGTTAAAATAGCCCCCCCCCCCCCCCCCACTCCGGGCAGTATGCTATGGGGACTTAATTCCACTTCAAAAGTTCAATATACATTAATGTAGGAGAAGGTGATTAGATTTAATGTGTTTTTAAATCAAATTGTATATCGTATTTCATTTTTTATACAAGAGCAAATGTCATTAAATCTCTTATATTTTTCTGTTTCTTTTTAGTCTTTGAAAACAATGCTCCCAGCCACAAGGACCATCGATATTCCACGCAAGACGGAAGCAGTAATGGAGCCACATTTGAAGGTCCGACAACTATGACTGAGGTAATGTGAATGATATATTTAGCCAAGGGTTCACCATGTTCTTCCAGTCCAGTGCATCATATGGAAAAAAGGACAAAACAGTGGATAAACAATTCACAAGAAAAAGAACGAAAGAGAAACAATTTATGCAGGTAAGCTGGTACAAGCTGCATAAATGAGCAAAGATGAGACGATTCTGCTCAAGACTTGTCTGAAAGACCTTCTTGCTTTGAATGTGAGATATCACTTCAGCCATACTTCACCTCCTACCAAAACTACACAAGATTCCTCCCAAAGGACAAAGAAGCAGGTCTTGAGAAGAACTTCTATGAACAGTCATATGAACATTTTTGTAAATCAATTGCAGAAGTAGGAGCGGGTAAAGGCTGTGAAGTACATGTATTAAAATTACAGAAATTTCTGTATATGCCATATATTCTGCAGCCGTGGGGTTATTTTCACGAATTTAACAACATGCTGAAATATTGGCAACATTCATACATACTAGCGCAGCATGGCTGTATGCAATGCAGGCTGTGCTAATTCACCCCTTCACTTTGCAAAAGTACATGTATAATATCATTGCTGTTTGTTGATTACCCAATCTAAAATCTGACCACTTGCAAAATAGTCTGGTTAATCCTATTTGCGAGAACAAATTTTTAAAAAATGTAAATTCGTATGTTTTTCAGTTAATATGCAGATGAGCTTCACTCATAACACATAATACCTTACGAAAATTTTTTTTCAAAACATGTGTTACATGTTTTATCACAGTTTTGAAAGTTACAATTTTTTTCAGCCAGGTATTCTCACAAGCATTTCCATATTGTGTGGAATACCGTTATTCTGCATATTAGCTTTCATGATTCATATGCCCTCTCATAGTCATTGCTCCATCTATCTTATAATTTTGTAATTTTGTGTGGAATCATGTGTTACTACATGTATTTGTAGTGGGAGCGGTAAAATATCCGAAAATGATAAATAATGCAATGTTCTGTATTTTTCTGTGAGTGCGAATTAGATGACAAGTTTGAGCCTTTCTCAAGTACAGTGAAATGGATTTAATATTCTGACAATAACAATGTACTAAGAATCTTTTTTGTATGATTTTGAATACATGTCAAATTTAGAGTTAATCTATATGTAAATCTTCTAAATAGGGACAATCCATGTCTCTGTTTTTAAGTTCGAATGAATGAGATTGAAGCGAATTTCAGGAATTGACAGCTTTCTAATCAGGACCATGAAGTTGCTATACTCTAGGCCAGATGTGAAATCTCTGATGTACATGTACATAGTTATTGACTGTTGCTGAGATGTACTTTTTGCTGATGTGCTCCAAAATTAGGGGTATGAGATGTAGTAATCATTCACTTTGGAAGTGGTTTTCAATGCACCTGTGAGTAGGAGTTTTACACTTCAAAAATACTAGTAAAGTACAATTCATGGGCTTAGAAGTTACAATGGTTACCTGATTAATTTGGCAGACATGATCACATTTAATCATGAATAAATAAAATACATCACTACTTGCTGAGAAAAGTAAAATGTTCAAGCTTTGTTGAACACTTTGTGCAAAATGTGATTTTACATATATACAGGCCTACGCACATGTACTTGTTTGATGCTAATACAAACTACATGTACGTAAAGACTGGTTTGAATTATATCAAGAGTGTTTGTAAATCCAAGTATCCAACAGTGAATTTTATCAAAAATTAAAATATGCAAGATGAATATAAAGTTATGTGTCATGCTTATATTCCTGCATTGTTTTTCATATGTAAGGTCACAGAGAGAGAGAGAGAGAGAGAAATAAGGTGATACATATTAAGAGAACAGGATAACAAATGATTAAAAGGAATACATGAAAAGTGCTGGGGGGGGGGTGGAGGGGTATGTGCTTGTATCCAAGATAAACAGGAGATTAACCTTCAGAGGCCTTTTAATTTGTACACCTCAAACACTTTATATCTCGTATTCATTTATTCTATTTTCTGATTAGGTCAGTTATTCAGTATTAACTTGAGGGGGGGGGGGGGCTTGCCAGTACATGTGCAAGTAGATCTGTATGTGTGACAATGATGGCTGTGTGTAAATTCAAAAAAGAGAATGGGCACAGTACGAATTTTAAATTGAAAAAAGAGAATGGGCACATTATGAAAATTTGGATAGAAAACATCTTGCTTATTTTGGGTGATACACCGTATTCATTTATGTTGTTTTCACTTTATGGATGTACATGTGTGTCTGTGTGTGTTTTGGGTTGTTTTTTTTTGGGGGGGGGGGCTGATGTGTGAACTGATTAGGGTGGGGAGGGGTGGACGTGGGGGTATAGGGCAGCAGACAGACACTGTCCTCCCCTCAGGCAAAGCAAATACATCTGATTCTATGTCTGATTACACTGATCATTTCATGAGACATTTGATCACATACATGTATACGTGGTTTCTAGGAGGATAACTTACTATAAGGTATTAATATGCAAATTAGATTTTATATGATTGACCATCATTACATGACATCACATTGCTCAAAATACCATCTCTGTGTCTAATGACTATATCTGCTGCAAAATATTCGAAGAAATACCTCTCTATTTCATGGTTGCTAAGGTAAAAATGTCCCTAGCAACCAATTCTTTACTTTTTCTTTGTTTTCTGCCATTTCTACTTAATGCCCAAGTTTCAAACGTGGGAACATGTCATTCCTGTTTCAGGTACATGTTTTGAACATATCTAGCACATTTTTAGGTACTTCCCAGAGATGGACCACGGAACTCGAAAACTAAGCAAGAAAACAGGCCTCGGCCCATGGTCTATTCGGGATGCGCCCCTCATGAAAATAGTCTTGCAATGGTTCACGTCACCACGGGGACCATATTTCCAACCAGATCCTCTCATGACAGTATATATTTGTATATTATGCCCCAAGCATCACTATACTGATAGAAGTAGACCTTTTAATGTATATTTACATTTCATTATAACCCTTTCCATTCCCCAGGTGAGGATATTTGTAAAGATACATTACAAGTTAAGGTGTATTTCTATCAGTACACTGATTCTTGGGGCATAAAACCAACTTACCTCGAGCCCCTGGCGGTCCGTCAAAATTATCTCATTGCAAAGGAAAACTACATAGTTATAAATTCTTTTGAACAGTGCAACTCTCAAAATTCGCAATTGCCGTGTTTAACCTCTTGACTGTATTACATTAATATATAATATACAACTTAAGGGCCATTCTCCGAAAAAGTGTGCAATTAGAGTTGTACAAATGACAAAATTTCAACATCAAAGATTTCATTAAATTCTTATGAATTCAGAAACTTTAATCCCTTAAGAATACAAAACAGTCATCGGGTGATTTTGGGCTATCAACATTTTTTTCAAGAAATATTTCCAAACTCAGTGACCCTTTTTAACATTTTGAAACAACATGTCAGATACGTTAGAGATAGTATCTTAGAAAAACTCTGACAGTCTGCTTAATTCTTGCTTTAAAATGTCAACTCTTATGTAAAACTACAAGCTTGAACATGTAGAAACATCATGGAAACATTTTGGAGTCAACCTTGATCTTTTCGGTAATAAAAAATGATCGTGATTTATAAAGTGAAGGTGAAATAAAAGGCAAAAACATATATATATTTCTGCTTGAAATATGTAACCCAAAATTAAGTTTCACACAGAACACAGGGCAGAAGATCATAAAATGAGGCAAAAACATAAGTAATATCTTATAACCTGCTCTCTCGTCGCTCCCAGTCTTCATCACGTTGGCCCCAAATCGGGGTGTCTTTTTCCTAGAGGTGGCACATGTTCGGTAATACAATAATTTTTTCAAGGGACCAAAACGCCGCGTCGTTGGGAAGGGGTTCGCTCGGAAGGGAATATCGTATTAAATCTACGTTGTCTTTTTCAAATTCCACCAACTTCTTTTTCTGTAGGACTTTAAGCATTCATTATGTAGGCTAAGTTTGACAGATATTCGTTTGATATTTTATTTGCTATCGTCGCTTTTATGAAAAGTGTTCGGTAATAGGATCCACTACCATAACAACCGTAGCGGCTCCGACGGGCCTGCGCACAGCCTACAGGATGTTCGATGCGAGCCCCCCCCCCCCCCCCCCCCCCCCCCCCCCTCTGCTCAGCTTGGGGATCTTATACGAAGTTAAGATGGGATCTGAGCCACGTAGCCTTAGGCCTCTCGCTTGCAGGACTTCGCTGCCTTCGCTATGCACTACATGCACAATTAAGAAGAGCTTTGACATAATTACAGCACTATAGGCTGTATAGCGTGGCTATCAATAGCCTTAACTTGTTTTAGAAAAAGTCTGAATAAAATTCAAGGGATCCCCTTCAGTAATATTAATACTAACTGATTCAAAATTAAGAAAAATCCAATTTACTTACACTACGGTTACCGCTGCGCCGTGGATGTCGAGCTCGTCGGCGGCCGCCACAACTATACAGAGTAAGATAGCTCCTAAAAGGAGTAGAGCTTCGAAGAGACTGGGTTTTTTTGTTTTTTTTTAACTCATCCAACAAATAAAGAGTCTATGACATAAAAGTGTGTAAAATTTCACTAAGAGAAAGGTGGTGCGCCATTATTAAAACAGAAGATCAGTCACATAACGACGGTTTCATTTCAGTATAACTTTATTATGTTTCGGTACATCCAGCAGCGGCTCAAAGAGCTGAGACCGATTTACATTATTGCCAACAGAGGGCGAACAAGACACTATCTCAACAATACACCAATGGCGTGACCTCTTCTTTCCTTCCCTCTTCCCTTTCCCCTTTTCCAATATTTTTAAAAACTGTAAACCCAAACTGATAAACACTCAAACTCCTGGAATAAAAAGGATAACCACAGGAAACCGATCCAATGAAATACCTCTACTAAAAACCTGACATTTACACTATAACTTAGATCAGAACAATTGAAGACATATAATTTGTCTCAAGACACCAGAATGAGTATCATACATTATAAACAATAAACGTCAATAAAATATAGCCTTCATGACTTGAATTTTAGTGACTCTGTAAAACTGTTTGGAACATAAAGAAACTTCATAACTTCACAACCAAAAAGGCATACACTCTAGAGAACTAGATGAAGATGGAAAGCCCTCCTTTGGTATGTTTCGTAATTGCTAGGAGAGAGACACAGAGAGACAAACTAGTGGTCATTAAAATCAAACTATACAATAAATAATCTCTTCATAAAATTGAGGGAGGAGGATTAAAAAACAATAAAACACCTCATAAAACTGCATCAGTGAATATGAGTGACATTATTCACATTAGAACGGATATACATTAAACTACATATGTAGTATCCTAGAATCGAACCGACAGTCAGTACAGTGAATCGAATAACCACACACATTGTTGAGAAACAATCATCTGATAGTTATCATCATAGTTGTTCACATATCATCTTCTCAACCATGTGCAGTACAGCATCATAATCCTTATAGTTATTTCTTACAATGGGAATCAAATAACCACCCTTTTCCTCCTTTTATCTTATGGTCAACATATGGCATTTACAGTTACTACATTGTAGTTGTAATCTACATCTGATTTTGTTCACTACTTCTATAGGGCATACAACAGAAATTCCTAATCATCAATTCTTAAACTCAACAAAGGATATGAAAATTTGTAGTAAAACCAGAAGCAAAGACTCCTGTAAACATGATAAAAGAACACTAAGCAGGGTTCCTTCCTCCCTGCTTTTTAATTTGCCACTATAACACAATAACACAAAATCGTCTGATAAATTGTCAACATGCATGTATCTTTGTCCATAATTCAACGTGCATGTACTAATTAATACCAATTAGCATTTGCTTCCTTGTTTCACATCAACTACATGTAACACGTCATCATCTATGCCATAGGCGCCGGAAGTGGGGGGGGGGGGCAGTCGCCCCCCCAAACGAAAAAGTGGGGGCAAAATGCATTTTCGCCCCCCCCCAAAAAAAAAAGCCCCCCCCCATAAAAAAAAAAAAAAAATCAGTAGTAAAGGAGTTAAGATCGTGTGTATATTAAAAGCTTGATTGCTTTATTACGTAACTGTAAGCCTTTGTATTCATTTTTCGTATTCATGGAGATCACTGAAGACAGATAAAGCATTCAAACTTTAAACTTTAACGTAGTGGAGGTTTTGTATTAGACGCAAGGTTGCCAGAGTTGGCAGAATTCTGCTTTCTGGCAGAATTTTGACCGCTTTAGCATAATTTGACAAAATTTAGCAGAATTTTAGCATAATTCTGGTGTTTTGTTTTTTTGCTTGTCAGAGAATTTTCCAGAAAAAATACACCCCAAAAATGCTGATAACCCTTTTTTTTTTTTTTTTTTTTTTTGCTTGTCAGAGAATTTTTGAGTAAAATTTTGATTTAGCAGTAGGATCTGTATTGTTGTGAGAGGGTGGGAAAGCGTGTGTGTTTTTTTAGGGGTGAGAAGACATGAGCCCTTGAAAGGTGAGCCCCCTTGAATGTTTGCCCCCCCAATCCCAAACTGCTTCCGGCGCGCCTGATCTATGCGATTTCAGATCTTTCTTATTCCGTCCAGGCCTTCCTTCTCTTTAACAAACAACATATCAATACATGTATCTATGACAACTTCCATTTCCCCTATAATCATAACATTTACTCATCTTTCCTTAACCTTTATGTGTCGTCTACTTCCATCTCCTATTCACCCATAGTGCATACATTGTATATACTCAATCCTTTTTGTCCTCCTTTACTCTCCTCCCACAAAAGAACAATAAACAGATAATAACCTTTAACTCGTAACAAATAAAAATCCACCTAAGTTGTCATGTTTTAACCTGATATGGTGATTACTACAATATAAAACAGATGCATGCATTGTTACATGATTGGAATTGGTCATTGACATGCCCATAGACAGGCAGATATATCTTTGAATTCACATAAACTAATGGTTACTACCTGTCAACTACAACAACTGGATAAATACATCTATACAGAGTAAGAAGAGTACTATATAACTGAAATCAATAACAGAGAAAATTAATTTAACAACCCTCATTATTTCCTGTTAAAAATCTGCGTCAATAAACCGAAACCATCTTTCCTTTCAAATATACAGTTGTACATGTATCTTGTTAACTCTAATAATACATTTATCAAAACCAAAATCATTAAACTGCAGTACTATATCATCAAATATCTTCCCCACTTTTGGCTAGGTGAAAAAATAAACCCACTTAAAATCTGCTACAAGGATAACATGCAATAAATTCTTTTGTATCACTAGCTCGATTTAACAATACTGTTGCATACAAAATTTGATCATATTCTCAAGTCTATAAATCCCTTTTATTTGGGATTTTATTTATACAAAATTATACTCCAACATTTTCTCTCTGCACTCTCCCATAATATGGTAAAAAATACCAAAAAAGACAGCTCCCACTGAAAATAAAAAATACAAATTGATATGCATATATAAATCTCGGATTTATTCTTTTAAATATAGGCTCTTGATTCGCTTAGTGCAGGTCATCCCTTTTATACAACTTTATGCAACTTTGACTGTGTATTGTATTTAATTTTATGATAATTCCCTTGTTTTGTTTTAGGTACAATGACATAAGTTGCATAATTGTTAAACAAATGCTTGTAACTCACTTTTTGTTCCTGAAACCTGAATTCTTTAGTACGATTTTACTCATCTTCATGTGACAAGAAACTTCATTATTTAAATTTCATCTTTCAAATGTGTTTCCTTGCTATACAATGATAATATTATTTACTATGTTTCTTTTGTTTCTTGATGTTTTCATTATGATGTGATCAATTTTGTATAAACTTTGTGAAAACAAACATTATCAGCTTTTTAGCTGTAAGTCTTGTTTTTTTAATAAACCATTACAATTCAATTCAATTCAGTTCAACTATCCTACAACGTGAAATTGGATAAATTACCGTAAATTAAAGTAAAGAAAATATTAGAGCCCAAAACACCAAAATTACTGGTGGAAAAAACAAGTTTAAGGCACATGTATAGTGAGACGAAAACAATAAATGCAATAGCTACAGAACAGAAAAATATTGATAACAGGAAAAAAAAAAAAAGGTGATCAGTCATTGGCTCACAAAACATAGAGATATGCAGACGATAAAGCAAAGTGAGTGGGTTGGTGTAGGGGCTGAGACCTCCCTGCCGGAAAGAACACAGTGTCCCACAGTGTGTTCACAGTGTGTTCACATAGTCGACTCTGTGAAGATGTGATTCACAATGTTAAAACGCTCCAATTTAACAGTGTGAAGATGATTTCACACTGTGGACACCTCCACAGTGTGGTTTACCAGAGTGTTCACATAGTGATGTTCGATTTCACAGTGTGAATTTACTCGCTCACAATGTGAAGATGTGATTCACAATGTTAAAACGCTCCAATTTAACAGTGTGAAGATGATTTCACACTGTGTTGCACACTGTGTTTCACACTGTGGGACACTGTGTTCTTTCCGGCAGGGCTGGGTTGCCATGACTGGAGAACCGTGGACCACTCTACACGATATTCTGAAGACAAGCTCAACGCAGATCATCAAGCAGGTGCAAACCGGAACAGACGAGGTTAAGGTGGGTTGAAGGTATAGGAGCTACAGAGGCTGGTACGACTGAAGAACCGCGGACTTCTCTACGCGATATTCTTGCAACAACCACCGCAGAAATCAGTAAGCTGGCGGGCTAGGGTTAAAAGCAGTGACAAAATCGAATAGCTGGACTGGAACTGATACGAAGATGGATATCATCCAGCATCCATATAGACTATCGCTGAGGGGACGGCCACTGGCACTTTAGCAGGCACCGTAATCCATACTGACATGGCTAATAAGGACGCGAGATCACCCTGAATGCGCTGGCAGGCAATCGACACGGGAAGACGGCCACTGGCACTTTAGCAGGCACCGCAATTCACATACCGCAGTGGCGCAAATCCATTTTGAAATGTGTGTGTGGGGGGGGGGGGGGGAGACATTCGCCTCCAAAATTCTCTGACAAGCAACAACAAAAAAAAAAGAAAAAAAAAGAAGGTTATTCAAAAAGGTGTGTGTGTGTGTGGGGGGGGGGGGAATTCGCCTATCTTCAAAAAGGTGGGGGGGGGGACATGTCCCCCTGTCCCCCTGGATTTGCCCCCATGACATACCGTCAGCCCACGAAATGCAGAGGAGGAATTTGGATGATTAACAATAAAAGTTCACTGTCAAGGTACACCACGCTACAATAATATTGCAACATTACAACCACATTTAATTCGGAGTCGCACTTTCGCGATCCAAGGAAGAGGGCGGGGGGGGGGGGGGGGGGTAGCTTGGATACGCACACTTTATCGTTGAACCGTCGCTTCCGGGGCCAGCAAATATAGTGCTGGGTGGGACTACACTGCTGGAAGGCCATGAGACCATCATTACTTTCACTACAAATTCTAGTAGACAGACTGACTTGCCGTTATTGCAAATGATCTATCTCAACGATGACGTAGGACGAATCCTGCTGCTGCCACCACGCCATTATTAAAATAGAAGATCAGTCACACAACGACGGTTCCATTTCAGCATAACTTTATTAATGCTTCGCCCATTCGCACATTGAAACAGTGGAAGTGCACCAGTGATGAAATAAATCCTTTAAAAATAATAAAAGGCTAGCCAACTTCAGCTAAGGTGTCAAAGTGGAAAGAGTATGTTTATTAAACACCATATACGTTTTTAAAATTTTCTGAGAACAATGAATCCATTTTATATGAATATTTCTAATCAATTAATTTCAAATCATCTTTGCTCCGCCTCACCGGCATGCATTACGAGCGGATGAATTACTTATGTGTGCCCAATAGAGTTCAGTGGTATTCACCAAATGTGCAAGATAATGCATTTTCTAGATACGGTATAATTCTCTCGACTGAGCTACGATTTTTACTCACCATACATTTTGTGTGTAGTATAGTAGGGCACGCAGTCCAAAAGGTTAAATCTGTTCACGAAAGCACCTTGCGTTGATCACTGCCTGATTGGCCTACAGTTTAATCGGTAACGTATTTGATTGTAACGTGTCTGTGCCGTTTCTGTTCTCACACTATTTTCACAAAATTATAATTTTCTTATGTAATTTCCGGTGTGTGATTAAACATTAGCGTAAGTATTCAAAAGTACCTGAGCTTTGCGTTTATTTACAGCATATTTTTGTCTTAATGAAACAAAGTTGAAGTAACGTAGGGGAGAGCGGGGTGACGTGGGACAAGAATCGTGATTTGGCACTCTACTTCTAAAATAGTCATTGCAGCCTCTCCTTTTTTTGCATGGTCAATAGTATCATTAGTAGGCTACAAAACAAGTATCCCTATATTTTAAGTTTTTATGCCAAATAATCATTAAAAATGAGGGACTTGAACGGGGGTGAAGTGGGACGGTCTGGGAGAAATGGGACAAAACTAGTTGAAAATGCTAAAATCACCCTTTTTTCTGGTAGTAAGTTGTCTAAAATCAGTGCTAGGAATACAGATTCATGCCCATTTTTTAAAGAAATGGATAAAATGATGAGGGTTTTGTAAATTCTAAACTTATTTTGACGGTTTTTGGCAAAAATAAATAATTGTTCATAATATTTATACATTTTTTTGTTTCACACAAGTTTGTCTGAAGTAGTATGAATGATCTGTAAAAAGAAATTGACCGATATGATTTTTTACGATTTTTATGTAGACCCAAAGATATGTTCATGTAATATGTCTTTTTATAGATAAAAGCTCATTTTCCTTACATACACAAAAAAGTAACCTGGGTAAAATGGGACAAGATGTCCCAGTTCACCCCGAAAAATGAGTAAAAAAAACAATAAAAAAACAAATGCCTGCAAAATATTAGTGTTGGTATTTATCACTAAAAAAATCATTGCAAATTATATTTATATAAGACTTATATGCTGTATGCGGGGTATCCACTATAGCCAAGTGGTATATTTGTATAATATTTGACAATGAATGATGAAAAATAGAAAAATAGTAGTGAAAAAATATAAGTGAAAATTAAACCTACAAGCAAAATCGCAGTATAGCTGTGGATGTATTTGTGAACATTGACAGGTAAGACCTTTCGTAGGATTCAAACTAATTTATAAATGCTTAATTATTTTTTGAGTTAGGGGTGGTGTCCCAGTTCTCCCGCGTCCCAGTTCACCCCGCTCTCCCCTATCTGATATTAGCTCATCGTAACAGTAGTTTTTCAAGTGGTTGGATCTGTATATATTTTTGTAGCAAAAGATTCGATGAATCATGGTGCGGTTTATGCTTGGCTCAGGTTGAATTTGTTTAACTCGTTCAAGTACACTGCTATGCGGCATTACTTTGACCTTCTCTGAAGAGTTACAAAAGAGGGTAACGTATCTGACTGCGATTTGGCGACATGGTCTAAATGAGCCACAAGAGATATATCAAAACCTCATATTGTTATGTAATATTATTTCATTCAGGCACTTAAGGGTCAATGGAATGACATACAAAAGACTTGATTTGAATGATATGTTAACGAGTAAGAACTTGTTATATGAGCACTTTCTTTCCTGGCGACATGGGCTTTTGAGCCTGTGCTAGCTAGCCGCAATATAGGCGAGCCAACAACAAGCCAGCCCAATATTCTAGCCAACACTAGATCTAGTTTATATCGGATACAGGATTATGTGAGGAATTGAAATTGGAGCCAATCCCACGCTTGGTGATTCCTAGAAAGCCGTTGGTGTGATTGTGGGAGGATACCCCCTCTTTGAAACCATAGTAATAGTTAAAGTGTGACCAGTGGTCAAGTTTTACTAGCCCCACTCTTTCGAACTTGCATGTTATTACAAGCTGGAGGAGAAAATGAGCAAAAATAAGTATGGATTTAAAGACGTATTGATTGGTGGAAAATGGCAGATTGTTCGTGGAAAACCTTTGGAGTGACTGTAGGAGGATACACCCTCTTTCAACCCATAATAGTAAGAGTGTGACCAGTGGTCAAGTTTAACTAGCGCCACTCTTTCAATTTGCATGTTATTACAAGCTGGAGGAGAAAATTAGCAAAATAGGTATGGATTTGAAGACGTGGTGATTGGTGGAAAATGGTAGCTTGTTCGTGGAAAACCTTTGGTGGGATTGTAGGAGGATTCACCCTCTTTCAACCCATAATAGTAAGAGTGTGACCAGTGCTCAAGTTTTACTAGCCCCACCCCATCAAATTTGAACTTTAATTCGGTTTTATTCAAGAGGAAAATATTGAAAATAGTAGAAATTTGAAGACGTGATTGGTGGGAAATGGTAGACTGTTCGTGGAAAGCCCTTGGTGTGATTGTAGGAGGATACCCCCTCTTTTAAACCATAGTAGTGAAAGTGTGACCAGGGTCCAGTTATTTGAAGGAAAGGGGGCAATATTGAAAGAGAAATGGGGCATTTGTTTGAAGTGCATCCCCTCTGGTTGATTTCGATTTGAATTTGTAATGATAATATAAACATGTAGGAAGAAAATGAGTTGCTATATGCACTAGCTAATAATTGATAACGTTTGCGAGAGTTTTAGAATCGCAAAGTTTTCATCGAAAAGATGAATGTTTGGATATTCATTAGAAGGGGCAACGGACGTTTTTCAGTTGGGAAGGTTGGGGCGTTGACATAAATTTACTTCGAGGCATGCAGAGAAACGGAAACAAATCTGAGGGGTAAACAAATCATATTTAAATTCGGTTACGTTGTAGATGCGGCCTCGTGGTACCTTTTCCATTTTCGGTCTCGTGGACCTTTTGTCTGATGGTCTTTCCGTCAAGTGAGCAGACCTGAATAGGTTAGGAATGAACTTGAGATAATGTAGGAGTTAAGCATCATTCTTGGCTTCTTTTCCTTTAGGAGGTCAAAAACCAAGGAGGTACTACCTCCTTGCAAATCTCTACTCTGCCTCTTTCCTATACGGGTTACATGGGTGTCGATTGCTATTCGTGGCGGTGGGGGGGGGGGGGGGTGATCGATACCGAATATCATCGGCGAGGCTACAAAACGACCGATTGGGAAAGGGTGTGGGTTCAAAAGTGAAGGATCTACCAAGAGCACAGACATAGGCTAGAACATTTTGAAGGAAGGGGGGAGGTGTAAGACCTATTATTTGCTGGAAGTGTCTCTGCATTCTATTCTACCGTCCCTTCCATACGCCACACAAGAAATTGTTTTCAAACAATATCACAGTAAAGATCCTCACTATACTTAATGGAATGTCGGGCCTTGAAGCTTTTGTTTTAAATTTGATACTTCTTCTTATACAGAGTATGAACCACCCTTGTTTTTGTTTGTTTTGTTTTGTTGTTTTTTTTTCATTTTGCGAGCGAGCGAAGCGAGCGAGCCAAAATTTCAAAGTTTTTGCTATAAAAAAATGTTATTTTGTCATTAAAATGCACTCTAGGCCTATATATATATTTGCAGTGGCGTAATGAACACAAACTTTTAGGGGGAAAAAAGCATAAGTTACAAAAAGTGATGAAAAACCAGGAAAATCATGTCATTTCAGCATTTCACCGGTATCGATTTAGAAATAAACCACGTTTGAATTTTATTGGGGGGGGGGGGCAACTCCCCCTCCCCCCTCAGTACGCCAGTCGATATTTGAATGGTACATTTGTCAGAATCGCTGCCCAGTATTACTTTATATTAGCACTTCGCTTGTCCAATTGTTTACTGTCCCAAACCTCCTTTTTTCTGTATTATGAGCGAGCGAAGTGAGCGAGGAAAAACACACACTTATGATGATAATTAGTATTATATTCCACATACTAAGAATCTTGCTGTTAGATTGGTCAAAAGGTAATCACGTGATAAAGCGTAGTTTTCCCAATCAATTGACCCGAGAAGTAAAGTTCGTGACCTTGACGGAATAGTATACTTATGTGTTTCGCTGATCTTTTCACTCCATTATAGAGTCACAATTCGTTATCAATATTTTGGGTACGCGCGAAATGAAAGTGCGTGACCTTTACGAATAGTCCGAATGAAAAGTGCGTGACCTTTATGAATAGTCAAAATGAAAAGTGCGTGACCTTTACGAATAGCTCCATAGGCGTAATAAAATAAGCTTAAATAAGAGCGCATTGCCCATTCGCGTGTTTAAAAATAATAAAACACATACAAATGTGCGCACCCAGGTAGGGGTACGGTTTATGTAAAGGTTTCAACTTCTTTTGTGAATTCGGGCCTAAATGTCTTTTTTCGAGAAGTAGAGGAAAAATTTGCACTCTTTTGATACGCTTCCAAGATATATCACCTATCTGCCAAACATGACGCTATTTGGCTCATCGCTTGCCATCCAAAACCATTGTTTCCATGAGCGAGCGAAGTGAGCCATACCGACAGAAAAACTCTATTTTCTCTTTTAAACCGTAGATTTGCCACCAAAATAAACTAAATGATTTTCATATTGTACATTTTCCAGCAGAGTTCGTGGATACTTGGACACCACGCTGCAAAAACATTGTGATATTCGGACATGTTGCTGAGAGAATAAGAGTTCTTGCTGCTCGAAGATATCATGTTTCTAGATTTTATGAGCGAGCGTAACGAGGGGGCGAGAAAAATTGGATTTTTTAAAATACTGAGAACCGGTACTGTTACTCCATTCTCATGATTTTAGTAACGTACATTTTATCGGCATCCGTATTTGGAAGGCCTATGATAGGAATAGGCTATTGCATGGTGCAGGACATTATATGCTAAAAATTCATTTATTTTAGGTCATCATGCCGCTCGACTCCTTGCAGTTATATTACTAACATTTTATGACTCAAAGAATAGATAGACAAGATGCAAACCAATTTCCTTTCATGAGAATAGTAATCATAACCGGCATTGGTTAAGATACTTAAAATGCGAGTAGAAGAATAGTATGCCATTAGATAGAAAGACAAAATGCAAATCAATTTCCTTTCTTTCATAAGGATAGTATTATAACCGGCATTGGTTAACATACTTAAAAAATGCGAGCGAGTGAAGCGAAAGAGAGCTGCCAGTTTTTTTTTTTCTTCTTCTTTACTCTTTCCCCTTTGTTTTTTAGGGGATTAACAGGGGGCCATGTCATTTTTTGATGGTGAATTATTGGGGGGATGATAATACAGGCCACCCCCACCCAAAATATTGGATATATATATATCCCATCCCATCCCCTCCCCCCTCCCGATCGACACCTATGATTCTGTCCCTTTTATTCTTTTTTTCTTCCCCCTTCTCCAAACAATTTCCATTCCCGTATACACTCCACAGTCGCTCTCTCTCTCCACTAATCGCGAGATCCCCGAAAATTCACCTCTCGTTTGCGAAGGTAAGATCAGATAACAACTGCTTCCGTTTTGAGCTTTGATGGTGTATTCTCAGCTGATAGATTGCGCCATACACCCTATGGAAACAGTCCACATGGTCCAGGCAGTGGACTACAAAATAATGGTGACGTTTCCTGTTGAAAATCCACTAATTCCACCTATTCAGCGTTTACCTCTTCCACAATCTGTTCTTTCAACTTTATTTTGTTTCCATGTATTTATCGATGTCCCAAAACTGATGATTTCATCAATTTTGCAGCCTTGCTTCCTGAAATGAAATAATCATATTAACAAGCTGAAATATCAATTTCCATCCTTTATTTTGTTGTCTCTTTACTTAACCTTATGTTTTCCATATCTTTATTATGGAACTTTAGCATGGAGCAACTCTACCTCGCAACAATTACACAGATTACTACTACTTCAACAACAACAACAACAACAAAAAAAAAAAAAAAAAAAACGGCCATGAGGACTTTATCTCTTACAGGTTATCTCTCACATACTGACCAGCTCTTTCATAGTAATAAAGTTCTCAAAGTGTCTGACTTATACCTTTATAATCTGGGTCAGTTTATTTGCCAACTAATCAATAATGAACTTCCGAATGCTCTCGCAGACCTTTTCACAACTAACAATACACACTCCACAACTACCCAACAAGACAAACCTTTTCCATCTTCCCCGCACGAGAACGCTCTTAGCACACAAAACATTCGTCTTTACAGGTCCCAAATTTTGGAAGTCTCGATCCAATCCTTACGGAAATAGAGAGACTGTACCGTTTTAAAAAAGAAATGAACAGAACTGAACTGTGAAATCTCTTTTGTTGAACCCATATCATACTAGAATGCTGCATGGTTGCTGATCTCGATCTGCACTTCGCTTCTCTCTTCTCTCTTCTCTCTCTCCCCCTTTCTCTCTCCCCCCTCTCTCTCTTTCTCTACCTCCCTTTCACTCTCTATAAGTATTTAATCTTTTTATGTTTTCTTTTGTTTCCATCTGCTGATTTCCGTCCTTTCTTCGTTTCTTGTCATCTTAATCTCACCAATTCTACTTTCCAGCTCCTTTTCTTTGCTAAATGGGGACCTAACTCGACAAGCCTCGCTTTTAATAGGTCCCCCACAAGTGTATATACTGTATGCATTTATTACCGTACCTCTACTGGAAGATATTTATTATACAGAGCTGTTATTATATATGTATTATCCTTTGTATTATGCCATTTGATTTATATGCTTATATTCTGCTTTCTCATTCACATACATTACGTAAACCGATCGTGGAAACAAATCAAATCAAAATGAAATTAAAATCAAATATTTTCAAAATAACATAAGTACAGATTTTGTCAGGGTAATTAATCGGCTCTGAGTAAGATATATATTTTTAGTTTTATTTGTTTATCTATTTTTAATTTCTTATATATTTATCTATTTATTCATTCATTCATTTATATATCTATTTATCTATTTTTCATTTCTTATTCATCTATTTATTTGTTTATTTATTTTTTATTTACTTTTTGGAAGGGGGGGGGGTATATTTCAAACTTACAAAAAATTAAAACAAATTCAAACTTACAACTAATAATTCGATGGACACTTTTCTTCTTTTCTTTTCCTACTTCTTTCTGTTTCTTCTTTATCTACAATCTTCTTTCAATCGAACGTATCGATAGAATACCTTATTATAACAAAGTTCTTCAATGCATCTCCACATATACGTTCCCACCCTACTGAGAAACTTTAAAATATTCTTTTCTTATTTTTCTTCTTCTTCTTTTTTTCCTTCCTTTTCTTTTTGTTTCACTATACTGTTGTGGCAGTTTGGTTGTGACTTCCTTTTACCGTTCTGAAAGAAAGGATGAAAAATTGAAACAAACTAGTATCAAGACGATAAATGTTATTTCTTTTTTTATTAATCAGAGATACAAGGTCAAGGTTGCGCCCAGGGTCGCAAAAATGAGAGAGAAGTCTGTACTATCAATACTTCTTGAGAAAGAGTGGCAACAAAGATCATGTTGTGACAAAACGGAAAGATGTGACAAGCAACTTGCGAGAATGGTAATTAAGAATATGACATGAATATATAGATGAAAAGTTTAAACTACACTAGGTAGAATGAGAAGTTATTATTTTTTCAAGATAGAGGCAACAAAAGAAAAAGGTTAAATGTGGGTCTACTTTAACTGTATTCCCAATACTTCTTCAAGACAAAAATGGAAATATTAGGCCTAGTGACACTAGAACAGTAGTTATGCTTTATGGGTTTAATAAGGGGCATCATTCCGCTATCCTCCAAGGGCTGTCCAGGAACAATATACCATTTTCCACCAATCATGCCTTCAAATTGATACTATTTGCAATCCTATTTTTTCCACCTCCATATCGTAATAACATGCAAATTTAAAAGAATAAGGCTGGTAAAACTGGACCATCGGTCACACTCTTTCTATTATGAGTTGAATGAGAGGGCATCCTCCTGCAAACCAACCAAAGGTGTTTACATAACCCTGACAATATTTTTTGTCTACTTTTGACAAAGCAATACATTTTTCACAGTTTAATAACTTATTACTCAAAAGACCAATTATTACCAAATTGCACCTCATGAAGATTATTATACTCAAAATTATCTTATGAAAATTTAAAGTGAATCGAATAAAACTCTTTTGAATTATCATAGTCAGAAGGTAAGAAAAGTTTTTTTCTTTACATTCAGAGCAATATGGGGGGGCAAAGTATTGTCACTTTGGCACTTTGGGGTTTTCATTTCAGGGGTCTGACACCCCCTTTCCGGTGGACAATTTTGTCAGTTTTTATATTTTTGGAATGTATTTCCAAAGCTCTTCCTTCTGACAAAATTTGGTCCCTGGGCTTCAAGGGGAAAAATTTACCCCCCCCCCCCCCCCATTTTTAGGGGCCGTCTGACACCCCATCCCGACGGAAATTTTTGTCAGTTTTTTGGTGTTTTGTAATGTCCAGTCATACTACTTCCTACTGACAAAGTTTGGTGCATGGGGGAGATGGGGTGAAATCGACCCGACTTTGGGGTCTCTTTTGGGGGCTCTGGGGGCTAAACCCGGCGGCTACGGTCAGGCTGACAACCTTTTTGTCAATGACTTAGATGGTCTAAGTAACTTTACGGGGTCAAATCTTATGGGTATAGCGGGGTGACTATTTCGGGACAGGCTCCTGGCCTATTAATATGATTATTTCATTTCAGGAAGCAAGGCTGCAAAATTGATGAAATCATCAGTTTTGGGACATCGATAAATACATGGAAACAAAATAAAGTTGAAAGAACAGATTGTGGAAGAGGTAAACGCTGAATAGGTGGAATCAGTGGATTTTCAACAGGAAACGTCACCATTATTTTGTAGTCCACTGCCTGGACCATGTGGACGTTTCCATAGGGTGTATCGAGCAATCTATCAACTGAGAATACACCATCAGAGCTCAAAACGAAGGCAGTTGTTATCTGATCTTACCTTCGCAAACGAGAGGTGAATTTTCGGGGATCTCGCGATTAGTGGAGAGAGAGAGCGACTGTGGAGTGTATACGGGAATGGAAATTGTTTGGAGAAGGGGGAAGAAAAAAGAATAAAAGGGACAGAATCATGGGTGTCGATCGGGAGGGGGGAGGGGATGGGATATATATATATATATATATATATATATATATATATATATATATATATATATATATATCCCCAATATTTTGGGTGGGGTGGCCTGTATTATCATCCCCCCAATAATTCACCATCAAAAAATGACATGGCCCCCTGTTAATCCCCTAAAAAACAAAGGGGAAAGAGTAAAGAAGAAGAAAAAAAAAAACTGGCAGCGCTCTCTCGCTTCCTATAGTCACTCGCTCGCATTTTTTAAGTATCTTAACCAATGCTGGTTATAATACTATCCTTATGAAAGAAAGGAAATTGATTTGCATTTTGTCTTTCTATCTAATGGCATACTATTCTTCTACTCGCATTTTAAGTATCTTAACCAATGCCGGTTATGATTACTATTCTCATGAAAGGAAATTGGTTTGCATCTTGTCTATCTATTCTTTGAGTCATAAAATGTTAGTAATATAACTGCAAGGAGTCGAGCGGCATGATGACCTAAAATAAATGAGTTTTTAGCATATAATGTCCTGCACCAATAGCCTATTCCTATCATAGGCCTTCCAAATACGGATGCCGATAAAATGTACGTTACTAAAATCATGAGAATGGAGTAACAGTATCGGTTCTCAGTATTTTAAAAAATCCAATTTTTCTCGCCCCCTCGTTACGCTCGCTCATAAAATCTAGAAACATGATATCTTCGAGCAGCAAGAACTCTTATTCTCTCAGCAACATGTCCGAATATCACAATGTTTTTGCAGCGTGGTGTCCAAGTATCCACGAACTCTGCTGGAAAATGTACAATATGAAAATCATTTAGTTTATTTTGGTGGCAAGTCTACGGTTTAAAAAAGAAAATAGAGTTTTTCTGTCGGTATGGCTCACTTCGCTCGCTCATGGAAACAATGGTTTTGGATGGCAAGCGATGAGCCAAATAGCGTCATGTTTGGCAGATAGGTGATATATCTTGGAAGCGTATCAAAAGAGTGCAAATTTTTCCTCTACTTCTCGAAAAAAGACATTTAGGCCCGAATTCACAAAAGAAGTTGAAACCTTTACATAAACCGTACCCCTACCTGGGTGCGCACATTTGTATGTGTTTTATTATTTTTAAACACGCGAATGGGTAATGTTTTGATTAAAAATATGTTAAAAAGAAGCAAACCACCATTTTGGTTGGCTGTATCTTTATATATAAAGACCTATACTCATGATCTTTACTCAAATCAACAGAGCCTGATTTAGAATTACTTCGTTTCTATGCTATATACATGTGGGCCTGCATGTATATTAGTTCAAGAAAATCATGTGATTGTTGAATATTCACTGGAAGATATGATTTTTTTTTTTTTACTATTTCAGTGTGGTAATGAATGTTAAAGTCACTTATGAATATGTAAATAACATAATACAAACTTCATGCAATTTAGTAATTCTATATCATCCTTACCAGGTAATATACAAATAAACAATTAAAAATGTCGCCCAGGTTGAACTTACCAAATTTTGGGGAGTCTATACAGACAATAAACTAACCTGGAAAGTTCAAATTGATTGTTTATGTATTTACTGTTGTCACATAATTCAAGTGTAATGAACAATGGGAAACCTTTTGTACCTTCTCATGTTATGCTTATACTCTATTCTGCCCTGATCTTGCCTTATCTTAATTATTGTATATACTTGCATGGAAAAAGAGCTCCATAACCCTAATGGACAAATTAATGTTGTACACAAACGGGTTGTAAGAATAGTAAATAATGTTGGATTTCGTGCACACTGATAAGCTAGATAAATCTGACTTGTACTTATACAATCTTTGAATATTCATATACGAACTTTCGAAAGGTAATTTAACAGGTGCTTTCGTCCCTATATTTCAACGCAACAACATTCCTATCCACCTGTATAGACAGACAAACCATTTCCACCTGCCCCGATCTCGCACCGTTTTTGCAAACAAAACAATCACCTTTACTGAACCCAAATTCTGTCAGAGCCTAAAATAACGAACTGGTTGATCAGTTGATAGCCCCTCCAACAATTCTTTTAAACGGAAGCTAAGGTGTTACCTGTACATTGTATATGAATATTCATGTCATGCTGGATCGTACAGGTGGAGACAGTCCTGCCCTAACAATTTTTCTTCTCCTTCTTTTCTTCTTCTTCTCCCTTTTATTCTTTTTTCTTCCTTTCTCCTTTCTTCTTCTTCTTTTTCTTCTTCTTCTTCTCTTTTTTTCATTTTATTTTTTCCTTCTTATTCTCTTTCGTCTTTTTCGTTTCTTTACTCCACATAACTGTTAGCTTTGCTCTCCTTGTACGTTTAGTGAATCTTAAACTTCTATTCCGTTCAGTCGCTTTTTATTGCATTCTAATCAGAATTACTTACTCTGTACGGAAGCCTAATCATTTTACAAGCAATGCTTTTTATCAAGAAGGTTCAAACAGATGGAGTCATAACAAACAGCTTCCCTTTGAAGCGAGCTTCGATGCCGTCACAACAAACATGGCAAATATGCGCTTCTGCGAAAACATTCTTCCAAACGAGGAAACAAATCAAATTCCGTTTTATTGCATAAACATGGATACGTACAATGAAGGATATTCTGTTATAATGATAATTAGTTTTCGCAGACCCAAATGTAACTTCGAAAAAGTGCACATGAATGATATACACAGGGGCGGCGCCAGGGTATTTAAATAGGGGGAGGGCAAAATGACGCGTATAGCAACGTCGCACGTCGAGGGTCTTGAAATAACAAATAGGACTATAACAGTTATGTCATAATTGCATGGCCTAGCCTTCTCTTCTCCATTTCCCCTTCTCTTTCTCCTTTTTCCCCCTTCTTCCTCTTTTTTTTTTTAATTTTTTTTATTTTTTTGCTCGCTTGAAAAATGATAGGGGGCGGCCGCCCCCCCCCCCCTGTAGCGCCGCCCCTGGATATACAACCAGGTTCAAGCGAACATATTTAGTGCCAAAAATACCAGAACTGCGATGACAATTTCTTGACTGGCCGCGTGTGCCCACCCTCCTAGTAGTTCATAGCCAGGTGAGTAAACAAATATTTAAACTTTTGAATTCTTAAATAAATATAACCAAGCGTTACATGCCACTACTTTGTTAAAAGTCTAACCATGCAGCCATTATCGTTTGGGAGTTGATTGCATACAACGTTCGTCTTCTGCGAGCGTTTTACATAATTCGAAGTATATGAATTCCATTTATATATATATATATGTATATATTTCTTTTGAAACTTTAAAGAATTTATCGTTTTTCGGGTAATCAAGATCATAACACGCAATGTTGTTTATGATCATAATAATGCCCCAAAAGTTTGTTCTTGGTTCAGGTAAGTAGCCTCAAGACCAAATTAATAACCAACATTGTTTGGTTAGCACTTTTGAGTTATTGAAGGTCGAAGAGGTTATTTTGAGCAGGACATCCCAGTACAGGGGCTGTAAACAGGATTTTGTAAACATGAGAGGGGACACAAATCTCAGAAAATTACACAGGGGAAGCGTGTGAGACGTTTGAAAAAAAAAATGCGCCCATTTTGTTGGTTTCCAAAAAACAACAACAAACAACAACAAACAACACCAACAACCGTTGTTGTTGTTTGTTGTTGTTTTTTGGAAACCAACAACATGGGGGCATTTTTTTTTTCAAACGTCTGACACGCCTCCCCTGCGTAATTTTTTGTCGTTTTGTATGTTTGTGATGTACTGCCACTCTTGTTCTTTCCCGGGGGGGGGGGGGGGGGGGTCACTCGGAAATGTTGTTGGTACCCATGCGTGTCCAAAAAAACGTCGAGGGTCTTGAAATAACAAATAGGACTATAACAGTTATGTCATAATTGCATGGCCTAGCCTTCTCTTCTCCATTTCCCCTTCTCTTTCTCATTTTTTCCCCTTCTTCCTCTTTTTTTTTTTTTTTTTTTTTTTTTTTTTGCTCGCTTGAAAAATGATAGGGGGCGGCCGCCCCCCCTGTAGCGCCGCCCCTGGATATACAACCAGGTTCAAGCGAACATATTTAGTGCCAAAAATACCAGAACTGCGATGACAATTTCTTGACTGGCCGCGTGTGCCCACTCTCCTAGTAGTTCATAGCCAGGTGAGTTAACAAATATTTAAACTTTTGAATTCCTAAATAAATATAACCAAGCGTTACATGCCACTACTTTGTTCAAAGTCTCTTGCAGCCATTATCGTTTGGGAGTTGACTGCATACAACGTTCGTCTTCTGCGAGCGTTTTACATAATTGTAAGTATATGAATTCCATTTATATATATATATATATATATATATATATATATATATATTTCTTTTGAAACTTTAAAGAATTTATCGTTTTTCAGGTAATCAAGATCATAACACGCAATGTTGTTTATGATCATAATAATGCCCCAAAAGTTTGTTCTTGGTTCAGGTAAGTAGCCTCAAGACCAAATTAATAACCAACATTGTTTGGTTAGCACTTTTGAGTTATTGAAGGTCGGAGAGGTTATTTTGAGCAGGACATCCCAGTACAGGGGCTGTAACAGGATTTTGTAAACATGAGAGGGGACACAAATCTCAGAAAATTTTCTAACAAGCAAGAAGAAGAGGAAGAAAGAGTTCATCAGATTTTGGGGGTGCCGTTTTCCTCCAAAATTCTCTGACAAGCAAAAAAAAAAAAAAAAAAAGAAAGTGATGGTCATCACACATTTTGGATCTCCTTGTCCTTCCAAATTCTCCGAAAAGCAGGCAAAAAATAAAAATTTAGAAAAAAAAAAAAAAAAGTCATGTCTAACAGGGGGCACAGTGTACAAAAAGGGGGACACAATTACACTTTGGTTTGAATAGGGGAAACGGGCAAAACAAGAATAGCTGCAGCCGTGATGAGACTGACATGATTATATGAGACGGACATCCCACGAGACCGATAAGATCTGGCGGGATTCTCTGAGGGTTCACGAAACCTGACATTGCCGGTCTCGTGGGCTGCTGGTCTACTGGGACAGTGGCGGATTTAGGGGGGGGGGGGTGCACACTTCCGGCCCGTTCCCCCTATTCAAACCAAAGTGTAATTGTGCCCCCCTTTTTGTACACTGTGCCCCCTGTTAGACATGACTTTTATTTTATTTTTTTAATTTCTAAATTTTTATTTTTTGCCTGCTTTTTGGAGAATTTGGAAGGACAAGGAGATCCAAAATGTGTGATGACCATCACTTTCTTTTTTTTTTTGTTGCTTGTCAGAGAATTTTGGAGGAAAACGGGACCCCCAAAATCTGATGAACTTTTTCTTCCTCTTCTTCTTGCTTGTTAGAAAATTTTGTGATGTACTGCCACTCTTGTTCTTTCCCCCGGGGGGGGGGGGGGGATCACTCGGAAATGTTGTTGATCACCCATGCGTGTCCAAAAAAACGTCGAATAAGGGTCGGATTTCCGACCCAAGGCGTCGACGACGTCTTTGACTCTTTGGGAAAAAGGGGTGTTTTTCAGTCTCACATTCGACGTTTTTGAGAAAAAGGGTTACCATTCAACTGGTTCTTCGACGTTTTTTAGCAATTCCTATCTTGTGTATACATTACATGCGGTATATTGCGTAGATTCTTGTGTCCATCCGCGCGCATACATCGTACAGTATATTGCATGGCATTTTCACGTTACGCACGCTCATCCTGTATATTATTGTCATGATTGTGCATATCGTATTGCATTCACAGGTGGTGCTATACTACATAGAGACTGTTCAAGTACATTATCTTGTCAATGTACCCTCTTTGCGCTGGCACAGTGCACAGGGCCTAGGCAGTGCAGTATGCATATACATAAGCTGTCTGCTACATGTTGTTAATTCGATCACGCGAGACAGAAATCACCCGGGGGGGGGGGGGGGGGTCTGTCCTCATTGCAAGAATTGCAAAAAATCACGTAAAAGGGTTGTTTTTCAAGATCGGGCACGTTACGTACGTAACGTGAATAGGGTCTCAAAATCACCAAAAATCAAGAAAAAGGGTATCTTTTTCAAAGTGATGATTTACGCATTTAGGGTCATAAAAAATCAACTTACGTACTTAGGGTCATTCAACACTAAAACAAGTTAAAATCACCATATTTAGCTGAAGCTGACGTCATAGCCTGTTTTGCATAAATCAACATAAACTGGATCATTATTCGCGGGCTAAAGGTTACAGAAGAAGTACAGACACAATCTCATAAAGGAGAATTTGTTCCAAAGTCTCCTGTTTAGAAATTAAGGAGTTGCTTAGGGGGGAACTTACTTTTTGTTTTCTGTTCAATTCCCTTTAAATTGTGTAATTATAAAACCTTTTAATTTTGTTCCGTAAGTGTCCATGACAATTGCACATGGAATCTAATAAGTGTGTAATTTGATATCTTAACTTAATGGAATTAAATCAAAAGTAAAGATAATTACACTTAAGAACTGTCTTTTTTGAGTAATTATTAAATGGATGTTGATTGATGTGAAGTCCCGGTGTGAAGGGAAGTTTCATGAATGTTCCGTAATCATGATTAGAATTTCCGGGTTAGAATTTACAAATTATTTAGACTGCCTGATCAAGGGCCTCATGCAAGGAAAGTAAAATGTTTTTACTTGCTTAGGGTATAAAAAATTGTTGTTATTTGCTTAGGGGTAGGAAAAACTGGTTATTACTTGCTTAGGGGTTTACAAAAAATAATTACTTACTTAGGGTAGCAAATTACACGTAATGATAACTTATTTAGGGTGTATTTTTTGCATCACGTTAATACTTGTTTAGGGTGATTTTGGCGAGTCTCTGGTCACGCCTGATACCCCCTTGCAATGAGGACAGACCCCCCCCCCCCCCCCGGGGAAATCACAACCCCAAGTACTGGTATTCGGCTTTCAAGAAGTAGTTGTAGCTTCTAGAAATGAGTCCAAAATGAGTTTTATTCTCATTTCCCATGATCCAGGTAATGTAGAATTAGTATTTTGTTGATTAATTGATGTAAAACGGTGAGCAAGAAAACCTGCTGGAAAGTAAATTCCGACGGGAGCAGGGGGACTTCTTCCCCAGCCCTAGCGGCCTAACTTTTGGTGATTACTGGTAGTGTGGCGCATTCACTCAATGCAAACTGAAAAGTTCTTCATGACCAAGCATTTTTTTATTAGTTTTTTTTTTAGAACTCTTTAGCTTCATCTTAGGTCTTTTTTGTCATTTATCTGTGATTGACTGCATATGGTCAGGATATTTTTTTTAATGGAATTAAGAACAGGCCGGTGAAGAAGCATATTTTTCCATATCCATGAAATTCCAGGGAAGTTACTTTGACTTTGTCCAACTCTCAACTGTGTGTTTGTAGTTGGATTTGCCTGTCCAGAGTACCACTGTACCTATATCATGTACACCTGAGTTGAAATTTTGTCTGTATTGATGGAAAACAGGCTGGGGTCGCAGCGCGTTTTTGAAAGTGGGGGGGGGGGGGGCTGATTTGATTTCCCTTGAATAATGACAATTTTGAACCTTTTTCGGGGATTTTTTTAACGTGTCCACTCAAAAAAGTGGGGGGCAGCCCCCCTCCCTCCCCCAACCTGTTCCGCTGCCCATGAAAGGGGAGGAGGAAAGGGAAGAATTTTGGAGGAAAAAAGATGACCCAAAATGGTGATGACCTTTTTTTTTTTTTTTTTTTGTCTGAAATGTGCTTCAGCCCCCCCCCCCCCCCCCCCCCCACTTAAAAAAAGCTTCTATGCCCTTGCATTAAGGGGTACGTTTTACATTGTTCTACGCCATTTACGTCGTTTATTTTACATTGTCATACTCCATTTAGGGGTATATTTTACATAATCTTACGCCATTTATGCCATTTAGGGTATATTTTACATAATCTTACGCCATTTACGCCATTTAGGGGTAGAATTTGACGCCAATGATTACGCCATTTAGGGTCCAATTTTGAGGTGCTCGGACGAGCATGGGTACCACTTCAGTCTGCGAGTGACCCCCCCCCCCCCCCGGGGTTCTTTCTTACCAAGTTTGGTCCCTTGACCCGTCTTTTAATGTGTAGACCGTCTGACCTAGAGACCATTACATACCCCCCCCCCCCCCTTCCCCATCCCAATGATTAATTACTTTTAGGAATTATTGTTCCCAAATTAAATTATCTTTTCCTCTCTCACTTCGTAGCATACAGTGGCAACAGCAGTGAATATATCTTGCCTTTTGTGTGTAGGTTGTCTTTTCTGAAGGAATTATGTTACCCTTGTAAGATCTTTGTCAAAAAGCTACCGTATATATCAAATATATATATATATCAAAAAGCTTTATTTCAAAACAACAGTAATACAGTACGGTATTCAATAATTGTAACCTTTTTTCTTCGCAGAAATTTGACAGATTTGACACTTTGCACTTTCTTGAAGCGGAATTTGACGTGACGCGATGAAACTTTTCCAGAATTTCGTGCTGTCCCTTCTCGTCATCTCTGTCGCCGATGTCATAACTTTGACAAGGGGAGCTGACATCCTCCTATCATTGTTCGTGCCAGTGTATAGTAGCCACACTAAAGGTATGTCCTCCATCGCAGGGGCGCTGACCCGAAGTGGGCACAATGTGACTATCCTCACTAGCTCCTCTGCAGGAACCAAGGGGTTCCAGAGGGATACCTACAACCAGGCTGTCCACTTTAAATGCGCCGATATACAAGCAGTCGACATTGAAGACGTATTTGAGAACAATGTCCGAAAGCAGCTGATGTCATTAAAAAAGTCCATCGCTAAGATTGAACATGGTTGTACGAGCTTTTTCGATGACTCTGCAACACGTGCTTTGCTCAAGAAGTCTACCTTTGACATCCTTATTGGTGACGTCTTTGAAGGATGTGATGCAATGCTTAGTAGTTATCTCGGGATACCTTTTATTGGAGTGACGACATCACCGAGGTATCCGTTCTTCCATGAGCACCTGTTTGGAATCCCGTCTCCATCATCTTACGTGCCCTTTGCTCTCTTTCCTCTGACAGATAGGATGTCATTTGGTGAGCGCATTGCCAGCTTTATTGAGCATCACGTTGTTATGAGCTTGATGGGATGGGCCCACTTTAGGGCTATGAATGAGGTAAAAGACAAGCATGGTATTGCTCCAGGTCGAAGCATCCCAGATCTCATTGGTGGAGCAGAGTTGTGGATGTGCATGACGAATTTTGCTTTAGATTTTTCACGCCCTATCGCTCCGAATTGGGTAGCTATCGGAAATATAGCCGACCTTCCTGCGAAGCCATTACAGAAGGTAATTTAGGCTTACATGATATGAAAATTCCACTATATCAGGGGATCAAAGTAGGCCTATTTACTGTGTGACATAATAGTCGCTACGACATTCATAGTTAATTTTCCTTTTTTTTTTCTTTTTTTTTTTTTCTTTCTTCTACTTCTCTTTCGTCTTTTTCGTTTTTTTACTCCACATTCTGAGCTTTGCTGTCCTTGTACGTTTAGTAAATCTGATACTTCTAATCCATCCCGCTTTTTTATTGCATCCCAATCAGAATTATTTACTTTATACGGGAGCCTAATCATCAGGATCATTTATTTAGGCTCCCCACATTTTACATTTTTCTTCTTTTTGCCAGTCGTTCATATATCTCTCAAACTCTTTACCTATTTACCGTACATTGTACTTGATTTTAGTTCTTTACCCCTATTTTTTGAAATTGACAAATATGCTTGTAAAATCGTTTTCGTAAAAATTGTTTTGATGAAAAAGTGGAACAAATAAACTTCATACTTCAAACTTCAAACATTCATAGTGAGAATGCGGTGTTATGATTATGCCTACAGGTCAGACGGAAAACGGCATGGGGCTATCCCGACCCCCCGCCCTCCCACCTCGGAAATCCTTATTAAAGTTTTTGGGGGTATATCCAAGTGATTTGTATCAGTATTATTCATTCTAATGTATGCTACATTTTGATGCTTAACATGCTTCAAATTTTGTGGAGGAAAAATCCTGGGGAAAATGGAGCAATATCTATTTTCAGATGAAAATTCCCGTTTCCCCTCGCTTGCCTTGCTAACCCCTAAATCGTATCAGTAATCAATAGGCCTATTCCCTAATTCAACCAGAATCATTACGACGATGTTGAGTCGCCGTTGATTGAAGTATGGTGAAAATGGCCCCAAAATACTTCTGTTAATAATAAAGTTTTCACAAAATAATCACAATTCACTCCCCAAATTTGTTTTGCGTAAGATATGAGTAACGAGGTAAGCGCAAATAATGATAGCTTGAAAATTTGTATTTTCATATATTTTTTTTTTAATGTCGTATATTTAAATAATAAAATTACATTTTCACTGTGATAAAGTGTCAAAATTTACAGCATGTCAGTATCAAATTCACAGAACTATCATCTCGAATAATCATTTTGGTCATGCCCCTTTTAATAATTCCATTATAATAATTTATTTATATGTACAGTGTACTTGTACACTTATCAAGAAAAAATGAATTTGTACATATATTTTTCATATTTTCTGTAATAATATCTGTAATGCCATTGTCTTTTCTTTCTGTTGGAAATGAAATAAATACGAATTTGAATTTTGAATTTGAATTTGAATATATTATATTGCTTGTATACCCATTTATCCTGCTTTCTTTCTCTCTCTGCATTCAAGGACTACGAAAGCTTTGTCGAAGGGTCGGGTGAACATGGCTTCATTGTATTTTCGTTGGTAAGTCGCTTCTTCTTCTTCTTCTTCTTCTTCTTCTTCTTCTTCTTCTTCTTTTTTTTTCTTCTCCTTCTTCTTTATCTCCTCCTTCTTCTTCTTCATCTCCTTCTTCTGCTCCTCCTCCTCCTTCTCCTCCTCCTTCTCCTCCTCCCACTCATCCTGTTCCTCTCTCTCCCTCCTCCTCCTCCCCCTTTCTTCTTTTTCCCCCTTCTTCTTTTCCTTCTCCTTCTTCTCCTCCTCCTTCTTTTTCTCCTTCTTCTTCTTCATTTGTTTTTTCTTTTTTTTTTAGGGGTATTTTACACGAAATAAACTACAATGTCATAATATTTACACGCTTGATGAAAATGCATCAAATTAACATGAAATGGAAAGTCTCGATAGATATGCAAGTCCAATAAAGTCGGATTGGAGAGAACTGTTTTTTAACGTAGATTGTAAAAACCTTTTTTTAAACGTTCGATTTATTCCCAATTTATGATGCCTTTAACGAGGTCGAAGAGAATTTTCTTCTTAAACTCTGTTACAGGGTACATTTGTTACTGAGTTTCCTAAACAAGAGATGGCCGAAGCCTTTGCAAGAGTCTTCAGTGAGCTTCCACAACGAGTTCTCTGGCGGTATAAAGGGACACGCCCTCGTTACCTTGGTAACAACACCATGCTGGTAGACTGGCTACCACAGAACGAACTCCTTGGTATGTAAGCGGCTATCTTCTTCACTTTTACTTTCAATACGTCAAAGTTTTACTATTTGACATTTTAAAGTGTATGTGAAAATGATTGAAAATTATTATCATCACCATAATACATGTATATAATTATATTCTAATCTTTTTTTAAAAGATGTCATTTCGAGCGCAAAAAGAGAAATGTTCCTCTTTTTCAAAACATCTGTTGTCATTAATGACTTGCGGTCAAACTATACCCCTTCCCTGAGCAATCAATACTTACGAAAAAAAAACAACAAAAACATCGGGACGTTCTGAAACTTCAGTTTGAGGGATTTTACTTTCTTATTATAAGTTCGCCATGTTCGCTCTGTATACCATGTATACCGGCGGTTATCAGGCCGGCTGTTCGTAAAGGCTATACCCTTATGATCAGACAATAAGCATTTAAGAGACCTCACATTTAAGACAATTTATTAATCATTTCTAAATAAATTGTAAAGTAGATATGCTCTCCATTGTATTTATAGTTGTAGCTTGGAGTGAATCAAGAACTTTTGTAAAAGGGAGGAGGTTTAAACTACCGAAAATATGTACAATTAAAGTATTTTTTGTTTTGTTTTTTCTTTATTTGTTTTGTTGTTTTCTTTGACTTTTTCCCCGTTATTCTTTGTGTACCAATTGGGATTTAAAAGTTGGACCACGGGCTGGATGTGCCTACCCCCCACCCCCCCCCCCCCCCCCCCCGCCACCGTGTGTAGCCTACCTGATTCATTTTTATTTGATCAAGTTATCACGAAAATTCATTTCACACAACACACAGGTATACAGGCATAAAAGGAACTGAAAAAGTAGCATTATGCTAATCAGTGATGCTAATCGAAGTTGATTTCTTGACATTCAAGCATATTTATTTGCGATTTTTTCATTTGAAACAGGTCATCAGAAAGTCCGACTTCTTATATGCCATGGAGGTCTCACTGGCATCTTGGAAGCTATCTACCATGCCGTTCCGATGGTCATCATGCCTCTGTATGCCGAGCAGGAGTCCAATGCTCTCAAGGGCGAGGTCAAAGGAATGGCGAGACGACTTCAGAAGGATTCCATATCTTACGAGACAGTCAAGGCCGCGGTGACAGACGTGCTTGAAAATCCAAGGTAATGCCATGGAACCTTGCCATTTATAAAACGGGTTCAAGAATGTAGCCATCCTGATTGGTCAAATAGCACCACGTGACCGTGCAAAAAAAAGTACTAACGCACGGCGAGGGGACTAACGCACGGCTAATCCGGATCAAACACTAAGATTGCAAGATTGTAGACCCGTTTTATAAAACTTTTAATACATGGCTGTGAGTTCGTGCGTTAGTGCGATCCAGCAACACGCATGCAGGTTTTTATCGTGGTGTCTAACACACTCGGCTACGCCTCGTGCGTTAGTACACCACGATAAAAAACCTTTGTGTTGCCAGATCGCACTAACGCACTCCCAACCATGTATTAATAGTATAATAACAGACCCCATCGACATTCACTTCATTAGAGCGATCTAACTAATTGGGACCTAGGAAATTACCTTGTTCTATTAGAATCTTGTTATATCCGAGCTACAAAAAATAGTAAAAATGAAAGAAATGGGACCAGCAAAATTACCTTGTTATAACGAGAGTTTCCTGTAACAGTGTTAAAAGTTATACATGTATTTTATATGTAGCGAGGGTCCACTGTAATATAGACATTAAGAAATGATGTGCGCTGGGTTACGGTTACCGGAGCTTTGAAAGCGCATTATTCGATGATTATGATTGTGTATATTAATCAGGAGTGGAGGAGCGTGAGTCCACCCACTGAGAGAGAACAAATTTGTTCCACGGGCGGCAACTATAACGGATTATACACCGGGTAGGGGTAAGAGAGAGTGTCGTATTATAAGGCACGTGCCTTCATGGCCCCTTAGCTAGCCACTATTCCAACATACATGCCCTATGCCATGACACTATGACACTATGCTCTATAGAAGAAAATGAAATTAAAGAATTAACTGAAATAATGGAAACTGTTTTTTCGTGGGTGTCGTTGTTGGAACACGTCGTCTTTAATATATTTTGGCGTCTTTAATTTTCAGCTATACAGAAAACGTCCTTAGATCTTCCAGAATCTACAGAGACACCCTGTCCAAACCCGATGAAACCGTGGTCTTCTGGGTCGAACACATCCTCAAATTTGGCGGATCACATTTGAGAACTAGAGCCCTGGAACTCAGCTTCATCCAGCTTCATTCGATCGACGTTATCGCTTTCATCGTCGGGATCTTACTGGTCATCGTCTTCCTTCTCTATTCATGTTGCAAACGATGTCTGTTATGCTGCTTGAAAAGCAAGAAAACAAAAACAGAATGATTACATGAGTGAATATGGCAAACAGTACTTATGTCGTTGAAAAGAAAAAACAAACTTAGGCCAATAGCATGTATATATGCAATTATTATGCATATAATTTTTATGAAATAGGAATTTTACATCCTTAAAATCTAATGCAATGTTTTGATAACTAATGATTTGTTAATCAATAATGTGATGTTATTAAAACGGCCAACCCTTACGTTTTGATACCCCGTGTGCATTATTTTGCGCAGCTTCGGGGGCGAGGGGGCACTTGCCACCCTCCCCCCTATCAAATGGTGAAAAAGGAAGGGAAGGAGAAATAAGAAAGGGGAATAGTAAATTGTCTTATTTAGGAACGTGTATACTATTAAAATTTTGGAATAAAAAAATATTATGCAATTTCGTAGAAGACATAGGCATACAGAATAAACATGACATGATTTTATTTCATTTTATTCATCAAGTGCAGTATACTCTAAAGCATTCAATGTTTCATATGTGTCATATATAGGATAGCCCTTGAAGGCTGCTGTTGAGGTAATTTCCAATGAGTTCTTATGTATGAGTTTCTGAACACCAATACTTATATCAAATCTGAATTATGTCTGATCATGAAACAGAGAGCGTAAAATATAGAACATCTGAGGAGGTTAAAATAGAATATGATATTGCAATAAACGACGGGCATTACAGTGCGTAGCTAAAGTATTCGGTAATTAGTAGGTAATTCAGCCCTAGGGCTGCGAAAGTATCCTAGTACAATAACCTTTTCTGATCAGTTTTTAATGAGAGAATTAAATATTTCCGGTTTCATTTTGGGTCGTCTGTTGCCGCGTTCATCATTATTTAGAGAAACTTTTGCTCACACACCCTATCCCCTCTGTCTATTTTCTTCCATCCTCTTCCTCCCCGATCATTTTTTCTCCATTTCATTGCAGTACTTGAATGCATTTTGATAAATAATTATTGTGTGTTGTGTTTATTTATAACTGTTTTATCAACAATTAACGTGAATCGTATAACTTAACAGTAAAGGATGGTCACAGCAATTTCAACTTTACAAATAAAGAAATATGTAATTTTTTATCCGAGCAAGGAACACAACTCTCATTAGAAAACAAAGGGAATTTCAATTTATACTTTTACTTGCAGGAGCTATATATACAAAAGAACATTTGATGAGGTTTGGGTTTGTGAGGGACAATTATTGCTTATTTAATAAGGAGACTGATTCTTACTTTTATACATTTCTGAACTGTGCGAAAGTGAAACTGTTATGGCAATTTTGTATTGAATATTTTTGGCTTGGCTGAATTAAAAGATATGAATTGGGGGGATATATACATGGGATTACTTGGTAATTCAAATAGAAATAAATATGTAAATTCTTTGGTCATGTTTATTAAATATGCAATTTTCCATTCTAGGGCTCAAGGCCAGGTTCCTTCATCTACGAAGATACTAAAATATATAGCTGGTTGTATAGAGGAAGAAAAAAATGTAGCAACGAAGGCAGGAAAGTTACATTTACACTTACAGAAATGGGAAGAACTGAAAGTGAATAAGGATTTGAATGTGAGCAGGTATGATGTGTCTAGTGTTGTGCGTGTGTAAATCTTGGTATGTTTGTTGGATGTTAGTGTGAATGTGAATGTTGAGAAAGCGGGGGGGGGGGGGTAAGTAGTGGAAGGGGTAACAAGGTATACCGATGAAGGGTTTATATAAAAATATGCATTATGCTACTTTTCATGAATGATCATTTCCCCCTTCTCTTTGGTAAATTGTTGAATGCACATCTTATTATTTATGATATGAATATAACATGAAGAATTGTATTTCATTTAATTATACCGTAATTATACACTTTTGTTTACCCCTTTATTCATTTAAAGGAGATCTTAATATGAACTAGGAAAATAACAAAAAGAAAAGAACATTTACATATTTTGAATGAAAGATCATTTACATTGAATATTATTGTGGGACATAGGGAGGGGGTCTAGGGCGTACGTTAGTGTTTGTCAATATATTATTTACTTAGTGATTTCATTCCAACATTCTTCCATGCTTGTCTTGTAAATAATTCAACACTAAATGAAGATTTGTATTTGTTTGAAATTATTTACCTTTATTTTATGTAATGATCTATTTTGAATGAAATCTCTAATAAAATATTTTGAAAAACAAAAATGTGTGTGTTATTTGCAATTGATATCTAATGTGTTTTGAATTGCGGATTATTCGGTAATTCAGCCCTCTGGCGACGAAAGTATTTTAGTGCAATAAATCCATTTCAATATATTTCAATTTAATTATTTTGATAGATCTAACAAACAACAAATAAATAGACAAAGTGATGTCAACTTGCAAGATGATAAATCTGACTTTTAGACGTCTCACACAGTTAAGAAGTACATTTTGTCGAGTTTTATTTTCTCACATTCAAATCCAATATTTGGTGGTATTTTCTAAAACTCCGTGTTTGTGTCATGAGTGTAAATGAACCTTGTGATGTTTCATTTGATGTAAGAATTATGTTAAGAATCATGTTTATTATGTGATGCATTTTAATTCTTATGAACTCAAATGGAAAACAATAAACGAAAAAACCAAACGAAGCAACAACATTCTTTGTGAACACTATGTCACGTTGTTTGATGTGTCATGAACGAGTATATGTCTTGGAAAAAACACTTGAAAACATATAAAAGATACTGTAATTATTTACATGATTATTCCAATAAGACACCTAATACATGGTGTGATATAGATGTATCTTATCCAAACTTTTAAAATGAGCTTTTTTTTCTCTGTCTTTTTTTTTTGTGTGTGTGTGTGTGTTGTTGTCGTAAGAAAGAAAAATTCAGCTCCAAACATGCCAATGATGAGTTTCACTGGAAAGAAGGGAGAGCTTTTTGTAGAAGTTTCCAATTACAGATGTATGACCTTGGTCAAACGTCATTACTATAATGGTTCAGTATTCTTTTTCTCTTTACATGAGGTGCCCCAAGATCTTCAGCTCCATTAGACATAAGCCTGTTAATCACATAGTCATATGCCCCGGCGACAGTTGCTTCTTACACTACTTGAATTCCAAACTTCAATCCTGGATCCAACACTATCATAGGCGGATCCACCCCCCCCCCCCCCCCCCCTTTTTTGGCGCCGGTTTTTTTTTTTTTTTTTTTTTTTTTTACTTGGCGTCGTCTTTCTTGGCGTTTCCCCCCCCCCCCCCCCCCCCAGAAATTCTGCCGACCTGATCATGCAAGATACTGCGTAGGCCCTATTCCTTACCCAGTGCCTAAGCACTGTACTGCCATGCCAGATCAGATATGCGGCGCGGCACGCATAGGTTTATGCATGCGACTTTTGATCGTACGTACGCTGTCTTGCAACTATGCTTGCAACCCTCGAGGAAGCAGGCTGCACGCGGCATCATTCAACTTCAAGCAAAAACTTTTTGTTTTGTCTAACTGATAGCATCAAACTTTACAGGATAGTACTTTGATTTTATAGGGATTGATCCTGTGCTTAAGGGTGTAGCTGTCCTACCAAAACTCAGGCGAAAGCGTGTAGTCAATAAAACCTGAGTGAGCGAAGGGAACGAGGGTATTGTTGACTGCATGCTTTCGACGCGAGTCTTGGTAGGACAGCTGCACCTCAAAACAAAGGGTTAATCACTATCATAACATTGACCAATTGGATTATGTGTTGATAAAGCAGAGGGTGGACTCGTGGAACAGCCATTTCTTCGACACTGTCGAAAACCCTCCTGACAGGATTTTCAACAGTGTAAAAAACCCTCCTGGCAAGTTGCCAAATGTCGAATGCCCCTTTTCAGGCCCTATGGTAGATAATCAAAACCAAACTTTTTATTTGGTCTATTGCAGCAAAAACTCGCACATCATATTATCATTTGATAAGTGATTATTTTTGACAATCTTTGTCAATCTTGTTCAAGGTCAAGGTCATCACCAACAAAGTATGATTTTGACATAGGGTAGGTGTAGGGAATACAAGACCGTAATACAGGACCATCAGAAGAAAACTGTCCTGTCTGCCCTGGCTTTGGAATAAGATATTGCTCTAGCGCCATATAGGTACACTGTTACCATTTCTGCTTACTTTGTCAGTAAACTTTTCATCAACAAGTCCATATTCACCAATCTCCTAAGATAAGAGTTTGTCGTGCTCAAAATTTTGGTAGATATAAATACTGGTTTTTCAAGGAACGTAGTGGTGTGTTAAACTTATAAAGAGGTGTGCTATAAAAATGGTATTAATAACATTATTATGAAGTTGGTGAACTATTGTACTGGTCAATTGACCATTGTGCACAGTGTAGAGTGCGTAGAGTGAACCTCAATGAGGACATCCAATCAATTTGTGTAGGTAATACAAGACCACCAATATGGCGACTAATGTTATGCAAAATTTATTGATAATTTGTGTAAGCTTGCTGCTAGGGTTTTTTTTATGTTTATGAAACTGAAAGAAAATATCAAATAATATTCAGAATATTGGCGATAAAGAAATCTCCAGCCAATTAAGCAATATTTGTTGGTACACGCTGAATTTAGATCTGAAATTTTAAAAGCCTTAAGGTCATGAAATGGAAATTTTTGACTCATCATGAAATTACATGCATCCTGTTATTTCATCTAATCAAATTAAACATTAAACAGTAAATTTCAACAAATTCAAACCTGCATGAAGAAAATTTTCACCTTTTTGCACTGCATTATGAGATTACTAGAGTTTGGTTGGATGTGTTAAGTTGTTTTAACGTCATTTTACATCTTTCTTTTTAAGACGTATTTCAATGTCATTTTACAACTCTCTGTAATCTTTAAAATTATCATTGTCAATTGTTCAGTATTGATGTACTTAAAATCATCAACAACAAAATGTAAAGTTGCCGGAGGTAAAAGTAACGGCACACTGAACATGTTGAATGCCGTTTAAATGGTAATTAAATTTATCCGATGATAAATGCTATAAAATTTTTGTTTAAAATTGCAACAGATTTTGATGAAACCAAAACATACTCTCCAAAAAACAATTCTTTATTGGTATTTACATTTCCAACGAAATATCATTTTCCTCAACAAATATTTGAGATTTCGGTTGAAAATGTAGCGGTCTCGTATTACTTTCATGGGTAGGGAATAATGGACCATTTACCTATGACGTCATTAAGGAGATTATTTCATTAGGTAAACAAATTTTTGTCATTATTTCGGTACCCTGAGAAATAAAAAGAGTTGCTGAAAGCATTGGTAAACCTTACTAGTGTATGTCTGTGTTCATGTTTATGCAAATTATGCAAACGTGCTTAAGGGTCTCGTATTCCCTACACCTACCCTATGGTTGTACATCGCAAGAAGTGAACTTCATGTGTCCATATAAAGGTTAAAGTTGTGAAGGTCAAGACTTAAAGTCACACAAAAGGTCAAAGATCTGTCAGAGTCAACAAAAAGGTCAAAGTCACGAAATTCAAAGGTAATGACAGGTGCTCGGGGGGGGGGGGGGGTGGGGGGGGGGAGGAGGTTTGTTTTCTCCGAGGACTTTTGATATATTTTTTCTTGTACGTTGTTGATTGGGAACGCTTGAATCTGATACATTGCACCATGACTAGTTTTGTGATACAAAACTTATTTATTTTGCCTAATGAGTAGATGCTGTGGTCGATTGTTAAATCCTGTGAATTTTCAGCAAAACTGGTATTGGTACTGTTGTTGATCGGCCTTGATTGTGAACTCCTGAATCTAAGGAACTTTCCCTTTTTTGTGTTCTTTTGTGATTTGTGATTTATAACTCGTGATGATGTAAACACTTGCGAATTGTTATCTCAGGGATGGGAGGAGATAATATATATGATATTTAGTGAATAATTCTTCATTGCTGTAAAATGTGTACACGTATCACTAAAATTTACTAAGTGTGTTTGTACAGCATGCGCACACCCAATTCCTAGGTTATCAACATAGCACTTCAACATTGAAGAACCAATCTCAAGTAATAAATCTCCAGATTTTATTCTTATTTATCTCACTGGACTGTTTGTGTTGATGCCACATGCCATCTGAGGTCCTGCACAGCAATGCAGACTGGAAAATCTGGGAAAACTTTAAAAATATATATATATACATAATATATATATTAATACAGTCCAATGGCGCAAATCCCGGAGGGGATGGGGGTATGCATTAACCCCCCTCCCAGTTCTGATGTACGGGGGGGGGGGGGGGTGTGGCCTGTACAAATATACCCGCACTTTTTGATAAAAGATGGTAATTTGCAATCATTATATATGTATTTTCCATCTCAAATAAACAATAATTCCATGTAATATTAATAGATTAAATGTAATTTCAGTACAAACTAAGACATTTTCAGGCTCGTAATATCAAATTTTTGTGGCGCGCTCCGCGCGCCCAACTATATTTCAACATTAAAATAGTCAAACAGGCAATATATATATATATATATATATATATATATATATATATATATATATATGCCTATAGAGGCGCTTAGCGCCTTCGGCGCTTGCGTTTGCCAGAATGATAACTTCTCACCCTTTGGACCCCCCCTTTTTTTAAAACCTGGATCCGCCCTTGACTATATAATATGCCTAACCCTACCTAACCTAAATTCCATTTGCAACCCATACCCAAACCCAATGGCCCGTATTTTGAACTCTAGCTCCAGTCTAAATCAAAATAGAGTTTAATTAAAACTGAATTAAACCGCAAGTCCAGTCTGTATTTCTGTGAAAAGTTACACCGGTATAAACAACACTAGACTGGAGATTAAGTTAAACCGGAGTTCAGAAAGTAATTTTAAGGGGCAGGTTTAGATATTGGGTTTAAACCACACACAGACTGCGGTTTAAGTTAAACCGGAGTTCAGAATACCGAATAGTACAGACATAATAGAGGGACTTGTTAAGTATCTGGGCTATGTGGCTGCCAAGCTGAGATTTACCATTCATGTGTTAATTACACAACTACCTTGCAAGCTCTCTAATGCCTTGTCAAACAGGCGCAGATGGACAATGGGAGTGTTTATATATAATCCTGACAATATCATTTGACTACGTTTGAGAAAGCAATGCAATTTTCACAATTTAATAAATTATTATTGAAATGATCATTTGATACCAAACTGCACCCCCAAAAGGTACAATACTCAAAATGGTACTATGTAAATTTGACCTGAATAACACACATTGGATTTATTAAGGTTATAATGCCAAAAAGGTGTTTTCTCTACATCCAGAGCATTTTCGGCAGCAAAGCTTGGTTTAGGGGCACTTTGGTGAGTTTTTTTTTTCAGGGGCGTGTTGCACCCTCTTCCCGATTGAAATTTTTGTCAGTTTTTATGTTTTTGTAATGTACACCCATACCTCTTCCTTTTAACAAAATTTGGTCCATGGGCCTCAAGGGGAAAAATTTCCCCCAATTTTTAGGGGCGGTCTGACAACCCATCCTGACGGAAAATTTTGTCAGTTTTTGTGTTTTGGTAATATATAGTCATACACCTTTCTTCTGACAATGTTTGGCGCAATGTTAGCATTATTGGTTAGATGGGTTGAAATCGACCCGACTTTGAGGCCCTCTCTCTGGGGGCCAAGCCCGACGGCTCCGTTCGAGCTGACAAGCTTTTTGTGAATGACATGGATGGTCTAAGTAACTTTAAGGGGTAAAATCTCATATGTAAAACGGGGTGACTATTTCGGGACAGGCTCCTGGCCTATATATCTTTGACAAATAAAGTTCGGAGCAAATGTCGCCGTAGCAAATGTCGGGTTCAATCCTAGAGTGTCCAGAGGATCGTGATATATATGATGAAGCCGGTGATCTAACAATCGCTCTGGCCATAATAGTTGCTCCACTCCAGGCTTTATTATTTCGTCAAAAGTAAAGGGTTAGGGTTAAGGTTGCAATTAGTTTGCAGGCACAAACCCTGGTCAGTCGTAAAAGAGTGCCTGCGCTGTAAGCAAGTAAGACTATCATAGGCCTACTGTAGCTGCTCCTGACTTATATTGACACGACCGTTGTTGTTGTTGTTATTTGTTTTATTTGGCAATTAGTCAAAACTGACTATTTTTACCACAAATATTATTTTAAGATCTTAACAATTTTTTTTTCCTTTGAAAAGGTAAAATGTATTTTTTTTTCAACTCGTTATGAAACTAAGAAAAGGAAATCATATAACTCGTTCCAAAAACATTAAAAAAATACCATCCCGCCAAATGGACACTTGGTCACTTTTCCCACCTTTTCGAAGATGTGGTCTTTAACTCTTTCAATGCCAATGTCACATATATGTGACAGATAGAGTTGTCATTTTCACTCACCAATTGCTCGACCACAGGAAAGGTAGAGTGGTCAATGTATATCAATATTTTGAGCATAAATCAAACATTCTAAATATATGATTATAATTATATGCTACCCTAGAAATTTTCAGAGAAAATAGCTGATTTTTGAAAAGATATTACTTTATTTCAACATTAAACAATAGTAAACAAATGAGAAACCCCCAAAATAATGGACAAAAAAGAGAATTCAAATGCAATTTTCAATAATTCTTATGCATAAAGTTGGGTAAAGTAATAATTTTTGGTATCATAAGAAATGGTAATAAATTTCCTACAAGTTTTGTACACAATATTTTTTAATATTAATGGTGGATGGTTACCCCTTGGCACAGTAAGAGTTAACCATTCATCGAATTACGTCTTTTCGAGGTAGTTGGTAGTTGGGTTAGGCTTCTCTCGAGACACAATAATTTGCTGATAAAATGTCAAAATTAGGGTTTGCGCTTGCAGACTAGGTTGCAATTGGGTTTTAGCTTAGGTTTAGGCAAAGACTTTTAATAGTATCAAGGAGTTTGTTCTGTGATAACTCCTTGATAGTATCAAGACAGATTACTCTCACCTACTTCCGTAGTACATTCGGCAGACGTAAATTGCTGTGTTAAAAATAGACTCGGAAAAATACGTTCGCCATATAGGTATACGTGAAAAGATGTCTCATTTTTTCTTGATATTTCATATCTTACTCTATCTTTTTCAAGTCTGATTTTTGCATGAGAGAAAGGATGGATAGTTCAAAAAAACATTTATTGAACCTTTATTATCAATAAATGCCACTATGAATCCCCGGGATCATGCCTGCTTTTTGACATAATCATCTGCCATAGGGTTAACACCTGAAAACATGGATTTTAAGAATGATTATAGTTCCTCTTGTATTTCCTTGAATTTCATGTAAATGTGGCTTACATGTAATTTGAGACTCTGAACAAGATTAATGATGGCTCAAAAAGTGGAAGGGACCCCACATAAATCCCCGGGAATATGCATGCTTTTGGCCTTCCAGCTCCCATAGGTTATAACACGCAAAAACAGGGATTTTTGAATGATTATAATTCCCCCAGAATTAGATTAAAATTTTTAAAAATGTGATTTAAATAAAATTTAAAGCTCTGAAAATGTATGATAAAGTCTCAACTAGTCGAACAGACCCCGCATAAATCCCAGGGAATATGCATGCCTTTTGACCCCCCAAAAGTCTCGCCTGCCATATAGGTTTACACACGAAAACAAGGAATTTTAGGATGATTATAATTCCCGTAGTTTTTATTTAAAAATATAAAAACTGTGATTTACATGTAATTTGAGGCTTTGAACAAGCTTACTGAAGGCTCAAAAAATTGAAAAGACCCCACATAAATCCCGGGGAATATGCGTGCTTTTGACCAAAAAAGTCTCGCCTGCCATAGGTTTACACGCGACTCGAAAACAAGGAATATTAGGATGATTATAATTCCCATAGTTTTTATTTGAAAATATAAAAACTGTGATTTACATGCGTACGGTCACTCTCTCAAATTTAAAGGGGGTACCCAATGCTGAAACAATGTTAGTTCATTTAAAAGATCATGATTTTATTAGAAGAAAATCATCTGCCTTAAATTTTTTTTTTAATTCATGTTGCCAGAAAATCCCCGAAATATGGTAAGATTTCAGGATATTTTGGCCCCTCAGCTGTGTCCCAATTTCAGCTAGGTAACCACAATGACGTCAAAGTGGTTACCTTGTCGCGCAATTATAGCAAAATGCGCGCAAGGTGTAATGCATTTTGTACAGTCTAGCGCGCAACACAACTGCAATACGCGAACCTGGGTAATCACTTTGACGTCATTGTGGTTACCTAGCTGAAATTGGGACACAGCTGAGGGGCCAAAATCATCCTGAAGTCTTACCATATTTCGGGGATTTTTCTGGCAACACGAATTTTTAAAAAACTTAAGGCAGATGATTTTCTGCTAATAAAATCATGATCTTTTAAATGAACTAACATTGTTTCAGCATTGGGTACCCCCTTTAAAGCTCTGAAAATGTATAATTAAGGCTCAATGAGTCCAGTAAACCCCCATAAATCCCCGGGAATATGCATGCTTTTGGCCTTCCAGCTCCCATAGGTTAACACATGAAAAGAGGGACTTTGAAATGACTTTAATTCCCATAGTACTTATTTGAAATTATGAAAAATGTAATTTACATGAAATTTAAAGCTCTGAAAGTGTATAAATAAGGCTCAATGAGTCCAGTAAACCCCCCATAAATCCCCGGGAATATGCATGCTTTTGGCCTTCCAGCTCCCATAGGTTAACACATGAAAAGAGGGATTTTGAAATGACTTTAATTCCCCTAGTATTTATTTGAAACCATAAAAAATGTAATTTACATGAAATTTAAAGCTCTGAAAGTGTATAATTAAGGCTCGATGAGTCGTTTAAACCCCGCATAAATCCCCGGGAATATGCATGCTTTTGACCCCCCCAAAATAATTTGTCATATAACACGTGAAACCGTTTGTTGTTATTGATGACGTAATGTGGGCGTGTAGTATCGATCACGTGAGATCACGGCATCAAAATGAGATCGTGCGCTAGCAGAAGACCATGTAGCACAGGGTTGCCATTTGGCCTTTTTTCCGGCCAGATTCCAGAAATCTGGCCGTATAAAATTTAGTTTGGCCGTGAAAAAAAATTATTTCACGGCCAAATTAATTTGGCCGTATTCTGGCCGTAAAACAGAAATCTTGGCCGTGAATCTTTATTTCTGGCCTTTTTCATAATCAGATAGGAAATGTAACCATAAAATCACTTGAAATATGTAAAAATGCAATAGGATGTGCATGCGCGCGTCTGCTACGGCGTGTGTTATGCATGAATTAAGCCCTGGGGAGCGTTTCATGAAAGGACTTGTCGGATTTTTTATCCGATAACTGTTATAAGCTACTGAAATCCTTGCATCTGATTGGCTGAGAGCAAACTTGTCGGATAAAATATCCGGCAAGTCCTTTCATGAAACACTCCCTTAGCCTAGTCTACACACTAGTCTGTGCTGCAGGCCGGGGGCACGGTCGATTATAAGCATGCGTATACATACTAGTATTCGCATGACCACATCTTATTAGACTCAAATACAGAAACTTGCACGTTGTCGCTCAATATCATGTCAAACTATTTAAGCAGGCTTTATTGTAAACCTAGGGGAGTGCATGAGACAGTTAATTAGTGTATAGGGGTATACCTAATTTCATTTCTAAATAGATATAATTTGGCCGTGAAATTTGGCCGTGAAAAAAAATAGTTTGGCCGAATTTGGCCGTAAAATATGTTGAGTTTGGCCGTGAAGACTAGCCACGATCTGGCAACCCTGATGTAGCAGACGTATGTCCGCCCGCCCAGGGGCCCAGCCTAGCCAGTATTAGAAGAAACTCTCACTAAATTCCAGTTCACTATTATATTTCTAATGTACCAGAGGCAAAATTCAATGTTTACAGTATTAAATTCATAAATTCATATAATCAATGTTCTACCACCGAATTACGCTTTGCTATAAAATGACTGATGTGAGATCATGCAATCAGCATGAAATAGCTGAGCTGAATAGCGACCGACAAGGTGTCTAGCTCTAGCTAGGCTAGGTCTACCCCTCTGCGATCCCGATCGAGGTGGTGACGTTGCCGATGGAACTCTGTCAGTTTGCCAAAGGTGTTCTCCTCAAACTTCGCTCATCAAAGTTTTTTACTTGCTGATCGTCGTTTACTTTGGCTTCAGCCAACGAGACCGACAATGTAGTGGGAGGGGGCTTCTGAACCCTATTATGGATATGAGTCTGACACTGACAGCTCATGACAGGGGCGACTGGATATAGTAAAAAAAAAAAAAAAAAAAAAAAAAAAGGGGGGGGGGGCACAAATGCCGGGCTGTCAACTTTTTGGAAGTGCTAGAAGGGAGATTCGTATTTTTTTCTTCTCACCATTCCTCCAAAAGTTGCTCCGTGGGGGGGGGGGGGGGGGGGGGGGGGAAGAGATTTTTTTTCGCCAGTCCTCGAAAAGTTGCTCAGTGGGGGGGGGGGGGGGGGAGAGGGGTGAAAAGAATTTTTTTTTTCTTCTCGCCGGCCCTCCAAAACAATTTAAAAAAAGGGCCCGGGGACAATGATGTATGACTTTCTTTAAAAAAGAGGAGGGGGCATGGGCCGGGATTGCGCCCCCCCCCCCCCCCTAAATCCACCACTCGTCCATGCCCGGACTGTCACGTCAGTCTTGCGGGGTGGGCTTTTTTACAAGTTTAAGTTTTCTCTGAGGGTTAATAGACCAACATTGTTAGCCTCGTAGGCTCCCAAACTAATGGTGTTCGATCCGGTTTTATTTACATTTTAGGCCAGAGTCCGTGTATACCTGTAGTTTGTAGTTCAAGTCAAAAGAATGTAATTCCTATTCCAGGGGCGGATCCAGGATTTTGTAGAGGAGGGGGCACAGAGCCGAAAAATACACAATTAAAGAGGCATTTTTTTTATTGTGTACTTAAGGTATGCCAGTGAATTGGGTTCCAAAAAGGTGGCGCGGTCGATCCCCCCCCCCCCTGGATCCTGGAGCCTGCTATCCTGTCATGGATGTGAAGAATGGGATTGCATGGTGTTGGTGGTCGATCTCATTAAATTGAACGATTGAAGGAAAAAAAAAAACAATAAGAGATCATTATTTTTGTCCTCATTTCTATTGGAGTCATTTTTATAGATCGGTTGTAAGAGAGAATAAGAGAATAAGAGATTATTAGAAAATGAAACCTGTGAGGGGGGGGGAGGGAGAGAGAGAGAGAGAGAGAGAGCGAGCGAGAGAGAGACAAAGGGGGCTGGGGCAAAAGGAATGGGATATTCCTACAAAGACAGAATAGAACTGGTAATAAATAAATTATATCATCAGCTGCTATTGTTGGTTACTAGTTAATTCAATTCAAAATAGCCCTATACTGTTTTCTTCGCCTGTCGTCTCAAAATGCTACAGCAGAATATTACAAATAACTTACTGTAAGTTATTTATATTGGTGGAGTATCCAGGAATGCAGGGGAGGGGGGGGGGGCTCACACCTGACGAACAAAAAATCATCAAATACAAACATCCCTCCTAGCTCCCCTTCCCAACTCTCTCCCTCTCCTCCATGGTGCAGTTAGAGTATGTTGATTCCTATCTGTTTTGGGACATAAGTTTGTATTTGAAGGGATAATATCAAGATTATGCCCTTTACGGCTTTACCAAAAGCGATGTACAGAAAAAGAAGAAAAAATAAAGGAAATAAAAAATACAAACATCTTGATAAAGACTATAACCTTCCCTCTCTATGAATACACGCGTGCTTTATTTCGGGACTGAGCACTCTTCGTTGGCTGCACGTACGTACGTATGACCGCGGTGCGGTGCTGCATGTGCTAAGTGGCTGCTTAGTTTTGGTGCAATCTTATACGAAGTGCAGTTCTATAGTGCTAAGAGTAAGTCTTTTCAAGCCTTTTCTTTTTGAGATATGTTAGATTTGAATGATTCATTGTTTCTAAGATATGATATTGTATGGATTTTTGTCACGGAAATGCATGTGTGATTTATGAAATCGTCTGTAGCTCAATCACAAATGACTAACTCCAGGGAGCTCGAACGCGTAGCGTTCGAACTCCAGGTACAAATAACCGACGTCTGCATCGCCATGAGTTTGGTTAAATTCATTTGTTAGTTTTTGAAGGTAAGATGAAAATTTGTACTTACATGTCAGGATAATTACTTTATATATGCAGTAGGCTTTCAGATTTCACGATTTGACGATCATTTCGATGAAAAAAAGATAAATTTCCTCTCCGAGCCGATCTTTCCCCGTGTTGTTTCCCCTGAATTGCATGCGCACCGTGAATACGAGTCATTTGCATCGACGATACAACACGGGGAAAGATCGGCTCGGAGAGGAAATTTATCTTTTTTTCATCGAAATGATCGTCAAATCGTGAAATCTGAAAGCCTACTGCATATATAAAGTAATTATCCTGACATGTAAGTACAAATTTTCATCTTACCTTCAAAAACTAACAAATGAATTTAACCAAACTCATGGCGATGCAGACGTCGGTTATTTGTACCTGGAGCTCGAACGCGTAGCGTTCGAGCTCCCTGGAGTTCACAAATGACTTGCTTGAGAGCATCACCACCTTCCAGTCATGCCAGTTCCAGTTCAAGAATCCAACTTTTATTTAGGCCTAAGTATATGTACTTTGTAGTGCTAACTTTAGATCTAGAGATAGACAGAAAAATTTGTCTGTTTGGAGGAGTTTTGTAACATTTTCTGACTTTTGAGGTTCTCCTCCAAGACATGTGGGAGAGCAGTTATAATTTGTTATAACTGGTTATAATATGTTATAATATGTGGTTATATTATAACCTTGTTCATTGGATAAGTGTGGGAGAGGGATTCCGTAAAGCCAGACGTAGATCTAGATCTCAGCGGAGCAAATCCCTGAACGACTAGACTGATTTTTTATTCAGTAGTTGATGCAAATTTCTTTTATATATCTTGATTCTACATGTTTTGAAGTTAAATCGCTGAAAAGATTAGGACGGACGAATCTCGATTACATAAATTTTCGAGTCGATGTTGGTTGATGCGGTGTCAAATTTTGTCCGACAAAATGAAAGGGTCCTAACGTTAAAGCTACGCACACATAATAAATGAATGCAATTCTTGATTTTGGTGCTGAATGATGTGAATGTTACCCCAATTTCCACTCACAGGACCATCACTATATGGAGCTGTGTCAATTTCGGCCTGTCACGATCTCAGAGTTGAAGAGGTAAAACACCAATGTAATCGGCAAAATTTTGAGAAAATATACTTCCTTCTACATTTTAGAATGATAGAAATTCAGAGTTGAAAGTGAAATTTTAAATAACTATTTTCCTCTCATGTATAACTAGACTGGAAAAAGGCCTGCTGATCCACACAAAAGCTATTGAAGCCTATTCACCCATATCCATAAAAGCTATTATGCAGTATAGTCATGGATTGTATTTCCGAACAGATTGTATTACCAAACGCGTACAGTTAAATGCCTAAAATGGGTTTTCATACACATTGGACTACACGTATGAAAACCACACTATTGAAACAAAGGTTGTGCCTTTTTCCCATAGGTTTCACATGTTCAGAAATACAGTACCTTTTTCAAGGGACCAAAACGCCGCGTCGTTGGGAAGGGGTTCACTCGGAAGGGAATATCGTATTAAATCTACGCTGTCTTTTTCAAATTCCATCAACTTCTTTTTCTGTAGGACTTTGAGCATTCATTATGTAGTTTGACAGATATGCATGTAATATTTTATTTGCTATGGTTGATTTTGTGAAAAGTGTTCAGAATTAGGGTCCACTACCATACAAATGCGCAAATTGTAATTACGAATTGGCTCATAAGCATGTTTTCCTTCATAACGTGAAAATGACAGTCCAGTTGTTGAGTTTTCTGGCAGTTTTCATAATCAAGTATTCTGAGACTTCACAAGACCAAGGACAGGGCTGTCAACACTCCCGCTTTTGGTGGGAGTCTCACGCCACAAAATGCTTTCAAGGCTTGCCAGGCGGAAAAAAAGAACTTCTTGCCCCCCCCCCCTGCTCTCCTGCCAAGCATGTAAATTGCTTTCAAGGCTTCAAGGCTTGCCAGGTGGAAAAAAAAGAACTTCTTGCCATTAATTAAAGAAACAGATCAGTGAAGGTTTTAGCAAAATCTGATAAAAAATAAGAAAGTTATGAATTTTTGAAGTTGTAATCAATCAGACACAAATTGGTAACTCCGTGATGTACATGTATCTTGTGAGCTCCTCTCCCATTTGCCCTGTACCCCCACAATCATTAATTTCCATATTCTCTAAAGGAAATATTCAGTCATACATACACAAAACCTGTATGAAACAAATCTATTTCCTTCATCAAAAAGTAAGAAAATGAAAATTTATGAAATTTTCTGTACTGAGCTAAGGAGGAGCTCGGAAGATACGTCATGGAGTTGCCAATTTGTGTCTGATTGATAACAACTTCAAAAATTCATAACTTTCTTATTTTTTATCGGATTTTGCTCAAACCTTCACTGATCTGTTTCTTTAATTTTTCTGCTTCTTTTTAAACCAACTTGTAATCAGGGTGGACTATCCCTTTAAAGTTTTGAAACCACAAGTCCCGTATGAACGTAGCTATTGACACCCCTGCCAAAATCGTCTTATCAAGAAGATGATGGAAACTTGGAAAGTCAAAATTGCTTCTTTCCTTTCTTCTTTCTTTCTTTCTCTCTCTCACCCTCTCTCTCTGTTGTCTTTCTCTTCCCCTCTCTCAATTATTTTTCATTTCCCCCTCTCTCTCTTGCTATCTCGCTTTCTAATTTCTAGTTTTATATCCTTCATTCATCATCCCACCTATTTAAAAATCCTGTCTTGTTTAAATTTTTCTAAATTCTAGCTACATGTACCTCACCCCTTGATAGAAAGCTCAAGCAGTTCCACCCACCCCAAGATGTCATTCTATAGCAACCTAGAGACAAGATACAAGACAGTACCAGAGGATGGTAGGATAGAGACGCTCACATTCCTAGAGGCTAGCAGAGTATCCATACTTCCACTGCTTGGTAAATCTCTTCATATTTTATCTTGCCTTTGTGTACTCTCATTTAGGGCAGGCGAGTTTGAAGGGGTTTAAATTCACTGATCACATTTTCTTCTTTGAAGGGATATTCACCCTTTACGGTGAGTTACTCTGAAGGAAAGCAGAAAAATCAGAAAAGCAAATTGGTGAAAATATGAGCAAAATCTGGCAAACAATATGATTTCAAGTTAAAAATGGTAAGGTTTGGGATTTCAAATGGGTTGAAGCAGTAATGTCTCTGTTATGTAATGGTGAATTCCAACTCACAAAATGACTCAAATACCATTTTTTTTTCAAAGAAGTATGACTAAGTAGGATCATTTCGTTTAATGACAGTATGTTATCCGTAATATCATTTGAGTACTGCCCAGAGCGAAAAGGCGCTTAGAAGAGAAGTTGAAATGATTGATTATTTAGTGTTCATCAAACTGGAGAGTTGTCCAATAAGCCAGTTTGTACATGCGCATGTGAAGATAAAGGTCATTTCTACCATGTACAAATGACCTCAATTCTCTATACACTGTCAAAGAATGTGCACCATGATGTGCACACCAATGTGATTTTAGGTGTTAACCCTTTCAGGACAGGAATTATTCAAGGGCTAAATTATCACAATCTATTCTTCAAATTGGCAACAAAAATATTTTTCTTTTAATGCTGCATGGTTCTAATGAAATCTAATGTCTTTGAAAACAACATACATGGTTAGGAACTTTGTCGAAAAGTTGAAAAAATTGCCAATTTTGACAAAAAACAATGATTTTGAACCTCTCAATGTGTTCCCAATTTAAGGATTTTAAAGCTTATTCTCCTTTTTAAAATTCCTGGCATCAAATACAATACTTTCATGCAACAAAAATGGACACAGTGTGTGCAGAATTTTTTGTTCTTTCTACTCATTCATCTGGTATTCATTAGGGCTCTGAATCAAAAGTTATTGAGCCAAACCACAAAATGTGGTCAATTGTCTTGAAAGGGTTAAACAAGTCGACAGATGCGCTTGCATTTACATGTACAAATACCGGTAAATTTGTACCATCCAATAACGAACTGGCTTAAATGTCATCACAGCCTAATGACCAATTCGACAATTCGATATTCACATATTAACAATTTAACATACATGTATTACGTAATCTCTGTTTTCAAACATTGTTTCCTGACTCTTGTTTTTACACAACTCAAATAGTTACAAACGTTTGGATTACCCTTCAATGTCCTGGAACATATTAATCCATTGTTTTTTGTCATAATATGAATTCAGTAATGATGGCCTCTACATACTGACTTAAAGTGTACCAATCACCTGAAAAAATAATTTGTGTACAGCTAGAAAGTATAAAATCAACTAAAGAACTTTGTCTGGTATTCTGTAGGTCAACAGTTAATGAGTATGAAGGAAATAAAGGATAACATGAAAATGCTCGCGCGGAACTGAACTCCGAGTTTGGTTCCGCGCGAGCCTTTATCTTGGCGAGCGCGTACGGGTGCGTCGAGTAGTCTACTCACGAGTCGCTTTTACGCTTATAGAGAGTGTAATTGAAATTGCAATATCTCTTTATAGAATTAATATTTGAAGCCCATATAACGATATGAAACTGCTAACATACAGAGCAAAATTATTTTTGGTGATTGGTACCCTTAAAAAAAAATCTTTTAAGCATTACATTACATGTACATGGCATGAAATATTGATTTAAGCTTTATATTTCTGTTTTGATACAATAGTTTACAAAGTCTTTAATAAAAAAATGACAGGGGACTTCATATACATTTTCAATGAGCGGAACAGGATTATTAGGAGGTTGAAAGGCTGATAAAAACTTTTAAGATGTTTCATGGATAAGCTATAGGACATGCAACATTATGGTTGTGATAGTTTATTTCATTTACAAATAGAGAAAAATATTTACAATAGTAGCAGTTGCTAAGGTGAGAAATAGACATTATTTTTATCAGATGACATCATCTCACATAGTGGTATTAAAGGCAATGTCAATAAGAGATAGGTTACAGTGGTACTTATTTTATTAGCTACGTACATGTAGGTGTACATGTACATTAGTCATCCATTAGAGGGTGTGTCAAAATGTGCAAATGCGGTGATGATTCTACATTTTGTAAGGAATGGAGGCAGCTAAATATGTAATTATATCAAAAATAGAAATATCATCATTTTTCACAGAAGTTGGCCTGTTGATCATTGAACCCTCAGCCACTAATGAGGGTAACCCTTATTATGCTAATATATATAGTCTGTGAGCACAGACCTTGTTTTGGAAACATGTTTTACAACCTGTCGATCATTGTACCCTATCGAACATTACCCGGGGTCACACACAAGATGCTAAAATGTAGTCTGTGTGCACAGATTGTGTTAACCCACAGCAGTTCAGTCAACTTCAGTGTCACTTTTTAGTGATGTTTCAGCATTAACTTTTTATCCAAAATGCTGGAGATTACGTACACATTTTGTAATATACTTGGGCAAAAGAGCAAAAATCACAGAAATATTTGAGTCCTTTGTTTGCATTACATTGTGCCATTCATGTATAAGAATAATTTGATTTAAAATAACCTTTGAAGTTTTAAATATGTAATCATAATTTTTGTGTTGAAATTCACAGTGTGTTGTTACTATATTTTGTAATTTTCATTCGCATTGGTTAACAGTTAATTTACAATTTGATTTGTCACTATAGTGAAGGGGAAAAATAATTGATATATTTTGAAAATTCTCCATTGCTGTGGGCTAAGGGAGCATATTTCACAGATAATGCCTGTTGATCATTGGACTCTCGGCAATTACCAAGGGTCACACCCAAGATGTTGAAATATAGTCTGTGAGCAAAGACTCTGTTTTGGCATTATGCACACATTCACATGTCATCAAGCACATACATGTACATGTAACTATTTTGACTCTTTAAACAAATTTATCAAGATTAGACAGTGCCGGAATATTTCTTGAGCAGAAAAGCTTGCAATATAGACCCTAATGTGTTCTGTATACATGTAGGTAATCCTAATACTGTTGTTCAGACCCAGAATATATATGCTTCACTCCACTAAGTACACACTTTGAGATAATGATCTATGAAGAGTCCACTAATTACACACTTTGAGATAATGATCTATGAAGAGGAAATTATTCTTTGGCCTATTTTCCATCACAAGCTGCTACCATGGTAATTCCTTTTAGGGGTTTTTGTGCACCAGCCAAGTCACTGATTTTGATGTTTGACAACATGTCTCCAAAGCAGGTATTCTTTTGACTTGCAAGATATTCCTCTTGATTTCTTAAATCTGATGCACAGACCATTTTGAGATTGCTAGAGAAGCCTGTGATGACGTAAACAAATTGTATGTGGAAAGTAAGCTAAGACAACAAGACAAGAGTACATTCTATGATATACATGTATTTCTATACAGATGTACATGCTTATTTTTGTTCTTTCCATATTTCATTTGCCAGACAGTAGACACCAATGTAATTGTTGTCTTGCAAAGGATCATATATGAATACACCTTACAAAAATATTTTGAAACCTCACCTTTACTATGAATGTTTTTATAGAAATTGTTCACTTCATTCTAAACATTGCTAAATAAATTGAGTGTTAATTTCCCTTGCAGATATCTTGGGGAAGACTGCCTTTGCTATGGTCAAGATGGACGTTAATGGTAACATTGTGGTAAGTTTGTGTGTACATGGTGATTATAATGATTATCCAATCCAGAAATTTATAGAGCAAGCAGTGTTGTAAAATCCCTATTTTCATTTACAAATTGGCAACTTTTTTGTTGTTGTTGCCTTATATCAATTCTATTCATACTTATTCACTTAAAAAATCATGTTTTTTAAAGATTGTATCAGTGAAAGGAAAAAAAAATATTGCCAATTTGAGGAGGCAAAGCTGATTCCATTATACATGTAATTATTGGAAAAAAGCTGATCATCTGATGAAGGGACTGGGAAGTCTTTGGAGAAGGACTACCTTCTTTAGAATTTTGTGATATGCATTGAACATCAATATACATTTACAATATCTAGGTCATTATTGAAAGGAAAAAAAAGAAGTACCCCCCCTTCAGAAAATTATAAAGCTCTTGAGATACATACACATCTACATGCATTCTCTTTACTTTGCAGAAACTGAGGAATAAATACAATGAAAGGCCGAATGATTTCCAAACCCTGACTGCCATTGTTGAGTTTGAAATTGAACAAGGTACAACAAATCATAACAACTCAGCCACTGATGCCCTTATCTGGTTGACAAGGTAAGATACACTGTGTGAAGCTGTGATGGAAGGGGTCAGGGATAATTCTTTTGCAGAATAATTCATGGGTTTTCATATATATGGGCCTAGGAGGGGGGGGGGGGGGGGGGTCAAAATGTTAACACATGACTTTAAATCTTCAGGAGGATACACTCATCTTTAAAATTTTAACACATGACTGTTCTGAAATCCTCAGAAGGAGGAACTTTTTTCAGGCCATAATAAAAATATTCTGGATTTTCATGTAGCGCCTTATACATAGATCTACGATGTCTCTTAGTGTTTTACAGATAATCCAGTCACATGATTCAGGCTTGCACATATATGTATGAATCTTCTACACTCCCTGTGGAGCATTCCAGGCTCGCCCCTTTTTAAAGATGCTCACAATGCTAAACAAACCACAATGACTTGTACATGTAGATAAAATGCCTTGCTCAAGGACATAAGTGCAATGCCGGGGATCGAAGCTGCAACATTCGCATCTTTAACACCTCTACACCATCTGTGCTTATTTCATGGGCTGTATTAATCTAGTATTTTAGTGTACCAATCACCAGAAAATATTTTGCCGTGTACATGTATGTTAGGGATTCTATGGCACTGTACTACAAATATTGCTTTGATAAAGATAAAAGCGACTTGTGAATAGACATAAGTGCTCACATTTTTATGCTATTCTTGATTTTCTTCTTACATGTAGTACTCCTTAACCATTAAAGTGTACCAATCACATAAAAAATCATTTGTGTACAGCTAGAATGTATAAAGTTGATTTTAGCAAGATGGAACCTCTAACATACATGTACAGAGTAAAATATTTTTTGGTGATTGCACACTTTAAGCCATAGAATGCCAGATTCAGTTTTATGAGGTTGATCTTATACCTTCTACAGCTATTGTATACACAAACTTAGGTGATTGGTACCCTTGAAGGCTAGTTCAGATGTTAGAGGGTAAACTGCCTCAAAAATGCTGCCATGGCAAAAAAAGAAAAAAGAGAGAAAAAAAAGGGTTATAAGTAAATGGCATATGGAGGTGGAAAAGGTACTGGTAGCTGTGTGCAACGGAGGCTCTTATAGTCAAGTTGTGATCATATGATTACATTGTGAATGACACTGTCTCAAAGCACTTGGGGAAAGGTTGATCATATCATGTTTACATATAAGAATTGGTGTATACTGTGATGTTTCTAAGGAATCATCAAAATGATCAGAAATTGACCCAATTTCACTGAAAAGCACATGCACTGCACAAAGAAATGGGTATATGGGACTGGCACTACACACACATGTGACATGAATGTTTAGCCTAAACACTTCAGCTGTATCTGGTGATTTTCTGGTCTTGCTTTGAATATGAGGGCATTTGAAGAGCAATCCTTTTCTGGGGAAATTTCTACCGTGATGTTCTTCCAAACTTAAATAAAAGGAATGAGAAAGCTCTCAAATTATTTTTCATCCGTCCCATAACTCAGCATTCCCTTTAGCTTGTTCACACACAATGCTGTATACTGCCATGGCAAAATAAAAACTACTTTGTGTCTACATGTACATGAAGGCAAGTCATGAAGAGGGGTTAAAAAAAAGAAGAAAGTGTCTGAGTATAACAAAGGCTCCTAATTAATAAGTATGATTAGATACAGAAATGAGGCTCACCCTGTTTATGTCATTTAATTTTTGTTGCAGCAGGTTTTTAAAAGTAGTTTGCCATGTCGTACATGTACATTTACATGTACAATGTATATTAATGTGAATGCGGCATTAAAAATACTTTTTTTATAACAGATCCCTGATATCCAAAAATTATTTTATATCACATAAAATCTGTGATAAAGAGGATTAATTTATGTTCATTTTGATATATGAAACAGTAGTTTATATCAAATATTTTTTTGAAAATCTGAACTATAAATAGTGTCCACTTTCTTTTTTTGCTGAGTGTGTATTTTTTTTTCTCTCGATGTATCCAGGGGCCTAAATTTCATCTGCGTCTTCATCGAGAACCTGTTAGATGGGAAGAATGAAGGCGAAGATATCAGGCCATGTATATCAGGGGCCTATGACATCACACTCAAGAAATATCACCCCTGGCTCATACAGAAAGCTGTGCAGGTACATTGTAGATGCTAACCCTTTTCTCTACCAATATATTAGTCAAAGGACAATCGGAAATAAACTTTCAAGAGTACACTTTGATTTTCAATTATTTCTGTTGTTTTTTTAATAGTTGGGTACTCAGTAATGTTCTTCTGGGACGAAATGCATATGTTCTCTTTTATCCATTTCGGAATAAAGGAAGCTGGGCGTCATACAAACACGGCTGTTGAAAGCCAGAAGCATTTTAACTCTTTCAGGACAGGAATTATTTCAGGGCTAAATTGATCACATTTTGTTCTTCAAATTGGCAACAATAATATTTTTCTTTTAGTACTACAAGATTGTAATAAGGGGTAATGTCTTTAAAAACAATATACATGGTTAAAAGAATTGGCGAAAAGTTGAAAAAGTTGCCAATTTTGATAAAAAACAATAATTTTCAACCTCTCAATGTGTTGCCAATTTAAGGATTTTAAATCTTATTCTCCTTTTTAAAATTCCTGGGATCAAACGCAATATTGTCATGTAACAAAAATGGACACAGTGTGTGCAGAAATTTTTGCTCTTTCTACTCATGTATCTGGTATATTTTTCAGGGCTCTGAATCAAAAGTTATTGAGCCCAACCACAAAATATGGTCAATTGTCTTGAAAGGGTTAACTCTGTGTTATATAATAAATGCACTTCTAGCTCTGAGGAGACAATACTTTCAGTGTAGTGTGTAATTCAAAATCTTATTTGGGATTTGTGGTCCATGGAAATGGGAGGGTTTTGAAGACAAGGTTGTATTCTGGGAAAGGTTGAAAATAATTTGTGAGCTCTCCCATTCCTTTTATATCTGTTTGGAAGAACATCATAGCAAACATGTCTCCTGAAAAGGATTGCTCCCCAGATGCCCTCATATTTGAAATATGACGAGAAATAGCTGACGTGTTTGGGCTGAACATTCATTCTACCTGTACATGTGTGTGTGCTGTCCCATATACCCATTAATGTATGCAACACATGTACTTTTCAGTGATATTGGGTCACTTTCTTTAGTTTCTTAACATTTTAATGATTCCAGTACTTCACAGTTTCCACAAATTCTTATGTAGACAGGATAAACATTTCCCAATTGTTTTGAGACAGTTTCTTTCCCAATGTAACATAACCATTCTTAGTCCAAAGACATTGTTTAATATTTTGTCACACATAGCATGGAAGGGGTTTAAGGTTAAAGGTCTCTGAGATTTTCCTTCTTCCTTGTTATGTTCAGGTTGCCTTCAGAGCGGCTCCCTACCACAGTGATCTGATAGGAACACTCCAAGGAGATGAAGAGCAAGAGGAAGTATTCATGTCTCAGGTCAGAGATTATCACACAGTATTACAAGATCATGTCCGAGCTATTCAGGATATCTACACCGCCAGAGGCCTTGAGCCTAAGCCCTTAACATAACATATGGAATGCTCTGTAATGAATGTAAATTTAGATTCTCTGTATTCGCGATACGGTGCGCCACCCATCAGATGCCAGAGATGGCCATTGTCCAACCTCCGGGGTCGATATCACATCTGTGCTGCTGCCACAGCATTGTTGCTTGGCCATTTCACTATTCATATATGTCTTTTATCCACAGGTATTTCTCAAAATTTTTAAGTTTGGAAGTATAGGAATAGCATTCTGATACTTCACAGATAAAAACCACAGTAAAAGTAGAGGGAGTATTCAACGAGAATTGTCCAAATATCGCAAGAAAACATGCAACATTTATAGTTAACATTAATGTATAGTAGCTTGGCACACGAAGCTCTGGGATTTCCCACCAATGGCTTTGTGATGTTGACTATTTCCCATGAGGCATTGCGGATTTCAGCCTATCCATGGCAATTGATAGGTGGTGGACCGTACATTACGAATACTGAGCATTGTTCCGTAATGCCTTTATTTTTCAAAGATTTGGCGCGTTGCTGTCGGGTTGCAAATTTACCATTGTGCAAAAATGTGCTGGCAATGTGCATGTATGTGCGAACACGTATTGTAAGCAGCCTGTTTAAATTTGTGCAAAAACAGCAGATCGTGAAAATATGTGTCCCTGTCATCGACAAAAATATCTGTACGGGACAATATTCAGTAGCAATTTGTGGGTAATGTGGATATTTTTGTATTCTTTAAAGGAACTTTATATTATCTCAGGTAGGTGCTTGATATATTAATTGATTATTATTTTCATAGCTCTGTTTTTGAAAGCCCGAAACCTTCAGTTGATCTTAAGCCTTTTACTTGATATTTGAATCAGAAAATCTTTGTGTATACACTGTACATGCATCTGTTTTAGTTGTAAATGCAGAAGGAGATTTGTTGGTTTTAAATTGATATTGTAATTGGTACACAGATGCTGACTCTCTAATGAGTGTAGAAGATAACATGTGCAAAAATATGGTGATTGTTTTAGTTTGAGATATATACACAAATTCATATGGACTACTCAATTGTTTTCACTTGATTGATTTTGAGGACCCATAGAAATTTATACAAACACAGGGGAATCCTGATATCATGAGAATCAACAAAGGTAATTTTTGGAACAAATCATACTGGTTTAGAAATTAGATTTATTCTATTTTTATGCAGGTAAAAGATGGCAGAGTGGTAAAGTATATATGTGCAATTGAAACATGAATGCAAAAGTGTAAATGAAAGTAAAAATATGAATGTTTATAGGGGTCCACACTCACTAAAGCTTCTAAGATGAATGATTATGATATTTAGTAAAAATTATACAGATTTAGTAGAGAATTAATGCAATGTAATGTAGGTGGAGGCGTACTATAGATGCAGTTACATTCATCTTGTTTCACTGCTGAAGTTACATGTATTTGAAAAATATGTGAGGTGATATACAACTTTCCTCTTCACTCATTATGTTTTACCGAACCGGGAGATTCAGCTCATTGTAGCCCATCTTGTTTGGAGTGGTGCTGGTTACTGTGAAATGTTACGGTCATGACTTTGGGACTGCAGCATTTACTCCTTATCCACAGCTGTGCTCTCCTTTTATCTTGTTACATTGGATTATCGTGTTAACAAAGAAGTTGTGAATTTTTAGAAAATTACGGTGTGTGGTGAAAATCTCCATGATAAATTTGTGCATGGCAAATATGAGTAAATGCATGATGTCATAGGTAAATGTAAATGTATATTTTATGATGTGAATTTTTATTCTACGAAAAGACTCAGAAGTAGTTCTTCATTTTCATCTGTCTTAAACTATTTTGTGCAAGTGTTGCACAGATTATCTTCCTGGTGCTGTTATAAGTTGCCAAATGCAGAATCAAAACCTTGATTCCTTTTTTTTCTTTCAACGAGAGAAGAAATGGAGCAGGATTTTTTTAAAGGTTGTTTGAAAGAAAAGTATTACAGCATTTGCAATCCTTACCGGTGCATCTAACAACTCAAAGACTTACTAGATTAGTGCAATTGTAAACTCAATTTTCTCTGCCATATTTATACATTGAGTATCATTTTGTCATCATTCTTGTAGGTTTTTAGCAAGATGATTACACTGCATGTATATTTGAGATTAATTGGGCAAAGTGGTGGGTATATTCTGGATTTTTAGAAATTTATACAAGAAATATTTATGTATTTTAGGAAATATTAATATAAAGTAGATAAAGTATTTATTTTGTGCATAGGTATTCATATTGTGTAAAACTTGTAGTAATATTGATTTACTAAGTTTTTCATCATGAAATTTTAATGCAACTCAGTGCTTTATTTTATACATGTATATCTCACCTTGTTGCTAATGGATGTAGGAAAAAAATGAACAGTTTTGATGGCTATGCCTATGCCTATCAAATCATGAAAGTCGACTGCAGTTCTGGCATTATGTCTTCCATTGTGTGTGGATTATGAGGAAAAATGTAATTATCTATCATTCCATTTGCTGGTAGCCAAATTTGAATACATGATCGAAAATATGAATGATTCAGTCATAATATGGAACTTTCATTGATGATGGGCAAATCATTTTAATCGACACTAACATGATTTCTTGAAAATTCAGACTATTTGAAGCAAACTTGGTAGGGCTTGTGTTTTGTCCTTGTTGACAATACCCCCAAAACTAGGAAATTGAGGAAATCTATATTTTGAATTTATCCCTGTGACTTTCCAGCACTCTGCATGTGAATTACCTTTAATGTGATTGTAATTGTATTAGTTTTTTCCTAATAAAGATCTATAAAGATGCTGTAATTGTAAAAAAGCTGGCAGGCTCACAAAGATCTATGCTTCAGTGGATTATGGATCAAAATACAATGAGCACTTTGCATTAAAAGAAATTTATTCTTGAGGCCTTATACAGCAAAGTGACATGTAAACAGTATCTGCCAATTTTTATGACTCAGTTAAAGCTGACTTTAAGTCTTGTGGCATGTACATGTAATATAACCATAGCTGCCAACCATTCTTATTTGGGAGAAATTATTACTACATGTATTTGTTTGGCCTTCAAACTAATGATAGATTTCTTTCTTTCTGAGAAAACTTGTTTATAAGCGTACATGTACAAAATACACTGTATTCCTAATTTTTCTTTGAGAGATTCCTAATTTTTCAATGGCAGGTACTATGCAGTATATTCCAAATCTTTAATAATTGGTTTTATGTCACAATTTACGATTTAGTGATATTGATATACATGTACGCAAAATCCAGGAAACTGTACTTGCTCGATATCAATTCATACCAAATATTGTGTGGTATCACTGTACATTGTATATACATGTAGTTAGTATGTTATAACTGCCAAATTTAATCATTTTGATTATACCAATATGGTTTGTCTTGGTTTGCCTTAATTGTTCTGTACACGGATACATTTTTTTCTTTTATTCCATATGTAGGTCACACTAATGTCATAAAAAAACTTAATCGAAGCGTACTTTGTCATGTGTTCCATTGATGCATTTTTATGTTATCCTTTATTTTCTATACTCCTTACCTGTTAACCCATAGAATGCCAGGTACACGTAGAGTTCTTTGAGGTTGATTTTATACATTCTAGCTGTACAAAAATTTGTAGGTGATTGGTACACTTAAATGCAGGAGTTCAAAGTCAACTCGTTTAATCTCTCGGGTCACTTTTTTTTTTCTTCTTTCTAATATGCTCTCACGTTGTGAAAGTTACAGCAGGCAGATCTCAACACTGCATTTTCTTTGTTGAGAGAAAGTGATTTTGTGCAGCCTCTAACGAAAGGCACCTGGAATGAACCTCTTGACTTACTATATGTATCTCTGTTGATGAATGAGCTTTTTTATTTGTTTGTAGTAACTCTCTTTGTGCTACCAGTCTATTTCCCGTCGTTTATAATCATCAGGGGCATTTACAGTTTACACTGCCTTGTTTTTGAACACGAATGTACTGTATTTAAAAAAAAAAATGCATACATGTACATGTAGTTTTATTGAAACACCGTAGGGAAACAGTTTAAATGAATGGAGCAGTGGCACTGCAATACATTTTTTAGATTGGGGGGGGGGGGGGGTGTCGTAATTCTGAAAGTTCGTAATTTAAAAAATGAAATGGGATTCATTATTCCGAAAATGAAATAGGGGTCTTAATTGCGAAAATGAAATAGAGTTCGTAATTCCGAAGGTTCATAAGTTTGAAAATGTTATAGAACCCTACACCATTTTCGGAAATACGGCCCTTCGGAATAATGAACTATATTTCTTAATGAACTCTTTTTCATTCTCGGAAACAGGAATCCTATTTCATTTTCGGAATTACGAACCATCGGAATAACGAACCTTCGGAATTATAAATCTTTGGAGTAATGCAATTGATGTTCCTAGTTATGAACCCTATTTCGTTTTCGGAACCAACCCCCTGGTATGGGAACTAGGCCCTATGTGTTTCGGAATTATGAACCTTTGAGTACCCCTGCAGGGCATAAAATCATGATCGCGACATGCAAGTATATTCCATAAATTCAGCATTCTTTTTTTGTTAATGAGCAAATCAGTGAACTTGCAAAGAGTAGTAAGACGCTCTTTGCAATAGGCATATATTTAGTGATATTTGAAATGTGTCTCTCTTTGGGATGAAAAATATATCACTTGCTCTCAGTCTTTCATCAGACATGTGTTAATCAAGTTAGTTATACATCAGCTCATTCAAAATTTCAAATTATTGTTCATTTATTATGAAGTGTATCAATATTTCTTTTCACGAATACGTGCAAAATTTCCATTGTTCGTTAGCTCTTCTATTGTAATTCAGTATCAAACGAAATTGTCTTCGCATATATTCATTTGTGTTCCTTCATATTTTGAAGAGTGAAATAAATGCGTTCTCTTATCAAAACTCAAACGAGTCTGAATTCGACATGTAATATAATCCCGTATTCTGCTAAACTTTAAGCCCGACCCTGGGTCTAAAGTAAAGTTTTATCAAAGGAAGTTGGAAAAAGATCAAGATCTAAATTATCCTTTTGTTAAAAGTGACTTTAGACCGAGTGTCGGGCTTGTAAGTACTCAATCGACGAATTCGGCGAGGGTTGTCAAAAATGTAAGGGCTATCATAAATTACATCCTGTTTCACCTCAGCTGCGTGAAAAGAAATAATTTACAAATGTTTCCCCAGTGACAGTGAATCCATCTTGTTATAAATACTGGTATGAACTATAATACCTTTGAAAACGTGGAAAATATTATTCAAATGAGAAACGAAATGACTTCTAAGATTTTTTCTTCTTCAGTCTTTAAAAAAGAAAAAGAAAAAAAAAATGGGGCAAAAAAAAATTCTAGATATACATCACACATGTATAGCAAATATCGGCAAGGAACTAACACAGAAAATATATAGTTAAAAAAAAATACAATCGGCATTTGGTATCGATTACGAAAGAAATATATTTGAAACATGAAAAGTCATACTTGATTATAAAACTACAACTAATTCTCTACCAGGCAGTGAAGACCCCGTCCGATATGTGTCCCAATAATCACAAAGAAACAAGGATTTATGTAAAGCATGTCATGGGTCCCTTTCTTCCATCTTTTGTCACTTGGATGATCTTGGCATCCACATGAATGGAAATATTTTGTTCACAACAGACAAGTTTACTAACAATCATATTCAAATTCTTTGCGTACCATTTTAAGTTAACAAAGGTAAACAATCATGTAAAGAATATAGACCTTCCTAAAAAGATCGAGACAAGTCAGTTTATAAAACAGGTTCGTAATCTTGTCTTGCTGATTCATTCATTTCAATTACAAATGACCAACATAAATGCCAACCATTCCTATTATATAGAGGAATGATTCCTATCTTTCACCTTCAAACTAATGTGAAGAGCCCTAGATTCCTCCCTTTCCATGAAAACTTCTGTGTGAAAGCATACAAGATTCCCCCCCCCCCCCCCCCCATGGAAGGTTGGCAGGTAATCAGCATTAAGTCTCTGAAAACTGCTTATCTTTTTACATTCATGATTTCTCGTTTTGCAAAAATCTCCAAATGCCCTTAAAAAAATAACATCAAGAAGAACGATGATAATTCTGATGATAAATAAAGCATTGCCAGAACAATGATAGCAGATAAAAACGAAACAGTAAGTTCCTTTTGGAACCATTTGAAAGGAGTGGGGAATGATTAATTGTGCTTTGTGCGTCCCCCTTTTGTCAAATCTTGGATGGAAGGGACTTATGACATACGTTACAAAAATCCCTATTTATTCGTGGCTATATACTGACTGAAGGAAATCGGACGGGGTTTTCTCTGAGATATAGATAGTTATAGTATCACAAGCCAGAAACATATTGTGATTAATTCACAATTTTGAAAGCTATTGATGCTGAAAGTCCGATTGTAATTTTTCGGGACATACTGCATTGCAAATTAATGTATTATGCCTTAAGTTTATCAATCAGGCGAAGATGTTTGATAAGCGTTGTTACGTAATCCGGTACAATGTGTTATAACTTACGATAGCTACATGTACATTTCAAACCAATTAACCGAACCGTACCATTCGCAGGACTTGTACTGTTATTGAAGCTGAATTGATGTAAGCACTTTTGAGTTTTCAAAGTTGGGAGGTAACAAATGCCCCCCCCCCTCTCATTAATACACCTCATTAATACACCTAGATCATTCTTTTTTTTGGGGGGGGGGGGCCTAGGGGCAACATTTGGCCGCATGGCCCTTTCGTGTTTTTTCTAGTAGGGTCAGATATCCCCTTCCTGATGAATTTGTTTTCTTCAGTTTTTAAAAATATTTTGTCATGTAGAGCCGTACTTCTTGTTTTTTTTCAAAGTTTGGAAGAAGAAGAAGAAGAAGAAGAAAAAAAAAACAAAAAGAAATTGACCCGAATATTATTTTAAGGGCGTCTGACAACGCCTTCCCTAGTGAATTTTTAACAACCTTTTGACAAAGTTTGGTGCATGGGCTAGGTGGGGGTGATTTTCTCCCGAGATGGGTTTTTTTCAGGGGGAGGGGGGGGGGAGGGGGGGGGGGGGGACTTAACCCTTACTGTACTGTGCTATTTCAAGCACCTCTCTGACTGAAGGGGGGGGGGGGCTCTTTATTAGATAAAGAAAAAAATTTGAAACTGATTTCAACTCTTATGTATTCTATTGTTTTACAAATTTCTTATATATTTCTTTGTTTTTCAACTTTAACTTTTTTATTATTTTTTTAAAGTCTGCTGTTTGAGAGTTTTACCTGAACCAATATTCATTTAGAATAAATGATAATTACAGCTTAAAGAAGAAATTAAAGGTGATAAAGGAGAAACATGAGGAAATGCAGTTTCCCATTCATTTTGTAAACAAAATTCAGAAAATCTCCGTTTTGGGGCTGACATGAGGTCACAAAAGGTCACGTGACTCGGTAACGGTATGACCGATTTTTGCAAACTTGACGCCAAAAGATGCGCAAGACTTATAAGAAAAAAAAATCAGACAGTGGCGTGGCGTGAAATGCAGCGGTTCGAAATGCACGGCAAAATTTGTCTAGACAAATTAGTAAGTACAGTAAGGGTTAACCCATCTGCAATATGATTGGGATGACAACCTTTTTGTCAATGACTTATGTAGATGATGTTATAACTCCAAGGGGTCACATCTTATGTGCTTTAACGGGATGATTATTTGCTACCAAAATATACAGTGGAGGGGCAGTGGCCGAGCGTGAGTCCAGCTATTGAGAGGGCACTGGTATCATGGGGGGGGGGGGCACCGTTCTTACTCAGAAAATTCAAGGCGACTTTACGAGGCCCCTGATTACTTGGGTTGGGGTGGAAAGGGTCTTATCGTCGTCTTTTCTTGTCATTTGCCCCTCTTCCCTTACTTTTTATCTTTTTTTTTGTTTTTTTGTTATTCGATGGGGGGGGGAGACACACAGCTAAGTTATATATATATATATATATATATATATATATATATATACATATATATATATATGCTATTTTCAGTAGATATAAAAAGAAAACGTTATCATGGTTAACCGTTTTGTTGGTCACTAAACAAAGATACGTGTACATATCGTATTTATGTGTCCTGCTTTTGATGAATTACATGTCTTTCTGTCCTACTATCAATTTCAGCATCGTGTTACTCACACCAAAGATGATTTTGTGATACAAGCAGCATATTGCTTTAATTTTTCCGTCATGTTGTTCATGGAGCTTAAATCATGGTAATAAGGGTCGAGTACGTCAGCAAACGATTTGGTGCCATTCTTCAAGACAGCATACGCAACATTCTAAATTAATTTTCCTGCACTTAACGCAACCTGAAAAGAAGACAATGGGCTATCCTATGAGTTCCAACCTGTACATGCCAGTACCGTTTCGCATCTGTGTCGCTATTGGTGGCTTTATTGGTCTCCTGCTAACTGTTTTGTTAAACTCGGTTAACCTCTTTGTTTTGTCTACCAAAAAATCTCTGTTCAGCCCAAATCTTCGTCTGTGTCTTCAGGTGTTAGCTGTGACAGACATCTTAGGTGGAATCATTTGTCATGTTTCCCCAATCATAATGTCTATAGATATTACGATCTTAACTTCAGACCTGACCAAGTGTAATAGTGTGGCAAGTCTTCTGGTGATGTCAGTGGGGCTGTCACAATTAATTTTAATGGTGACAACCATTGACCGCTACATCTCTGTTTCTCGTCCTCTGACTCATCGCGTCCGCATGACGCAAAAGCGAATTCGTTTATTACTTCTAATATCAATTATTACGGGGGTAGTAATCTCTGTAATTCGATCTGTCCATATTAGACTAAAGGACTACTGCGACTTTGGTGCTGGTGAATTCCTCAGGATGGCGCCACCGATGGCACTCTACAACATCGTACCATTCAGTATCGTGTTGATCGCCACCGTTCTCAACATACTCGTTCTGCGAATTGCTAGGACTGGGCGACACCATTGTAATGATGAAACATCTCCCGGGCCAACGGGTGAAATTCGGCCAAGGCGTCTTTCCAAGTTTCAGGGACCCGGACCGATGAGACGTTCGTTCAAAGGCGCGAGAACCATTGCGACGGTTGTAGGCGCAAGTTACTTGGTGTGGACACCATATATTTTAGGTACAAGCATCATCGCTCTTGCTGAGATTAAAGTAACTGTGTCAGTGTTTTATGCTATACATTGGATTATATATTTCACATTTTGGATTAACCCTGTAATCTTTTTCGTAACCAGGAGGAGTTACAAGAGAGCTATCAAAGAATTGCTGGGGTATAAGATTCATACAGGAGGTAAAAGTGGGAATCCAGAGATTAAATTGCTTAATCTTTCAGTTCAACATAACAAAGTAGTATAAGGGACATATAACTATATTTAGACACGACTGAGTCTCACTGTTCTCGAAGTGCAATCTAACATGGAAATTGATAAACAAGACCATTGGAAACATACCAAACAAAATGAGTTTTGATGAAATCATTGTGAATAATTGATCCATATCTAACTACATTGATATTGTTAATGAATTGAATAACTTTTTTTGTGTGAATATTGGTCCTTCCTTCTAATAAAGATTACATATTAATAAGATTAATATTATTAGTACTGATGCAAATTGTGTAACATTTTTGTGAATATATGTATTCCCTCTCTCTCTTTCCTTCTTTCTCTCTTCGTTTCCTCCTATATTATTCTGCTACTCTCTCTCTCTCTCTCTCTCATTGCCTCTTCCCTTTTCCTCTATGTTCCATTTATGTATTTTCTCTCCCAAACTATAGGTGATATGTTAACCATTTAAGAGGGAGATGTGGTATGAATCAATCTTTGTTTAACGTAATATTGGAATTTTTATTGTATATTATTGTTGTGCGAATGTGCACATTTATTGTATATACAATTTATAAGGAGTATGCAACTTATATACTTATAATGTGTTTGTATAACCACTGGAATTGGGACAGAAAGTTTTATGCTACAGTTATTTAGTTAACCCGTTGACTACTGAATTGTCTTATTCCCATAAGCTTAATATAGGGCCCACCCGGTTCCCGTAGGCAATGGGTTAACTTTTTCTGTTCCTGGCGTTCCAGTGGTTGCATTATCTTTACCTTTACTCTGTCAGATGTGTTTCTACTTTGTAATTTTTTTCTTTTGCCGAATAAAATAATAATAATAATAATAATAATAATAATAATAAGAATAATAATAATGATAATAAATATAATACGATATTTCAACAGAAATGACAAATCTGCTTTTTTCTTGCCAATTACGAAATCGAAATCGTTCTAGTCCTGGTTTTTATGAGACTGATATATCGATTATCAGACGTGTTAAACATGTTATTTCTACCCATTATGTAACATATACAATACTTCACTTATCTCAAGTATCTTCCGCAATAATCTAAAAATAGCGAAAGTTATTCTGGTCTATAAAAATGGATCATCTGAAAATATGAGTAATTATCGTCCTATTTCTGTACTTTCTATCTTTCCCAAGATTTATGAAAAGTGTCTTTACAATCGTCTACTCAAATATTTGAATAATTATAATATTCTATCCGATTGCCAGCATAGATTTCGTTCTGGATACTATACATCTTCTGCATTAGTCGATTTCATATTCAAAGTTAGAAATACACTTGATGATAAAAAAAGTTTTGTAGGTTTGTTTCTTGACTTAATCAGGGCATTTGATACCTTAGATCATTCCATTTTATTAAGTATATTGGACTATTACGGTATTCATGGCGTTCTCTTAGATTTATTTAAAACTTACTTGTCAATCATTGTTATTGTTATTGTAAATAATCAAGTATCAAACTTCAATATTATTAGATGTGGGGGTTCCCCAGGGATCCATTCTTGGCCCCCTTTTATTTCTTATTTCACATAAATGATATTTGTCAAACCTCTCAAAAATTAAAATTATTATACATCTTTTTTTGTAGATCATACTACTGTCTTTTGATCCGATGAGAATATCAATACTCTGGTTCTTGCATTTAATACTGAATTAAGAAAGGTTAACTCATTGTTGACTTCTAATAAGATTTTATTAAACATAAATAAAACGCATTATATGATTATCACAAATAAGCCAATGAATTATGATAGAATAGTTGTTTCCCTAGATAATAATATTATTAGTCTTTCTACTCAAGTTCATTGAAAGTCTTAGGTGTAACTATCAATAATAGATTATCTTGGAATGATCACATGGACACCAAAATTTCAAAGAATATAGGCACATTAACCAATAATCACCAATACTGACCAAACTGCATCAAAGAGGTTTTTTAATGCAACATATAAAGTAAAATTATAGAAAGTATTGTGGTTGGAAGCAGACAAAAATCTTCAAAGTATGTCAGATAGTTTCAGAAAAAATCGCACACAGACTAGGAAAAAAATTAAACAAAAGTTGAAATCCCAAGCCTTTAAGGATATTAGGAATTTTCTGTTGGCAATATGGTCATGATTTATGATGATATATATAAATCTCCAACACCAAAATTACCCTTAATTGTCAATATTTTTCAATTCTTAGGTTGAACATATCCTGGTTGTCGAGGGAAGACATGAAATATGTTATGCATAATGTATCTTGGAGTTGCTTAGCTTGAGCAATACCACCTAGTATTTGTTATGGAGACACGTTTTCCTAATTGCACTAAGCAATTATATAATTATTGAAAGTGGGGAAAAACTCCAGTGGTTAATGCTTGTTGACATCATAAACGCAGTTTCGCCATTCGTGACGATGTAAAATAAATTTCTACATTTCGGAAAGGGAGCGTCTAGTTACATGCTTTTTTTTTGGGGGGGGGGGGAGTTTGTTTTGTTTTTGTTCATTCATTATGTTCTAAGCCTTCCTCTCATTCTAGATCCTTTGACCTCGCCTTGCATTTGGCATAGAACATTTTCCTGGTAGTGTTGTTTCTCCATGCAATCTGGTAAATAAATCTAGGATCACATAGTAGTTGTTGACAGTGTCCGGATGCCTTCTGTTCGTGGCTAATGTAGTACACAATCATGAATGCTCAGTGTTTCTCATGGTCACTATCACCAAAGCATGGTTCGTCTTTCATTTGCCATGGTCAATGTACAGGACTTGCAGGAGTATGTGGCAGTGGGACAAGACCAGAACCTGCATGAACCAGCTAGGCCTTGGTTGCTATATATATATAGCTACACCTCTCCCAAACTAGGTCTTTACGTTATCCAGTACTGTAATGAAATTCATGAACATTAAAAAGACAACATGGAAATGCAGTCTCATCACCAAGAAAGGACAAACAAGAATAAAATTCATTCTCATTGCAGTAGGATGGGCAGGCCAGTCGAAAGTATCTGAAGTGGTGTGAGGAAAATCGGAAATTATTTTCATTAAGGGGGGAGGAGGTGGGGCATACTTGAAAATGCACTTTCATAGAGAGGAATAAACTTGAAGTTGACAATTATTATAAAGCGGGTGGGGGTAATGGAAAATTTAGTGGAGAGATATCGAAAATGCGGTCCCGAGTGGGATGCATTCATGTTAGTCTCTATACCACTCTGCATGAAAAATATGAAAAATTTCTGAGCCTCTTCATGACTCTCAACTTTGCTGATAAAGGCCAGAACAAATACAAAATCTTTTCAAGTCTGGTGTGGCCTTTGATCACTCGAGCGTAAAACACCGCCAGATCTGTAGGTGTCATTCAATGTAGAGACCCTATAAGCTATCCACGTGTAAGAAATTTTGCTTCAAATATTTCGAAATTTTTATTTGGGGAGATTTTTCTGTTAACTTTTTTTTTCTGGGACGCAGTGTATGCTGGTAAAATAAATGCGAATCATATCGTCTTCCCGTCTCAAATTTATAACGTGCTATCACATTTTGCCCGCTCTTTTCAAAATGTTTTACACATTGAACAAACATATGACAAAGATAATTATGTTGTTTAATAAATGTACGGGTTTGAATTAATCTTACATCGCCGTTCATGCATGGAGCTTGCGTGAAATGTAGTTTGCTCTATACCGTATAAGCCAACTACTACACCCTGACTCTCGTTTTTGGCATGATACACAAGAGCGCTCTCATTTTCTCAATTTATGTCTGTCAATGAAAAGGAAAAATCATCATTTACCTAAACAGAAATCTGCATAAAGAATTGACATAAATTTACATTCAGCCCCCCCCCCCAAAAAAAAAGAAAAAAAGAAAAGAAAATAAATAAAAAAAATAAATAAATAAATGACAAAAAAAAAAAAAAAAAAAAAGAAAGAAAGAAAGAAAGAAAGAAAAAAAAAAAAAGACTGCGTCATAGCAAGTTCGTGTACTTCTATCGAAACCTACATAAATTATCACTTTTGCAACAAAACATTCACTAACTTCACTTTGATAAACGCATAAATATAAAGACGGGAAGATCACGGGGATTTTCCCTTCTTATAATATTATGGACTGAGCGGAACACCTTTAAAAATATCTGTGATCCTGTAACCCAATGTTACACTAACCACATCAACGGGAAATATTCTAGACGTGGTTGTAACAATAGATACGTGTCATATTGCATTTCCAGTTAATTACTTATCCTGTTTTGCCCTGTTTTGCCACTCCGTCTCATAATGTGCACATCAATCAAAGATCTGTAGTTTAATAAATGTACGGGTTAGATTCAACCGACGTGACGATCATGTAGCCTACATCAATGTATTTTGCTCTTTCTACACCTTAAGCCAACTGCCATGACGACATTAGGTGTATTTTTTGACGGCTTTGAGTTGATATTGGAGGACAATCAAGTTATATTCTCAAGTTATAAAATGAACTGTTAATACCATTTGATTAGGAGTAGACAGACAATGAAAATGGACAATTCTACCAATTCCCGCTCAGAAAAAGAACTTTGTGGCTTACCGGGACCATTTTGCACCAGTGCAGCTATTGGTGGTTTCTTTGGAATTTTCTTATCCGTTTTGTTGAATTCGGTTAACCTCTTCGTTTTGTCTACCAGAAAATCTCTGTTCAGCCCCAATCTTCGTCTGTGTCTTCAGTTCTTAGCTGTGACAGACATCTTAGGTGGAATCATTTGTCATGTTTCCCCAATCATAATGTCTATAAATACTCGCATCTTAACTTCAGACATGACCAAGTGTAATATTGTGGCAAGTATTCTGGTAATGTTAGTGGGACAGTCTCAGTTAATCTTAATGGTAACGGCCTTCGACCGCTACGTCGCTGTATCCTGCCCTCTTAGACATCGCATCATTTTGACAAAGGAGCGTATTCTTTTCTGTCTTCTCACTGCAATCGCCTCCGGGATAGTCATGAGCACCTTCCGATCCTTCCATGTAAGAACCATGGACTACTGCGACTTTGGAAATGGGGAATTCCTGGAGAAGGTGCCACTTCTGGCGCTGTACAACGTCATACCATGCTGTATGGTGCTGATCACCACCATCCTCAATGTACTTATTCTTCGCATTGCCAGCCGGTCCATACGGCATCACCATGATCCCCGTAATGAAGAAACAGTTCTTGAGCAAAAGGGTAAAATCCGATCAAGCTCTTCTTTGAACTTCCAAAGATCCAAAAGGATGAAACATTCGTTTAGAGGCGCAAGAACCGTTGCAATGGTTGTAAGCGCGAGTTACTTGGTTTGGACACCATACCTTGTGGGCACAAGCATCATCGCTATCATGAAGCCCGATATCACTGTATCGGTATTCTATGCTTTGCATTGGATCATTTATTTCACATTTTGGATCAACCCTATTGTGTTTTTTCTGACGAACAAGAGTTACAAAAAGGCAGTAAAAGATGTGTTAGGATTTACAAGAAACAGGCGTATGGAGGGGACATCTCAGACAGGTTTGGGGTCCTGGCCATGGCGGTCAAGTCACAGCTGAAGGTACATTTAAGACATGATTATTTTTTTGTTTTGTCTGTGCTAGACACTACTGTTGTTGTTATAGATGTTGTAGTAGTTGTCATTATGGGCTAGCACACAGTATAGTTATTGGTTTTTTTGTTTGATGTTACAAAAGATTAAAAAAAACTCCACAGGATTTGATTTTCATAGCTTCACGGTAAAGTTGATATCTGATGGATAGTTTCAGTATCATTTCAATGAACTGTCGAGGTTTAGGAAATCGTGAAAAGAGAAATGACGTTTTGGAATATGTTAAGGCTAAAAGGTTTCAAATTTGCTGCTTGCAAGATACGCACTTTGTAGTTGAAGAAGAAGCTTCTATAAAACGTTTTTGGGGAGATAATTGTTTTTTCAGTCATAAAGCGTCCAATGCAAGAGGTGTTGCCATTTTGTTTGGGGAAGGGGTGCAATTTAATGTAAAGCAAACTGAACGGTCAAAAGAAGGGAATTTTCGTTGCTTTAGACCTACAAATATATGCCTATGACATATCGTTGATATCATTGTATGGACCTAATCACGACAATGTTGATTTTTATGCAGATATTGAAAGAATTGCTCTTGAATTTGATAATCCACTAACAATTTTATGCGGGGATTGGAACTTGGTCCAAGATTTTGATAAAGATACATATAATTATATTCGTCTGAATAACCCCAATGCCAAGAAAAAAGTAGGCTTAATGAAGAACGATTTAAATTTGGTAGACCCATGGAGAGAATTACATGCCCATGAAAAAAAATGTTTACATGGCGTCAACCTACTCCATTTAAGGCAGCTAGATTAGACTATTTTTTGGTCTCCACTGAATTACTGTCGCTCGTTAACAAAATAGAGATTTTACCGGGATACAGATCCGATCATTCCCTGGTGAAATTATCTTTGAATTTAAATAATCGTAGAGTAGGCCCAAGTTACTGGAAATTCAACAATTCATTGTTAAGGGATGATAGTTATGTAGAACAAATTAAAGATGTTATTAAACAAACTATTAAGACCTATTCAGTCCAACATGATAACAATTCAAGTAGATTTGAGGCAGAAGGACGAGATATACTATATGAGTTTGCTGTTAGTGATCAATTATTTTTTGATACGTTGTTGACAATAATCAGAGGTGAAACAATTTTATATGCAACTAGAAAAAAGAAAAGATTGGTAAATTTGGAATATGATTTAGAGAAAGAAATTGTAGACTTGGAAAAGACATTGATATCAAAAACAGACAAAGATAGGGAGTTAGTTACATTGAATGAGAAGAAAGCTCAGTTGGAATCATTAAGAAAAGATAAAATGGAAGGAATAAAGATGAGATCTAAAATCAAATGGATGGAATACGGCGAGAAACCATCAAAATATTTGTTGAATTTAGAAAAAAAAAATGCTGTTAATAAACGGATATGCAAACTGGTCACTACCGAAAACAAGGAGATCACAGCACAGGACGATATTGCATCAGAAATTGTATCATTCTATTCTAAATTGTATAAAAACAATCCGGTTGTAGATGTAGACCTAAACACAATATTAAATGATGTAGGTATAAATAAATTAACCAATTCGATGTCACAGAAGCTAGAAGGAGAGCTCTCTATTGATGAGGTTTATCAAGCTCTTAAAAAAAATGAAAAATAATAAATCCCCAGGTCTAGATGGATTCACTGTCGAATTTTTAAACATTTTTGGAAAGAACTACACATATTTTTAGTTAGATATCTGAATTCTGCATATTCATCCGGAATGTCCTTTACACAAAAGTTAGGGGTTATCTCTTTAATTCCCAAAGGAAATAAAGACAGACATTACTTGAAAAATTGGAGACCCATATCTTTACTAAATGTAGTATATAAATTAGGTTCCACTTGTATAGCAAATAGATTGAAGAATGTACTTTCTTTTCTTATACATGAGAATCAGAAAGGTTTTATGTCAGGACGCTTCATTGGAGAAAATATCCGTTTGTTATATGATATATTATTGTACACTGACCTCAATGATATTCCTGGTTTATTGCTACTTATAGATTTTGAAAAGGCATTTGATTCAATTTCTCACGACTTTATTAGAAAAGTATTACACTTCTTTAAGTTTGGTCCCTCTATTGTAAAATGGTTTAATGTATTCTATGAAAATGCTCAATCCTGTGTATTGATCAATGGACACCTGTCTCCAAGATTCTCAATAGAGCGGGGATGTCGTCAAGGAGATCCCTTGTCTCCATATATTTTTCTATTATGCGCCGAAATACTCGGTCTTTTGTTTAGACAATCCAATTCGATTGTTGGTTTGAGCTTACCTACAGATAAACATCTTAAAATAATTCAGTATGCAGACGATACTCTTCTAACATTGAATGGATCAGTAAGGGAATTAATCAGTGCATTAAACATTTTAGATGAATATAATACAATGTCGGGTTTGAAGATTAATATACATAAGACACATGCGATATGGATTGGAGGATATAAAAACAAGAAGGATGGTGTTCTTTTGAACAGAAATCTAAACTGGGTATTCGATGATTATTTCAGATATTTAGGTATAGACTTTTGTACGGATTTGCACAAAATGACAATTCAAAATTATAATGAAAAATTTAAAGAGATTAAAAGTCAAATGACATCATGGTTAAGAAGATACTTAACTGTCCTTGGAAGAGTCACAGTTGTCAAATCATTGTTGGTATCTAAATTAAACTACCTTATTTTGTCTCTCCCAAATCCAGGTGAAATTTTTTTGAAAGATATAAACGCTCAGTTTTATAGATTTATTTGGGGGGAGAAACCTGATAAAATAAGTAGAAATCAAATGTCGCAAAGTTACTCAGACGGAGGGGTCAAAATGATAGATATAAACATACACTGCCAATCATTGAAAATTTCCTGGATTAAGAAATTGGTAAATGGCTCAATAGATAGTAATATCCTCTGTCTTTTACAATCTTTTTTGCCTGGACTTCAAGACTTGAAATTATATATGGGAAATAATTATTTTCGAGAACTGGCAAGTAAAACAGAGAACCTTTTTTGGAAAGAAATGTTCACGGCTTATAGTACACTCTTATCCATGCACTATGATACCATTTCTTGCCAACCCTTATGGAATAATGATTACATTAAACTAGGTAATAGCTCAATTTGTAACAAAACATTGTGTAAAAAGGGAATCCGTTTTGTCAATGATGTTTTAGAGTCAAATGGTCATTTTCTCTCTCTGAAAGACCTCCAAGAAAAGTATAATGTTCAAATAAACTTTCTTTTTTATCGTGGATTATGTGATGCAATTAGAGAAGGATACAAATGTACTACTTTTAACAGGGTGCAGCAACCCTTTTTCCCAGATACAATGGCACTTGTTATGAAACGTATTAAAGGTTGCGCACACATCTATGCAGTTTTATTGAAGAAAAGGAAATTAGAATGCAAAAGCTTTGTTAAATGGAAATGTATCTTTGATTTGAATGACAAGAACTGGGAAACATATTGTTCTATCGCATTTAATTGTACGATGGATGTGGGATTACGATGGTTCCAGTTTAAGATATTGCAACGTATATTATATACGAATGATTTACTGTTTAAAATGAATTTAGTCCCAAGAAAAGAATGTACATTTTGTAATGAACAGAGTGAAACAGTTATCCATCTGCTATGTGAATGTACACATGTTAAACATATTTGGGATAGGTTGGAACACTGGATATACACTGGAACCGGAAATAGAATGATATTCTCACTACAAGATAAATTGTTTGGTTTAAGAGGTTCAAATAATTCTGCATTGAATTGTATACTTATAGTGGTGAGACAGATGGTATATACTTGCAAAATAAAGAAACAACTGCTCGATTTTGATAATATTAAAGTTTCGCTTATAAATTATTTCAAAAATGAAAAGTACATAGCAGATTCGAATTGTAGAAATGATAAATTTGCAAGAAAATGGTTTCAATTCAGAAATTTGTTTACATGACGATACATCTTTAAGGTTTCGAATATCTCATATATACAGTGCCAGTTGGCTTTCTTTGTGGGCGTGTTCGCGTTGTTTGGCCGGAACAATGTGGTTGGTGGACCATTTTATTGTTGTTCTAAGCTGAATAGTGCGAACGGGTGATCGGAGGTGCCGACTGGCGCTGTATTTTCAAAATAACTAATAGTGGTCAAAAATAAGTAATTGTATACCCCAATATTCGAATGATGATACATGTATGTGTTTGTATTGTTTCGTGGTTTTTTGTTTTTTCCCCCCCATGGATTCCATGAATGCTCTATTGAAAATGGAGTATTCATGGAATTCGTGTGAACCTGACAGTTCAAGAAACATTTGTATTCTGAATTATTTTGAGTTATTATTGTATTATGTATTTACATTATAAATGTGATTTACCTTGAATATGTTTGTTAATTTGTTGTGACTGAAAATCAATAAAATCCCTGTGGAGGGAAAAATACTTGGAAAAAAAAAAATGATTATTTTTGGTTCATTGAGACGTCATGAGTCAAAATGGCCTGCTTTCTTGAAGGTCAGTGCATTGGCGATTCTAAATTAGATTATCATGAAACATTAGGTCGATCAAACGAACATAATCATGATACAAGGAATAGTTATTTACACCCTTATTAAATATCCCAAAGCAAAGAACACCTGAAAAACTTTCTTACTCAATATCTTATAGCAGAATCAAATATTGTGTTTCTTTTTATGGAAAATTAAATGATTGACAATTCAACATCAAATGAAAGAAATTTCCGACAAAAAAGTCTCTCTCTATGAAAAAGTTCAAACCCAGTGATTCTTTTTATATCGTAAATTTTCATAATCGGAATAAATCTTTTATTCATATTTGGCTACAATTACTTTTACGTGTAAAATTAAAATCAACGTTGCTTTAACTGAATATTGTTTATATCAAGATTATATCAGTGAATTAGAATAGCTATGGGTATGGGGCAAAGGTATGGGGTATTCGTTTTTCCGAAGGCTCGTAATAATTCCGAAGGTTCGTAATTCCGAAACATAATTTCCCATAGGAGGGGGTTCATAATTCCGAAAATGAAATAGGGTTTATAATTCCGAACGTTTGATGCATTACTCTGAAGGTTCGTTATTCCGAAGGTTTGTAATTCCGTAAATGAAATAGAGTTCATAATTCCGAAGGTTCGTAATTACGAAAATGCAATAGAGCCCTACATAACTTTTCGGGAATTACGAACCTTCGGAAGTATGAACCCTTTTTTATTTTTGGAATTATGAACCCTATTACATTTTTTGAATTACAAACCGTCGGAGTAACTAACCTTCGGAATTATGAACCTTCGGAAAAACGACTATCCTTTTGAAAATCTCAACAAGATTTTTAAAAGCATTTATGTATGTATATATATATATATATATATATATATATATATATATATAAGGTTGAGAACTGATGAGACATGAGACAGGAGACAGGGACGTAGCTGAACTTCAACTTTATTAGATCAAGCTTTCGGCCTTCCCGACCCTCTTAAGGTCCTTAAGAGAATAATTTCAAACATATAGTACATACAGTACATAAGTATTTAAAAAAAAAAAAAAATTATTAGAGATTTCATTCAAAATAGATCATTACATAAAATAAATGTAAATAATTTCAAACAAATACAAATCTTCATTTCGTTTTCATACCATAGTGTTAAATTATTCACAAGACAAGCATGGAAGAATGTTGGAATGAAATCACTAAGCAAATAATATATTGACAAACACTAACGTACGCCCTATACCCCCTCCCTATGTCCCACAATGTATAATATTCAATGTAAATGATCTTTCATTCAAAATATGTTAATGTTCTTTTCTTTTTTGTTATTTTCCTAGTTCATATAAAGATCTCCTTTAAATGAATAAAGGGGTAAACAAATATGTATAATTACGGTATAATTAAATGAAATACAATTCTTCATGTAATATTCATATCATAAATAATAAGATGTGCATTTAACAATTTACCAAAGAGAAGGGGAAAATGATCATTCATGAAAAGTAACATAATGCATATTTTTATATAAACCCTTCATCGGTATACCTTGTTACCCCTTTCACTACTTAACCCCCTCCCCCCCCCCCCCCCTTCTCAACATTCACATTCACACTCACTAACATCCAAAAAACATACCAAGATTTACACACGCACAACACTAGACACATCATACCTGCTCACATTCACATCCTTATTCACTTTCAGTTCTTCCCATTTCTGTAAGTGTAAATGTAACTTCCCTGCCTTCGTTGCTAGATTTTTTTTCTTCCTCTATACAATCAGCTATATATTTTTGTATTTTCGTAGATGAAAGAACCTGGCACTGAGCCCTAGAATGGAAAATTGCATATTTAATAAACATGACCAAAGAATTTACAAATTTATTTCTATTTGAATTACCAGGTAATCCCATGTATATATCCCCCCAATTCATATCTTTTAATTCAGCCAAGCCAAAATATTCAATACAAAATTGCCATAACGGTTTCACTTTCGCACAGTTCAGAAATATATGAAAGTAAGACTCAATCTCCTTATAACAAAATGAGCAATAATTGCCCCTCACAAACCCAAACCTCAGCAAATGTTCTTTTGTATATATAGCTCCATAGTATATATAGTATCTATACACACGCACACACAAACGCACACACACACACACACACACATATAAGTATGTGTTTTGATATTCCGGTCGATAAAAAATTAAAATTTGGATATTTATATCAATATTAATTCAAATTTATGACAAAATAACAAGTGCCATAGCTTACAAAGAACATGTTGTTGGTATATTCTGTGACTTAAGTAAAGCATTCGATACGCTCAATCACGCTATCCTACTTTCCAAACTCAGTCATTACAGAATTCGAGGTCAACAACTCTTATGGTTTAAAGATTATTTAACAGACAGAAGACAATTATGTTACATTCAATGGATATGATTCTGATCCCCTTTTAGTTCAATGCGGTGTCCCTCAAGGCTCCATCTTAGGCCCACTACTATTTCTCCTTTATGTCAATGACATGATCAATATATCCTCTGTTCTTTCTTTTGTCTTATTTGCCGACGACACAAATATCTTCTGTTCTCACAAAGACGTTAATTCCTTAACCAATACTTTGAATTATGAAATTAACAAAGCATCAAACTGGTTTAAGTGAAATAAACTTTCTCTCAATATAAAAAAGACTCATTTCATGTATTTTAAACATCATTCTCATAATACAGACACACCAATATATATTAAAATCGATGATATGCCAGTAGAAAAGAAAACTAAGTCTAAGTTTTTGGGAGTAATTATAGATGAAACTTTGACTTGGAATGACCATTTACAGCACGTAATAATGTGCATTTCTAAAAGCATTGGGATAATTTCCAAGCTAAAGTTTCTTATACTACATGCAACCTTATTCCTATTATATAATACGCTAGTTCTCCCGTATACATATTGTAACATTGTTTGGGCTAATTGTGGTTGGACAAAAATCAATTATATTTTTAAATTGCAAAAGAGAGCTATACGTATTTGTACAGGATCGCATTTTTTAACTCACACCGACCCCTTATTCCATAAACTTAAAACACTAAAAATTTTCGACTTGAATACTATTCAAGTAGCAGTCATTATGTTCAAGTACATAAATAATCAACTCCCATCACCCTTTGATAACATGTTTAGGTTTAATAGTTCTGTTCATTCCTACCCTACTCGCATATCTGGAAATTTCCATCTTACTAATCCCATATTATCAATAACACACAAATCAGTTAGACATTCTGGTCCGGACATTTGGAATAATTTTCCCGACAACATAAAATCTTGTTCAACCATCTACTCCTTAAAAGCTACACTTAAACGAAAGATGATACGATCATACGTGCCCACGCTTTAAATTAGTATCAATTGCACTGCACCCACTTGAGGCCGCCATCCATCTCCAGCCTAACCGCTTACGATGGCGGTCTCCTGCGTTCTACATTACCTCTCTAGTTTATTGGAGAAAAAATATTTACATAGGTCTATTATATTCCTTATTCTAGTTTGTATGCTTTGTATTATGTTTTTTGTATACTATTATTGTACATGATTTTCTACTTATGTAATAATTATGTCAAAATTATTTCATTGTATTTGTTATTAGAACGCAGAAATAAAAGCAAGCAAACAAACAAACAAACAAACAAACAAACATAAACCTCCATGGCTATACATTATTACGTATAACGTAATGATGAATGATAAGAACTTAGCTCTAGAATATTGTACAAAAATTTTTATGTACATATATAAATAGATATATACATGTATATAAATATTGCCCACAGCAGTCCATTTTTCGAAAGTGTTTGCAATCGTGTTTAGTGCGAAAAAAAATGAAACAAATAAAATGAGACATTCATTCATTTGATAGAAAAATTAGTTACAAAGCGAAAGTGCTATCACAAGGGTCACTTACCATGGTCGAATGAATCATTTAAATGTTGTTTTTTTTTCCCTTCAATTTTTCTTATCTAATTTTTAGTGGAAAAATATCCCATGTGAAGACCATTTTTTTTTGGTGCTTGTCAGAGAATCATGAAGTGGAAAAGTTGCTCCCAGGAGCCTTCGGGAGCCCCCTAAAAATGTTGTACGGGTATGCCTTCACCCATCCCGGATGAAGGACCGAGATTTGAAAATATGATTTTTAATATTTCACAAATCGCATTTTTTTTTTACTGGTCATTGCCATCACAATCGAGTTTGATGGTCCAACAATTCATTTACATCAACCAAAATTTTAGTGACATTTAAACGTAATATTCAGGAAGGATAATCAAAATAATTGGCATAGATCAACTTTGGATCTGTGGATAATACATGCAAGAAAAAGTATAATAGCTATAAACTTAGAAAGAAGCAACAGCAAAAAAAACCAAAAAAAAAAAAAAAACCAAAAAAAAAAAAACAACAACAACCCTGGTATGATAATAAATAAGAGTAATCAGTCTGTATACTCAAGCATTAATTTTTTTTTCCTTTCAAAATCATCTCTTTATTTCTTTATTTGGAATCAATTATAAACATCTTTAAAGACGGAAGCAATTTTCCGGTCTGAATAAAGTCACACCTAAATCTCTTCACATTTATTATGCATGCACAGGAAATTTGGTTGTACTGAATGCTTCCTGACGAGCTTCCTGGAAACGGTGAGCTCGGGCAATGAAAGTGGGGCGCACCTTTTGTTTGGCAGACAAAAGGTGCCGCCGCCTCTGCATAATGGTTATGTATCCGAGTTTCACCAAAACAATGGTAGTACATTATCATAGTGTGTCCATCCAATGTCATAAAGATCGAGCTTCCAAAAGATCGATTTTTTTGTGCTCAACATAAAAAAGATCCATGTTTTCTGCATCACTTAAAACATTTTTTTTTCACCGTAGACAGTGTTGACCTGTCAGAGGGCGATAAACAGCCGGTGTTCCGACATATGCTTCAGCGACAATTACTCCATGGCAGGGTTTATTTCGTCAAATATATAGAGTTATAGAGTTAGGATTGTTTGGGTTTTATAGTTAGGGTTGAGTATAGTGTTTGGTTCAGGGCTAAAGTTAAGAGCTTTATTAATGTAGGATATTGACACATGTGTCATCACAATGGTCATTGTCGCCGGAGCATTGGTCGTACAACCAATTAGCCCCAAATCGATTGAACGTCGCAACAAAAGCATCAATAAATTTTGTTTGGAATAAATTACCTTCGATCCCTCTATTTCCTTAAAATCTTCTATATTTTTCGGGATACGTGGTTCAATCATTTCCGATCTCTTGCTAGTTAATCTTTTAAAGATTGATTAAAAAAGATCGGTCTTATTCGGTTCAGCTTTAACCCACGCCAAACATGCATTATTATCCAGTATTAGGTTCAAACGATAATAATTAATAAGTTTCCTTTACATAACCATGCATAGCTGAGATGGCCCCAAAGTGTTGGATTTGTTAAAGATACATTAAGTGTTGAAATCAAATACCCAGTTTTAATAAATAAATGTTATGTTACATTATGTATAACGTTATCATTCTCCTGTCCCAGAGATTCAGTTTGCATAGTTTACGAGCTTGCATGACAACGGGTGTGTACGAAATCCATGCAAAGAATTTAAAACAAATGATATAAGGCCAAATTAGATTAATTCCTTGTTTCTCCCCCCCCCCCCCCTTCTTTCCCTTTTTTCGGGGCCACCTCATTTCTTTCGTTCTTTGATATTTTTGTCCTGAAATGAAATAAATAAGAATATGAGGATATCTAGACAATGAGGTAACAAAAATCAAACACGATAAAAACTACTTTCGAAAAATAAACTCAAGGGCAATTTCAAAGGCCTATTGTACTGCCCATAGAAATCTTGTTCGGATTACGTAATACGCCATTGTAATGTTCGCTCATTTCTAAAGGTGATAGACAGGGCTATTGAAATTGTCTTGAATTTATTTTTCGAAAGTAGTTTTTATCGTGTTATCAGTGATATAGTGTAATTTCCCCTTGTTTTGAGCCTCTGAGGTGCATCTACAAATGTAATGAAATTTAAATAATATGTTGAAATTGACCCAATAGCATTTTATGTTTTATGGGGAAAATTTCAAATATTAAATAATACTGAGCCCCATTCTCCACATTTTCGAAAAATCCGGACGAGAATCTAGGAATCAATTTCACATGGCCTAATCATATTGATTTAAAAAAATCAATGTAATGACCATCTTCAACACGGCAGCGAAAAACATTGATTTTCTGTATTCATGTTTTACTTGTTGTATGATTATAATTGTTTTGATCCGAATGAATGAATTACACTAAATTGACATTTCCTTCTTTTTTTTTTTAATTAACCATAAGCTGAAAACATTACAAACACCTTAGAATAGCAATTGGAAGTCATTAAGAAGAAAATCATTGTAAATAATAGACTGTTATGTTCATACTTTGAAATTGCTTTGATAAAAAACAACTAAGATGTGTTTTGATCGGGACTGTAATGCAGCGGGCGGGGGGGGGGGGGGGGCTGTAGTCGGGATCGGGGCCCAATCTTTTTTTCCTCTTTTTGCTTGTCAATTTTCATTTGGACTTGTATGGTAAAAATGCTCGATTTCACTCCTACCCTAAAACTAATATATCAATGAGTACTTGTTTTTTTTTAAATTGTGTAGGGGGAAATCTTTTCATTTCTAACCGCCTCATTCTGAGAAATTGTATAGTAGGAAGACGAAATACTTAACTACATTTTCAGCCAAATTGTGGCCCAGTCTATGAATATATAGCTGGTCTCCTAATTTCAATCTATTGGCAACAGAAACAGAAAAAAAAATTAATCTGAAGTCCCTCAAACTTCCTATATCATCACCAGTTTGGTGAACTCAGGGGCGGATACAGGATTTCAGCTCACAAACTTATAAATTACAATGATAATTCAGAGAATCATGAAATACTACTACTACTACTACTACTACTACTACTACTACTACTACTACTACTACTACTACTATTACTACTACAGTACTACTCTACTACTACTACTATTACTATTCATATATTTATATATACAATGAAAAACTCCTTGTAAAACTTTAATACAAAAAGTGTTAAACTTTACCTGAGGTCCGGGTTGACCCGAAATCTGGTAATTTTTAGCCCGTTGTCTGGTTATTTCAAGCGCATCTTCTCTAATCAAATTACCGAATTCCTGGTTAACTAATGCGATAATACACGAAAAATAACTTATAGGGAAAATTTTTAACCAGGCGTTTTCTGTGTGTATATTAAATCTTAAAGTAGAACTCTATTGATTCAGAATATTTATTTAGCTCTTAATATTGCGTAGGTGAAGCTTATAGATTAAACAAAGTTATCCAAATTCAACGCATGGAAACATTTGAAATAATGATTATTTACCAGTTATAAAGTGGTAAAATACAGCCCTGCTATATCACCTAAAGAGCTCTTCGAACGCTGCTGAGATATGTAACGTCACACCAGGGACCAATCCTGCCTAAGCAGACGATGTCCCATAACATCTTACACATTTTCAGTGGCTGTCATCTCCTCTTCATTTAGTTATCTTACTTCACTTAGAGTGAGGCAACAGATTAACATTTAGACTGACGCTATAGCTAAATCAAACAGAATGAAATATATATATATACTAGTATATATATATATATATATATATATATATATATATATATATACAAGTGTAAGGAAATAACATATGCCTTAACAACTGCCCCCGACAATGGAATTAATCAATAAGGTTGAAGATTTGTCAATATGTCGGTCAATGGAATCTGGTGTCGCCGAAACCGCTAGCCCGTCTCTAGTGGTTAAGGCATTGGTGTTCTAAGCCAGTGACCCGGGTTCGATTCCCGGCGGAGACATTTTTTCAACCTTTGCAAAAATCCCCCCCCCCCCCCCCAAAGGAAGGACAGCTCTTGGGAGCCTTGATTTAAGCTAAGCCACCATTATTCTCTCATTTTCAATTCTCATAATTATATATATATATATATAGAGAGAGAGAGAGAGAGAGAGAGAGAGAGAGAGATTTTTTTTTTCAATGATCTTTATTTTGATTCCACTCAATAATTATACAAAAATCATAATTCAACATTTCAATGAAAGTAAATGCATATGACAACTAAAACAGATTTTCTTGTAACATTTTCTATAAATGAATAACTGAAATTCGAAAAATTTAAAGAAAACATTGAATGAAATCTTTTCATAAAATACCCCCCCCCCCCATGAACACGGGAATTAATACACATGTATATACATGTATACACGTATAAATAATAAAAATAATTCTTCATTGCAAAATGGAACTGACTTATACAGACTGACTTCATACAAAAAAAGATACAATTCATAAGTTATCAATCATACTCACGAAATAAAAATATCCTAAATTAGTAGGCCTACATAATTATAGGCCTACAATGAGTCAGAAAAAAAGAAGAAGAATGAAATCAATCCATAAAAACAAATTATACACCTCCCAAAACAAAACATTACCAAATCCCCCCCCCACACACACCCCCCTCTCTCTCTCTCACACACACACACCCATACACACGCCACACGCCCACCCCCACACGCACATACACACACACAACACAATTACAGTAAGGTTACCCGTTCACACTCATATTTACCTTTAGTTCTTCCCATTTTTGTAGGTGTACTGACAACCTACCCGTTTTCGTAGATAATTCCTTTTCTTCCCCTATTAAATCCGCAATAATTATCTGTATCTTGATACTGGAAGGTAAATGACCTTCTGCCCTTGATTTAAAAATTTTATATTTTACCCAAATTATAATGCTATTCACACACTTAATTCTATTTGAGTTGCCCGATAATCCTAAAAATATATCTCGCCACTTCATATCCCTTAATTCAACTAAATCAAAGTGTTCAATAGTAAACTGCCATAACTCTTTGACCTTCCCACCATTGGAAAATAAGTGTAAGTAGGTTTCTTTGTCCTTTTTGCAAAATGAACAGAAATCGTCCTCAACAAAACCAAACTTCAGTAGCTGTACTTTTGTGTATATGACTCCGTGTAATTGCATGAACTGAAATTCCCTCTGTTTTCTGATAAGTGTTGTGCATCTTGCTGTTATGAAAAGATCACTTATTTCTTTATGCGTTAAGTCAAATTTGCTACTACAATCCTTTACTTGCAAGTTATATGATTCACGTAAATCTTTGACAAAACAGTCATAAATTTTCTTTGATTTTGTAGCCTGAAACATTGTTATCTGACCAGAAATATTTAGGTTCATATCAAAATCAAACAAATCAACTTGCTGAAATTTAACAGAGGGGGTGGCGTTCTTCCAACTAGTGGGTATAACATGTGCAATTTCGATAATCTGAAGCAACTGATTCGCGTTTAACCCAATATTTTGGAAATGGGCCACAGGTTTCAAATGACCATTATCAAAAATATGGTTTACATGGTATATGCCTTTATCAAATAAATCTTTATCAAAAATCATTTTACCTTTCATACATATATTTCTGTTATTAAATATTATATGATTCACTTCATTTTCAGAGTATCTGAATTTTCCCATATCCTGCCAACCCTTCAGCATTTCTAAATAATATGGAGGTATTTTCAGTGTTAATTTGGACGTATCGTAGTTACATAAAAACAAAAATCTCCCCCCTACGGTTCGAAAACAGTGATCAAAGTACAGTTTCCATCCAGCATTCTTTTCTCCATATAATAAATGTTTTAACCACATTATACGTTGTGTCTTCACAAAAAGTCGAAAATTCATCATTCTCAAGCCCCCGTAAGCGTAGTCCTGATACATTACTTTCCTTTTTATACGGTCTTTTCCTGCCCATAAAAATTCAAAAGTTATTTTTTCCACCTCATTAAGCAACCACTGAGGGACTACTATAAGAGATGAGACATAGTTCAACCTTGACAGTGCATATGTTTTTAACAAGTGTATCTTACCCATAAGTGTTAAATCCCTCTCTTTCCACCACCCTAATAGCCTCTTTATTTTACTAAGTATCTCTTTGTAATTCAAATCTTCTTTTATTCTAACATCTACAGAAAAATGAATACCCAATATTTTAAATTGCTGAACTAGGTTTCCAAACAAAGGTATATGAGGTCTATCACTATCCTTGCCCATCCACAAAAAGTTTGTTTTTTCTTTATTGATTTTAAGACCGCTGACTTTCCTGAATTCTTCAAAAAGATATTGTAGCCTATTAACTGAATTCTTATCTTTCACAAAAAGGGAAATATCATCTGCATACAAAATTTGTTTTATTTCATTTTTTTCAAATTGAACTCCCTTTACTGCATTATCTTTCCTTATTTCCAGAGGTAAAGTTTCGATAGCTAATAGAAACAAGTATGGCGACAATGGATCTTCCTGCCTTACTCCTCGCTTCAAGTTAAAGTATCCCGTGGAATATCCCCCATTCATTATACAACTAGTACTATCTGTGTAAAGCACCTTGACCCATGAACGAAACGTATGACCAAAACCAAATAATTCTAGGATATTAAATAAAAAATCATGAGAAACCGAGTCAAATGCCTTTTCAAAGTCCACTGTAATTAAAAATCCAATATTCTGATCAAACGAATGAAATAACATATCATCAACTAATCTTACAGCTTCTCCTATATTCCTATCTTTGATATAACCTACTTGGTCATGATGGATTATCTCACTTAAAACTTCTTTTATTCTTTTTGCTAATACTTTCGATAATATCTTGTAATCAACATTTAGAAGCTTAATCGGTCTATAATTTTGAACATACATTTTATTCTTTCCCTCTTTTTCCAATAATGTAATTACACCTTGCTTTTGCGATGTTGACAAATTACCCTTATCATATGCTTCATTCAGTACCTCTACTAAGGTTTCCCCCCAAACTGACCAAAAAGTATAATAAAATTCTACCGTGAAACCGTCATTCCCTGGAGATTTATTGAATTTCATTTCTTTTAAAACACTGAAACATTCATTTCTGGTTACTTTTCCTTCACAGAACTCTCGATTTTCTTTGCTTAATTTTGGAATATCATTAATAAATAGATCATTTTGATCAATGACTGCCTCATCATTTGAATACAACTTTTCATAATAGGATTTCACAATCTTTAATATTTCCTTACGGTCTTTTATTAACTGTTCATCTTGATTATATAATTTCTTTATAACACTTTTCCTTTTATTGTTTTTTCTTTTCTCCTTCCTCAAAATATTCAGCCCTAGATCGGATTTTAAAACCATGTCGAGCATAGTCATAAAGTTTGTTTAACCTGGATTTCTTTTCCTCAATTTCAACAACTACAGTTCTAGACGCTACATCCAAAAGCTGATTTTCAAGATGTTTGATTTCTTCTCCTAATTTATGAATTTCATGTTTTCTAAGTTTCGCCTTTTTCTTTGTGTAACTAATAATATATTCCCTCATTTTCATTTTAAGAAAGTCCCATAATACTAATTTGTCAGGTATTTTAGGTGTCCACTCTTCTTTTAATTCACTTATTTTATCTTTAAAACTATTTACGAATTCCTGATCTGCACACAAACTACAACTAAATTTCCAATAGGATTTACCAAAGTTTGGTGTCTCTAAAAAATTCTTAAGTTGCAACAGAACAGCAGAGTGATCGGGAGTAATTGATGTCAAAATCTCACAGTTTTCAACAAAATTTTGTAAACTGGAAGAGCCAAACCAATAGTCTAAACGACTCTGTATAATTGGCCACTTTTGTCTGAATGTGAATTGTTTATTATGTGGATTTCTTTTTCGCCATATGTCTACTAAACTAAATCTGTCAAGAAAATCTATAAATTTGTCATTAAACTTGGTTTTTGAAATGTTCCTTGGTCCCACATAATCTAAATCCCCATCCATTATTGTATTGAAATCTCCTCCTAACAGAAATAACTGTCCCGTGTTTTGAAATTTTGAAATGCAGTTATCCAATTCTTTTAAAAATTCAAGTTGCATCTTTTCTTTATCTCTTGTTGGAAAATAACAATTACACAGCACCAATTTGGTCTCTTGCAGTTCTACTTTAATTACAATGTACCGTCCGTTCTTATCTATTGCAACATCATCAATTTTCAAATTTAGGTTTGGAGATATTAAAATTAAAACACCCTTGCTGTGATTTGATCCATGACTAAAAAATATTGGACCATGCCATTCTGATTCCCATCTTTTCTCTACCTCTATTGTACTGTAAGTCTCTTGTAGAAAAGTGATGTCACTACCTTTACTTTTACACCATTCAAAAATATTTTTCCTCTTAGTCTTTTCTCTTATTCCTCTTACATTTACAGAAGGCATGCTAAAAGGTGACCTATCCATATAACCTGGAACAACCCGAAATTACAACAACCTTACATATGACATTTACATGTACATGCATAAAAGACACATGAACTTCTTCAGTCATGCAAAGATATCTGGAATATAAATAGAAGTTAACAGGTGCTAAATTTGAATGTGAACAGGAACCAGAATACATCAACCAATCACCTTTACACACAAAACTACACCACCCCAGACACTCGCACTCACTGAAAAACATGCAGTTAATCCTATGTTCCCTAACACTAAACCTCAACGCCCAAAACTGACCTGAAAATTAACTACCGGACTTTGGCCACTTTAACGTAAAATGAATTAGCATTAATGTACATTATCTTCTTGATTCCTTCAGACAATTTTGAAAACCCAAATATCTTCTTGTATAATACTTAAGTCAAATAAGCCAGTAAAGCTCTTTCTATCACAATAAAACACAACCTTTTTCTTTAACGGCTAATCCACGAGTAATGACATTAGGAAAGAAAACCATTAAAAGAAAAAGAAGGGGGAAAATTGAATATGACGTAAGTAGGCAAGTAGCTCTAACTTGCAGGCTTCAATTTGTAATTTATACAGGCCACACATAATATATTTCCTGATTAAATTGTCAGTCACATTTTTTGATGTATAGAAAATTGTGAAAACATATTGTAGGTCATCGACATTCCCTTTATTCCTTTGACCACAAAACCTTCAATCATTCGGTTTAAACAACATGACTCCTACCACCACAAAACATTTTCTTGAAAAAGAAGAAGAAAAAATAAATAATAATAATAAAAAATAATAATAATAAAAGTAAACCCAGATCAATTATTCTCTTTCCCCTCTCCCTCTCTCCTTGGTTATCTTTTTAAATGGTGAGACATAAATAAAAAAAGAAAAAGAAAAAAAAAAAGAAAAAAAGAGCAGTTTCCTTTAATACCTCTTGATTTCAGAAATAAATAATAATAATAACAATAGGATCGCAAACAAGCATAGCATTGACTGCATGTCTTCTATATAAATTTTAGATGAGACAGTACCTTTTCACAAAAACCTGAAAAACTTTGAGATCTTGACATACTTTTGCTATACAAATTACATCAACATCTGTGCACAATACGTTCTCACATAAGTGAGTCATATTTTCCACTAATCAGACCCAATACCCCTGCTAGAATTTTTCTGTTTCTTACCCAAACCAAGAAGAAAGGGAAGGAATGAATTCGCCAGGAAAATTCAACAAGTGATTGAGTATCAAAAAAAAAAAAAAAAAAAAAAAAAAAAGACATACACACACATTCAGTGTCCTGGTTAAGTGTCTAATCGTTCGTGTCTGCAGTGAAACTCTCATTAAATAGCCAAATGACAGGATATATAATAAATTGAGATTACCATAACATGCATGATATGACCATAACTAATTATCATAACTGACATGAAAAGTTTGTTACTTGGCTTTTAACCACCGGACTCTGGCCAATTCAAAGTAATATGAATTAGCATGAACATTGTAGGTCATCGAAAGTCCCTTTAGTCTTTTTCAAAGAACCTTCACTTGTTCGCTTTAAACCACCTGACTTCGACGACCACAAAACATTTTCTTGGAAAAAAAATAAATAAATAAAATTGATCCCAGATTAATGATTCTGTTTCCCCTCCCTCTCTCTTTCTGGTTATCTTTATAACTCGTGAGACAGATATTAAAGAAAAGGTTTAAAAAAAAGTTTCCTTTAATACCTCCTAATTAAAGAGAAATAGGATCGCAAACAAACATAGCATTGACTGCATGTCTTCTTCTGTATATATTTTAGGCGAGAGAGTACCTTTTCACAAAACCTGAAAACTTTGAGATCTCGACATACTTTTACTATACATCACATCTGTGCACAATACGTTCTCACATAAGTGGGTCATATTTTCCATTAATCAGACCCAATACCCCTGCTAGAATTTTTCTGTTTCTTACCCAAACCAAGGAGAAAAGGAAGGGATGAATTCGCCAGAAAAATTCAACAGGTGATTGAGTATCCGAAATATCACATTCATTGTCATGGTTTTAGTGTCAATCATTCGTGTCTGCAGTGAAACTCATTAAGTTGCCAAATGACAGGATATACAATGAATTGAAGTACATCTAAAGATTACCATAACATGCATGATATTACCATAACTGACACGAAAAGTTAATACTTGGCTTTTAACCACCGGAATTTGGCCAATTCAATGTAATATAAATTAGCATCAACATTATCTTCTTGATTCTTTTAGACAATTTTGAAAATCAAAACATCTCATACTTCACTCAAATAAGTCAGTAAACCTTTTTTTTTCTATGATCCCAATAAAAACGATTAAAAAAAAAAATCGTTACGACAAGCAACCATTTTCTTCAATGACTGATCAACGAGTTATGACATTAGGAAAAAAAATAAAAGAAGAAGAAGAAAAGAAAGAAAGAAAGAAACAAAAAACATGGCGAAAGTACATGTATACAGGCAAGTAGCTCTAACTTTCAGGCTTCAGTTTATAACTTATACAGGCCACACATATGTATATGTATGTATTTTGTCGTTGAAATTAGAAATAAAGTTTGAATTTGAATTTGAGTTTTTCCTGATTAATTTGTCAGTCACACTTCTTGAAGTAAAGAATATTGAGAATATATATTGTAGGTCATCGACAGTCCCTTTAGTCTTTTCGCAGAACCTTCACTTATTCGCTTTAAACCACCTGACTTCGACGACCACAAAACATTTTCTTGAAAGAACATAAGTAAATAAATAAGAATTGATCCCCCCCCCCCCCACACACACACACACAAACAGAATAAATCACTCCGTTAGACACAAAAAAATCACTATTTCGCCTATAAGGCTTCTTCTGGAAATGATCCTCAGTACAAAAAAATGCACAAAAATTGTAGTGCATATAGCGCGTAATTGATGTCAAGACAAGCGTAAATAAGCACTTCAATCAAGGCGGGAGAAAGAAAAAATAAGAAAGAAAGAGAGTGAGAGAGAGAGAGAGAGAGAAAGAGAGGAGAGAGAGGAAAGGAGAGAGAAGGAGAGACAGAGAGAGAGGGAGAGAGAGGAGTGTGAAAGAAAGTGTAGAAGATAAATAAAGTAAAGGCTGGAACTTGCATTTCTTGCAGAAAGCTGTACGTGAAACGAAACGGGGACTGGCGGATCGAGTGACTGAACATCTTCGTTCCATTCACCTCAACACTAGTGGTCTTGCTAATCATACGATCAACGATCTGAAAGTTTGTGTTCTTAAAGGGGCCGTCACATATCCAAAACGGAGCCCGCCCGACTTTTCTACGAGCTCAAAAGGGCATTTTCGCCAGGAATACGGCCGGAATACGGCCGGTGTCTGCTCGATCAATGCAGGATCCGCCGCAATTTTTTGGGGTCGGCTGACGTTCGCAGGGAACCGAAACTTGCTCCCAAATCAGCGATTTGGGAGCAAACTGGTCGCCCGTAGATCGCTCGGGCAGCGGCAAACATTCGATCGATATTCGATATTGACCTTGTTGCTTATTGTTGTCTTGACAATGAGTAACGAAGTCAAGGCGGAAGAAAGTTATTCTTCTATTACTACGCTACCAAGTGGACTTTACAACGTTATATATAGTATATATATATATATATATATATATACATATTATTGGATGGTGTATTAGGGAGATACACAACAATGAGGTTTATTCCGTCATAATAGGGACTGGTGTATTAGAGAGACACGAGGACAAATAAATAAGACAAAAAGTGTCTCCCAAATACACCACATATGGTTGTATATATAATACAAGAATGTGCACTGTATGTATAGTGCTAGAAATGATACTCCGATCAGAGTCATGATGAGTTTCAAATTTTCGACCTTTTATTTCAGATCATCTTCAGGAACTAAAACCTGAGGATGATCTGAAATAAAAGGTCGAAAATTTGAACCTCGTCATGACTCTGATCGGGGTATTATTTCTAGCACTATACATTCATATCTTCTGTGGTAATAATGGATTCTGTACACCATGTACACTTTATGCAAAACTATATTGACCGAATAAAAAAAACAACAACAACATAACACACAGCAGGTTGATCCAATTCTAAAAATAATTTCGCATCATAAAACAGAAGTAAAAATGCAGATGAAATGAAGTGAGTATCCACTGTAGTATTAGGACAAGGTTAAAACATTTTGACATTTTACAAGGAACATAATTTTAAAAATAGTATTTAAAGAATGATAAAGAAGACATTGGAAAAAAAAATAGTCTACTCATATAATAGATGTTTGTACTTCCTTCCGAGAGGATATTGCAGAGTTATCGAAAAAAAGTTTATAAAATTCTGTATTGCATTATTTTGTGTGATGTCATGGACAGGTGAGGAGAGTCTGGCGTCGTCATGGTTGAGAACTGGAGATTTAGCATAACATACAACCACGGAACTGTAACTTCTAAGATATCCCGTTCCGTGGTTGTACGTTATGCTAAATCACACAAAATAAACGTATCTGCCAATAGGCCATTAGAGGGTGCTATTTTACAGACACATTCAGAGTCATCTGGGGGCGCACACCTGTAATTATTTCCCCATAAGCTCATGTGTTAAAAATGAGAAATAAAAAAATCATGAAAAAAAAAAGTGCTAGCAATGGCACCATTCAAACTTGTGTCTTGACTAGTTTATACATTTTCTTTGACTTTCTGAAAATATGAAGGGGTGTTTTTAGCATTTTTTCTCTCTACAGTTGCTGCAACTTAGACAACCCACAAACCTCGTCTGAGCTACAGTGGTTATGGGGTTTCATGGGCTGCTAATAAAGTCCCCATAAAATCCCACCGGGACCATCTCCTGCTCTCTCATGGGACTGATCTTAACCAGTAATTATCCTTCTTTATGCACATATGAAAAAAGTGTTGAAATATGTATCACTGATTTTATATAATTGTTTTTTCAACAATTACATCATCTTTGGTACGAGTCGACTGGGAATTACCCTAAAGACTGGATCTAATTACAGGCGAGCGTCCCTATACTCTGCATACATTTACAAACTGTGCAGCTGAGTGCCTATGGACACATTCCTCTATAGATAGGTCGGGACAAGGCATTGATAGCTAATTCCCCTTTCAGATCGTATAAAAAACAAACAAATAAAAAACACAACAACAACAACAAACAAAGCAATCCTCAAAATATCGGGACGTGTGTATGTCTAGGTCTACCTGCAACTTTGTCCCATATACCGGTATATATTTGATATCCGTGTTGGCGATTTTCAGGGTAGGAGGTTTTAAGCAAGTTTCCTATATTTCGTCTAAATTTGGCGACCCCTAACTTTACCACAACTTATTGCTTTTTTGTCATGATAAGAATTCACAATGATTTTAATACGTTTTACCACAATGAAGCTTCACTGAAAGTATTAAAATTGGCTTTTAAGTTTAAAATGATATCAAACGCTGACACCTTATAAAGAACAATTTTCGCAAACCATGCAAGCATAAAATGTTGTTAATTACAGTTTCATCCGAATTAATAGACTCTTGCTCATATAGTATATAAGACGAACACACACACGCGCACACACCCACATTCATCCACACACATTCAACGAATAATTTTGCAAAACCGCTTAGGCCTACTTTCTTTTCATATATATGTACACGCTTTGCACGAATAGGCTATACGATTTTTTTTTTATTATTTTTTTTTTTTACAGGAATTCAGTGATAAAGTTACAAAATTCTTTTGAATTATTAATTTCTTTCACAAAAGGCCTAAATATACAAGTATTTTCGAATATTTTCTGCAATCAACTATTGTACGGAACTCATCTCAAGCCTTATTATTTTCAACTATTGTACGGAACTCATCTCCAGCCTTATTATTTTATTTATTTTTATTTGTTTATTTAATTTCCAGGAACATATAATAACATGACAACAATTTTCAAACAAACATAACAACATAAGTGTAACATTAACAACAACCAATGCCTGGGGATTACCTATAAGAAATGGTAATTTCTGTTTAAAGGCTCTCCTCATTGGTTGTTGTTATACAAACTAATACAAACAATAATAGGCAGCATGTGGCAACAATAAAAAAGATAAGAATAAAACATAACATGCCTGTGGCGTTCACCATTTAACCATTGAACATCATGATCATAAATAACTTATAGTTACTGTGCCGATAGAATAAAAGAAAGAAATGAAAGAAAGAAAAAAAAAAGAAAGAAAGAAAGAAAAGAAAAAAGAAAGAAAGAAAAAGAGAAAAAAAAAGAAAGAAAGAAAGAAGAAAAGAAAGAGAGAACCCCCCCCCCCCTGTGTCCTAGGGTTATTAACCTGCTAACAGTGAAATTATCAGAAAAAAATGCTAAACACTAAACCACTTATATTGTTATTAAGTGGATACCGTCTAAGAGAAATTCAATATGCATCGACAATTGGAGGCATGCCAAACAGCATATTTCGTAAAGCGTTAAAAAAAGTCCAAACAGATGCATCGAGACATAAATCAGCTATGGAACGTGGGAGTGTGTCCCAGAAACGGGGGAACATAATTAAGCATGTGAACTTTAAGTATTTAGTTCTAGCCAATTCATGATTGAAAGTGAGAAAATGTGTCCTTCGAGAACTTGTTTCTGGCAAAATGGTACGAGAAATATCATATAAGCAATGTAAACTCTTAGCAACAAAACAAACAGAAAGATAAACCATTCTGTTGTACAAAGGCGGCAAATCTAGAATAACTAAACGTTCATGATATGAGAGAGAATTTGCTCTTTCATAAGAAAAACAGAAGCGGGAGAAGCGGCTTTGTACTGCTTCAATTGACTGAATATGATTCTTTTGGTAAGGTAACCAAACGGGGACACCATATTCCAAAAATTGGACGGCAAAGTGAACAAAATAATTGTTTTAGTATCACTGGATTTCTAGAGATAACAACTCGGCGTTTGAATCCACACAATCTTGAACATTTAGTAACAATACTCCTTACATGATGTGTTATTAGTATTACATCTGGCACAAGACAGTTGATGTGGGCGTATCATAACTGGCCTGTTACCTCTTTCTCTCATTCTTTTCCTGTAATAAAATGTCTTTTAATAAAAAAAACATTAGTTCTGTATTTTGTGGTATTTCTGTATCCCAATTCCTATACTTAATGGCAATTCTAGTAGAAGAGAGCGTGCATTTTCTTTTTGTACATTTGCTTTAAACAAGATATATATATATATATTTTTTTTTTACTAAACTTCCTTATTGTCGTAGCATAGGCTCTGATGGGATATTCCTCCCCATTGTTTGCTTGTACTTTCGTTTCCTTTATAGAGGCGGCACTCGACCATTTTAAACCTCAAAGTTGCCGCTTTGAGATATGCGGACAAAAAAATTAAAGGAGAGGGATGTTTAATCCCACCCACCCCCTCTATCGACGCCTCTGGTGTCCTTGGATGAGCATTTGACCATGGATCATGATTGCATTTCTCTCGCACGCAGTATTCTTATAATAGAAGCCTCACATAAACGTACAAGTCATTATTATCAATTCATCAAACTCACAACTTTCGTAATTCTCTCTGTATTTTGCCTGTCTATGATTTTAAAAAAAAAATGCACGAAGGGCTTATATGTGGTTAGATGGACACTCTATTCAAAGGAATACCTAGAGGGTATATATAGTTTTATAAGAGTACTTTTGAAATATTGCCAGTGGCTGGGTGAATTGAACAACTTTAATTCAAGATGGATGAAAGCATAACTATGTCTACATTCACCGGAGACGTTTATACGGATTCATTCAATTTAAGCGCCAACAGGAGCGGCGGCGAAATCAGCTTCCATCGTCCTCTTGGAGAAATCCTAACCTTGATTGTTTTTGGAATTTTAGGTGTCCTCCTAGTTGTTATTTTCAACGGACTTCATCTAATCGTTCTTAAAACTACAAAATCTCTTTTTACCACCAATCTCCGGCTTTGTCTGCGCGTTCTTGGTGTTGTTGACTTCATAGGAGGAACAATCTGCTATGGAAAGATTGTCCTGATCGCTGTAGATGGATCTTTTTATTCGGATGTGACAAAGTGCAATATCGCTAGTGGTTTGATGTTTCCCTTTGTTGGAATGTCTAATATGATATTAATGTTGATCACCATTGATCGATACATAGCGGTTACCCGTCCATTGCGATATCACGCCATCCTGACCGGAGGAAGAATCAAAGTATTGGTGGCAGCGGCGCTTATCGGTGGAGCTTTTCTTGGCGAGTTGCCAATTATTCACTGGTCGGTTCTCGGTCTATGCCAACGTGACCAAGAACGTTTCGTAGACCTTGTCAAGAGAACGAGAGCGCAAGTCATAGTAGCAATTTACAACATTATGCCCTTGGCGATTGTCATACTGACAACTGTCTTAAACGTGCACATACTCTTCATCTCACAATCGCATGAGTATCGAGATAATGAAACACGTAAATGCTCTTCTGAACTAAAGTCACGTGCCGAACTACATTCACATGATGAAGAAGAAGAACATTCACGTGATGAGGAAGAACGTGAAGAAAGCCGCGGCGCTCGGTCAACTATCGATTCACTCCGTCAGCGCGGCTGCTTTGTGAAGCTGAATAAGGGCACCGTGACGATCTCAGTGGTTGTCGGTGCGAGCTATTTGGTCTGGACACCAGGATTTCTACTAACGGTGAATTTCGTTGGTGATATTCCAAAAATTGTATCATTTATCCTTTACATGATAATGTACTCGAATCACTGGCTGAACCCAGTTGTCCTGTTCATCATGAAGAAACGCTATAGAGTGGCAATCATTCGACTTTTAAAATCAAGAAAACTTCAAAATAAATACGGATAATCATAGTCATTTGTGAACCGAACAATAAATTTTTTGAGACATCATGCTCAAGGTTGCTTTGATTATTTACCACGGTGACCGTCCTGTCTTTAAAAAAAAATCAAGACAGTCATAACATCCTTAACGTTATAAAGTATGTTTAGCTTTCAAGAGAAGAATGAGATAAGTTTTTCTCATTCTTTTTATGTCAATCTGGAAGAATATCATAAAGGAAATTAAAGCCCATGCTACTTTTAACAAGATTAATTTAATGTCTTTTCATTTTGATGATACCGAAACCCGCTGTATACATTAATTCTTATGTATTCATAATCAACATTTCCCAATTGCTTCCAGACAATTCATAATGTAATTGCATGACCAGAATTCAACTTTATCTTTAAGTGTTTGACAAAACGTAAAAGAAACTGATTAAAATTGCACTAAGAATTTACTAAAACCATAGAGTATCTAAAATCTACTGACATTTCAGGAAATTGCGCTAATTCCATCAAGTTCTATATCTACTTCAAAGTAATTTGTTGACCTGTGTAAAGGTTTACCATCAATCGTTTTAAAAATACATGTTAAAATATCATTCAAAATTGTGATGAGAAGCAAGGTTACCTGTAAACAAAAAGTTATACAATTTTCTACCTATTTTAGCAATGGTATGATGGTTTATACTGCGGGTAGAAATGACCTCATTCTTAATTATCCTTTTTGAAAATACATAATTTTTCACTTGCTGAGCTTTTATAGTACTTGTACAACTTACACGGGATGTATTTTTTTCGTTTCCGTCTAAGCTAAATTAATAAACAATACGACTACTTTCATTAAGACGCAAATGTATTAAATAATGTCCAAATTGGTGCATTGCAACCAAGCTTTTCTTCATCATCCAGCCATTTTATGAAATTTGAAAGAAACGAAATTCGTTGGATGTCTTTGTAAGACCTGTGTAAGATGCTTTGAAGGTTAATTCTTTTATCATATAAATAAGTTTAAATACAAATCTTTTTACTCCTTTACACTTCCTTATGAAGGATAACCTGTAGCAGTTTTAAGTTGTCACAAAATAAAAACAAAACGTGTGTTAGAAGTATCATAGGGAGTACTTGACAATACTAAAATATGAACTTCATAATTTGTATTTGGACATCCTTCCTTCAATATTTTAAGAAAAAAATTGTTTGGTTAAGGTATGTCATTTTGCGTATATATGGTAATGGAAAAGTGATGCCCTTCGCAAGCAAAAAACCACCCCTACCACTACCACCAACGCCACCACCACCACCGCCACAACCAATACGACCACTACCAAAACTTCAACATCACCAGTACCTCTTTCACCGTCAGTCAAAGCTTCGCAAACCTCCATATCCGTATAAACTTGTCAAATATTGAGTACATGTATTAATGCATGCATTGATGAAAAGGTACACTTTTAGAGCTACATTATCATGTAATATATTTATCCGGTTCTAAATTCATCGAATATACTTATATAATTTTGACTTTTCATCAAACCATATGGAATCCCTATACAGATATCAGCGGTTTTTAGATCAATCGTTTCCATGCAGCTGAAATAATTCTTATTTTTTTCCCCTTCAACTTAAAGGGAAAGTCTACACTGGTATTAAGTTGATTTGAATAAAAGAAGAAAAATGAGAGAAACAGATTAGTGAAAGTTTAAAGTGATTTGGTAACTTTGTAGAGGCTTGATAAAATTTGAGCTGCCTGGCCTTACATGCTATCAGTGTATGTAATATGGTGTAAAAATGAAGCCCCCCCAAAAAGCACTTCAAAATCATCATGTGCTTCACAAAAGTAAACATATGCAAGTGACCGGAAATGCCAGACTCATTTTTCCCCATATACTCAGTGTTAGACTTAAGCGTATGGCCATACGCTTTCGTAGATGGGGGTATTCAGTCATAGATATCTTAATAATAGCATTATATATTTGAAAGCCTTTCTATACCTGGCTATTTATTTATCCTTCTGAACATCATTATACAAGAAAGCTATCAAAATTCAACTATTTATTAAATCAAGCCTCCACAAAGTTACCGAATCCTTTTAATGGAAGATCAATGCCTTACTCTAAGGCACAAGTGCAGTGTTAGACTAAAGCGTATGGCCATACGCTTTCGTAAATGGGAGTATTCAGTCATAGATATCTTTATAGCATTATATATTTGAAAACCTTTCTATGCCTGGCTATTTACTTATCCTTCTGAACATCATTATACAAGACAGATATCAAAATTCAACAATTTATTAAAGGGCAATCCAACCTTGATAATAAGATGATTTGTGTGAAAGCAGAAAAATAAGAAAAACAGAATGGCGAAAGTTTGAAAGAAATCAGACAAGGACTAAGAAAGTTATGGATGTTTGAAAAATGAGATCACTACATCTATGCGAATCTCAAATTGGCAATTTGGTGAGTCAACTGTGACATTTTTGTGGACAACTCTCCCATTTGTCATACACAAAAATATCATTAATTTGCAGTTTTCTTCGAGGCGCGTTTACCCTCGGGGCAGTACTCAAAATATATTGGAGATACCACAATGTTATAGGTCCTCATGAACGAAAAGATCCTACTGAGTAATGCATTTTGAAAAAAAAAGTGACATTTCAGTCATTTTGTGTGTTAGAGCGAATGGGGGAGTTATCCACAGCTACATCACAGTGACATTACCTATTCGGCCAATTTGAAATTCCCATATGAATAGTGATTACAACTTTCAAATATTCATAACTTTCTTATTGCTTGTCCGATTTCGTTCAAACTTTCACCAATCTGCTTCTCTGATTTTCCCCCTTTCTTTCAAAGCAACTTGCTATAAAGGTCGGATTTCCCTTTAAATCAAGCCTCCACAAAGTTACCGAATCCCTTTAATGGAAGATCAATGCCTTACTCTAAGGCACAAGTTCAGTGTTAGACTAAAGCGTATGGCCATACGCTTCCGTAAATGGGAGTATTCAGTCATAGATATCTTAATAATAGCATTATATATTTGAAAACCTTTCTATGCCTGGCTATTTACTTATCCTTCTGAACATCATTATACAAGACAGATATCAAAATTCAACAATTTTATTAAATCAAGCCTCCACAAAGTTACCGAATCCCTTTAAGCAAAATCCGATAAGAAATAAGAAAGTTCTGAATTTTGAAGTTGTAATCAATCAAACACAAATTCATAGTGGCAACTCTGTGGCGTATCTTGCGAGCTCCTCTCCTATTTGCTCAGTACAGAAAATCTCATAAACTTTCATTTTCTTAGTTTTTGACGAAGGAATGGACTGGATTCATACAGGTTTTGTGTAAAAACATATGAGCAATGCTTATATCTAAGGTACATGTATGATTGAATATTTTCTTTTTTTAAATAGAGATATTGGAAATTAATGGTTTTGGGGTACAGGGCAAATGGGAGAGGAGCTCGCAAGATATGTCACGGAGTTGCCAATTTGTGTTTGTATTTTTCGAGATGAACAGCAAAGTACAAAAGTACAAAAACAGAAAAGTGGGGAGGGGGGTTGTTACACACCACAATAAATTGTTAAGTTTTATATGATCGTGATAAGAAAATTTTTAGTTTTCTTTTAAAAGTATTGAGTGAAGGGGAGTTTTTCAGATCATTATGCAGAGCATTCCAAAATGAAAATAATTAGACTGTCTGATGGGGTATTTATGAACCGCTTGATTTTTAAGAAACATATCATGAAACAGTATACCACCAGTGTATTTTAACAAAAATTCACCAAGATAAAATAAATATAAGTTCTTTATTTTTAATATGGCTATATTCGAAAAATAGACGATTGGTGTGTGAGCGTATGGGGGCATTATACAGATAATGCGAATAACTTTCTTTAGTAATAGTAAAACTCTTTCTAACAATGATTGGTATGTATTGCCCCAAACTAAAAGACCGTAATTCAAATATGGTACAATCAATGATAAATAAAGCATAAATAATAATGACTGTGGTAAGTGTAATTTTAGTCTATTAATAATACCAATATTGCGAGAAATAGTTTTGCAAATGTTATCAATGTGTAATTTCCAAGAAAGTTTATTATCGACTATTACACCAAGGAATTTCGTATGAGAGACCTATTTCAAAGGGGTATTATAAAAAACAATATCAGTTGGTAATGAGTCTAAGGAGTTACTAAATAGCATGTAATTCGTTTTCTGAAGATTAAATGACAATTTATTTGCTCTTATCCACTGTAATATATTCACTAACTCAGCATTCATTCTATCAGCTAGAACATTTGGATTTTTGTGTGAAAAAAATAAATTGGTATTATCGGCGAATATAATAAACGACACCGAGTCAGATGAATTATGAAAATCGTTTATGTAAAGAATAAATAGTAGCCGGCCTAACAGACTTCCTCGTGGGACACCACACCTAATATTGCGCAAATCAGATGCTTGTTCATTTAAGAATACATATTGTTTTCTGTTAGACAGGTAGCTCCTGAACCACTCCAAGGCCTTTCCACGTACACCATAATGAGAGAGTTTGCGAAGTAAAATTTCATGGTTAATCGTATCAAAGGCCTTGGAGAAGTCCAGGAATATACCTACAGTGTATGAAGATGTATCAATTGAATGGGCAACCTTCTCAACAAAAGACATAAGAGCATGAACAGTGCTGTGCTTCTCTCGAAAGCCAAACTGAAACTTTGAAAAGAGACCATATTTCTTCAAAAAAGAAATCATCCGAGTATAAATTATTCTTTCAAAATTTTTTAAAAAGGAAGAAAATAAAGAAATCGGGCGATTTTTGCTATTTTCTTAGAATTTGGAAATTGACCATGCAATAATGATAAGTTAAAGATGTAAACCAATGGATCTATACAATAAATGGAATGATAGCTTTCAATATGACATTATTAATTTCATCATATCCTGAACTTTTTTTTTTTTCCAAGTTAGAGACAATGTTCTTAATTTCTTGCCTATTTGTGGGGAAAAAAATAGAATTTGGATTGTGAGGGCCTAAAAAATTCACAAAGTATTTGTTTGATGGGGAAATATTTTTAGCAAGATTGTCACCTATTAAAGAAATAAAGAAAAGTAAGTATAAAAAAATGTTTGCTTTACTTTGGGGTATTCAAACATTACCCAGGGGGCAAAACCCCATTTTGGGAGGTTTTGAGACACGGGCTGTTGTAAAAGCTTGTTGGGTATCAACTTGTTTGGGGGACTACCCTGCACAACTTCCAGGTGGACTACCTCGGAAATACACTTCTGAAAAAAAAAAAAAAAAATGAAATGGCGCCCATTTTTTCAAAATGGCCGCCATGTCTTACTAGTATTGACAATTTTGAATATAACTTTTTAATAGAACCTTTAAATACCATGTATGACGCATCAAATTGAAGAAAATTAAATTCCCTACAATATGCTATCACATTCAATTGTCTTGATGATGATTTGCACAACAATTTTGGGCCAAATATGTGAATTTTTATCATTTTTCCCAAAAATATGAATTGCACTAAATTACATATTTCTCCATATTTCAAAAGTCCTTATGATAAATGACTTGAATTAAAAAAAAAAAACTGCCCAAATATATGGTCAATATCCTGTGAAAGTTACAATTTCGCTGCTTTCTGACAAGTTACAGCGCTCTAAAGTTAACACTTTGATATTGGCTGAAGAGTGAAAAATTGGTTGCTAAGGGCTGCCTTCTCCCTAGCAACGGTGACATTGTGAGGTGTAGAATCAAATATTTCACTGTTAATTGCTATCGGCGTGCAGATGAATATTTTGATACCAAGTGTGATGTCAGATAATGCAGTTTAATTCATATTTTATTGATAGATAACTCTTTAGTATTGCTATGATCATGTTCAGATGATGACATAAAAGTGCCTTTCAACGGATGATATGTGTGTACTGAAACCAATACAGACTATTGGTCCAGTAATGAGACCTGGTTTCAACTGATAGTCATGATATACACTCAAGTTAAGAACATGCACCCCACACCCCTCCCGTGCCATGTCCATCCCCCCCCCCCCCCCCCTAGCTATGATTTAAATGTGCCTGGTAATCTATGATAAGTGTTCATTTTAAGACTAGCAGGGATTAATACTATGGTGTAAAGTGATAGTCATGATAATACCGGGATAGTGGGGTTTAGAACATGCTCGTATCCCCCCTCCAGTGACTTTCCGATATTCAAGGGGCAGGTGTGCCTTGGGCGGCACTTTAAGATGCTCATAAATGCAAAAGAGAGATAGCGAAAGGGGAGAAAAGGAAGAAAAAACATGGTGATTTTTAAATGGCTTAAAATGCAAAAACTTTTTAAAGCTCTCGCATATATTCCTTATGCATGCATGTCGTAATTATGTGCCGCTCATTATAGGAAATAGTTAATTATTAGTGTTTTAAGGGGTTCAAAATTCAAAAGATTCTAACTGTAGTTGCTTTGCTCCCTTTGTTGAATGTTTTGCCCCCAATATATGAGAGAGTACATACAAGGAAACAGCATTTTAAAAGGTTCAACATTCAAAAGAAATCGTAACTTTATATTTATTTTTTTATTCTTTCTTCTTTTTTTCTTTTTATTTATTTTTTGTTGGGGAGCGAAATTTGATTGTTCGGAATGGGCCCCAAAGTCACTGGATACGCCACTGCGTGACATTTCCATGCCGACCCCCCCCCCCCCCCCCGCGTTAAAACCGAGATACTTTGGGGTACAACAATAAATGGGAAAGCCTTGGCAACTCATTTAAAATCTAATGCCTTATCCTTCTTGCCATCCCTTCCCCTTTAAAGCTTAACCAAATTAATATCTACAAGAAACCAATTTAGACCATAAGTGAAATAGCATGAGAGTTCGATTCAAATGTTAAACAGGATTTACACTCCAAAACTTGTAGATACTTTGTGGTAGGATTCCGAACTTGGGCTCGAATCCCCGCATCCCCCCCAAAAAATGTCCATGACCATACCCCTAGACCCACCCCAGTTCAAAAGCAGAAGACAGTTCGTGACAAGGGCATTATTGTGAAATACAATGTAATTGGGGGATGAATCTTGTCCAGTTACAATATTTGTTAAATCATCATCATGAGCTCAATCCAATTCTCCTAAAGAAAATATATTTGGGTTAATTTCAGCAGGAGTGGGGGCAGGAGGGGTAGGAAATTTGGGAAAAGTTTCCTTCTTAACCACTCTGCTCATTTTTTAAATACTCTTCAGTTTGCATCAATTATACTTTGAGGATAAAGTTTATGATTTCAACCAATGTCTCAATTTGAAAAATAATAATAATAATAATAAGAAGAAAGTGGAATAGGGCCATAACTTGTGGGGTAGCAGTTCTGATCTCAAACAGGAGAGGCGCTATAGAGCCTATAGAGGAAGTTGTGATGAGTCACACCCCACCAATCAAAATTCTTATTTGGGCAAAGTCGACATTTTTATAGGCTGTCAGGCAAATCTTTTAAAAATGTGAACATCTGTTGGCAAATTTGGAAATGCGACAATCAGTTTTTGTTGGAAAATCGTAAGATCTGATGACCATTTTTATTTTGGCTTGTTTTAAATAAATTTTTTTAGCTACCTTACCAGCAAATTTGGCGGCACATCCTCCCCCCCCCCCCCCCCCCTCTCCCTCATTCAGAATGGACTTGGATGCCCCTGCCCACAGCCGTTCAGTATCTACACGTCTGGGAGTTTAAATCTATTGTATCTTTTAAATCTTCTATTATTTCACCAATACCAAAATTTGTTGTTTGGGATTGTTGTTGTTGTTGTTGTTGTTGTTTTTTTTTTTTTTGGGGGGGGGTATAAAACATTTTTTCTTGATGATATCGATTTGGGTACAACTTTAGAGGGGAGGAGAGCTAGTGGACAGGAAGTGTGGGATATAGCAGACATATTATACCCAAAATAATATATAAAGCCTCATATCGTACGTTTTTTTCCTTCTGTTTTTTAATGGAAACGGAGGAAGGGATTTGGGGGGAGGGGGCAAGGAAATGTAATTGAGGGGTAGGGGCAGGGTGCGGGATTCCTACTACTAAGTATCTACATGGTTTGGAGTTTAAAATAATGTCTATCACTTGAATCCAGGTCTCACTTATTTCACTGATGACCTAAATTGGTTTGTTCTATAAAACAATTCATGTAGATATTGATATAAGTCAAATTTAAGAGAAGGGGAAAGGGGCAAGAAAGTTAAGGCGCTGACTGATTTTTCCCCTTTACAATAATATTTTAAATGAGTTGTCAAGACTCTTCGATCTATTGATCTGTTTTCCATTACTATATACTTAATGAATATTGCTTTGCACTTAAAACTATCGCTTTTAAGGCCGGAGGGGGGGGGGGGAGGCGGGGGTGCATGAACATGTCTTGGGAAGGGGGAGGGGCGTGTGGTTCAAGATTTAAACCCCACTATCCAGTATCCCCACTTCAGTTGTTGGAGTTATCATGACTGTCAAATCATTTTACGTATCATTGTAAATATAGTCTTGAAATGGTTTATAAAGGCTTATCTTGGCAACAGTAACGGGGAGGTGGGGGGGGGGTGCACAGACATGGCACGAGAGGGGTGTGGGGTGCACTTTTACGTCATCATCTGAACATGATTATAGCAATAATAAAGAGTTATCTATCAATAAAATATGAATCAAACTACATCATCTGACATCACACTTGGTATCAAAATATTCATCTGCACGCCGATAGCAATTAACAGTGAAATATTTGATTCTACACCTCACAATGTCACCGTTGCTAGGAAGAAGGCAGCCCTTAGCAATCAATTTTTCACTCTTCAGCCAATATCAAAGTGTTAACTTTAGAGCGCTGTAACGTCTTTGCTAGAAAAGCAGCTAACTTGTAATTTCACAGGATATTGACCATATATGTAGTGAAAGTTGTTTGAAAAATGTATTTTTTCTCCTTTGATATAGTTAAAAAGATATATTAGTGATTTATCACATTATTTTTTATATTTCCTTCAAGATGTGATAAAGATTGTATTTCTAGTTTTATCACATAAATACTTTTGCACATTTGACTAATTAATTGTATGCATGTACAGTATATATATATGTGTGTGTGTGTGTGGTCAGCATTGCTTATCACTCAGGGTTTGCAAGGTATTTTACTGACATAGCGCCAACTTGTGTCCAACCCAAGACATTGCTCACATTTCATTCATTGACTAAAAAATCTGACAGAGTTTGAGGTTGAAATCAGCTAAGTTCCAGGGTATCCTGGAAACCTGGTTTTTCTTTTTTACACACTAAGGAGGCAAAGAGGTTAGTTTATCATATAAATTCTATATTTCATGAAATATTGTATGTTAGAAGTGCAAATTAGTTTATTTTGGCTCTTGATTTAGCAATTGTACATGTAGATTACATAACATTGTAAATTTCCATGTATGTTATGTATACATACACACACAGTTCATTACATGTGTAGCTAAAAATGAGGTCAAGTCTATATCATCTTATTTGTATGCTATGACTTTTAATGATGGTTTATCACGTATAAAAGATTCATTTATGATATTGGCTTTGAAATAATTAGTTAACTGAAACAAGAAGATTCAGGCTTTGATTGTGGGAGGTGAATGACAAGGAAGGTCACACCATGTATGTCAGGTATAGGTCAATCTATAATTTAAATGCTTTGAGTCTTAGTTTTAAATAGTAATTATAGTAATAATAACACATGATATGCTGATTATGTCAAGCTGTTAGATCTTTCATTTACTTAAAATACTTGTCACAAGCATGACAAGAAATGTTGAATTCATGTTTGAAGATAGGATGGATAATGATCAATGTTGTTATTATACACATGTATTTATGATGCTTTCATATATGTTTTATTGCTACAGTTTTCACGGAGCAATTCGAGAAAATGATATGGATCAACTTCAAAATAATAAAACAAAAGAAGCTCCCGTAGAGACCTTTGTCGACTTTATTTCTTTGGCCTCAAATGCTGTCACAGTGAAAACTCTTTCCACTCTGAAGAGTGAATGCTCTCGACACTGAAGAGTGAAACTTTCTTCACAACGCAGTATGGAACGAACACAAGCGACATGACCAACGAACTGTTTGCTCACTACAAAGAGAACCAGTCTGTTCAACGGATAGGGTAAATCTTGCTCAACTCGTCAGTCGAGTAAACTCTCCATCAGAATCCAGAGTTAGATTTAACGGTTGACAATTGTCGTCATCGAAAGTCATCTGAACATGTCTACTCATCGTGAAGAAAGCTCATCAGATCCTGGTGCAGCTGGTGGAGATAGTAAACGACCTCGACAACCTACCAACAAGGGAGCGCAATGGCAGTTAGAAATGAAGCAGAAGAAATGGAAAGGTTGCATTACCTCATGGAGAAGATTATCAACGAAACTAAGGACTCTCCTCACTGATGGTGAAGCAGAAATTGGCGCCATAAAATCCCAGAGAGATGCTCTGCAGGTAATTATGGACGATGCTATAACAGCTCAGAAAGAATTTTCTACTGCTGCGCAGATGCTTTCTACAGAGGAAAACAGCGAAGCAAAGCTTGATGAGCTTGAGGAAGAACATTCCATTCTAATGAAACAGACGTACGATAGAGTGAGATCTGTACAAGGGAGTTTGAGGCTGTCTACAACGAGTTCCTCTTCGTCAAAACGTCGATGTCAACAATGGCTTGATCAGCAGTTACAACCCAATAATACGGATGACGTTCTACGTGATAGAATACGTCAAGAAAACGGGGTTGATGAGAAAGGTAATGCTGACGAGCAAGTACCAGAGGAAGATCTCAAACCAATGAGACAGCAACAGACATCTGAACATTGGAATTCTGAGCAAGAGCTTCATCATCAAGAACCAGACAAATTCCTCACATCTTGTTTGATTGAGCAGATGCGTCTAAATAGACTTCCTTTACCAGAGCCACCAGTCTTCGATGGAAGTCCACTGCAGTATCCGGCTTGGAAGAGAGCTTATGACATGCTCATCGAAAAGAAGGGAATTTTGCCTGAAGATAAGTTTTACTACTTGTTGAAGTACCTAAAGGGGCAGCCTTTTGAGTTGGTACAGGGATATTCACTCCTTAGCAATGAACATGCCTACACAATAGCAAGAAAGGAACTGGACAAGCGTTATGGAGACACGTTCGTTTTGTCCAATGCATTCCGGGACAAACTAGATGCCTGACCTAAGATAGGCGCAAAGGATCCAGATGGCCTCCGCAGATATGGAGATTTTCTTCGTCAGTGCAACGCTGCATCTCAGTTTGTACATCATCTGAGGCACCTCGATGATGAGAGAGAGAATAGAAGGCTACTGTTAAAGCTTCCGGACTGGCTCACTCATAGATGGGGTCGGAAAGTTGTTCAATGGAGACTGGATACAGGCTCATTCCCTTCATTCTCTGTCTTTGTGGACTTTGTCGTAGAAGAAGCAGAGGTAGCCTGCGTATCAGTAACGTCCTTTCAGGAAAAGAAACCATCATCTAAAGCAAGGTCTCTTTCCACCGGTGTGCAGAAGAAAGATGATGGAAGCAGGAAGAAACTCACTTGTCTATTTTGTAAAGGACAGCACCGTCTCGCAGATTGTTCTTCATTTGCATCACAGTCTATGGAAGAGAAGAGAAAACTTGTCCGTAAAGGTAATCTGTGCTTTGGATGTCTCAAACCTGGTCATAGGTCTAAGGACTGTCGCTATAAGAGCACTTGTTCTTCATGCAAGAAAAGGCATCCCACTGTACTTCATGATGATAATTGGAGTAATAAGCGGTCATCAAGAGAAGGTGACACTCAGCAAGAGACAGAGGAATCTCTTTCGTCCCATGCGTCAAGCAACAGAGGTAATTCCCATACATCAAAAATTTCTGCCATTGTTCCAGTATGGTTATCTCATGCCTCAACACCGAAGGAGCGGTTAGTGTACGCCATGCTTGATACCCAATCTGACACAACCTTCATCCTCAGAAAGACAAAGGAAGAATTGGGAATCAGTGGTACGGAGGTCAGCCTACTTCTCTCAACAATGACAAAGGCTGATGAAAGAGTTGCAAGCGAAAAGATTAAGGGTCTCAAAGTGAGGGCCTTGAATGGCGATAAGGAAATTATGTTACCACCATCATACACCCGTGATATCATACCTGCAAATAGAAACCACATTCCTACGCCTGAAGTAGTTAAGAACCTGACGTATCTGGAGTCCATTACAGGCCACTTATCACCAATGATGGATTGTGAAATAGCTTTACTTATAGGCTATGATTGTCCAAGTGCCCTTACTCCTCGAGCTGTCATTCCCCCACCAGTATATGGAGGACCTTTCGCAATGCAGACTGACCTTGGGTGGAGTGTCATAGGCATGGTAGAGGATGATTACAGAGATAATGACCCAATAGGTGTAAGTCACCGTGCTATGGTGAAGGTTCTTCCTGAAGAAGTACAGATAGACAGTCATCCTACAGAAGTACTGTACTCATGTCAATCCACAGTTAGAGAGGAGATAGCACCTCATCAGGTCATCAAGCTTCTAGAGGCAGACTTCGCTCCTGAAAAGGCACAACGGCCTTACTCACAGAATGATGTTAAGTTTCTCAGACTGATGGAGGAGCAGATTCACGTCACAGATGATGGACGCTATGAAACACCCCTTCCTTTCAAGGAAAGAAATCCTAAGCTGCCAAACAACAGATACATGGCTAAGAAGAGGTTAAGCAGCTTGAAGAGGAAATTCGAAAAGGACCCTGAGTATCACAGGCTATATGCTCAGAAGATTCAAGCACTGATAGAGAAGGGATATGCTGAATATGTTCCAAACTCTTGTAAGGAAGCTGACGCGGCTTGGTATATCCCTCACCACGGAGTGCAACAGCCTAACAAGCTTCGTGTGGTGTTTGATTGTAGCGCACAGTGCAATGGTGAAGCGCTTAATCATCATCTGTTGACCGGCCCAGATTTGACCAACAACCTAGTTGGTGTATTATGCAGATTCAGAACTGATTATGTTGCTTTCAGCAGCGACATACAGGAGATGTTCTACCAATTCCAAGTCAGAAGAGATCACCGAGACTATCTTCGATTCTTATGGTGGAAGGACGGTGACTACCGGCAGCCTGTATGTGATCTGCGTATGAGAGTGCACCTGTTTGGAGCTTCATCATCACCAGGTTGCTCCAATTTCTGCCTCAAACAGATAGCAACAGATCATGAGCAGCAATATGGAGAGGACGTGAGGGACTTCGTACATCATGACTTTTACGTCGATGATGGGTTAAAGTCGGTCCCTACAGCTGAAAAGGCTACTGATCTGATCCTGAGGACAAGAAAGTTGTGTGAGAGAGGTGGGCTACACTTACACAAGTTTGTTTCAAACTCTCGAAAGGTGATAGAAGACGTACCTGAAGCAGAAAGAGCAAAGGATCTCACTACCAAAGAATTGTTTCACAGCGACCTACCAATCCAGAAGGCCTTGGGAGTACAGTGGTGTGTGGAATCAGACACGTTTCAGTTTCGGTTAACATTTCACCAGAAACCTTTGACTAGACGAGGAGTCTTAGCAACTGTGATGTCGGTGTACGACCCTCTAGGCCTACTAGCTCCAGTGATTCTTCCCGGCAAATTGATTCTCCAGGAATTATGCAGAAGTGGTGCTGACTGGGATGACCCCCTGAGTGCCGACCTCCAAGCAAGATGGGAGAAATGGAAGAATGACATTGTAAAGGTGGAGAGTCTGTCAATCGACCGATGTTTCAAGCCCAAGAAATTTGGTGAGATCCAGAGCGTAAAACTACATCATTTCTCAGACGCTAGCAGTGTAGGGTATGGTCAGTGCACTTACTTGAGACTGACAAATCAGAAGGGTGAAGTACACTGCGCTCTAGTTATGGGAAAGTCCAGAGTTGTTCCTGTCAGAACAGTTACCATTCCAAGACTTGAACTCACTGCAGCCTTGCTCTCAGTTAAAGTAAGCCTGTTTCTTCAGACGGAACTAGGTCTCGCAGTCGACAAAGAAGTCTTTTGGACCGACAGTAGAGTAGTGCTGGGTTATGTAAAGAACGAGACGAGGCGTTTCCATGTATTTGTTGCTAACAGGGTGAAGCAAATCAGAGATGCATCATCGCCATCTCAGTGGAAGTATGTCGAAACCACAGATAACCCAGCTGACGGGGCATCCAGAGGGATTAAAGTCGATCAGATAGAGGTGACGAAGTGGCTGACTGGCCCAGAGTTCTTGTGGAAGGATGATGTCGCAGATGAAGATAATGAAGATGAAAGTATGATCCTTCCGAACGATCCTGAGGTGAAGCAGTCTCATGCTACACTCAAGAATGCAGAGGAATTTGATCTTGAGAGACTCAAACGATTCTCTACTTGGCAGCAGGCTAGGAAGGCAGTAGCCAATTGTCTCCGCTTCAAGATCTACCTTCAGAGACGCTGTCAGAAAAGCCGAGAGAATTGTAAGAATGATGAGGTCATCATTCATCCTCTGTCTACTGAACTACTTGCCAATGCTGAGAAAGAAATCATCCGGCATATTCAGAAAGATGCTTTCAAAGACGAGCTACAGATATTGGGAGGCATAGAAGGAGCCACTGCTCGTGAAGGGAGACGTCTCTGCAAAGCTAAGAGCCGTCTACATCAGTTAGATCCCTTCGTAGACACAGAAGGAATCCTTAGAGTTGGAGGAAGACTAACAAGAGCTGAAGGCCCATTTGAAGTTAAGCATCCTGCAATCCTTCCTCAGTCTCATCTTACAGAGCTCCTAGTTGCCCACTGCCATGCAGAAATAGTTCACCAGGGAAGAGGAATGACGATCAACTACATCCGTGCTAAAGGATACTGGATCCTTGGTTGCAGCCACTTTGTCTCCAAGCTTGTTTCCAGATGTGTGACCTGCCGTAAACTTCGTCAACCAGCTCAAACACAAAAGATGGCTGATCTACCCAAAGATCGTCTCACGCCTAGTCCACCGTTTACTTACTGTGGAGTAGATTGTTTCGGCCCATGGACTATTAAAGAAGGCAGAAAAGAGATGAAAAGATACGGCCTTATCTTCACATGCATGTCATCGAGAGCAGTTCATATAGAAACGTTAAATTCGATGACTACTGATGCCTTTGTTAATGGATTGCGACGTTTCATTTCTGTTCGAGGTCCTATTCGACAGCTGAGATCAGACAGAGGGACAAACTTTGTCGGTGCAGAGACCAAACTCACGAAAGCATGGAAAGAGATGGACCATGAAAAGTGAAATCTTGTCTACTTAGAGAGGACTGTGACTACTTTGATTTCAACTTCAATTTCCCAGCCTCAAGCCATATGGGAGGAGTTTGGGAACGCCAGATTCGTTCAGTACGCACCATACTCGACGCATTGTTGTATCGAAACGGTCAACAACTTGATGACGACTCTCTTCGTACTTTGCTCTGTGAGGCAGCAGCTATCGTCAACAGTCGTCCATTAGCGGTAGAATTCCTCAACGAGCCAAACCATCCAGAACCACTCACTCCAAACCACTTATTGACCCAGAAGTCGAAGGTTATTCTCCCTCCACCTGGGAGGTTTCTTCGTGAAGACGTATATCTAAAGAAGCGCTGGAGGAGGGTTCAGCATTTGGCCAACGAGTTTTGGTGCCGATGGAGAAAGGAATTCCTGAACCAACTACAATCACGAAAGAAATGGACTCGCACCCAGCGCGATATGAAAGTTGGTGATGTTGTGATCATCAAAGATGATCATTTTCCCCGAAACACATGGCCTCTGGGAAGAGTCGTCGAAGCGTATGAATCTGAAGATAATCACGTTCGCAAGGTCAAGGTAGCAGTAGGTGATCGAAAACTAACCGCATCAGGAAAGCGAACTACTTCATTAAGTTACTTAGATCGCCCCATTCACAAACTAGTCCTGTTACTTCCAAGTGAAGACCAAGTAGGATTCCCAGACAAGGAGCCATTAACACGCGAATTTTGAAATCACAGAGTCGGGTCTGAAGTATAGACTAATACCTGACTTGACAAAACTGATAACTATTGTATTTTGTATATGTGTCTGAATCTCAGACTACATATTTTGTCTAATCTTGTTACAGGGTCTGGATGTGAAGACTACTGTTCAACTTTGAAACTCCAAAAGAGTCTGAATTTCAAAACTATATATTTATCTTTATCTCACTTAGAGTCTAAATCAAGACTAATATTTTCAAGATTTATGAATACATGTATTTTGGTGGTTTACTTTGTAATTTATCAAAGAAAGCAAATTATTGAAAAAATATTTGTCAAAGGAAAAGACGTTTGAATGTCTGTTATGTTGAATAGTAATTATAAATTGTAGTTTACATGGCAGATTACTTTACCAACATTTCATTTGTACATGTATTGTGCCTTTTATGAAATGGCACACTCAGTATGTTGAGTTTGCAAGATAGAATTCACAAGTTTGATGCTAGAATAGTTTATCTAAAATTTTATCAGACATGTATTTGATTCCAATTTTAGAGAAATGTGAGTAACGGACGATAATTTCGTGCAAGTGAAGCAGAATAATTCTGCCAAATTTGTTCACTCTAAACTCAAAGATTGTTATATCAAAATTGACAAAACATAGATCGATGCATTATTGAAATGTGGATAAAGGATAAAACAAATGTCATATTTTATTGAACATTGATTGATATGCATAAATTTCTATGGCTATGTGTAAGTCAACACAATTGAGAATGGCTTTATATTTGTTGTTTAACTTACAAGGAAATTTGATAAAGGTTCAAGATTATTCAATTAATGTTTACCTACAGTAATTTCTTTTGTTTATTGTCAAGTATTTATCCAATTGTAAAAACCTTGTGGTATTTAAAAAGATTGACACCACTGAGCTTGATGTAACATGTGTTTAGTACATGTACGTAAAGTTGAAGGTAGTGTAAATCTAGTTATTTTTTCAAGCCAGATAGTTGGGTAAATTTATGAAATTTAAAGGAGCCATGTAGTGAAAGTTGTTTGAAAAATGTATTTTTTCTCCTTTGATATAGTTAAAAAGATATATTAGTGATTTATCACATTATTTTTTATATTTCCTTCAAGATGTGATAAAGATTGTATTTCTAGTTTTATCACATAAATACTTTTGCACATTTGACTAATTAATTGTATGCATGTACAGTATATATATATATGTGTGTGTGTGTGGTCAGCATTGCTTATCACTCAGGGTTTGCAAGGTATTTTACTGACATAGCGCCAACTTGTGTCCAACCCAAGACATTGCTCACATTTCATTCATTGACTAAAAAATCTGACAGAGTTTGAGGTTGAAATCAGCTAAGTTCCAGGGTATCCTGGAAACCTGGTTTTTCTTTTTTACACACTAAGGAGGCAAAGAGGTTAGTTTATCATATAAATTCTATATTTCATGAAATATTGTATGTTAGAAGTGCAAATTAGTTAGTTTATTTTGGCTCTTGATTTAGCAATTGTACATGTAGATTACATAACATTGTAAATTTCCATGTATGTTATGTATACATACACACACAGTTCATTACATGTGTAGCTAAAAATGAGGTCAAGTCTATATCATCTTATTTGTATGCTATGACTTTTAATGATGGTTTATCACGTATAAAAGATTCATTTATGATATTGGCTTTGAAATAATTAGTTAACTGAAACAAGAAGATTCAGGCTTTGATTGTGGGAGGTGAATGACAAGGAAGGTCACACCATGTATGTCAGGTATAGGTCAATCTATAATTTAAATGCTTTGAGTCTTAGTTTTAAATAGTAATTATAGTAATAATAACACATGATATGCTGATTATGTCAAGCTGTTAGATCTTTCATTTACTTAAAATACTTGTCACAAGCATGACAAGAAATGTTGAATTCATGTTTGAAGATAGGATGGATAATGATCAATGTTGTTATTATACACATGTATTTATGATGCTTTCATATATGTTTTATTGCTACAGTTTTCACGGAGCAATTCGAGAAAATGATATGGATCAACTTCAAAATAATAAAACAAAAGAAGCTCCCGTAGAGACCTTTGTCGACTTTATTTCTTTGGCCTCAAATGCTGTCACAATATAATTGGGCAGTTTTTAAAAAAACTTTCAAGTCATTTATCATAAGGGCTTTTTAAATATGGAGAAAAATGTAATTTAGTGCAATTCATATTTTTGGAAAAATGACAAAAATTCACATATTTGGCCCAAAACTGTTGTGCAAATCATCATCAAGACAATCGAATGTGGTAGCATATTGTAGGTAATTTAATTTTCTTCAATTTGATGCGTCATACATGGTATTTAAAGGTTCTATTAAAAAGCTATTCGAAATTGTCAATGCTAGCAATACATGGCGGCCATTTTGAAAAAAAATGGGTGCCATTTTTTTTTTCAGCAGCGTATTTCCGAGGTAGTCCACCTGGAAGTTGCGCAGGGTGGTCCCCTAAACAAGATGATACCAAACAACGTTTTACAACAGCCCGTGTCTCATAAACCTGCTTTCCTCCCTAGGTATATCCCATTGTCAAAACTTTATTTTATTTACTTCGGATCTATTATTGACCAAGTTCATTGCCTGTTTTATTACATTCCAGGTGTTTTGCATATCATGTTTGAATAGTTTTTTTTCTCTTTTCTAAGCGAATAATCCTAGTCAAAATGTTTATATAGGATGTATACTTACTTTTGGATTGTTCAGTGCCTTTTATTTTATATTTGTAATAGAGATTATTCTTCCGATTTATTGAGCGTCATATAGAACTAGAAATCCAAGGGAGTCTAGGTGTTTTTTAATAATTAGTTTTAATCTTTTGTTTCGGCATGTTAATGTCTAATTGTTGGTTTTGAAATGAGTGGCAAGCAAGAGGCAGACATAATTATTTCAAGAAATTCTTGAGAAACACTGCTATGTTCATGCTTCAGTAAGTCAATATTAAAATCTCCCATCAGCAAAAAATCAGATAAGAATTCTTGTACGTTCGACCTAGGGGATCCATAGATAACGCCAACAATAATGTTTTTATTACCAGGAATAATAATTTCAATGTAAAGGGGTTCAATAATATTGTTGCATGCTGAGATCTTGTCTATTATTTAAAGTTTTAAGAGTATACAAAGCAACTCCACCACCTAGTCTATCTTGCCTGATTTTATGGAAAAATCATGATTATAAGAAATGGGTGTTTGGAATCAGAATTTAACCAAGATTCTGTTAGACCAATCTGGGAGAGTGGGTTTTGAGAGGGCTTATCTACAAGCGAAAGTAGATCATCGAAGTGCCTATTCAAACTTCTGATATTTGCTAGGAAAATGTATCTTTAAGAAATTCTTTCAGAATATTAGAAAACTGATTAACAGTTATATATTTAGTAACGTTACGTTGAGCAGGATGATCGGAATCAAAATCGAATTCCAGCTCTTCAAATGAGGAGTTGATACTATCCATAACAAAATTACTATAAGAGTTAGAAGGAGTAGTAGTCTCATCCCCACTACGAATGGGTCTGTGTAAAAAAAAAAAAAGATCATCATTACTTAGCGTATGGGTATGGAAGGGCAGCTGCTGCTTATCGTGTGAGCTTGCCATTACGAATTGAAAATCAGTATCTAAAATTGCATAATTTACGATTTAATGAAATACAGTAAAGAATAAATTTTGGCGCTGTCAAGAAGATATATATATATATATATATATATATATATATATATATATATATATATATATATATATATATATATATAAAGAAGTAGAGCATACACATGCAGTAAGGAGAAAGAAGGACTGAACACGACTTAGACATGAACTGGAAAAGACAAGGAAGATTACTGTCGATTAAAAAGGAAGACGAATGGGAAAAATGGGATAACCATGAGCAACACGGATAAGAGAAAGGACACGCATTGTGGATATGAAAAAAAAAAAATGAATTTCTGTTGGCATCGCATACATGTGAAGGCAATCTATGGAGTGGCGTACCATAATACAGCAAGTTATCAGCAATAAAGTCAATATAATAAATCTCAAATAATGACAAAAGTATCCAGCAAAATACAAGATCGTCAAATATGTAACATTACAAAACAAAATCAATGTTATGGTTGGAGGAGTAAAGTCATTCAAGACTTAATTGTCAAATAAATCATGGGCTGCGGAACCGGGGGGGGGGGGGGACTAGGTGGGTGCAGCCCACAACTTTTTTGAGTAGACATGTGTCATAAAAGCTCGAGAAAAAAATGTTCGAAAATTGTCATTAATGAGTGAAATCAAATCACCCCACCCCCCCCCCCCCCCCCCCACTTTCAAAAACGCTCCGCGGCCCCTGTAAATGAAGAATTCAAGTGTTAAACAAGAGAGTGGCAATAGGAATCGAACATGTGATTTGAAATACCAGGAGCTGTCACGGTGAAAGAGTTTCATTTATATTTGAAACGAACATACCAGTGCACGGTGACGAAACTCCACTTACATAAATTTGCAAATTATTAAATACTTGGAAGAATTCATGGATAATCTAGGAATACAAGCACGAGTTGGACATGTGCCTAGAATACCAGGAAAAGAGCATTGTTCTTATTAAACACTGTGAATTAACAAGGAAAGCAGTGGCGTACCATGATACAGCAAGCTATCAGAAATAAAACCAGTGGTAATAATAGTTGTAAATGAGGAAATTGAGGGAATCTCAAGTAATGACAAGAGTATCTAACAAAATACAAGATCGTCAACTTTGAAACATTACAAAAAAAACACACACAATGCTATGGTTGAAGGAACCAAGTCGATCATGGTGACAGAACTTAATAACCATTGATATTTGTTGAATAGATGAAGAATTCAAGTATTAATAAGCTCATGTACACTGGAGTATTGGTAGCAAAAAGGAAATTGGAAAGAAACATGTTAAATATAGTCTCATGTTGTTCTCCTTGTATTAAAAGATGTCTGTAAGAGATCATTTGGTTTTCCATCTATGATTTCTGGTGAATTTCAGTGTAAATATCTGTAAGGAATGCTTAATCACTGCCATTATGCTAGGACCCTTCCACCCCGACGGCTCCCCGCACAGCAATCTTGGGGCTTCGCATAGAGACATGCGTGTGTGCACTGTGTGTAGCTAGCTACTCATCATTGGTTTTACCAAGGAGTTCTGTGATAACTCCTTGGTTTTACACGTGTGTTTACAGTGTATAGCACATGCTGCCTTTGTTGGGATTTTACGTGCCTGTCCCGGCACATAAATTAGTTTTTGCCTCTTATTTGTTTAATATTAAACTTTAGGAGGCGAAATCTTCACAGTGTCTTAGTATTGCTAGTATCTTGCTATTTATCGACAAAAATTGAAGAAATCTGAAGAACAGTTTTGGAGGGCTTACCAAAACTTTACATGACTTTTAATCAAGAGAGGGTTAGTATAGGAAACGAATATGTGATTTGAAATACCAGGGGTAGACACGGTGACAAAACTCCATTTACATTTGCAAATTATTGAATAGGAAAAGTTCAAGTATGATCAATTCAAGGAATAGAAGTAGGAGTTAAACATGTGCCAACAAATACCAGGAAAAGAAGCATTGCTCTTAATAAACACTGTGATTTAACATGCAAGGAAAGCATGATTGACTGATTACATTAATACCCGGTATATACCGTGTTGTATGAACCGTCGGCATGTTACAACGGATTCAAAAATACGAAAAGGTGCGATTCTACTGTTAAATGACCCGAGTCGGTCATGGTGCCCAAACTCTACTTACTTTGCAAATTAATGAATAAATGAATAATCTAAGTATGATCAAAATAATACAAGCCGGAATTTAACATGTGATTTGAAATACCAGGACTGAAAGCTGTTTTATCAAGGAAATCATGATTGACTACTTAAATTATCCGATTTAAAGAACCATCAATGGAATACAACGAAATTTGTAAGAGAGAGAGAGAGAGAAAGAGAGAGAGAGAGAGAGAAAAGCACCAATGACAAAAACAACAGAGAGAGAAAAAAAAATCACGAGCACATAAGTGCAATGCTACGGTTGGACAAATACAAGTTTAATTTCGTGTTAATGCACAAATGAAGAGTTTTAAAGGGTACCTGAGGCCTGAAAAAATAATTTGTGTATAATTAGCTTACACAAAATCAACCCCAGAAAACTTAAAACGACATTCAACGGTGACAGGATACAGGAGATATTGATTTTTGAAAATAAAATACCCCCCCCCCCCAAATTAATACAAATAAGACTTGAGCAAAGACTAGTCGATCAATCACGATAGCTCACCTAACGATAATATCGATTCAGGAACGTCTTCACTTTCAATTTTCGTTTCGATAAATGAATTTTGCGACTTAGTTCTAATTTATTTGTTGTTTCATTTGGTCTTTAGATTCTTTGTAACTAATGCGCCAAACCAATTTTCTATTTGATTTAAACGTTTTGCGTTGAATACTTGATTCATCTGTTGTTTTGTTTGGGTTGTAGATTCTCCATAAATTACGGGGCAACTGAATTTTCAGTTCGATAAAAACAGTTTGCGTTGTATACTTCATCCATTTGATGTTTTATTTGGGTTGTATATTATTCGTAAGTTACGTGCCAAATCAATTTCCAGTTCAATTTCCAATTGAGAAAAAATAAAAACAGTTTGCGTTGTATACTTCATTCATTTCATATTTTATTTGGGTTGTATATTATTCCTAAGTTAAGCGCCAAATCAATTTTTGATTCGATAAATGTATCTTGCGTCATAGTTTTAATTTGTTTGTTGTTTCATTTGGTCTGTAAATTCTTTGTAATTTATGCTCCAAACCAATTTTCTATTGGATATAAACATTTTGCGTTGTATACTTCATCCATTTCATATTTTATTTGGGTTGTATATTTTCCATTAGTTACGCGCCAAATCAATTTCCAATCGATAAAAAAAAAAAAAAAAAAAATTTTGCTTTGTATACTTCATTCATTTCATATTTTATTTGGGTTGTATATTATTCCTAAGTTAAGCGCCAAATCAATTTTCGATTCAATATATGTATTTTGCGTCTTAGTTCTAATTTATTTGTTGTTTCATTTGGTCTGTAGATTCTTTGTAATTTATGCGTCGAACCAATTTTCTATTCGATATTAACATTTTGCGTTGTATACTTCATTCATTTGTGTTTAAGTTCCGCCCCAAATCAATTTTCGAGTGTTTGTCAGCCCCGGCGCTGTACATAGCAGACGACAAAGCGATAATACGATCGCGATAATTCCACTATCGCGTCTTGGCGTTCGCCGAACGTGCACGCATAAAAAAAAAAAAAAACGCACACGCATAGAAAACTGCTCGCGCGGAACTCAAGTGGAGTTGAGTTCCGCGCGTCGTTCGTTCACGCTGTCCTTTATTCTCTTCAAACTCCTTAACCGCTAACCTGTAGAATGCCGGGTAAAGTTATACATTCTAACTGTATACAAATTATTTTGGGGGGGCCTCAGAGACCCTTTAAGTATAATGAAAACAATACCCGAATTGAAGATGTGATTAGAGAGGCTAAGGTAAAAGCCCGTTCTTATCTTGTTCAAATTATTATCAACTGAACCTTTTAGGTCTGTACATAACGTAAAGATATTACAGAGGAGTCATTAGACCAGAAAAATCAGTGTATGGTTACAAAAAAAAAAAATAGTTACAAAAAAGTTGCTATCGCTGAAAGGAGAAGGAAGAGCAAAAAGGAAGTAGTAATGAGGATCCTCTCAGAAGCTCACTTGGTCATAACAAACACATTATAAGATGTGTATGGTATAAAAAAATGGGACTGAAGAATAAAATTACTTTCAATAAATGAAGGTTACTTAAGAATCCCAATATAGCATGAATTTCAGACCATAGCGTGACGACGTCCTCTATAAAAGAGAACTTTCTGTATTAGTGTCGCGAAATGGGAGACAATAACAAGATAACATAAAGTGATGCATTATTGTTATATTTTTAAAAAATTAAACAGTAACATACGATAGGGGAGCCTCGTTACATATTAAACAAAGAAGAGAAGAAGAAAAAAAAAGAGAAACAGAGAAGAAAAAATCTCTTGAATAGCTGAAAACCACCCTACCACACCAACTCTCTTTATAATTATCAGACCTGAAAACAAGGTTCAGTTCAAAACCTGTCTATGCACTATAATCGCATAATTTAGAATCATCAAAAATCATTAAGGCATAAATAAATGTCACGAATTGAGACACAAGATTATGATAAAACTAAGTAATGTTTTTTTCCCTTTTTCTTTTTCTTAGTTAAACAATAACACTTCTGTTAATGCCTAACTATTGCTTAACTGTTATGTATAATAGTTGAACCTCTTTACATATTAAGAGAAGAAAAAAAAAAGAAAAAGAAAGAAAAAATCTCCTGGGTAGTCAAAACCACCTAACCACACCAAATCTCTGTATATCAGACTTGAGAACGAGGTTCAGTTCAAAACCTGTATATGAACCATAACCTTTACTCGCTAAATCGCATAATTTAAAAAAAAAAAAAAAATCATAAGGAAGTCAATGGGGTTAACGAGCAAGATAAGTTTCAACAAAATAAAAGTTCTCTAAAGACCCCATACAGTTTGAATTCCAGACCACAGCATGACGACGATTCCCTGAAGAGAAATTTAACTATGTATAAGTGTCACGAATGAGACACAATACATGGCAAAATAAAGTGATGTATTATGTATTATTATTATTTTCATTATTACTATTATCTTTTATTAATAACACATAATAAGGAAACCTCGTTACATGTATCTCTGGGGTAGTTGAGGCCACCCTATTCGCAGTGTGTTTTCTACAAAAGATATTTTTGATCGTGAAAAATAGAAAAGGACATATGCAACACAAATGTTTCTTTCCTTCCTTTAATTTTGTTGTATTAGGCCCATAAAGACCGGATGTGGGAATATATAATTGTGAAAGGAAGCGGATGTGTGAAATATGGGTGAAAGAAAGATTAAATATTTTATTGGTTATTTATAGCAAAATTGGATGAGAATGTATGTACATGCATGTAGACATTATAGACATAATACTGCATATCCTTTTTGACAGAGCATGAATACATACGTATGTAAAGAGCTGATGATAACTAGAGGATGGTAAAGGTTACAGTTTGATATTTTTGCAGCCCATAAATATTTAATTCATAGAAGAAAGCACAAAGAGGGTGACTAGCGTGAAAAATAAGAGACAAGGAAAGGGGTGGGGATTTTGAATGATGTGTCCTTACTACTGTATTTTACAACTGCAGGATTAGATCGAATAATTTCACAATGGTTTCTGAAAACGCTCTATTAAAGTAAACTTTTACTGCGAGTACACAAGATTTGCTTCAAAGAAGTATTTTCAACTTGTTAAAGGAATATGATAATACACTGAAGTATATGAGGAGGACAAAGTGAAATCTGATTCAAATAACCGGGATATCTTAATTATAAAATGAGACAAGAATGACAGGATGTTAATCAGTTTATCACGTGATATACTCAAGTGTCTGACATAACGCACGTGATGCATTATTTCCTATGATTAAATAAAGAATATTACATCAACTTCCCAAAACGTAAAGTGAATAAATAGATGTGTAACATTATGATGTAACTACATGTTTATTGTAATGGTTTTGTGTGAAAGAGAGAGAGAGAGAGAGAGAGAGAGAGAGAGAGAGAGTGTGTGTGTGTGTGTGTGCGTGGGTGGGCGTGTGTGTAATTGGTGAGGACATTCCTAAATTATGCAAAGAAAATCGAGATATTTGCGAAGATAGAGTAACTAGTAATGAATGTTTAAGTATTTTAAAAGAAATGAAATTTAATAAATCCCCTGGGAATGATGGTTTCACGGTTGAATTCTATTATACTTTTTGGACCTTATTGGGGGGACTCTTGGTTGAAGTTTTAAATGAAGCATATGATAGGGGTACATTAGCAACTTCACAAAAGCAAGGTGTAATTACGTTATTTGAAAAAGAAGGTAAAAATCCATTATATATCCAAAATTATAGACCAATCACGCTTTTAAATGTTGATTATAAAATACTCTCAAAGGTATTAGCATAAAGGTTGAAAGATGTACTAAATGAGACAATTCACAATGATCAAGTAGGTTACGTCAAAAATAGGAATATAGGAGAAGGTGTGAGATTGATAGACGATATTTTATTTCAAGCCTCTCATGAAAATATTGGATATTTGATCACGGTGGATTTCGAAAAGGCTTTTGACTCTATTTCTCATGACTTTTTATTCAAGGTTCTTAAATCATTTGAATTTGGTCAATCATTTTGTTCGTGGGTTCGTGTATTATACACAGATATTACCAGTTGTATTATGAATGGGGGGTATTCCACTGGTTATTTCAACATAAAACGAGGAGTGAGACAGGGGGATCCCCTTTCCCCATATTTGTTTTTGCTTTGTATAGAAACACTTGCTTTGGCAATAAGGAGAGACATTACCATTGAAGGAGTTCAGTTTGGAAAACATGAAATTAAACAAATATTATATGCAGATGATATATCCCTGTTTTTGAAAAATACAAATTCTATAAAACGGCTTCAATGTCTTTTTGAAGAATTTGAGAAAGTAAGTGGTCTTAAGGTGAACAAAGGGAAAACGAACATTTTGTGGATGAGCAAAGATAGTGATAGACCCCAAATTCCCTTGTTCGGAAATTTAGTCCAGCAAATTAAAATTTTAGGTGTTTATTTCTCTATGAATGTGATTATAAAAGAAGATTTAAATTTCAAAGAAATACTTAGTAAAATAAAAAGAATCTTGGGATGGTGGAAACAAAGGGATCTCACACTTATGGGTAAAATACACTTGTTAAAAACATATGCATTATCAAAATTAAATTATGTTTCGTCATTTATAGTGGTTCCGCAGTAGTTGTTTGCTGAGGTGGAAAAAATTACTTTTGAATTTTTGTGGTCAGGTAAAGACGGCATAAAAAGAAGTACAATGTATCAGGACTACTCGCATGGAGGGTTTAGAATGATGAATTTTGAATTGTTTGTAAAGGCACAGCGTTTGATGTGGCTGAAACATTTATTATATGGAGAAAGGGATGCTGGATGGAAATTGTATTTTGACTTTTGTTTCAGAACAGGTGTTGGGAGATTTCTGTTCTTATGCGACTTTGATACTTCTAAATTAACATTAAAAATACCACAATTTTATTCAGAAATGCTGAAGGCTTGGCAAGATATGAGGAAATATAGATACTCTGAAGGGGAGGTTAATCCGGTTATATTTAATAATCATAATATTTGTATAAGAGGTAAAATGATCTGTGATATTGATCTATTTAATAAAGGCATACGCACTGTAAATCACATTTTTGACAATGGGCATATAAAGCCTGTGTTTTATTTTCAAAATCTTGGGATTAATGCAAATCAATTGCTCCAGATAATTGATATTGCTCATGCCATACCAACTAGTTGGAAAAATGCTACTCCTTCGGTCAAATTTATGAAAATTGATTTTGTTGACTTTAATATAAACATGAATATTGCTGGGCAGGAAACAACTTTTCAGGTAGTTAAATTTAGAACTATTTATAACTGTTTTATCAACAATTTACGTGAATCGTATAACTTAACAGTAAAGGATGGTCACAGCAATTTCAACTTTACAAATAAAGAAATATGTACTTTTTTTATCCGAGCAAGGAACATAACTCTCATTAGAAAACAAAGGGAATTTCAATTTATACTTTTACATAGAGCTATATATACAAAAGAACATTTGATGAGGTTTGGGTTTGTGAGCGACAATTATTGCTCATTTTGTTATAAGGAGATTGAGTCTTACTTTCATATATTTCTGAACTGTGCGAAAGTGAAACCGTTATGCCAATTTTGTATTGAATATTTTGGCTTGTCTGATTAAAAGTTTCTAAACACTTTTCTGTGACAGATTTAAAACACTGCGACGTGTTTATATATTGTACGGGTTTAAGAGCTAAACCCATGTGTTTAAGAGCTAAACACATGTGCCTATTTTTTTCATCTTTCAGCACGCCTTAGGTGTTTACTAGATGAACATGTTTACCTTTTAAATGGTTCTAATGTATAGACTAAACACCAAATGTTTACAAAATAATCATTTGGTGTTTACAGCTGTTTAAATACTAAACAGTGTGTGTGATTATGGTGTAAACATTTGGCGTTTAGCCTATACATTAGAACCATTTAAAAGGTAAGCATGTTTATCTAATAAACACCTAGGCGTGATGAAAATAAGCACAGAATGTGTTTAGCTCTTAACTTAGCTACAATATATAAACACGTGGTGATTACACCATAATCACACACACTGTTTAGTATTTAAACAGGTGTAAACACTAAATGATTAAGGTGTAAACATTTGGTGTTAAGCCTATACATTGGAACCATTTAAAAGGTAAACATGTTTATCTAGTTAAACACCTAAGGCGTGCTGAAAGATGAAAAAATAGGCACATGTGTTTAGCTCTTAAACACATGGGTTTAGCTCTTAAACCCGTACAATATATAAACACGTCGCAGTGTTTTAAATCTGTCACAGAAATAAACATGTCACATGTCGCATTTCTTTTACAGTGTACATGGGATTACCTGGTAATTCAAATAGAAATAAATGTGTAAATTCTTTGGTCATGTTTATTAAATATGCAATTTTCCATTTTAGGGCTCAAGGCCAGGTTCCTTAATCTACGAAAATACAAAAATATATAGCTGATTGTATAGAGGAAGAAAAAAATCTAGCAACGAAGGCAGGGAAGGTACATTTACACTTACAGAAATGGGAAGAACTGAAAGTGAATAAGGATGTGAATGTCAGCAGGTATGATGTGTCTAGTGTTGTGCGTGTGTAAATCTTGGTATGTTTGTTGGATGTTAGTGAGTGTGAATGTGAATGTTGAGAAGGGGGTGGGGGGGGGGGGGGTTAAGTAGTGAAAGGGGTAACAAGGTATACCGATGAAGGGTTTATATATAAATATGCATTATGTTACTTTTCATGAATGACCATTTTCCCCTTCTCTTGGGTAAATTGTTAAATGCACATCTTATTATTTATGATATGAATATAACATGAAGAAATGTATTTCATTTAATTATACCGTAATTATACATTTTTGTTTACCCCTTTATTCATTTAAAGGAGATCTTTATATGAACTAGGAAAATAACAAAAAAGAAAAGAACATTAACATATTTTGAATGAAAGATCATTTACATTGAATATTATACATTGTGGGACATAGGGAGGGGGTATAGGGCGTACGTTAGTGTTTGTCAATATATTATTTACTTAGTGATTTCATTCCAACATTCTTCCATGCTTGTCTTGTGAATAATTTAACACTATGGTATGAAAACGAAATGAAGATTGTATTTGTTTGAAATTATTTACATTTATTTTATGTAATGATCTATTTTGAATAAAATCTCTAATAAAATATTTTGAAAAACACAAAAAAAAGTAATTGGGTTTTTACAGACGTGTATCAATCAGATTTTATCATTTACGTCAGTTGATCGATCTTGAACGTCACCATCCGAAAGAGGTGATTCAGTCTCGAACCAAGGCCTGCCTGAATTAGTTTATAGGCGAACGTACCGCCAGACCAACTCACATTTTCCAACGAGAAATGAGAACTTGTTAATAAACAAACACTAAATGGGAGTGTCTTTCATGGGCCAGTTACATCAATTTCAAGAGTGAATCACAGCTCTAAAGCCAGGCTCACACAGGGCAACATTTTGATGGCGTCAGTTCCTACAGGTGCTAATCGAGCCTGTAAAGGCAATTCGCCCATACACCAAAAGTATTGTTTGTACCGTTCATTTTGCAATCACTTTTCAAACAATATCACTCTTTCATGACGCGCCATGGACCGTAGAAGTCACTGGTATGGTAGCTCCCATTCATACGTATGCAAAGTTAATGGAGGAAAATCATGACATGTCTTTCACCCCGGACTTTTAAAAAGGCGTCGGGACTTGATACGTACCTTCGAAACAATGCCATTTTCTTTTTAATTTCGAGAGCGGATTATTGTAGAGTCCTAAAATCATGAAAATCAAATGCAATTTAAAAGGGAAACAGATACTAAACTTTGTATTAGCAGTGGGTGGGTAAGCCAACTCAGCTGGTAGGGTAGGGAAATAACTCAATTATTTCTGCAATTTATCGGAAGCAGGAAGCATATAACCCACAACCCCTACTGCTAACTCCGAAATTTCGTCCCCTTCTTAAAAAAAAACAACTGGATATTTGAACTGCACACCATGCATGGGTCAATCAGGATATCCCGAAGACAACTACTCCTTAACCGAAAGTAGACCTTAAATTATTACGGAAATAACGACATACTCTCGAATATCTTAACAATCTTGCAAGTTTCCTCTTCCCATAAAGTTGTATATATTCCTTGTGGTTTTCCCCTCTGTGTAAGAACGTAACCATCTTTATAAAGATGAGAGCCATATGCCCACCATCCACTTTCAAACGCTATTTAACTGCAAACTGATATATACCGATCTGATACAGAGCTGTAACTCTAGACGCATAGTGATCATGACGGAGTGCCTTCTAGAAGCGACCACATTGCATTCTTTTAGACCACTGATCATAGACGTAATCGTTATACATGTAGTACTTATAGTCCTAAAATTGAGGTAGATTCATATTGTATGAATCAAACTCGACCAGACCTGGTCATTGGAACTACTGAAAAACACCTTTCACTGCTCTGCATATATATTCCACCGAGTTGTACAGTCCTTGATATTTGTGTATTTAGCTGATAGGCATACTGATACGATCTTTAATATTTGAATGAATGATATTTCTTACTGTAAGAGCTTGTCTTTTAAGAACAGGGTTGTTACAATGTTTGAGCTCCTTTTTCTTAAAACATCTCTGGAAATATAACTACCTCTTAAAAACATCAGCCACGCCAGACGAGGCGGAATTAAAAATGAATAATACCACAGAAGAGAGCGACTATCAACGAAGGCAGGTGTCTGACAGTTTCATCGTTGTTATCTTCATGGAGTGTCTAGGATTGTTCCTTGCAGTGATATTGAATGCTTTCCACCTGATTGTTCTAACCTTCAGCAATTCTCTATTCACGGGAAATCTCCGTTGGTGCGTTCGTGTGTTGGCAATCATTGACATTTGTGGAGGATCGATCTGTTACGGGATGCAGATTTTGTTTTACTTAAAGAGATCAATCATAATGTATTCAATGAACATATGTTATGTAGCTGCGGGAGCCTGTGTAATAATGGTGCTTTTTTCTCAATTCACACTCTTTGTGATAACCATCGACCGATACATCGCTGTGACCCGCCCTCTCAAGTACTACAACATTTTATCTCCGAGGAAAATCCGAATTGTCTTTCTATTGGCTATCACGTTTGCAGTTTCATTGGCCACAGCACGATCTATTCATAGTGCAAGCATTGGTCACTGTGATTTTAACGGATTTCAACTGTTTCAACAACGAGTTATGGCGATCTACCAAATGACACCTTTATCTTTGGTGATTGTTACAACTGTTCTCAACGCGCAAGTGTTACGTATTGCTTTTGCGCAGAGAAAGCGTGACAAAATTGCTCGTCAATCGGTCATGGCAGTGCTATCACGTTATTCAACTGACGTGCATGAGATGGAACAAATTAGTTTCTCCAAGAGATGTAAAAGTGCGATAACAATAACTGCTGTGGTTGGAGCCAGTTATCTCGTATGGATGCCTTACCTTATTACAACAGTAATTATCATCACCACCCAATGGCACTTTTTCCCCCTTGGTAGGATATTAATGTACTGGTTGCTTTACGCAACCTTTTGGTTGAACCCACTTGTGTTTGGTCTAGTGAGTAGAAATTACAGGAACGCAGTTGTTCTTCTTATCCGTAAGATTAGACGACATCAGCGACATCAGCGCTGTAGGCCTACCAGTACTAAATAGAGAACATTGTTGGTAGTCGTGTAAAAAATTGAAATTGTCGTACATCGGGGACAGACCTTAAGGAGTTTTCATATAGATCTGTGTACTCCAACGAGGTATAAGTTTGGGAATAGGGTGGCCAACCTCCTATAGGGACTCTAAACGACATTAAAATCTAATCAAAATTAATGATGCACCATCTTCATCCAGGAACGTGTGTAGATACGGACTCTTTCTAACCCATATAAGGCACCGACTTGTGGGTAAATGACATTTGAGCCGTTTTGTTGATACGACCATTTCATGACGTTATATACCTATTTCTGCTTCTCTCAATCTATTTCCAAAAATTGTTAATCAAGTAGTTACACCTCTGTTTTTATTTCTTGATAATCAATAAATTGTTGTAATGCATGTATCTCTTTAATTCTGTTTTTCAAATTTTGATGGAAATTGTGAAATAGGCTTATTGTTTTTTTTCTCTATAAATCAAATTACCTGATTTGTACTGAATTATGCATTTCATTATCACATCGTAATTTTTTTTGGTGGAAATAAGATAATAATAATAATAATAATAATAATAATAATAATAATAATAATAATAATAATAATAATAGTGGGTTCTTTTATAGCGCACATATCTGTCAGACTTGACACTCCTGGCTCTCCACAATTATTACCACATGCAGCTGGTGACAGTTTAGTTAAACATGAGTATTACTTACTATCCCAAATAGTTCAACGAAAGACTCACTTTGATTTATTCATACTTGGTCATTACTGTAGTTTATATTACTTACTAACGTTGATTATTGTTATTGTATATTCACATTTGAGCCCTTTTGTGGCCATGGACGTAAATATTTTTAACCCTAAAATTCTCTGAAAATTTATTCGAGTCTTGTACAAGTACTGGTGTTTAAAAACTTTTGTAAACCAAGCGATGTGACCCTATAATTGTACTATAACCACGTAGATTATCCGTACAAAAGCTAAACAGGAGTACTTTTGATAACAACATGTAGCTCATATAAGTTCTTGAAACTCAAAGTTGGCTGAAAATATCTGGATTACCGGATTAGTATAATTTAGCTGGAATAATTAAAAAGCTACTATTTTCCCCTTCGTACTAATGGCTTATACCTTAATGGTTAGGTAAGTAAGTTTGACATGAACTGTATACTTAATAGGGGTATGAGTCCAAAGTAAAATCCTGCAGAATGCCTTGGTTATGTCGCAGGACTATTCTCCAGTACAGTGTGTCTCTGAAAAAAAAAACCCCAGGAAACCCGATTTCTAGTCAAAATGGTAGATTTTGTTATTCATATAAAACGATCGAATCATTTTTTTAATATGATACCAAAAAGTTCATAATATTTGATACTGAACTGCATGAATAAATATAGGCTAAAGTGATTTCAAATGAGTAAGGTCAAAAGTAGTTTGCGGATAGAAGCAATGTACAGTGTGTCCCAGGAAAAAAGGAAACCGGATTTCATGGCATAAATTTTCTATCATAACAAATAATTTCCTTGATGAGTTATACATCTATGAAAAGCTATGCTTCTCTTCTTTCATTTGATGTACATCTTATTTTTCACAATTCGCGCATGATTTAATTAAAACAATGGAAAGTGGTGGTAGCAAAATTTCATTTGCACGAACAAATTGCTACTCTGAATGACTTTTTAGGGTATTAAACGTAATTATTTCGAAAAAAGGAAAACATCAGATAAAAATTCATAATTTTCTTTTTTATACGACACCTTATGCGTAAAAAATAAATGATGTGTCAGAGAACAAGTAAAATGAAAACATGCTTGATTTCTGCCCAAATGAGTGGATAGTTGAGTAAGAAGCTATTCAGCTTTTCTGACCTAGCAGTTGACAATGGACTTAATGCTTGGGTGAATTTTCACATACATGGGGAATGAAAAGGACCATTAGAGATGGTTGGGAATTGGGATATAAAAAGGCTGAAAATTACGGATACTTGTGGATTCTCATGGATGACACCCCTTACTTCTGCCACATTCTCTTCCGATATGGCAATTTTTCTTCGACCAGATCGACCCTTGTTGACATTGAGGCTCGTCCCTCCTTGCTAATATTTTCTTATGTTTCTCTATGTTCCCCTAGTTTTAACTTAAAATCATTTTAAATGTGACTTACATGTAATTTGAGTGGAAAAGTCCCCGCATAAATTTCAGGGACTTTAATAATTGCATGCTTTTGGCTTTCCAACTGCCATAGGTTAACACACAAAACAAGGAATTGCCAAAGAATTGATTAGAAATTATGAAAAAATTATGCATAATTCGCATATTTAAATGACATGGGGGGGGGGGGGTATCATGACTCATTTTGATTGATTATTTGTTGGAGAAGTTATCTGGATGAGAATCAGTGGTTGCATTTCATAATTCAGTCAGGATTATGTTGTTTTAAGGAAAAGTGTTAGTTTCATTCAGTGTTACTTTAAAATGATTGATTAACTTTGTGAAAAATTGTAAAATCAGCTCAAATGCCAGTGAATTGTGTGCAGTCCTCTAACTACATATATAATTAAGGATATGTGAAAGTATGAGAGAAAATGGAACCCGTTTACTATCCTGACAAAGAGAAAATCGCGATCAATCGCTAGCGCAAGTCGCTCGGCTTCTTCGCTGCTCTGCAGTCACAAAAACCAAGCACCAGCGCTTGGCGATTTCAGAGCGGGTTTCCAGCCCGTATGGTATTCTGTGATAGAGTGAGGTATGCCAACCGTAAGAGTTCTTTAGGGTTCGGTGGTACTCTATCCCGACATCAATGTTCAATCGTAAATATCTTGATATATAAACGACCGATCAGCTTATAAAACTCAGGCGATTCCTGTCTGAGCTAAAGGTTTGCAATTATGATTACAGCATTAGCTGGAACAGTGATTTTTTTTTCAATCCTGGGCAAAGTTAATCAATGCCTTTAATTATTTGTTATATGGATAGATAGTGGAGTACATGCCTTGGGTAGCAGGGGTTGTGGGAGTCGGCATAGCCTTCGCACTGTACCCGCCCCCGGCGTAGCCCGATGGATCTCACCGAGGTCTTCATCATGCATGTACTCTGCAGGTTTTGCAGATGATTTTGTAAATATATGTTGCACTCACATGGATATTCTGTCTGGTGGTGGAGACAAATATGCCACGTAATTAAACAACAAGGAATAAAAATTGAAAAAAAAAAAGAAGAAGGAAATCCCTACACTGATAAAATGTTGGGCAAATTAAGTTGGGTAATCACTAGTTGGTTAAAAATTCACCAATTTCTGAGTTATTTTTAACTTAATTTAATTCAGCTCAAGCAAGCTTGAACGATTTGTGGCAATTATTTTTACCTAATAACTGGGCATGTATTTATTTTTGAACTTCTTATATCAAGTTGGGTAAAGTTTGTTGGATAAGTAATGGTTGGTCAAAAAAAATTACCAAACGATGAAGGAGAAATTTTTACCAAATCTGATGTACGGTCAGAAAATACCTTGAATAAACACTGAATGAAGATAAGTCGGTCGGTCTGTCAATGGTCGGACATTAAATTAAGTTTGGTAAATTTGGTGAATTGAGAAGAATGAGACAAGTTTTTCTCATTCTTTTTATGTCAATCTGGAAGAATATCATGAATGAAATTCAAGCCCATGCTACTTTCAACAAGATTAATTCAATGTTTTTTTTAATTTTGATGATTCTGAAACCCGCCTGTATACATTAATTCTTATGTATTCATAATCATTATTTCCAAATTGCTTCCAGATAAATCACAATGTAATTGCAAGACCAGGACTCAATGTTATATCTTAAAGTGTTTGACAAAACTTGAAAGAAACTGATGCAAATTGCACTAGGAATTTACTTAAATCATAGAGTATCTAAAATCTACTGACATTTCAGAAAATTGGGCTAATTCTTTCAAGTTCTATATCTACTTCAAAGTAATTTGTTGACCTGTGTAAAGGTTTACAATCAATCGTTTTAAAAATACATATTAAAATATCATTCAAAATGGTGATGAGAAGCAAGGTTACCTGTAAAACAAAGTTATAAATTTCCTTCTTATATTAGCTATATGGTAAAAATGCTGGATTGCACTCCTACCCTAAAAATAATATTTCAATGATTACTTTTGTTTAATTTTGTATGGGAAAACTTTTCATTTCTTATTCTGAGAAATTGTATAGTAGGAAGCGAATACTTCCTACTACTACATTTTCAGCGAAATTGAAGCCCAGTCTATGATCTATCGACGCCTCTGGTGTCCTTGGATGAGCATTTGAACAAGCATCATGATTGCATTTCTCTCGCACGCAATTTCATTATAACAGAAGCCTCAATCAAACCAGTCATCATTATCAATTCATCATTCTCTCTTCATTTTGCCTATGTATGATTTAGAAAAAAATACACAAAGGGCTTATATGTGGTTAGATGGACACTCTATTCAAATGAATACCTAGAGGGTATATAGTTTTATAAGAGTACTTTTGAAATATTGCCAGTGGCTGGGTGAATTGATTCAATTTAATTCAAGATGATTGAAAGCACAGCTATGCCTACATTAACTGGAGACGTTTATACGGATTCATTCAATTTTAGCGCGAACAGTAGCGGCGACGAAACCAGCTTCCATCATTCTCTTGGAGAACTCCTAACCTTGATTGTTTCTGGAATTATTGGTGTCCTCCTAGTTGTTATTTTCAACGGACTTCATCTAATCGTTCTTAAAACTACAAAATCTCTCTTTACCACCAATCTCCAGCTTTGTCTTCGCGTTCTTGGTGTTGTCGACTTCATAGGAGGAACAATCTGCTACGCAAAGATTGTCCTGATCGCTATAGATGGATCTTTTTATTCGGATGTGACAAAGTGCAATATCGCTAGTGGTTTGATGTTTCCCTTTGTTGGAATGTCTAATATGATATTAATGTTGATCACCGTTGATCGATACATAGCGGTTACCCGCCCATTGCGATATCACGTCATCCTGACCGGAAGAAGAATCAAGGTATTGGTGGCAGCGGCGCTTATCGGTGGAGCTTTTCTTGGTGAGTTACCAATTATTCATTGGTCGTTTTTCGGTCTATGCCATCCGGACCAAAAAGATTTTGTAGTGCTTGTCAACAGAGCGCCAATCGTAGCAGTTTACTTCATTATACCCTTGGCGATTGTCATACTGACCACTGTCTTAAACGTGCACATACTCTTCATCTCACAATCGCATGAACATCGAGATAATGAAACACGTAAATGCTTCTCCGAACTAAAGTCACGTGCCGAACTACATTCACATGGTGAAGAAGAAGAACATTCACGTGATGAGGAAGAACGTGACGAAATCTGCGGCGCTCGGTCAACTCTCGATTCACTCCGTCAGCGCGGCTGCTTTGTGAAGCTGAATAAGGGCACCGTGACGATCTCAGTGGTTGTCGGTGCGAGCTATTTGGTCTGGACACCAGGATTTCTACTAACGGTGAATTTCGTTGGTGATATTCCAAAAATTGTATCATTTATCCTTTACATGATAATGTATTCAAATCACTGGCTGAACCCGGTTGTCCTCTTCATCATGAAGAAGCGCTATAGATTGGCAATCATTCGACTTTTAAAATAAAAAAAATTCAAAATAATTAAGGATAATCAAAGTTAGTGATCTGTGAACCGAACAATATAATTTTTGAGACATCATACTTTGATTATTTACCACGGTGACCGTCCTTTCTTTTAAAAAAAATTCAAGACAGTCATAACATCCTTAAAGTAATCAAGTATGTTTAGCTTTCAAGGGAAGAATGAGATAAGTTTTTCTCATTCTTGTTATGTCATTCTGGAAGAATATCATGAAGCAAATTCAAGCCCATGCTATTTTAACAAGATTAATTCAATGTCTTTTCATTTTGATGATTCCGAAATCCCCGTACATTAATTCGTATTCATAATCAACATTTCCCAATTGCTTTCAGACAATTCACAATGTAATTGCATGACCAGAACTCAACGTTATCTTTATATGTTTGACAAAACGTGAAAGAAGCTGATGCAAATTACACTATTAAAATTTACTTAAATCATAGAGTATCTAAAATCTACTGACATTTCAGGAAATTGCGCTAATTATTATTGAACAGTATATTTATTGAAAACCTGTATGGCAGCCAGTAGGCTGAATTGTACAAATTTTTTTACAAATAAAAGGAAATGCATTCAAGAAGAATAAACATAAATTACAACAACATAATCATGATGAGATATTCATTAAAAAAATTAATGATAAAGCAAATTGACAATGGTAAAGGTGATTGTGACTGCAGTTAAGTGATGGTATATTTCACCTCTGCTTATCTTAAGTACGTCCAAAGAAGAAAAAGGAGTGGATGAAGAAGAAGAAGATGAAGAAGGAGAAGAAGAAGAAGAAGAAGAAGGAGAAGGAAAAGAAGAAGAAGGAGGAGTAGGAAGAGGAGGAGGAGGAGAAGAAGAAGAGGAGGAGGAGGAGGAAGAGGAGGAGGAAGAAGAATAAGCAGGCGAAAGGATAAAAAAGAAGGTCACGGAGTCGGGTGAAATTAGCAATAGATAAAAGACATGAGAATGGAAGAATAAAGACCGAGCAAAGGGCGGACGAAAAGAAGATAGTGAGCGTATAAGTAGCTTTGTAGATTAGAATTTGTATATACCGTGCGTCTCAAAAAAAACTTTACACTTTTGAAATGGCTGCCAAATAAAAAATATATGATTCTGGGGGGAAAGGTTTATATGTATGGAAAGCTCATAGACTCAACTTTCATATGACACCAAAAAGTCCGAAAATAATTCATGCTTGGGTGAGCACTTCTCACTTTTGTAAAGGGTATGGAAATTAGGTTGCGCAGGAATGGGCCTTCCAATTTGTGAGAGGAAAGTCCTTTGCACTGTTAGAACGTTGATTAAAATTTTTAATCTTGTTGGTTAAAATTTTAATCAACCGAGGATTACCAGGTGAACCACACATTTGTAGGTTAAAACTTTAATCAACGGCCTGTTGATTAAAGTTTAACCTGTGGTTGATTAAAAGTTTTAATCATTTGTTGGTTAATCGTATTTCGCTCAACGTTGGTTAAATCGGTGTTGATTAAACTTAAACACATTGTTGGTTAAATGTTTAACCATTTGTTGGTTAGTTTTATTTTGTAGGTTAAATGTTTAACCATTTGTTGGTTAATCGTATTTTGCTCAACATTGGTTAAATTGGTGTTGATTAAACTAAAACAAATTGTTGGTTAAATGTTTAACCATTTGTTGGTTAGCCTCATTTGGTACGTGAGAAACTCTTTTCATATCTGTGACTGTTGTCTAGCTTAATCTTATAAAGAAATAGATCTACTGTGTGATCTTGCTTTCTAAGTTAAGCGGTTTGGGAAGTTCGACCTGCTCAGACCTGGACTAGACCTGACTAAGCCAGGCCCACCGGCCGTAGACTACACCTACGCCTACATTGATGCTATATCTTTTTTCCCCTTCAAGTTCTAGTTCTAGTTGCAGTTTTTGTCGTATTGACCTGTCCGCGAAATATGGACATCCGCGAAGGTGAACACACCGCCATACCGCCGGCGTCGCCTCCTAGCTACCGTAGGCGTAGTCAGTAGATCTACCAGTGGGCCTGGCTTAGCCAGGTCTAGTCCAGATCGAGCAGGTCGAACTAGCTCCCAAGCCGTTTTAATTAGAAAGAAAGATCACACTATAGATCTATTTCTTCCCAAGATTAAGCTAGACAACAATCACAGATATGAAAAGAGTTTCTCACCTTCAAACACGCTGACAAGCTCTTTGAAAATCCCCAATCATTCAGCGACTTGAATGACAACGCCTTCCATTTTTATCGCAAACAATTTCTGCGATAGATATGCGCGCAGCAAATTTGTTCCAAATCCATGCGCTGTTCAGTCACGCGATCGGCATTTTAATCAACTTTGATTAAAGTTTAACCAACAAAAAGATAAAGTGTCTCGACAGTTAGCACTATCATTTTGGCGGGAAAGCCGAGAACACTGTTTTTAATCAATGTTGGTTACAAAGTAGCCAACAAGATTAAAAACAATGATTTTAATCAACAATATTTTTAACCCACGCAAGATTAAAAGTCATTTTTAAGCAACACTCATTTTATAACCAATGTTGAGCGATTTTTAATCAACAATTTTTTAATCCGTATTTTTTTAATACATGTTTTAACAGTGTGGAGCTTACGGAATTGAGGATGATATGAAAAATTTATGATCAATTGTGATGAGTTTGGGTTTGCTGAGTGAAATTTGTGGTTTATGGGATTATATTTTTATGCATGAGTGAACAGGAATTGCATTTATTATTGTAGCATTGTAACTTTCCCTGGTAGACTCAGTGGTGTGTTCATGGGAGTCAGGATGGGGTGATGGTACATGGTGCAGGGGAGGTGAGATGTAGGGTAGGACTTTGTTGGGTAGATGGAATAAGGGTCAAGAGGACATGTATGCCACTACCCCCCCCCCCCCTCTCTCTATCTCTCTCTCTCTCTCTTCCTGGGTGTGCTTGTGCATATCTTGACAATTCATATTCGTTGGTTTCCACTCCAAAATATCCAGACCACCTTTCCTTATCCCGAATTCTACCTACATTTCCCAAATTGGACTGGTTGCTATTACCCATTGACACCTGAAGTCAATCACAATCTATCAGTCAATCAGTCAGTACCGTAAATTACCAATCAACATTCAGCTATCAATCACTTAATCAACAATGTATCAGTCAATCAATCGGTCAATCAAGTAATCAAGCATTCAATCACCATTCAGCTATTTCAATCAGCTAATTATTCAATAAATCAATCATAATTAATCAATAACGCAGTAAGTCACTCAATCAATCAACCCCATCCTGACTCCCATGAACACACCACTGAGTCTACCAGGAAAAGTTACAATGCTACAATAATAAATGCAATTCCTGTTCACTCATGCATAAAATTTTGATTTAATAAACCATAAAATTCACTCAGCAAACCCAAACTGATCGCAATTGATCATGAATTTATCATATCACCCTCAATTTTGTAAGCTCCAAAGGACTCACCTCTCACAAATTGGAAGGCTAATTCCTGTGCAACCTAATTTTCATACCCTTTACAAAAGTGAGCAGTGCTCACCCAAGCATGAATTATTTTCGGACTTTTTGGTGTCATATGAAAGTTGAGTCCATGAGCTATCTATACATATAAACCTTTTTCCCCAGAATTATATTTTTTTATTTGGCAGCCATTTCAAAAGTGTAAAGTTTTTTTTTTGAGACGCACGGTATACGGATATTTTGTCAAAATGTGATAATCACCATTATATTTCATAATGATATAATAAAAATGCTAATTAAAGTTCTGTTGAAAGCATTAGTTAATGGAACATACAATTAACGAACATAACAAATAGATTATTTTAAGAGCACAATTTATAGAGAAGCAAGAATCTTAGCATCATATCTATATCTGTGAGCAAATCTCATGGTCTGGGCAGGGAAATGTAATGAGTATGGAAGAGAGGATGAGGAGAGAGAAAAACAAGATGAGAAAGGGACAGAGATATAAAGCAAAAGAGAGGATGAAGGAGAGAGAGAGAGAGAGAGAGAGAGCTCGAATATATAATATAAAAACACTAGACAGTCTATAAAGTCTAACAATGGATCTTCATTCTCATGACATGACACATACTGACATTCAACATCATATTATTAGCACGAAACCATGTGCTTAGTTCTTGGAGGCTGCTTTGCACTTCACTGGCCGCACTCCGTGTCCTCGCCTCAACTAATAAGGTCATGTCATCAATACATTTCCAATGCTCCAATCTAGACGATGCTAAAGCATCGTTGATATTCTTTCTAGTTCTATATCTACTTCAAAGTAATTTGTTGACCTGTGTAAAGGTTTACAACCAATCTTTTTGAAAATACATGTTAAAATATCATTCAAAATGGTGATTAGAAGCAAGATTACCTGTAAAAAAGTTATAAAATTTCTTACATATATTAACCACGGTATGATGGTTTATACTGCGGGTAGAAATGACATAATTCTTAATTATCTTTTTTTTAAATATATAATTTTTCACTTGCTAAGCAAATGAAAATAAACACAAATTTACAGTGGCAACCCCTTGCCGTATCTCGCGAGCTCCTCTCCCATTTGCTCAGTATAGGAAATCTCATAAATTTTTATTTTCTTAGTTTTTAATGAAGGAATAGATTCGTTTCAAACAGGTTTTGTGTACAACATATGAGCAATAATTATATCTAAGGAACATGTATGATTAGAGAAAATTGAAATTAATGATTTTTGGGTACAGGGCAAATGGGAGAGGAACTCGCAAGATATGTCACGCAGTTGCCAATTTGTGTTTGATTGATTACAACTGAAAAACAAATTCATAACTTTCTTATATCTTATCGTATTTCGTCAAACCTTCACTGATCAGTTTCTAATATTTTCTGCTTCTTTTAAAACCAACTTGTGATCAGGGTGGAATTCCACTTTAATTATTCATTCTTTATCGGCCACGATATTACCCCCTTTTCAAACCTCATAGACATGAAAATGCAAATGGAGGATGGAATTTGACTTTTAGAGTCTAAACCTTGCTTTGTAAAGGTGGTAAATACAATATTGTTTGCTCAGCTATTTATCGATGCTGTTTTTCTATTCTCCTACTTTCATGCGTTAAACATGTTAAACCGATAATTAAAAGTATACAATCGATGTGATTGATTCTAAATTACTTATATGAATTATTGCGGTCGGGGAAGGAGAATGCGCTCACTGAATTGTCGGACAAGCCGATATTTGGGCTCATATGTTCCATGCTCCATTCGTTTGTTCAACCAAATGGGTTGAGGGGCATGTGAGCCCGAGTATCGGTTTGGCGTGGTTTTCCTTCCTTCCTTTCACACTACAATTATAATGCATACTTTTTGATGTTCTATACCCTTTACATCTCTTTAAATGTGCAATATTAGAATATAAGAATATTTCTATTTTGTTTATCTTTTTATTTTGACGGTTCTTTTATGATTGTAAACACAACGATATAGTTTCTCATACTTTCAAACCAGTTTTATCAGTTAATTTGTCTTTTTTTGTAATTGTGCATATAAACTGAACAGTGCCCTTTATTTCATTTTTAAATGTATATTAACTTTTTAGATGTATATATATATATATATATATATATATATATATATATATATATATATATTATGTATTTTTACAATGTGTGACCAAAACAAATTTCCATGTATTCTTGTGAATCTGGATGAATAAAAGAATTGAATTGAATTGAACATGGTGAAGTTTGAAGTTTATTTATCTCCGTTTTATCAAGCACGGCTCTTCAATTGGTCATGGCACACGGCTGGACTGGTAGACCTATGCCCTCTCATAATAAACATAGGATTTCTGCAATTTACAAATGGCAAATAGATTGTTCCAATAATAACACATCAGACATACCAAAATGCATACGACTGGTACGTTTACCCTCCATCCTACTGAAAAAGGGATGTCAAAGAAATGATAGGGATGCATTTATGTATCACCAGATGGTGCTTAAAAACCTGAATGGTTATTATCTGGAACAATCTGCTCTGTCACCATGTGACCTTGTTCATAATTCGTTACAGACTCATTATACATATTTAAAAAATTATCACATACTAACTGGGGAGCGTTTCATCAAGTGTTTTTTCAGTGATTTTTACCTACAACTGTTATAAGCTACTGAAATCCTTGCATCTGATTGGCTGAGAGCAAATTTGTCGGGAAAAATCACTGACAAAACACTTGATGAAACGCTCCCCCGAAATAACCGAAATCGTATGGGAGCTTCCTCAATATTACCAGTATACCAATGAATCATCAGGTTTCATTGGCTCTCTACAAGTGAATACAACTATAGTTGCAGTCAGTGTAAAATAAATCCCCTCTTTTTGCCCTTCTTCATCGTTCGTTTCTTTTGCTTTACCACAATGCATATTTGATACGACACTATTTGAGATTATGAAAGTAACTATGTATAATGGCATAGTCATCATAATGCTTTATTCCATAACTATCGATTGTATATCAATGTCTCCTTGCAAAAGTGTGTCCAGTCTTGCATCTCCCCGGTATACATCTCCTTCCCTCAGATGCTATTTTCAATCCCTGCCCGCAATTTAAGAGAATCTCCTCCACCCCTACCTATTCGCAGTATGCATTCTACAAAAATAATTTAGAACGTGAAATAAATCCGAAGGGCATATGCAACACAAGTGTTTTTTTCCTTCATTTAATTATGTTGTACATTAAAGTGATTTGGTAACTTTGTAGAGGCTTGATAAAATCTGAGCTGCCTGGCCTTACATGCTTTCATTGTATGCAATATGGTGTAAAAATGAAGCCCAGGGGGAAAAAAAAAACCCACTTCAAAATCATCATGTGCTTCACAAAAGTAAACATATGCAAGTGACCGGAAATGCCAGACTCATTTCCCCCATAGACTCAGTGTTAGCCTAAAGCGTATTGCCATACGCTTTCGTAAATGGGAGTATTCAGTCATAGATATCTTAATAATAGCTTTATATATTCGAAAACCTTTCTATGCCTGGCTATTTATTTATCCTTTTGAACATCATTACACAAGACAGATAACAAAATTCAACAATTTATTAAATCAAGCCTCCACAAAGTTACCGAATCCCTTTAAGCCCATAAAGACAGGATGTGGGAATAAATAATTGTGAGAGGAAGCGGATGTGTGAAATATGGGTGAAAGAAAGGTGAAACCATTTTAATATCTACTGCAGTAACTGCACTATTATCTATAGCAAAATTGGATGATAATGTATACAGACAATAACTATAGACAATATACTGCATTTCAATTCTGACAGAGCATGAGTACATATGACACTATTTAAGATTATGTAAAGAGGTGATAGAGGAGGGTACTTACAGTTTGATATTTTCGAAGTCCATAAATATTTCATTCATATAAGAAAGCACAAAGAGGGTGACTTGCGAGAAGAATAGGAGGCAAGGAAAGGTTGGGGATTTTAAATGGTATGTCCTTGCTATTGTATTTTACAACTGCAGGATTACATCGAATAATTTCACAATAGTTTCTGAAAACGCTCTATTTAAGTAAACTTTCACTACGAATACACAAGATTGGCTTCAAGGAAGTATTTTCAACTTGTTAAAGGAATATGATGAGATATTGAAGTATACGAGCTGGATAAAGCGAAAGTGAAATCTGATTAAAAAAACTGGGATATCTTAATCACAAGATGAGACAAGGATGACAGGAAGTCAATCGGGTTATCACATGATATACTCTATGCCTCTTTCAAGTGTCTGACATAGCGCACGTGATGCATTATTTCATATGATTAAATAAAAAATATAACATCAACTGCCCAAAACGTAAAGGTTACTAATAAACAGATGTGTAACATTATGATATAACTATATGTAATGCTTATTGTGATGGTTTTGTGTGAAAGAGAGAGAGAGAGAGAGAGAGAGAGAGAGATGGTGTGTGTGTGTGTGGGTGTGAGCGTGTGTGGGTGGGTGTGTGTGTATGTGTGGAATCAAAATAAAGACCATTTTAAAAAAAGTGTGTGTGTGGGGGTGTTTTTTTTTGTTTTTGTTTTTTTAACGGATATGCAGGTTCACTATGTATTTTTGTTCAAAATTTTTGGAGATTAGCAAAACTATACATTTTTTGAATCGGTAGAACATGGGGAATCCAAAATTGATGTTGGCATTTTCACAAAACCCTGACCGAGCAGCCATTTTGGATTTTCAAAAAGGCCGCCATATTCAATTAGTATTGAACGCGTTTGAAGATATTTTTGTTACAGAACCTCATTCTATCATTTTTGTGGTAGCATATTAAAGGGCATTAAATTCTCTACAACGTGATATCACATTCGCTGAGTTTGGTGATGATTTGTATAACAATTCTGGGCTGAAAATACGATTTTTATCATTTTTTTTCTTCAAAAATATGAATTGTTTCAACATACATTTTTCTCCATATTTCAAAAGTACATTCCAATTTTACAGAAAAGCATCCATATATAAGGTCAATATCATATGAAAATTACAAGTTCATTGCTTATCGAACAAAAAAAGTTATAGTACTCTAAAGTTAACACTTTGACATTTGCTATAACAAAGAAATAATGCCAAGGGCTGCCTTCTAGTCAGGTTCACTCTGTATTTTTGTTCAAAATTTTTGGAGATTAGCAAAACTATACATTTTCGGAATTGTTAGAGCATGGTGGCCATTTTGGATTTTCAAAATGGCCGCTATGAAATACATAATTTGCCTTATCTCGGCTTCTTTTAAAGGTATAAACGTAATGAAATGTGCCAATCCTACTATTTATGGGTGCAGAAAACTAATGGTGACATCGCTAGACATCTTCTTCTAACGCTTCCTCGCATATGGAGGCCATTTTGGATTTTCAAAATGGCATACGTGTAATGTTGCCTTATCTCTGCTTCTGGTCAACCTAGGAACTTAGCAAAAATATGCTAATCCTACGTTTTCTTGGTCGATAAAACAATTGGTGACATAATTAGACTTTTAATCTTAATTGCGTCATCGCACACGGCGGCCATTTTGTATTTTTTAGAATGGCATATATATATATATATATATATATATATATATTACAGTCAACCTAGCAACTGAACAAAATATGCTAATGCAGTGTACTTTGTTTCCTGGGTCAAGAAAACCATTAGTGACATAATTAAACTTCCAATCTCAACGCTTCATTGGACATGGTGGCCATTTTTAATTTTCAAAGTGGCCACCACAAATACATTTTTTCCCCTACCTCGGCTTCTTTTCAACGTGGAAACTGAATAAAATATGCTAATCCTGCGTTTCTTGGGTCGAGAAAACAATCTGTGACATTACTAGACTTCTACTCCCAACGCTTCATCGCATATGACGGCCATTTTGGATTTTTTAAATTGGCCGCCATGAAATATTACATTGACCTATCTCTGCTTCAAGGCAACCTAGAAACTTATTGGAATATTCTAATACTTTGTTTCCAGGGTCAGGGAAAACATTGGTGACGTCATTAGACTTCCCATCTCAACGCTTCATGTGGCTTCCATCTTGGATTTTCAAAATGACCGACATAACATGCATATCTTGCCCTTTCTCTATGGTCAACATAAAAACTACATGAAATATGATAAGCTTATGTTTCCTTGATAAGGGAAATATTTGGTGCTATCACAAACTTATAATCTTGAGTCTTCCTTCACTTTAAGCCTTGGGGGCGGCTAGGGGCCCTCAGACAAATTTCACTGCGTCTTTAAACTGAAACTGTGCCACGTTCTGGCCTTTGTCCTTGAAGTCTTGCCCATATTTTGACACCAAGCTTAGAAAAATTATATGAGTCTTGCTATATTTTGGTTTCTAATTTTCTTCTCTTCAGGCAAGAATTCATATTTTTGTACAATTTGAATGAAAAACAGCAGTTTGATTTTATTTCTTTGTAGATCATTTGTAATTTCTTCTTCTTTTATTATCCCTTTTTCTATCTGAATGCTGATTTAGAAAAAAAAGACTCTCTAATAACAGAACTATAAAGCAAGAAATATGGTTGAAAAGCAATTGAATGCACACGAAATAAAGTACTTTTAATGACTTTTGTTTTTCGGTCTACGAACTTTCCCATCGACTATCATCACTGGTCAATCTCTACCCCCCCCCCCCCCCCCCCCACTCCCCGGGATAACTACCCCCTAAATTAAATACCAACTGCAGTTCTTTAGCTGTATTATTGTAACCTACTACTCAGTTATACTGTATCAAACTAGAGATAGACTTCCTGTTCGATATATGTCTATATGTATAGCCTATATGTCGTGTAGTATGTCGACAAGCACGTGCAAACTAAATAGATGTATTTTAAAGACGTTTTAGGGTACTCCAATTAGGCTAATCTAAATTTATTACAATTGTATACATGTAGGATCACGCCATTACAGCACAGACGGCTCACAACCTTTAAAATGCTCATTTCCTACATTTCATATTGTTTTTCCTCTTTATTTACTTTCAGCTCTGCTTTTTAAAGTAGATAGTAAAGCGTAATATCATAAATAAGGAGAAATAAAGATATATAAATAGAATAAGAAATACTGCGTTTTAAATACTCTGTACAAAAACAGAGAAAAAATATCGAAAGGTCACATTTCTTTGCTTTCAGTTCTGCTATTTGAGGTAAATAGTAAAGCTTAAGTAAGACAATTTTTTAAAAAATCAGATAAACAGTTGTAGCAAAAAATATTGTGTTAAACCGCTTTTTACTCAAAACAGAAAAAGTCTCAAAAGTCACCGAAGTTTAGAAGGATCTTTCGTCATGTTCGTGGCAAAAGATTTTTACAATGCTGAAATGAAGAAGTCAAAATTTAGAGAGGCGTGAAATGCGCTGATTGAGACCAACCGATGAACTTTGTCTACAACTGAGCGGGGGGGGGGGGGGGGGGGGGGAGGGGGGTGCTGACGCCTCTTGCCTGAATGTAAACTTTACTTTACCTTACTTTACTCCCCACCTCGTACATTTGTCGTAAGACTATGTTCGTTTTAATATTGAAAGTACTTGGAAATGTTACAGGGGACCCAATTTTGGGTATCAGCCAGACTTGGATTGATGTTAAAGACTGTTTGGTATCAATATGTTCAGGGGACCTCCCTGTACATGTTTTAGATTGTAAATCTTGTCTATCACGTGAATACAGGTCCCATGTTATTTCACTGATGGCCTGAATTGCTTCCTTGTATACCAATAATACTTGTAGGCAATGTTTTATGTTAAACTTTAGAGGGGAAGGGGGTGGGAAGAAGGGTAAGGCATTGGCAGATATTTTTCCAGTAACCATGAGATTTTAAATGATTTGTCAAGGCTCATTAATTTTCTTACCATTATTCAAAGTACTTTATGAATATTTCTTTAGACCAATTTGTCTCGTTTTAAAAGCAGAAAAGGGGGGGGGGAGGCATGGACATGTAGGGGGGGGTGCAAGTTCTGTACCCTATCATCTAGTAGTGTTGGAGTGTGAATCATGATTATCACTTGAAATCAGGTTTCCTCATATATATTATTGGACAGATAGCCTAATAATTGGTTTCTCAACACACATCATCGGTTATTAGGCACATTTGTGTCATAGCAACTGGAACTAAAAAACAATTGTATATCACTAAAATATGATCGTACTGAATCATCTGACATCACACTTCCTATTAAAATATTCATCTGCATGACAATAGCATGTTCTACCGAAATAATCCATTTCACGTCTCCCAATGTTATCATTGTCAGGGAGAAGGCAGCACTTAGTAACCAAGTTTGTTATCGATTCTCTACTTTAGCTTATATCAAAGTGTCAACTTGAGAGCGCTATAACTGTTTTGTTTGATAAGCAATGAACTTGTAATGTTTATGTGATATTAACCGTACATCTGGGCAGTTTTCTGAAAAGTCTGAACTAATTAGTGAAAACAGCTGTTGAAATAATGAGAAAAACGTATTTTGAAGAAATTTATATTTGTAAAAAAAAATATGTAAACAATCACATCCTTGGCCAAGAATGTATCGCAACTCATCACCAAACCCATCATGTTGTAGAAAATTTAATGCCCTTTAATATGATGATAATACATGGTAAGATGAGGTTCTGTTAAAAAAATATCTTCAAATTTGTTCAATATGAGTTACACATAGCGGCCATTTTGAAAATCCAAAATGGCCGCTTTGCCGGTGATTTGTGCAAATGCCAACATCGATTTTTGAATTTCCTATGTTCTAACGATTATAAAAATTTATAGTTTTGCTAATCTCCAAAAATTTGAACGAAAGCCCATTTTCTTACATAGTGAACCAGACTAGGACGTGTATCAATCAGAATAATACGTCTGGGGATCGATCTTGAACGTTACCATCCGAAAGAGGTGACTCAGTCTCGAACTAAGGTCTGTCTGAATAAGTTTGTAGGCGAACGTACCGCTAGACCAACTCACATCTTCCAACGAGATGTGAGAACTTGTTTGAGACTAACCGGGAGTGTCTTTGATGGACCAGTTACATATTAATTCCAAGAGTGAATCACCGCTCTAAATCCAGGCTCACACGAGGCGTCATTTCGATGGGGTCAGTATCTGTGTTAATCAAGCTTGTGAAGGCTATTCACTTATACTGCAGTATTCAGATGTATTGTTTGCACTGTTCATTTGGCAATCACTTTTCAAACAATATTACTCGTTTATGACGCGCCATAGACCATACAATCAATGGTGTGGTCCTATATAATGCTAGGTTTACATTATGTTCCCGGAGGCCACGGCAGTCACGTTTCAGGCCACCGTGGACAAGACGGGATGGACGTGAGACAACGCGGGGCAAAAGTGACAGGCCGTGATTGCCGTGGATTGCCAGATTTTTAAACTCTCAAAAATTACGGTCATGGCAGTCACGGTGCGGATGAGAAACCTAATAGGCCGTCGTAAAACTTGGAGGCGGTCCGTAGTAGGACAGGAAGCATTTGTATTCCCGGGCATCTCACGGTCCTTTCACGTTTTGTCACTTTGTATTAGCAGTGGGTGGGTCAGCCAACTCAGCTGGCAGGGAAATGACTCATATTTCTGTTTTTTGTTTTTTGTTTTGTTTTGTTTTGTTTTGTTTTGTTTTGTTTTGTTTTGTTTTGTTTTTTTTTGGGGGGGGGAGCATAACCCACAACCCCTACTGCTAACTTCGACAACCAAGGAAATTTCACCCCCTCTTTAAAAATAACTAGATATTTAAACTGCACACCATGCATAGGTCTAGTAGACCTGGAATGATTTCCGATTTGCCCTTTGCCAACCACTCACTTTCAAACGGTATTTCTAAGACATAATTGCAAGCTGACACCGAGCTGTAACTCTAGACCGCAAAGTGATCACGACGGAGTGCCTTCTTAGAAGCGACCATATGGCATTCTTGTAGACCACTGATCACAGACGTATGCATTATACATGTAGTCCTTTATAGTCTTGAAGCGATTTGGTAACTTTGTAGAGGCTTGATAAAATCTGAGCTGCCTGGCCTTACATGCTATTAGTGTATGTAATATGGTGTAAAAATGAAGCCTAGGAAAAAAAAAGCACTTCAAAATCATCATGTGCTTCACAAAAGTAAATATATGCAAGTGACCGGAAATGCCAGACTCATTTCCCCCATAGACTCAGTGTTAGCCTGAAGCGTATGGCCATACGCTTTCGTAAATGGGAGTATTCAGTCATAGATATCTTACTAATAGCATTACATATTTGAAAACCTTTCTATGCCTGCAGCTGGCTATCTATATATCCTTCTGAACATCATTATACAAGACAGATATCTGAATTCAATAATTTAAATCAAGCCTCCACAAAGTTACCGAATCCCTTTAAACATGAGGTAGATTCGTGTTGTATGAATCAAGACAATTCGACCAGAACTGGTCATTGGAACTACTGAAAGAAAACCTTTCAATGCTCTGCATATAGCCTGTCCACTGAGTTGTACAGTCGCTGATGGTTGTGTATTCAGCTGATAGACATACTGATACTGATCCTTAATAATTATTTGACGGAATACTTTTTCGCAATGTAAGAACTTGTCTTTTAAGAACAGGAATGTTATAATGTACGAGCTCTTTTTACTCTTTTTATTAAAAAAATCTCAGGAAATATAACTACTTCTTTTAAAACATCGGCCACGACAGACGAGGCGGGATCGAAATGAATAATACTATAGACATGACAGAACAGCTACAACGACTACCAACGGTGACAGGAGTCTGACAGTTTCGTCGTTGTTATCTTCACGGAGTGTCTAGGATTGTTCCTTGCAGTGATACTGAATGCTTTCCACCTGATTGTTCTAACCTTCAGCAATGCTATATTCACTGGGAATCTGCGATGGTGTCTTCCTGTTTTGGAAATCATTGACATTTGTGAAGGATCTATCTGTTACGGAATGCAGATTTTGTTTTACTTTAAGAAATCAATCATAATGTATTCGATGTGGATATGTAATGTAGCTGCGGGAGCCTGTGTAAAAATGGTTCTTTTTTCTCAATTCACACTCTTTATGATTACCAACGACCGATACATCGCTGTGACCCGCCCTCTCAAATACTACAACATTTTATCTCCGAGGAGAATCCGAATTTTCTTTTTATTGGCTATCACGTTTGCAGTTTCGTTGGCCACAGCACGATCTATTCATAGTGCACGTATTGGTCAATGTGATTTTGACGGATTTCAACTGTTTAAACAGCAATTTATGGCGATATACCAAATGACACCTTTATCTTTGGTGATTCTAACAACTGTTCTCAAATTACATGTATTACGTATTGCTTTAGCGCAGTGGAGGCGTGACAAAATTGTTCGCCAATCGGTCATGGCCTTGCTATCACGTAGTTCGATTGACGTGCATGACATGGAACAAAATAGTTTCTCCGAGAGGTGTAAAAGTGCGATAACAATTTCAGCTGTTGTTGGAGCCAGTTATCTCGTGTGGATGCCTTACCTTATTATAACAGTAATCATAATCAACACCCCCCCCCCCCCCCCCCGACTGACACTTTTATTCCCTTGGTAGGATTTTAATGTACTGGTCGCTTTTAATACGCAACTTTTTGGTTAAACCCACTTGTGTTTAGTCTAGTGAGTACAAATTACAGGAACACAGTTGTACTTCTTATCCGCAAGATTAGACGATATCAGCGAAATCTGCCCTGTACCAGTATAGATAGAGAACATCGTTGGTAGCCCTGCAAAGTGAAATTGTCGTACATCGCGGGCAGACAAGAATTTGATATAGACCTGTGTACCACAACGAGACATTTGGGAATAGAGTGGCCATCTCTAAATGACATTAAAATCTAATCAAAACTAAAGGGGAATGAAACCCTGGGGGAAAATCCATTTCAATAAAAAGAGAGGACAGAGAGAAGTAATTTAAAGAAAGTTCCATCGAAATCGGTTAAGAAATGAGAAAGTTATGAAAGTTTGAAAAGTCTCAATTTACTTTCTATGGCGATCCTCAAATTGGCAATGTTGCTTCAAAGTGACAGGTAGAGTAGGACAACTCTCCATGTGGTTTCTACACAAAATCTCATATTTTCTCCATTATCTCTAAAAATAATGCTTGTCTTTTTGTGAACTCAACATAATATTGTGTCAAGTACATTTCTCCATGATATTTCTTGAGCTGAGAAGGAGACAAGCATCATTTTTAGAGATAATGGAGAAAATATGAAATTTTGTGTAGAAAACACATGGAGAGTAAATGTTGTCCTACTCTACCTGTCACTTTGAAGCAACATTGCCAATGTGAGGATCGCCATAGATAGTAAATTGAGACTTTTCAAACTTTCATAACTTTCTCATTTCTTAACCGATTTCGATGGAACTTTCTTTAAATTACTTCTCTCTGTCCTCTCTTTTTATTGAAATGGATTTTCCCCAGGGTTTCATTCCCCTTTAGTTTTGATTAGATTTTAATGTCATTTAGAGATGGCCAATTTGAGGATCGCCATAGATAGTAAATTGAGACTTTTCAAACTTTCATAACTTTCTCATTTCTTAACCGATTTTGATGGAACTTTTAAAAAAATTGCTTCTCTCTATCCTCTCTTTTCATTAAAATCATTTCCCCCTAGAGTTTCATTCTCCTTTAATGATGCCCCCTCCTGATCCATGCAGGAACTCGTGAGGAGACGTACTCCCTTCTAACGCACATCAGGCCACGACTTGTGGGTAAAATGACATTTGAGTCATTTTGTTGATATGGGCATTTCATGACGTTATCTATTTCTGCTTCTCTCCATATATTTGCAAAAATTGATAATCAAGTAGTTACACCTCTGTTTTTATTTCTTGATGATCAATAAATTGTTGTAATGCATTTATCTCTTTAATTCTGTTTTCCCCCCAAATTTTGATGGATATTGTGAAATAAGCTTACCGTGTTTTTTCTACCTGATTTGTAATGAATTATGCATTTAATTATCACATCGTAACTTTTTTATCTTGAAATAAGATAGTAGTAGTAGTAGTAGTAGTAGTAGTAGTAGTAGTAGTAGTGATAATAATAATATAATAATAATAATAATAATAATAATAATAATAATAATAATGATAATAATAATAATAATAATAGTGGGTTCTTTTATATAGCGCACGTGTCTGTCAGTCTTGACACTCCACAATTATTACAACAGCTGATGTTTAGTTAAAAATCAATATTACTTACTATCCCAAATAGTTCAACGAAAGACTCATTTTGATTTATTCATACCTGGTCATTATTGTAGTTTAAATTGATAATTACTAATGTCGAATATTGTTATTGTATATTCACATTTACTATGTATTTCTTTTTAATGTAAAAAAATCTTTCTTCAGCTTTTAGCTGTAATGATTTTTATATTCAATAAACCGTCAATTCAGTTTTATTTAATAGTATTCAAAGACTAAAGTGAATTTATTTAAGATTCATTCCTTTTCTGAAAATTTATTTGAGTTTTGTATTAGTATTGGTGTTAACATTTTTTCGTAAACCAAGTGATGTGAACCGAATTGTAAAAACCATATATACCCAGCACAAAAAGTAAGGAAACTCGACTTTGATCGATTATATGTCTTTAAAATGAAAACAATATAGGTCGTATTGAGTATCATTTTAAAGAGTGGATAATTCCTTATCAAACCATAACATACTTGATATGATTTGCTAAATGGTGCGTGTGCAGGCGGTGTAAATGAGGGAAAGGGTCAAACAGGAAATGTTGCAAAATAGGCGATAATTTGGCTTTGGGTATACTTGATGATGTTCATACAAATTGTTTGAGGATTCGAATTCTGTCGTATTGGGTATCATCTTAAAGCTTGGATAATTCCATATCAAACCATAACATACTTGATATGATTTGTTGAATGGGGCGTGTGCAGGGGGCGTAAATGAGGGGAAGGTTAAAAAAGGAAATGATGCAAAATGAGCGCTATTTTGACTTTGGGTATACTTGATGATGTTCATACAAATTGTTTGGTGATTTGAATTCACAATCATTCGCCAAGTAAACCTCAATTTCAAAAGACATCTGAACATTGCAAACACTGAAGGGGTTATTTTTATGGCAGATCTTGATAGGGCCCCGTGCCATAGGGCAGATTGAAGCTCACTCCCTCACTCACAAGGCATTTAACAAAATTGATGAAATAGAGCAAGGAATTTTTAACGATGAGAATGTCCTTGCAGACCCCACGAATCCAATCATTAACACAAGAAAGAAAAGTGTCTCCGTTGTGTTATTGTGTTCAGATGACTTTGAATACCTTTAAGTACATTGCAAAGAATTAAAAAAAAAAAGAAGAAGAATGAAACCTCTATGACGCCAGTCATGCCATAAAACCATAAAACCATAAAAACCACACAAAAGCAATCTTTCATTGATCAACTAAAAAAAGATCAATCCTTTTTATCAATCAGAGACCGAGGATCAGCCACCTATCGACCGAACCACGAAACCCTGACATCTGCTGATTTTTTTTTTGTGTGTGTGTATAAGTCACCTTCGATCCGTCCATTAGTTTTCAATATTCGACACATAGGTCGTGGTGCTGTGGTTGAGTTGTTGCAAATTTTCGATTTCTGAACTGTTAAAACTAGCTTCGTTCCAAAAAGATGGATCTTCTTGGGTTAGAACATTATGGAATTAAATGCATGCCATAAAAAAGTCTCGCCCCCAGTCAGGTTGTCATCGATCGTTCGTGACGGTCGAGTAGCCATTCCCTGTATTGAAGTCATCTTGGCTTATTGGCTTCAACAGTATGGATGCCAGTGGATATCTGTTCTAACAATTATCCGGAAAGCCATATCGATTGCTGATTAAAATTATTGCAGTTTCAATTCGATTATCCAAAGTCCTATCATCACAAAATCTAGTATCATAATTATCTGATTATAAGAGAGGAAGACATTGCCTTTTTCATAATACGTGTGTGATTATTTTTATTTGATAAAAGATCGTGAAAGTACCAGAGCGAGAATTAGAGGGACACAGAGAGGCAGAGAATGAGAAAGTGTGAAGAAAAGGAAAGAGAAAGAGATCGAGAGAAAGAGAAGAAGAGAGAGAAAGAGTCAGGGCAAAAAGAGAAGCAAAGAGAGAGAGAGAGAGAGAAAAAAAGAGAGAGCGCGCGACTATGAGAGCGAAAGTGATAGTCGTACAGGGAGGCAGAGAATGAGGATGTGGAGAGAATGGGGGGGGGGGGGTAGAGAGAGAAAGAGAGAATAGAGACAGAGAAGTAGAGACGGATGTATGACATTTGCTCCGGCGACAATTGCTCCTGCGACAAATGCTCCTAAAAATACGACACTTGCTCCGCGACAATTGCTCTGACGACATTAGCTCCTGCGATAATTGCTCCTGCGACAATTGCTCCTGCGACATTTGCTCCGTCGACATTTGCTCCGTCGTTAAAAATGAATATATGCGACAATTGCTCCGCCGACATTTGCTCCAAAAAATCGATTATTGCTCCGTCGATAAAAATGAATATGCGACAATTGCTCCGCGACAGTAAATTCGGTAGATAGAAATAAATATGCGACATTTGCTCCTCGACAATTGCTCCGCGACAATAAACTCGGTATAGATAAAAATGAATATGCGACATTTGCTCCTCGACAATTGCTCCGCCGACATTAGCTCCGTCGAAATACATGTATGTCGAGACAATTACTACCGTACCTCTAACTGCTTATCTCTGTATATTGAGCGCCTCACAGGCAGCACTTTTACTTGCTCTCCTGGTATCTGTTTAATTAGAGTGTTTAGGAGATCATTACTGTTTATCTTTTGTGACATCTTGTGTATCATAACATACTGACCTTGCAAGACAATTTTGGTAAGGTGTTATGCTCTAGTTTTGTTGTAGTTATATGATTAATTTTTTGGTACTTGTCAGTTCAGTCTTGCTTGGTTTGCTCTGCCCATGGCTTCCATGTATTATATGTACAACTACACTATTGAGAAGCTTTGGACTTATACCAGAGCACTTTTATTGTGTCTAGCACTGATAATCCTATTTCAATGTTATTCATGGCCAAGTGAACCCATTCATCCATTGTTCTCAGTGGACACCAATATAATGGGTCTGACAAGATCAGAGCTTCTTGAATTGAACTGTGATTTGAAGCTGCCTCATGATGTATGGACACACATCAAGGAATTGGGCATCTACAGGAAGCCTGCTACACGGCGTGGAACAAGAGGTGGTAGGAGGAAGAGCAAGAAGAGTGATGGACTTTCTACACCTACTGGCAGTCCTCGAAGCGATTCACATGGACAGACGACCCTGAAAGCATGTCTTTGGAATAGTCAGTCAATCCGCAACAAGAGCGACTTACTGTGTGATTCAATTATCGATAACAACTATGACATCACCTTCATAACGGAGACTTGGCTCAAGGAGGATGACCGGGTCATCCTTGGTGAGATTTGTCCACCTGGTTTCTCCGCTCTCAGTCTTCCGCGAAAAACTTCACGTAGGGGTGGAGGGATCGCTGCAGTATATGACAGCAGTCTAAAGCTGAAGGACTGTTCCGATACTCTCCCGCAAGCTAGCTCATTTGAATTTGCTTTATTTAGAAACCCCAACGTAAACTTCCTGGTTATCTACAGACCTCCTTCTGGCTCAGTGCCATCTTCTACGTTTTTTGAGGAATTCGAGGAGGTCCTCAGCTGTGCCGATTTGCTGCCGAACAGACTGGTGGTCATGGGGGATTTTAACTTCCATATGGACTGTCCTAGTAAGCCGGAGGTGAGAAATATGAACTCGTTGCTGACCTCGCTTGGCTACAAGCAGCTTGTTCAAGGGCCTACACATCGTCTTGGACATACCCTTGACCTCATCATCGTTAAGGACAGTGACACTCTCATTACGACATGCTTCGTAGATCAGATTCTGCACTCTGATCACTCCATGATAAAGTTTGATCTTGATCTGAAGAAATCAGCTCCTTCTAGTGACATTCGTGTTCTCCGGAAGTTTAAGTCAATAGATCACGAGCAGTTCTCTCAGGATCTATCCAACAGAATGAACTCAATTATGGATTGTGACAGTAGTAACATCGATGATCTTGTGCTTCGGTACAACGAAGCTTGTCGTGAAGTTCTTGACGCTCACGCCCCCGCAACTACAAGGACACTGTCAGTTCGAGTAAAGCCTAGCTGGTACACCGATAAAGTGATGGAAGCTCGACGTACCCGACGGCGTGCAGAGAGACGCTGGCGCAAGACAAAGTCAAATACTGATCGCAGACTGTATATTGAAGCTCAGCGGACGGTATGTGATGTGGTTGTCGCTGCCAAGAAAGACTATTATCATGACAGACTTTCTTCATGTAATACCAAGGACATGTATAAGACTGTCAATGAATTGCTTAATGTCAGTAGTAATGTTCTTCCTGTATGTACAAACTCTTCTGATCTTGCTGAAGATTTTTCAAATTACTTTGTCAGTAAGGTATCTAAAATTAGGGGCGATATAGAGAGCACTGTTCCAACAAAACGTAATGTTCCTACTGTATCCTCAAACACATGTGAACCTGACTCAACTTTTTCTCAGTTTGATTTTGTGAGTGAAAATGTCTTGCAGTGTATGATTTCTAAATGTCCTTCCAAATCTTGTACTTTGGATCCCATGCCAACATGGCTGGTTAAGAAACATTTGTCAGTTCTACTTCCAGTACTGTTACGTATCGTGAATCTATCACTGTCTACCGGTGTTTTCCCAGAGAGACTTAGATCGTCTATCATTACACCAGTATTGAAGAAGTCCTCTCTGGACATAAATGATTTAGGTAGTTACAGACCTGTTTCCAACATACCATTTTTAGGCAAATTAATCGAAAAGGCTGTTTCTAAACAGGTGTCCGACTTTGTCAACCGTAATGATTTGCTTGATCCTATGCAGTCTGCATATCGCGTGGCACATAGTACTGAGACTGCACTCATTCGACTGCAGAATGACGTACTTTGTGCAATCGACAACAGGCAAGCTGTTTTCTTATTAATGCTGGACCTCTCATCCGCCTTTGATACGGTGGACCACACAATTCTCTCTCATAGGCTGGCCGATGACTTCGGTCTACGAGATAATGTCCTTTCCTGGTTCAAATCGTATCTTAGCAACAGGTCTTGTAGAGTCCATGTCAATGGATCATTCTCCAGTGACAAAAGGTTGGAATTTGGGATACCGCAAGGGTCAATTGTTGGGCCACAGTTATTTACATATTACATTAGGTGTATTGGTAACATCATCAGCCAGCATTCAGTTCAATACCATGTGTATGCTGATGACATCCAGATGTTTACCATTTTTGATCCTACCAAGCCTGGAGATGCAGCTTGCGCATACTACCGTATCTCGAAGTGCTTAGAAGACATACAATCATGGCTTGTCAGTAATAAATTGAAGTTGAATTCCGGTAAAACTGAGTTCTTCATTGCTGCATCATCCACCGACTTGAATCGGTTCAATGACCTTTCATTTTCTATTGATGATCTAGACATCCCAATGTCTTCAACAATCAAGGATCTGGGTGTTGTCTTTGATAAGGAAATGAAAATGTCTGACCATGTAACAAACTTGTGTCGTACCCTCAATTGGCAAATTTACAACCTCAATCGCATCAGGGGGTACTTAAATAAAGACACTTGTCATAATGTTGTTAGAGCACTTGTGCTATCCAGGCTTGACTATGGTGGATGTTTGCTTGGGGTCATCAGTAAACAGGACCTGGGCAGACTTCAACGTCTTCAGAATAAGTGTGCTCGTCTAATATGTCAAAAACCAAAATGGTCCCACGTCACTCCATTACTCAATGAACTTCACTGGCTTCCCGTTTCTAAGAGAATACAATACCGTATACTGGTTCAGACTTACAAATCATTGTCAACCACACTTCCTCAATACATCTCCTCACTCTTTCAGCAACAGAGAACATCATATTCTCTTCGTTCTACCTCTGCTCCTTCCTATGTCATTCCAAAATCCCGAAAACAGGCTGGCTTCAAGTCCTTTCAGTCACTTGCTCCACAACTTTGGAACAGACTCCCCGCATCTCTCCGTAATAGCACATCACTTGACATCTTCAAGAAACATCTAAAAACTTACTTATACAATTCTTAATTTACTTGAATAGACTTTAGGTGACAGCGCCTTGTATCCTTTGGAAAAGGCGCTATATAAATCCAATTATTATTATTATTATTATTATTATCCCAGGAAAGTACAATGAAAGTGGCGAGGAGTGGGTGGGGAGATGAACGTTTGGAGGATTGGTGACACTGGCGTATAAATCCGTTTCGAGGAGTGGGGGTGGGGAATGAACGAAATATTTTGCCGAAATTTCTTGCTCACATTTGAGTATACACACCACTCACCCCACACACCCCAACACACATACTTTTTAAATTTATTTTGCGAGCAAGTGAAGCGACCGAGGCGAGCGAGCCCCAAATTACCACCTCTTGCTTTAAACGAAGTCTTATTTTGTGGTCAAAATACACCCTGGACTTATAAGATATTTAAATGGTATATTTGGTCACCTCACTACCAAATATTATATACTTCGCTGTTGCAAGTGTTTGCTGTCCAAAACCACCCTGTTTCTAAACATTACGAGCGAGCGAAGCGAGGAAGGAAACACACTCTTTTGGTGATAAAGTATCATTTCGTCATCAAAATGCATCACAGGCCTATAACCTTTATAAAATAATTATATTCGTCCACACCCCGTTGCATGCCCAATTTGTTTGCCCTCCCAGTAAGTTTCACTCTAGATTTTCAGTGAGCGCAGCGAGGGACGAAAAATATATCCAAAATACACTAAATGATTTATAATGTACACCGTTACTTGCAGAATTCAAGGATATGCTATATAGTCGGACACCTGCAAAAATATTATGATGTGCAGGCATCGAAAACGTCTTGTTTCTAGATTTTATAAGCGGGCAAAAATTAATTTATTTTTTTAAATATTAAGAACAGGTTTAGTGCATTGTACGATCCGTTCTCGTGATTTTAGTAACGTACATTTATCGGCATCTTCCGTTCACACAGAGAGTATGATCAGGGTGTGATGATAGGAATAGGCCAATGGTCACAGGCGGTTATCTCCGATAGAGAGATTAGATGCAAACCTATTCCCTTAAGAATATTAATATAACCGGCATTGGTTAAGATAGTGAAATCAAGCGAGCGAAGCCAGCGACGCTTTAAATTAAATTCTATTCAATTTTATTCAATTCAGCTTTATTCAATTCCATACATAAAACAGTATCATTAACATGCAAGAAATATAATATAGTATAGTGTACTTAGACATAGTCATTAAAATTGCATGCAATTATTAAAACATTAAAATACTAACAATAAATATAGGAATTTGGTTGCTCTGTAAAAGCCCTTGTGGGTTTGTCTTGGCAGCCACTTTCAGGTTTTTCCTTCATTTTCATTCCTCTTTTCCCTTTCTCTTTTCCTCTCTTTTACATTATTATTTCTTCTTTAAAAAGTGGGGGTATTTTGTAACGCCACCCCCTTCTTCCTCTACAAGCGATTATTATTAAAATGTCTTTATGGCTAGACAGGGGCGAATCGGGGGGGGGGGGGCTCAGACAATCAGCCCAGGGCACCCCCCCCCCCCCACCCCGCACAAAAAATGAAGGCGGTGAGTGTACAATATATTTTGATCTAGTCCTTTAACCTTTAGTGTGCACATTTTCTCTTTGCATTTAGATGTTTTCAAAGAATCCATTTTCGGGGGGGGGGGTGAGGTGTTTTGCCCGAAAGCATACCTATTTGCCCGAAAATGACAGGTTTTTTGTCCAATTATCACACTTTTTACCCCAAAATGTCATTAATTTGAAAGTCTCCCACAGCCCCCTGCATGGGTCGTAGCCTATGTTTCTTTGTACTCTGTAATAGTTTTCGCTTTACAAATAACCGTAAGACAAGCATATTCAGACAGATGTCACAAAAAAGTGTCATGACTAGAAGATAGAATGGCTATACATAGAAATAAATGTTCACCATTATTTACTCAGTTGTGTTAAAAATATCCAAGATAAAGAAAAGAAAGAGAGAGAGAGAGAGGGAGAGAGTAAAAATCAGAAAGGAAGTGGTAGGGAAAAAAAATCTTTAAAAAGGATTTATTGCCAAATCCCAAAACACCAACAACAGCTATTGTTCTGAATTTGTTGTGTTCGCTTTTGATGAGGACTTTAAATAAGGTTGTCGTTGGAGCAATTTGTCACATATATAAGATTTTACCGCCGGAATAAATGTCGGCGGAGCAATTGTCGAGGAGCAAATGTCGCATATTCATTTCTATCTACCGAGTTTATTATCGCGGAGCAATTGTCGGCGGAGCAATTGTCGGCGGAGCAATTGTCGCATATATTCATTTTTATCGACGGAGCAGTTGTCGCGGAGCAATTGTCGCCCGATCGGAGCAAATGTCGACGGAGCAGTTGTCGCAGGAGCAATTGTCGCAGGAGCAATAGTCACAGGAGCAAATATCGTCGGAGTAATTATCGCGGGAGCAATTGTCGTCGGAGCAATTATCGCAGGAGCAATTGTCGCGGAGCAATTGTCGCAGGAGCAATTGTCGTATTTTTAGGAGCATTTGTCGCAGGAGCAATTGTCTCCGGAGCAAATGTCGGTTCCCCGTAGAGACACAGACAGATATAAAGAAGCAGAGAGAGAGAAAATGAGAGAGTTAGAAGAACATAGAAAAGCAGCAGAGAATGTGGGTGTGGGTGGGGAAAGAGGGAGAGAGAGAGGATGAGAAGCAGATAAAGAGATAGTGGGACAGAGAGAGAGACTAAGAGAAAAAATAAGAGGCACAAAGAGAGCAGATAATTAGGACGCAGGGAGGGAAGGAGAGAGAGAGAGGGGGGGGGGGAGGGGATGGGGTTAAAGTGGGGAAAAGGAAACGACGAAGGAAGTTGATATTCGACAAGAGATTTCGTCATATACCAGAGTCAAAACAGGGAGATGGGAGTTTAAACTCCCTCTCCCTGGTCTAAACTTATCCGCATGTTCCTGGCGGTGAAACGAAAGCACTTTATTGGGTAGATGGTTATCCTTCTCTTTCTCTACCCTCTCTTTTTAGCTATCTCTCTCTCTTTCTCTCTTTCACACATTTCAGAAAGAAAGAGGAAGCTATTGAGTACGCTATACTGTATGTAGCCAGACAGTCTGTGGTAAACTAGTATACTGGAATAACTTTATTTACAAGTGAAACCAGATGACTACGCAGGGTGTGGCGAAGATTGATTTCCCCCCGTATTCATATGCTACTCAAGGCTCCTCAGTAGAGCATAGTGCATTTAGTGGAAGAAGTCTACTTTTTCAGGATTCAATTATCTATTTTTGAACAAAAGATATCATTCGATAAAATTCACGCTAGTTTTAGAAGGATTTTAAACTAATGTTCCTACATATTAAATGAACGTTTCTGGTCCCAGTGATCTCTGAGTGGCATGCCGATCGACAAGCATGAATTTGTGATTACCCAGTGACTGTCTCTCGGTTTTCAGCTGCATTGCATGACACTACTGCCGTTGAATAATCTTCAACCATCTATTCGGACTGCCAAAGAGTCACAGAGTGGGGCTATTATACTCGTCTATTCTGAAAATTATAAGTTGGTGTATTGTTGACTACAAGCTTTAGTGATTGTTACGACGATTCAACCATAGCTTCGGTAAATTGAATACAGATCCACAAGTATATGTGTTGCAGTTGCCATGTCGACTTCATCCGACAACCAGCGTTTTGCTACCCTCATCTTTATGGAATGCCTGGGGTTGGTCCTCTCTGTGTCACGAACATCGCCCTCCCGGTAGCAACTGCAGATGGCTTCCAGGCTATGGAGCTGCAGTTAAACGATCCTGAGTTTACCAAACAAATGGTAAGATTAATGATACACAATTGGTGGAAACATTTAAAAACCAGCTTTATAATTTGTCCTTATCATCAATGAGCTGACTTTTGTTTCAGATTCGAATATAATATTGTTTTTCTTTTACATGAATGTGCTTTCTTAAGGAGTTATTCGTATGTGATATTTGATACCCTGCTTTCCCGTGAATTACCTGCCAAATTATAAGAGTGTCAATAAATGTATTGTTTTCTTATGCAGGTATTAAAGTTAGGTGTGCTCGGTGGTAAAGACATCCCCACTACGACGAGGACCATTCTATGCAATCTTCTTGAACCGGAGATCGCTCGCCAATATAACTGGACGGGAGTGAAAGGAAAGAAGGAGTTCCAGAACCTGAAGATCAATGATGTTATACTACGTAAGTCTTCATAACTTAGTGTATCCAATAAAGAAGCTCTCTTAAAAAGAATGTATTAGCTCTATATCGGTGTAGGAAACTTCCTGTTTCTCATCATTTCATAGATACATATATGAGCTCCAATATCTACCTTTTTAAGTTAAGAAAACACAGATACTTAGTAAATTTATCAGTGATAACATGATGATAATAATAATAGAAATAGTAATAATACTAATGATATAGTGACAAAAACAAGGATAATAATAATAATGATAATGATAATAATAATAAATGGCATAATTATAAGGGTAATAGGGATAAGGATGATAATAATGATGATAATAACAATAACAATATAATGGTGCTAAAAAATCGACAGCCACAAAATGTTTTCATGAAATAATGATAAATAATTTTTAGTAATATTTTCAAAATATTTTGTTTGCATTTTGATTTACTAGCAATGCATTTTCCATATGAAATTTGCACATGCATACTGCACTAATAAATACCTTTTCCTTTTTCAATCATACACAGCACATGATTTATAGACTTTATATTGTTTTTCTTTCCTAAAGGAACTATTTTTTATCAGTTTTGGATAATTTTGCTGTCATTTTATTTTCATGTTCTCACCCAGGTGCTGTTCGTCAAAATGCGCGAAGCAAGAGCGCGACCAAGGAGGACGTGAAAAACAGCATCATCTCCTTTCTGTATAATGCACGTGACCTCAAAGGAGGGAGGAGCAAGAGAAGAGCGAGCGGGCAGGGGAAAGGTGAAACCAAGGAGTTCCCTAATGCAGACGGTGACGTCCACGAGTCTGATGGTGAACTTGAGTGAGCAGCTCCCCACGTGTTTAAAGGGCAATCCTACCTTTGTAACAAATTAATTTGTATTTAAGCAGAAGAATAAGAGGAACAGGGTGGTACAAGATTGAAAGAAATCGGACAAAGAATAAGAAAGTTATGAATGTTAAAAAATCAGATCACTTCATCTACGCGAATCTCAAATTGGCCATTTCGTGAATCGATTGTGACGTATTCACGGTCTTCTCTCCCATTTGTCATACACCAAATTATCATTAAATTCATGTTTTCTCTTAGCGTCTTTTCCATCGGGGCAGTACTCAAAATATATTGAAGATATATTTCTAAAGGTCATCCAAAAAGAAAAATAATCCTACTGAGTTGTACATTTTTAGATAATAACATTTTAGTCATTTTGTGTGTTGGAGTAAATGGGGGAGTTGACCGCCGGTACATCACAGTGACCATGCCGATTCGGCCAATTTGAAATTCCCATACGCATAGTGATTACAACTTTCCCAAATTCACAACTTTCTTATTGCATGTGCCATTTCGTTCAAACTTCCAGAAATCTGCTCTTCTGATTTTTCTGCTTTCTTTCAGAACAATTTGTCATTAAGGTTGGGTTTCCCTAGCTGTAAAATCGTTCTGCTTTTGATGATGGTAAAATCACTTATAATACTTCTCTCTTTTTTGATCTCCTCTTCTCTCGTACACTTGAATTCCTTTCCTTCCTTCAGAACGACTGGGACTTGTCTGCATTAAATATGTGCCTTGGCTTCGGGTTTTAGAGTTTAATGTGCAGGTAAAAGTATAGTTTGAGATCTTTCTGTATTCCAGTGGACGTATGATAGAAACAATCGTTGTTCAAACTTAAAATAAGAAAGTTATTGTTGAATGTGTTAACAGAGAAATTGTTTTATTATGTTCTTTTGTTTTACAAAATGCATTTTGAATATAAACTAAGACAAAAGAAAATAGCACATTTGCCATGCAGGCCTTCAAATTTCTTTTCTTTTCTTTTTTTGAGGGGGGGGGGGCGCAGCCTACAAAAGTTTGGTGTACAGTCAGTTTCATGAAAACTGAATTACAGAGAACAAAAATATTTACCTTTGAGTAGAACAAAATTATTTCATAATAGCAGGTTGCCGAGAAAAGGGTGATTATGAGAAACGTACTTAAAAGAGATAAATTCCATTTTTTGAATTTTCATGGATGAAAATTTCACTTGATGTTTGTTTTTCTTGGTATTATTACTGTGTAGAACACTTTGAACCAATTTTTATGTCTGGAGCATGATACATCCATCTTTCACCATAAAGTATCAACTTAATATTCAGTAAAATTCTTAATACATGTACGTAAGTATCTGATATGTGAAAGAGTTGCCCATACTTTTCTATATGTCATTTTCTTAATGTTGTTAATTTAACTTTTACCTGGATCTATAAGTATTTGCTTGCATCAAGTGGATGGTGCACTCTTTCTGAATTCTTAATCTTTCTGTATATAATCATCGAAAAAAATTGTAGATTAAAATATATATATATATCTACTTTGATAACCAACTTATTGCTCTTAAGTTTATTCATTGGTATTTGAATTCAAGTGAATAATGATGAATGGAACCGGGGGGGGGGGGGGGTACTCGTGTAAATGAGATACACGGGGACGTGCCGCCCAAATAGGTATGATTTTCGGGAAAAAATTCTCGATGGGAGACAGCTGTACACATTGGATGGCAGGTTCCCGTCAACTCGTAATGCAAGTATCCCCACCCCTTAATTTGAAGAGCTGTGGTAAATCATTATGAAGTGAGCATACGGATGGTCGATGACTGCATGATGAGCAGGTCGTTTTTGTTTGTTGATGTATCCCATGCCATTCTTGAAAACGGCTGCCTTATACTGCCATATGGGTATGAACTAGATGGGCCCCATAGTTAACCCATATGGGATTGTGGGTCATCTTGGATGGCCCATATGGGTCTCATGTAAATCTTGGGGGCCCATATGGGCATACTCATGTGGGACCCATATGAGAACCCACAGATAATGCCCGTATGGGATAGCCAATGACTTGCCCACATATTACCCATGTGGTTTATAAAGATGGGCCCCAGGGTGAACCCTTATGGGCCATCTGGGACGACCCATATGGGCCCATAATGAATCTTTGGTGCAAAATCTTAGGGGGCCCATATGGGCATACACATATGGGACCCATATGAGAACCCACAGATAATGCCCATATGGGATAGCCCATGTCTTGCCCACATATTACCCATGTGGTTAACCCAGATGGGCCCCTGATTGAACCCATATGGACCATCTGGGACGACCCATACGGGCCCCATATGGGAGTTGGGTCCAAAAGCTTAGGGGGCCCATACGGGCATACCCATGTGGGACCCATATGAGAACCCACAGATAATGCCCATATGGGGTAGCCCATGTTTTTTCCACATGGTTTGCCCAGATGGGCCCCAGGTTGAACCCATATGGGCCATCTGGGACGACCCATATGGGCCCCATATGGGTCTTGGGTGCAAAATATTATGGGGCCCATATGGGCAGACCCATGTGGGACCCATATGAGAACCCACAGATAATGCCCATATGGGATAGCCCATGTTTTTCCCACATGGTTTACCCAGATGGGCCCCAGGTTGAACCCATATGGGCCATCTGGGACGGCCCATATGGGACCCATATGGGTCTTGGGTGCAAAATATTATGGGGCCCATATGGGCAGACCCATGTGGGACCCATATTTAAACCCATATGGGGCCCACATGAGCCCCATATGGGCTTGCTACCTGGGTAGCAATGTTTAAAAAAGAACCTAAACACAAAAAAGCTTTTTAGTTCTGCTTGTTTTATCAATAAGGGATGGTGGTGAATAAAACTTGGTAGAAAATAACAACTGAACATCATCTATAGACATGATAGAATATTTATTTTTAATAACCAGTGAAGAAATGTACACTGTATACTGAAATTTGTATTTCAGGTGGGTTTTTATTAAGAGTATACTGTCATGTGCACTGGGGAACTTAATCATTTTTTTTTTTTACTGATACTTCGCTTACCAAAACGTCTTTTTGCTCTCAAATATTTCTTTTTTTTTAATGCAGCAAAATCTTACTTTCACCTATGGAAAATAAAGAAAAGAAGACAGCGAATGAGAAAGACAGAGCATCTCTGAAAAAAGGAGAAAAAAGAGCGAATTTGTTGACAAGTAAATGTATCCTGCAAAAGAAACTTTCTTACAAGCTTTTAAAAAGTTTTGCCTACATGCCGACAGGCTACAAAATTTTTGAGGGTGAATAACAAACCCCAAATTTGTCAGCATATATAGCTGTTGTGTCATGCACTGCACGCACTACTTGTGTAAGCGAGGACAAGGAGACTGGAACGGAGAATACGCGTATTACTGGCCAAAGCTGGAGGTAGCCTTGGGATCATAAAATCCATCATTTAGGTCATTTGCTGGGACTGTCCGAGCATCGACGGTCATTAACTTCCAGTCAGATTTTAGATCCGACCTTCGGAAAGATCTATAAAACTTACTTTGATCTCAAAAATTTCAAGTACAGAAAAGGTTAACAAATAGAATGAAATGAGGCATTCATCAGATGTATTCAAGGCTTCTTTAGTAAGACAAAAGTGAGGGCAAATCTTGCTCGTGTTCATAGTGTATAGCGAGCATACACTGATATTTCCTTGCTTTTTTCGTGCGTGATTGTTCTGCTGAAAACACGTTTTGCATCGTCGGCTCAACATCCCACATTAGGTGGCTTCACAGAAGAATCCCATTTAAATATCAACTGTATAAAAACAGGATTATTTGCTTGATTAGGAACAAAAGGGAGTTTTTGCTAGGCTGACCACGTCTTCTAATAACACATTGTCAATGACGCTCCGGTCGGACCCGGAAGCTCAGTTGCCAGCAATCACATGCCCAAAAATTAGAGCGCCGCATGCGTTCGGATTCGGAGAGCTATATGCGATAAGGAGAATTAAAATTCATATTTTGCGCGGTCCGCAAATGACCTAGTTCTGAGCGTTCATCATTCCCTGATATTTTCCCTCTTCCAGGTTTCACCATTCACTTTGTGTACAAAAAGTGCGGTCAACATTGAGCCCGATTAACATCCACCTTTTCTTGTCAGTACGCTTTTATTAAAGTGCATACATGCAGTATTGTGTACGCGTTAAAGTGTAGGCTTAAACAATGGATACGCGCGGTAAAAATTTACGTCACAATTGCTTGGCCCAGATTACATACATGAGCTGCATGAATAACCTGAAATCAGAGGGACTGACAGGCAAACAGATGTGTCTACGTCTGTCATTGCTACAAAATAGGCATATACATGATATACTGTAGGTAATAATATTGACTGGCTATACTTTCGGGGAATATCGAAAATGTTGCCATTAAAAGAACAATATTGCCCTCGTCTTCGACTCAGGGCAATATCATTCTGTTGCAGGCAGCATATTCTGATATCCCCCTCAAGGCCAGTCAATATATAATTGAATTGCTGAATCACAAGATATTTACAGGCGATGCATCACACCCCCAAGAAGAATCACAACTGGACTTGTAATTTCTTGAAAATGCAGGAATTCCAAGTTTAACTTTAAAGAAAAAGGATGTGTTCTACCCAAATGGATGTACGACACATGTTCAAGCAACAATTGCTCTGCAGTCAAGACCAGTATGGCACATTAACTAAATTCTTAATGTCAACCCTGGACCAAACCCCTAATTAGTAATACCTCACCCTAAATCCTAACGTAAAACCTTATTGCAAGCCTAACCTGAACGGCTGAACCCTCTATCTTTGATGAAATAATGCCCTGGGGCAGTATTCTAAAAACTATATGTACATGTATTTTATCTCTAGTAGTATCTTCACCATTGAAATAATTATAATTTGTAATAAGTAATTACTTTTATCTTTTAACAATAAAAGTTGCAACACTTTTCAGAATACCACCCCTGGGCAATAGACCAGTTCGGTAAGGTATTCAAATTTTATACATACCTTTCAAACAAAGGTGGTTCTTGACAACCTGAAAGCTTTCCTGAGGCTTGCCGGACATAGCAGCAAGTATTGTACGCAAACTGGATTCCAAGCATTGAGGCTCATTTATAAAAGCAAGTTAATGGAATAGCTCGTCACTAGGTGCTCAGAGAAGAAATGTGCATAAATTTATATACATTACAGAACCGGTCTATTGTCTCCAGAGCTTATGTTGCCGCACCATCCCTTAGTTATATATTATTATTATTATTATTATTATTACTTATGTATTTTATCTCTAGTAGTATCTTCACCACTGAAATAATTGTAATTTGTAATAAGTATTTACTTTTATCTTTTAACAATTATTATTATTATTATTATTATTACTTATGTATTTAAAAAAAAAAAAAAAAAAAAAAATCATTTTGACCACTGCATTACATTTTGAGCTCGTTATTTTTCACTTGTTCATAGTAGCATAGGTTCAAGATAGTATACTCAAGAAATATACAAGACATCACAACATGGTCATTCATTCAGAAGTATGCGTTGAATATTTATTGGTATGAGGCAAGCACATTCGAACTACATTCTGAGAAAGAGAAGATAATCCTCCAATCACAAAATATGAGAAGAGTATTATTGAATTGCAAAAAATGGTAAGCTAAATCAAACTAGATTCTACCTCACATACTGAAAAGAATGTAAAAGTTTAGTCAACTTTCCCAAATACAGGATAATGGTAGGACTTCGTGAAACACTGACAAAGAATGACATTTCGATACACACAAAAAGTACCAGTTTTGTACAGCATAAAAATATGTCTTCCCACCCCTATAGAATTTACACACTTCACGTTTTCATTTTTCTGTACATATGGAAAACATGAAATGAAGGGATAACAAAATACACCGGCTAAAGATACAGAATTGATTTGTTTCATGGAATTATTTGCCCACTCTCCCAATAAATACAAACATTCACATATATTTTACTTCTCAGAACACATTCCATATTTTTTTAGTAAATCATGAATAGCAATGTTCAAATGCCTCTTACAAAACTCAGTTCCTTTTGGATCAACCTGAGTAGCCTAAAATTTACAACTTTTGGGATTTTAAACTGAGATTATGACGAAAGAAAAAATGTAGAAGTATGAAAAAGCAGACTTGATACAAAACACCTTACACATTTTCCTGATCAACATTCACTACTCAGAAATGCAAGTAAATAACTATGAGTAGAGTTTTATGTAACTCATTCAGATATATAATTCTCATTCTGTAATAAATGCCCTTTTACCCTTTTTGCAGGAGGGGGGGGGGGGGGGGGTGGAGGGTCATAAATGTAGGTTTTGAATTATAGGATTTAGGTACAAGCCAAATATAATTTTCAGTCTTTCACTACACTTTTAATCAACTGAGGCTCTGACTCTGTAAAAATTTAGATGAAAAATCACACACATTAAAGGGAGATAATGTCTTCGTATTAGCCAGAATTATTTATAAGTACATGTACATATATAAGAAATTTCCTGTCAAGTGAACTTACATGTAATAGAGCATACAAACTCTTTCCACATTATGTCTAGATTATCAGTTCAATTGCCAGAAAAAAAGTAAGTCTTTAGTGCATTCAATTTGAAAAAGTAAGAAATTTTGCCACATACATGTATCTTGATTGTACGTTACCCGACGTTACTTCGTACATGTATCTTTCGAAAAATTTGATGACCCAAGTCTTTCAGAAAACTGTTAAGTAATGTACTCTAATCTCATCCTGTCTTTGATATTATGATTCTAAAATCCCCCTAACCATCAATTTTTTCCCCCCTGAACACTAGGACAACTATTTCAATCAAATTGCCTCTATCAATAAGAATGTGAATTTTCTTTCATAGGGGACTATCTAAATTGAACAATTCTACATTAGGGCCTGTACAGTGGAACCTTGGTATAAAGAACACTGTTACAACAAACTCTCGTTATAACAAACTGACTTTGCCGGTCCCACTTCTTTGTATTCCAGTGTTTTTTATTAGCCCTGACATAATAAGGTTTCAATATAGTGAGGTAATTTCCTTGGTCCCAAGGAGTTTGTTATAACGAGGTTCCACTGTATTATGAACAGCTGTGACTGATTCATTCATCAATCGCAACTCTGTACAATAGTGATAGGAGTTTATATGTTTGCTATTGATTGTAAGACTTGCGATCAATCTGGATCAATCACAAAGTTCATTTTACAAGAGAGAGCGGCAGGGCCCACATCTCATCCATTTATTCATATATTGCCAATTTTGCATCGATCAGAAGCGGTGAGAGTAATACCATATCTATGACTCTATGAACCTTTCATGCACACATATATTAAGGGCATGATTACGTGTATACACTTTATTTGCCCTCCCCCCCCCCCCCCCCCCCCCCACCATTTAAAGATAAAGGTGAGTTCTGATCATGCATTAACATTGCAAAGGAAACTCTCAAATCAATTGGGAAAGGGTGATTATATAGTACATAAGAATTGGTGTATGCTGTAAGGTTTTGGAATCACCAAAACGAGAAGAAATTGACTCAATCCTGCTGAGAGACACAAGCTGCAGATGGGATGTATACACATGTTAAGACCAAACATTTCAGCTGTTTCTTGTCATACTTCGAATATAAGGGCATTTGAATAGCAATCCTTTTCAGGGGACATTTCTACTATGATGTTCTTCCAAACTGACATAAAAGAAATGAGAAAGCTCACGAATTATTTTTTACCTTTCCCAGAGCTCAACCTTCCCTTTAATGTATCCTTATTAACATATTGATGTTCAGCATATAATATCATACTGTAGAATCTACATGTACCTACCAACAAGTATAAAATAATGGAGAAAAGAAATAACTGCTGACCAACAATACCTTCCATACATTCAAATTTATATATAAACACAGAGTATCAAATGACATTCTATTGTGCACTGTACAAATATTACAGAATTAGTGGCAAAATACTTCCAAAATCTCAATCACCTTGCCTCCTCCTTTCCTAAACATGATCAATTTACAAGCAATATTCTTTTCATTGATACAATTTAAACTTTAGGGTAATACATAATATTTCTCAATAATACAAACATATGATATACACATTTTATCATACACATACAAGAAATGCAAGAAACACACAGTGGGAAGCTTTGACATAGAGTGAAAATGAAGGGGGAAAAAAGTCTGAAAAATCCATCATTGAGTGAATAATCAGAAAATTCAACTGCCGTTCCCCCATCCCACACACACGAAAAAGGAAGATGACCACCATAAAACGCCTATAATCTGAAGGTAAGAGTGCAAAAATGGTTTCTTTTTTTAAATACAAAAATCATTTTGAAATCATTCTAAATTTATAACAGGAAGAGGAAATAATTTTCTGTCTGTTTTTGTTTGTTTTTGTTTTTTCTATGCAGGGGCAAAAAGTCTTAGTTCCTTAAAAGGAAGCACTATTTTATGTAAATACACAAGCATGAAAAATAATATCTTCTGTTCTGTCCAGAGATTTTTTGCACATTTATCTATGGTACCTTTCATCCAATTTTTCATTGGGTAGGCAGATTTATTATTATTTTACTATTGGCCTCTCTTTATTTTTACTATCGGCCTCTCTTTATTTTAACAGTTTCTGATCTCATGATTTCTATACCAAATCATTTTCTGATCTTAAATACATGGTTTGGATGATAAAAACCAACAACAACATGACCTCTCAAAACAGAGAATGAAACATATAAGTATATGCATGAAAAGGGGTGGCATGATTACACTTTCAAAAGGATAAATACATGTCGGACAGTGATTTTTTTTTCCAATGTCATAAAAATGTCATTCCTAAACATGTTAATGTACATTGACCTTTGAGCTGAATTTTACAGATAAGTCAAGCCAAGGAGGTCTGGTAACTTCTTGGGGTCAGACCACATACAAGTATTTTCTGTCAAGAGAGAGTCATATTATACAATATAATGCACTTCTGGCTCTCAGCATGCAATATCACTCTTAAAGATAAAGTTGAGTTCTGGTCATGCGATTACATTGTGAAAGAAACAGTCTCAGCGCAATCGGGAAAGGTTGATAAAGCTAAGAATTGGTGAATACTGTCAGGTATTGGAATCATCACGATGATAAGAAATTGACCCAATCTCGCTAAAAAAACACATGCACTGCACAGAGAAATGGGTATATGGGGGACTGTACACACATGTGACATGAATGTTCGGCCCAAACACTTCAGATATTTCTTTGCACATTTTGAATATGAAGGCATTTGAAGAGCAATCCCATTCAGGGGACATTTCCACACTGAAGTTCTTCCAAAATGACATAAAAGGAATGAGAAAGCTCACAAATTATATGTTGGTTTTTTTTTGGTTTTTTTTACCTTTCCTAGAACTCAACCTTCTCTTTAATTGTCCAAAATACAAGTAAATCCTGAAAATGAATGAAGGATAAATTCACATTTCTTTTTTTTTTCATGAAGCTTTTAATACGGGGTATGGGGATGGGTCCATGAAATAGCTATCAAAATGAAAGGAATGCACAAAAATCCTTGGTCCATAATGAAAAGGGCAATCCCAAATGAACAAAAAACTTAACCTTGCAAATGGAACAATATGGATACCAATTCTAAAAAATAACTTTAAAATGAGAACCAGAGTTCAAATATCATATTTTCATTTATCGTATCATGCAGCATTACTTTCCACAAATTACAGTATTATTTTCAGAGGTCACTCACACAATGATTTCTATTACGAGATGTACTTTTATAAACATGTAATGTTTTTAACAACAATGAATGACAAGAAAAGATTTCCCACTGTGTGTTTTTAGTTTATAAATCTACTATTGTATTTTGGAAAAGGACAGGTTACTGGAATATTTCATGAAACAGTCTTAGGTCTTCTGAGCATCATTTCATGAACCAATCGAAAGTATAAATTCACTGACATCCCATTGAAATGCATGTTGATTTTGATAACGTTTTAATGGGATTTCAGCAAACTTGTACTTATGACAGTTTTGTGCAATGCTGCCCTGCTTGCTAACTTATTCACTGGCTTGACACAGATATGCAGAATTGAGTTGACTTTGTTCCTACTTGATTTTCTGCAATTGATTCGACTGGAAATTTTCTTGGTCAAACAGCCAATCAAAAGTCTTTAGATAGGTCTCATGCCTTTTAAGGCCACATCCATTACAATTACTACAGAAGACAATGGCCTCCTGAGTTGCATTATGAATGATCTAACTAACAGTATGATGAATTAGGGGGGAAATTGGCACTTAAAATTGGTCATGGTCGTGTGTCTTACATATCAATATTTCAACATATCATAAGAAATATTAAATGATGACTGCAGAAACTGAACAACTTTTGCTGCCGGTTTTGAGATTTCACGTTTGTGCATACATGTAGCATTGCACCTACACGCCAGTTCATGAAATCAGCTACAAATTTCAGTTCACAGAGAAATATCTTCAGCTGTGAATACTTACGGTGTCCGATCAGTTTGCCCAATTCATTATAATTGGTAAGACAGTAAGACCATACTGAACTTTATCAAAAAGTTCAGTATACATTTCACCTTGTAAGACCAACCATTGCCATTTCGCCCTGAATCTGGTCATACTATGTACGACATGTAGTTACATCAATATCATGTGCACGCCATTAAGGTTTATTAAAAGATCATTTTTTAGTTGCAAAGAAGCACTACTTCATGAAATATTCCTTAACATGGCCCATTGTCAAAATACTTCCTTCTATCAAAAAACACTCATACATAGATATAATATTCTTTTAAAAGAAACCTTCGGTTCGACATCCTACCTCGGGTCCCAAAAGTCAACTAAAAAGAAAATCAGTTTCAGAAAACAATCAGGTGCCGGTTGAGCCTGACTCTGGAAGAAGAAACGAGAAAAGCACTAAAAACAATCAGTTGCAACAGCCCCCTTTCCGCGACCTTCCCCCCTCTTTGACCTTCAGAACGTTGCCCTCATGCTGAGAATTCTGACGAGCCAGGTTTTTTTCTTTCTTGTCCAGCAAGACGAGCGTCGTAATTGCGCTGAACATCTAGTGTGGTACAGAAATACATGCACAGAAATAATGCCATTTCCACAGATACATTTTTTCTCAATCTTATGCTAATTCATGGAGTAAATTAATTTCAATAGATTTTTTTTCTACAAAATTGAAAGTTTTACTATTCACAGGGCAATATATAGATATTTGACTTCTGAAGTTTCTGTTATCATCAATAAAAATAAAATGCAATTCTTTTCAATGAATTTACATTACATTTTCATGTTAATATGAGACAATATTAGCATTTATCATTATTTTACCTGTACTTGAAATTGATTGATAGATTCCATTGCAAATACTGAATTTTCGACTGAAAAATATTGTTTATTGGGGGGAAAAAACAGCTATGCCCTTCTTTTCTTCAACTGGACATTTATGTCAACTTCCTATACATGTACCATAGTGATACATGTACAATAGAATGATATCATGTTTTATTTCTCAAAATCTAGTCTCTTTTCATATCTTCATTGAAAAATATTTTCACTTCATGATATAAATGGATATGTTTACAAGATTGTTAATCTCCAAAATCATATTACTATTAAAGACTAACATTTTTCAATTCAGCTTTTTAAAATTTTCTTAAATCCATCAAAAAGTAAAACATCAAAGAGTAAAATTGAAAGCAGGATGATTTTATGATTTTTTTGTTTTGTTTTGTTACAATGACAAAAAAAAATAAAGCAAAGGTTTGACATGAGTTATTTTCTGAAAGAAAATATGATGAAGTTGAGGCTATACATACAAATGTCTTATGCATGTATATGATGTAGAACTTGCAAATAAAAAGAAAAGAAATGCAGTTACATAGATGTTACTAGTCATTTTGGTATGGTACATTATATATATTCAGGCTAATATCTGATAGAATGATATCATTAGTAGAATGAAATAAAGTCATCACCCTGCTGATAAGAGAAATTGCATAAGATTACTATAATACACTAGCTTTAGTATGCCCTGCACCTTCCTAGACAAAGTCTTTATGGAAAACAAGAGGGTCATTCATTTCGGATTCATTAAAAATGTATATTTGAAAGAGGAACAATTTTAAGGACAGGATCCACTGATGTGCATTAAGGTCTCGCATGCTGCCTGGCTCTTTCTTCAAAGAATGGCATCTCAGTGTGGGCTGAGCATCTTTCCTTCCATGCATGGTGTATCAAGGAGAGGGATCATTAGTAGTCTCTGATCTCAGGTTGAACTGTTGCCTCCCGTTCCTTGAGGACATCCAATGTCAACATCCAATGGCTTCCCTGAACACACAGGCACCGGGTTCATTCCAAGAGCACCTTGCAACTTTAATAATCACACAGAATCACAGACGATGATCTCTATCATAGCTCTTATGGCTCACGTGATCACGATTTCCTTTGGGGTTCCAACTGTTGCAACGCAGAATGGTGGACAACTCAGTCAAAAATTTCTTGTTCGCAAAGTTTCGACACAGAATGGCAAAAAAACGTAAAGAGTATGATGGGGGCGGTATAAGAGCTAGGAGGTCCAAGCTGCCCTCATTTACCACAGCATTTTCCTTTCTTGCCCTTCCCCCTCTTTTCTAGATTAATCTTGCCATTGTCGTTGGGTGCATTCAGCTTTGCTTGATTTTCAAGTTTTTGCTTTAACACTAATGCGGTGATTCCATTAAACATCTAGAGAGAGGCAGAGAAAAAGAGAGACAACATGGAGGGAAGCAATATTTTTAGTCAGTCTGGTTTGAAATTTAAAAAATGGTGCACAAAAACCTTCTCCCCTGGCTATTGTTTCAATGAAATATATTTCTTTAAAATTATTACTTTTAGTTAATAAAATGAACTGATCTTAGTTAGATTAATAATGAAACCATATATAAAAATACAGGTGCGTGTAACTACTGAATATACATGTACTTGTATGATCAAATCATATTTCAAAATCACATCTAACTATCAAATGTTTCAAAATTGATAAAACATACACCCATGCAAAAATGATTTCAGTCATGAATACCATGTAAACTACAAGTTAAAATTCAAGAAACCATGCAGTAAAAATATCTGCTCTACATGTACTGCATTTATAGTGAATATGTCTGTAACTACAGTATTTTGCTTGTTTACAGACTTAGTATCATTTTGTCATGAAGCCTTGTGTTTCAAGCATTATTATTTTCTGCAATATCTGCCGTATGCCTCGTGCTTTCCATAGCATATGAAGCAAGGAGAATGTAATGCATTTTACTGTCTAAAGCTTGTCCTTAAATTGCTCTCCTTACATGTAGCCCCATTGTTTGTAAATATGGTTTATACAAAAGACATGCAATAGTACAATGCCATGTTTATGAAATGGGGAGAACACGATGAGAAGCAATGAAAGCAAGCCACGGAAACCGAAACCAGACTTGATTTGAAAGTTGAACCAGAATGCATATCAAAGTCCGACACTTAATAAGGAAGATAGTCATATCGATTTCTTCAATTGACAAAATGAGATCATTTTGAAAATGAAATGTGGTAACAAATGCTGTACAATAAGATAAAAAGAGACCAAAGAAAATTTGGTTGGAAATACTGCGTTTTAATCCATTGTTTTTGGAATTCATAATATTGGCACAGCATTTGGAGCAGGGCGATTACACCACATTTGCACCCCGAGTTTTTATTTATTTTTTTTCAAACAAAATAACAACAACAAAAATTAATTTTGTGAATAAATACACAGAAACCCTACGATCATAATTTCATTTTTTTGTTTGTAGAGACCATAAATTTATATTGGAGTATATTGTCATTTTCCTCTGTTTACTACAATTATCTTTGAACAGATAAGACAATCATCCCGTCCCAAAATACTTAAAGGGAAAGATCACCCTCATATTAAATTTGGTATCAAAAGAAGAAGAAAATTTTAAGAAACAGATCAATGAGAGTTTGAGCAAAATACAATACGAAATAAGAGAATTATGAATTTTTGAAGTTGTAATCAAACACAAATTGGCAATTTGAGCTCCTCTCCCATTTAACTCAGTACAGAAGATCTCATAAATTTTCATTTTCTCAGTTTTTGATGAAGGAATAAATTTGTTTCATACAGGTTTTGTGTAAAAACATATGAGCAATGATTATATCCAAGGTGCATAATTATATGATTCAATATTTGCTTTAGAGAAAATGGAAATTAATGAATTTGGGGCAAATGGGAGAGAAGCTCGCAAAATAAATCACAGAGTTGCCAATATGTGTTTGATTGATTACAACTTCAAAAATTCATAACTTTCTTATTTCTTCTCATATTTTGCTCAAACCTTCACTGATCTGTTTCTTGAATTTTCTGCTTCTTTTAAAACCAGCTTTTAACCGGGGTAGACTTTCCCTTGAACAAATGGCTTTCTATTGCTCTCATGCATCTCACATTGTTCTTCAACTACACACATTGTACTAGCATTAGTTTTAGAAATTTCTTTCTTTTGAAATGCTACAAAATGTTACCAAATTGAAGGATTTTTCTGTTATCACCACGCACTACAAGTCCTATTTTGAGCCTACACATATACATGCAGTCTATGTATGTCAAGGAGATGAGTAGGAATATAAAAGCATGCAGGACTTTGGACAAGTGAGTATAAAAACAGACAATTAGTTTATTAGTGTATACTGTATAGGTATTTTAGGTGTGATATTCTAAAGCAAGCCCTCTCTGATTACATACGCACCTCTTCTACATTGATGTTCTCTTTTGCACTAGTTTCGTAGAGTTGAATATTCATTTGTTCGGCAAACTTCTGGGCGTCTTCGGTCTCTACCACCTTCCTCTCCGGAGCATCGTTCTTATTGCCAACTGCGGGCGACATTCAAATAGAAATAAACGATCAGGCATGTCAGATAGATTAGCATGTCATTAGGAGAGATTATAAAATTCTTTAATTAGAATTTATACCAAAGTCCATGACAATGCACTTAAATCTTACCCTCAGTTGATTCTTCTGGGCCCTCTAGCATAAAAAGTTGCGATCAAACGCAACTAAAAAAATTAAACGCAACTCGATTTTCAACTAATCAGGATCATGTATTTGGGACTTGCGTTTACAACTCTTTATGCAAGAGGGTCCAGGGGAGCATTTCATGAAAGGAAGTTGTCGGATATTTTATCCGACAACTGTTATAAGCTACTGAAATCCTTGCATCTGATTGGCTGAGAGCAAATTTGTCGGATAAAATATCTGACAAGTCCTTTCATGAAACGCTCCCCTGGTTTGTCCAAATATAACCACTGCCAGATTGAATGTGGTCAATTTCACTTATATTTTTTGTACATGTACCTGTAGAGCCTAGAATGATAACTCTGGGGGAGTGGGGGTCATGACCCCTATAACCCTAATCTGGGTTTTTAAAGGGGTAATAAATGGGTATAAATGAAAAAAAAAAAGAAGTTAAATAAGAATCTACATTTACATAATTATGTATATAGTTCAATTACAAGGGGGTAACAGCATCGAGTAAGAATCTAATGTTGATGGTAATGCCATATGGGGTTAGGGGCCACAAGGTTAAGAACGACCTCACCTAGAATAATTTTTTTTAAAGATCCTTTCCTCGATTTATCCATTGTGTCATACTCACTTTAGAAGAGTTGTAAGTATCACTATGCCATTCTAAACAAGTTAATGAGTAAATTACGCAATGCGTAATAAATGTCCCCGCCGGAAGTGCAGATCTGTGGAAATTAACTAGCCTGAACCTTAAAACTTCAGTGAAAAACTTTAGTGAATAAAATAATAATGTTACTGCATGCAAAAGAAGAGAATACCAACAATGCATGTATACAACTGAAATATAAAACATGAAAACATTATGAACCTTCAGCCATTTTGAATAAATTGGCATAAATTTGCATGAATAATGAATTTCAAAATTCGGTGTAGAAGTTTGGAAGCCCCCACCCAGCCCTATCAGATAAAACAATCGGAATCAAAATCCGATGTGAAATAGAGGAGAAGTAGCATTTTTTGTCAATTTTGAATAAATTTGCATAAATTTGCATAATTAATGAATTTCAAAATTCTGTGTAGAAGTTTGGAAGCCCCCACCCAGCCCTATCAGATAAAACAATCGGAATCAAAATCCGATGTGAAATAGAGGAGAAGTAGCATTTTTCGTCAATTTTGAATAAATTTGCATAAATTTGCATAATTAATGAATTTCAAAATTCTGTGTAGAAGTTTGGAAGCCCCCACCCAGCCCTATCAGATAAAACAATCGGAATCAAAATTCAATGTGAAATAGAGGAGAAGTAGCATTTTTCGTCAATTTTGAATAAATTTGCATAAATTTGCATAATTAATGAATTTCAAAATTCTGTGTAGAAGTTTGGAAGCCCCCACCCAGCCCTATCAGATAAAACAATCGGAATCAAAATCGGCCAAGAAATGACGGAGAAGTAGCATTTTCTAACATTTGAGCACACACGGACAGACGGACGGACGGACGGACGGACGGACACACACACACACACGCACACACGAACGGAGCCCGTTTTATAGTCCCCTCGCGAACTTCGTTCGGCGGGGACAAAAAAAGAAATAATTGCTATATAAGTGCATTTACAGCAAAAGTCAATGGCCCATATTTTCTAAAGCAGACACAATTGAGACCATGGTTTATACCATGGTTTATGTAAATTAATTCAAATGAACTGTGCGTAAATTTACATAAAATTGGATCTTTTTAAGGGTATGCGCTAAATCAAGCGCACATATACCACGAAATCTGCATAAACCATGGTCTCAATTGAGTCCGCTTTCGAGAATACGGGCCAATGAAGTTATTGTATGTATCTCAAAAGTGTATGTGAGTGGTGACAGCACTGATTATACAGTACAAGTGATGCTCATTCCCTGGTGCCTAAGAATACAGCAACACTTACCTAATATCCTACTGACGTCTTCACAGTTCTGATCTATTTCATAGAGCCATCTCTTGACATTGACAAACGATTCTGCGCTACATACATCATATACCACTATGACTCCATGTGTCCCTCTGTAATACCTGCAAACATTCACACAAAATTAAAAATGTAGTGATAATACAGTGATCAAACAACACTTTTCCATAGTGACATTTGCTCCAAATTTCATTTATTTTTTGTCAAAGGATAAAGGGTCAGGGCATGAGTTGAGGTTGTGTTCAGGGTTAGGGCATGAGTGGAGGGTGATTTTTAGGGTTAGAGCATGACTTGTGGTTGAGTTTTCGGGTGAGGGCATGAGTTGAGGTTGATTTTTAGGGTTAGAGCATGACTTGTGGTTGAGTTTTCGGGTGAGGGCATGAGATGAGGTTTAGTTTTAGGGTTAGAGCATGACTTGAGGTTGAGTTTTAGGGTTAGGGCATGAGTTGAGGTAGAGTTTTAGTGTGAGGGCATGAGATGAGGTTGAGTTTTAGGGTTAGAGCATGAGTTGAGGTTGAGTTTTAGGGTTAGGGCATGATATGAGGTTGAGTTCTAGGGTGAGAGCATGAGATGAGGTTGAGTTTTAAGGTGAGGACATGTGATGAGGTTGAGTTTTAGGGTTAGCGCATGACTTGAGGTTGAGTTTTAGGGTTAAAGCATGAGTCGAGGTAGAGTTCTAGGGTTAGGGCATGAGTTGAGGTAGAGTTTTAGGGTGAGGCAGTGGCATATCTACAGGAGAGCAGAGGGGGCACGTGCCCCGCGCGGCACTTGAAGGGGGGCGCAAAAAACACAAAAGAGAGAAAGAAAAGGGGGAAAATACAAGAAATATTATGGTCTTTGAGGGGGTTATTTGCACCCCAGTCAAGGACAAAATGCGTCGGAAATGGTGTTTTATAGGGTTTGAAATGCGAAAATTTTCTAAAGCTCTGTCACTTTGCTCCCTCGCATAATTATGTTCAAGATCTAGCTATTTCACGCTCCCAGTAACGTTTTAAAGTGTTAACCATTAATTGACTCTACATGTAGTTGCTTTGCCCCCCTCCCCCTGCATAAGGCAGGAACTTGTTAAATTTTGCGACTCCAGATGGGATATAAGTGCATAAAAAGCCCTTTCTAAGTATAGGACATTCAAAAGAAATCATAAATTTGCCTTGCAATTGCCTTACTAAATTCCTCAAATATATTTCTTCAGGATTTTCATTCATTTTGTGCCCCCAAAATAGGAATGTTCAAAATTTCAACAACAAAAAAAAATCTATTGCTAGGTCGCTGTGTTCCCTTGGATTTCTTTTTGGTAAGGGTAAAACACATAAGAAATTTCAATTCGAGGGGTGAAAAGGAATAAAAAATCTGCCGCTCGGTCGTGTTGTGACCTCGCTTATACAATAATTCATTAGATTTTGGCTAACAACTCCAGGTTATGTGCATCAAATCTCATTTTCACATAGTGCCATCATTTCTAAATTAAAAACGCTCATCAATCTGAGTTTGGGCGTGGGGGGGGGGGGGCACAGATTTGATAGTTTGCCCCGGGTGCCAGAATACCTAGATACGCCACTGGGGTGAGGGCATGAAGTGAGGTTGAGTTTTAGGTTTAGGGTTGGATTAGGTATACATTGTAAAGTTCTAGTGTTAGATTCAGGGTTGAAGGTATGAAGTCTGGTGTCATAAACTGACCATGGGGCAATGGTCACTGAAGCATGTGACATACAATTCTTAATGGGAATATAACAATAATAATTACTACAAAATAATTCTGACAACACAAATAATGATAATAATTACAAGATTTATAGAGCACCACATCCAGAAGCAAAGACACTGAATACCATCACTGCCAAAGTTTTTTTGATAACAAATAATGTAAAAATCCACTTTCCTTGAATATATCTTAGAAAATTAGATTTCTGTATATTACAGGTGGTGTTCATAAATTTATTTCTCACAATATATTTCAAGCACATTATTGATAATTCAATTTTCTTTGTTTAAAAGCTGAAATCTGATAATTTTCTTATTCATTACCTATAAAGAGAGGGCACAAAATAGTTATAGCATCTCATGCTAGCATGATTGGAAGGGTTAATCATGTCTACATAATAATCGGTGCATACTGTGAGGTTATTGAACCATCAAAATGATAAGAAATTGACCAAATCTCGCTGAAAAAAACATGCACTGCACACAGAAATAGGGCATATGGGACTGCACACACATGTGGCATGAATGTTTGGCCCGAACACTTCAGTTATTTCTCATCATATGAGGGCATTCAAAGGACAATCTCTTTCAGGGGACATTTCTACTATTTTGTTCTTCCAAAATGACATATAAGGAATATGAGAAAGCTCACAAATTATTTTTCACTTTCTCAGAACTCAACCTTCTCTTTAACTCTAGTTTAACCCTTTCAGGACAGGAATTATTTCAGGGCTAAATTGATCACATTTTGTTCTCCAAATTGGCAACAATGATATATTTCTTTTAGTGCTACATGGTTCTAATAAGGTGTAATATGTCTTGAAAACAATATATGGTTAGGAATTTATCGAAAAGTTGAAAAAATTGCCAATTTTGATTTTAAAAAAATGATTTTGAACCTCTCCATGTGTTGCCAATTTAAGGATTTTAAAGCTTATACGACTTTCTGAAATTCCTAGCATCAAACGCAATTTAATCATGCAACAAAAATGGACTCAGTGTGTGCAGAAATTTTTGCTCTTTCTACTCGTGAGTCTGGTATATTTTTTAGGGCTCTGAATCAAAAGTTATTGAGCCAAACCACAAAGTGTGGTCAATTGTCTTGAAAGGGTTAAAACTACATGTATGAGTTTACATGTAGATCCTTCAGGCTCTCGTTTCACTTCAGTGTCAATAAAAAAGCCTTAAGTAGCAGTTTTTTTTCTGAATGAAAAGGTTGCTTGGAGGGAATATCACGCATGAATGCCTACTGCGTAGGATAAATTATGCAGTTCGTAAAATTTGCGCATGTGCAGATAAAGGTCATTTGTATTGAGTACAATACACCTTTATAGGCTTTCATACTGTACGCACCACAATGCGCGCACCAGTGTGATTTTACACGTTAAAAAAATAGCGCATCCACCAAAACAAATTTGCGCATGCGTGTACAAATTGGGGTCATTTCAGGGTCATTAGTATCATGAACTGGCTTATTAGAAAAACAGTAAATTTTCTTGCCAAATGAACATCTTCATACAATGTAAGAAAAGTGATTGCACTTTCATTTCAACATCCTAATGTTCCAATTTCTTCTTTTCTTGGCCTCCTCAGAGTAATGTAATGGAGAAGAGAAAACCTTTCCGAGGACAGATATGTTGACTTTCAACATTCTCCACGTCTTTCTGAGGGAGCTATCTAAATAATTCTTGACTTTCCTTCATGCTGCTCTCATATGTCTTGGCCATGTTCACACATACACTGCATGTAAATCTATTGTGAACACAGCTCCTTCATTTGAGACATGAACTAATGAATTATTCTTTAAAATGAATAGTTACATGTACATGTATGATATTGTATCTTGTCAATAACTATGAAAAGAAATCCTGTATTAAATTACTTGAAGACAGTTTTAAACGTAAAGTATGTAGTTTTGGTAAGCCCTACATGTAAAACACTTTTCGTCAGATTTTTTCAAATTTTTGTTGATATACATCATAGCAAGATCCTATCAATACTAAGATGCTGTGAAGATTTTGCCCCATAAAACTGTACATACATGTACATGTACAGTATGAGCTTTAACAAAGAAAAGTGCTATAATGTAAATTGACACATATAGTAGTGTGTGTCTATTCACAACTTTTCACATGATGTACTAGTATGGTACAGTCCATGCCAGCATATCTAATATAAATATCCAAAGGAATTAATAAATTGGTTTGTTTATACGGGATAAAAACTACTTCTTCTGCTTATCAATCCTTGTCAACAAATCTCTCTCAACACATTCCTCTGCCATTTTATTTTATGTTCACTCAACAGTGCTTGCATTATTCTTGATTCAGAAGAATCAAAACTTTGTTAAAGCTAATTAATCTACATGTATTTGTATTCTTTTTATGAATTTTATGGACATATTGCAACCGTCTTGAGTTCAAGAATGTATCATAGAAAGAAATTCCAAAATACCAAATAACATGGTATACAAATCTATTTTCAATCTTTTTCCTTGGTTCTCTAATAATATCCCCCAAATGTTCAAACCTTGTACCATTTTTTACTAAAAATTCCATCTTGAACAGCTAAACAGTGGTAGAAACTAAATGGAAAATGATACATCTAATTGAGTAACTTAAGCATTTTGGATGACACCACATTTCTTGACAGAAACAGATATGGGAAATTCCACGCTGAAGACACGGATGTGTACAGATCAGGCTAGGAAATGTGATAGGGTAAAATTCATCATCGTCGCCTCTGGAGGGTGATACTCAAAGTGAAGTGTGATTAAAGTAATGTCTGTTCCTTCAGGGTTCCGCACACATAATTCTGTGCTTCACTTGTAGTTTCTACGAGCGTCTCATGCACGTGGCCAGATTCCTTAAATTTCCATTTTCTTTACAGCATTTGAGATTTAAACTGGCACAAATCAAAAGGGGCACTTTTCAAAAGGGGCACAATATGAAAAGGGCACAAATTTTGTTCTAGAGTTACTTAGCCAATAAGCTACAATGTAGTTCATTCTGATAATTTAAGCAGTTTCACTTGCAATTACCAACTCTTTTCATCTCTCACACTCTTATTACATGTAGTTCCCATTCCCCTCTCGTTGCTTTAATTTTAGGTTTTCATTCCAATTCTCTTATTGCAATCCCCCCCTCAATTCTATTTAAGTATCTACCTATTCCTCCCCTCCACCCCCCCCCCCTTTCTCTCCCTCTATCTCTCTTTCCCACTCCATCCTCCCTCTACCTCCTTCTCCCTCTCTCCTCTCTATCTCTTCAAATTTTTGGAGAAACATTTCACTGCAGTATGATGTAGTTCACTGCTGTCCTTGAATTTGACAATTGAATTTACTCTTTACCCCAGGCTTGATAATGGAACCACTCAGTTCCAGCAGCACTTTGTAATATCCTACCCCTCCCACCCCCCCCCCCCTGCTCCCCATATTGAAAAAATATCTTAAAGTGTCCATACTCCTACATAGTTAGCATGAAATGTATCTTACGTTGAAGTGATGGTTCTGAATCTCTCCTGTCCTGCGGTGTCCCAGATCTGTAACTTGACCTTTTCACCTTTGACATCAATCGTCCTGATTTTGAAATCTACACCAATTGTTGTTATATAAGAACCTGGTAAAACACAGAATGAAAGATAAGACCGTAAAAATGTGAATGGATGACGCAGCAGCTGTGGAAATATAATCGAAACTAGACTGAAGAGAAACTGGATATACAGTACAGGTCTACAAACATCTACACAAAATATATAGGCCATTGCTTGGTACCAATGGATAGAATTTTCAGACCATCTATTTTTAATCACATCATTGATTATACTTATATAAATCAAGATTTATGAGGGGGGGGGGCGGGGTCAAGCATTCATCATCATTAATTAAGATCATTATAATTCACAGTGAATTTTACTATATGTATGTATTGGCCTTCAGTTTCATTTATTATACATTAATCAGCACAAGGACACAGAGGGAGGGAGAAAGTGAGGGAAGAAAGTTAGAGGGAGAGAGAGAGTGAGAGAGAAAGAGTCAGAGAAAAACAGAGAGAGGGAGAGAAAGAGAGATAACATTTACATGTACAGTACATGTACATGTACATACATGTATAGTACAAGTTTTTCGAATACATTTCAGTGTACATATACGTGCATGCTGGACCAATAGATCGACAGCCTACAGGACCTAATGTACAGGAGAACGACAAAGTCGGTCTGGTGAACCCTCAGAAAAGTTGTCAGAGAAGTCGTCAAAAGTTGTTGTGGGCCATCAGTCTCGCAGGCCTTCTCACAACTTTTCAGAAGGGCAAGAGAATGACATTGTTAGTCTCTTGGGCTGTCGGTCTTTACCATGTGCATGTAATGTACATTACACTGTATGCAGGTTCAAAGAAGAGTGATGAGATAAAAGGTGGCAAAGCTAAAGGAAAACAAGATGAATTCATGCCGCCACCTAAATTCAGTTCAGTTTATGGCTCGAAGTGTTCTTGGAATATAAATATTATTACCAGAATAAAAAGCCTACAATTACTTGTTAATTGACCTCTTTGACCTTAGATCTTACAACCCAAAAGTCTGATCACTTTATCTTGTCCTAGTCATGCATACAAAATAGTTGAGATATGGTGATAACAAAACTAACACATCTTTAATTTCATGCATATTGACGTCTAGATGACCTTTGCCTTTGACTGTCTAAACCTAATTCTAATCACGTCGTCTCACTATTTTGATGCACACTGGTACATGTACCTTAGTTTGAACTTCACAGCTAAAATAGTTGAAATATGGTGATAAAAAACTTTTAAAAATTAACTTCACATATATTGATCTCTATGACCTGTCAGCTTTGACCTAAGTAAACAAAAATCTTATCAGTTCGTCTCACTGCACCAAGTTTGAAGTTAATGGCTCAAATTGTCCAAGAGATATTGCTATAACAAGGCTAAAAACCTGAAATTTCATGGTAAATGACCTCTATGACCTTCAAACTTTGACCTTATTACCCCCAAAGCTGATCAGTATGTCTCACTAGATGATGATGCATACTAGCACCGAGTCTGAAGTTCATACCTCAAATGGTTCTTGTGATATAGCACTAACAATGCTAACACCTGAAATTTCAGAAATTAATGTCTATGACCTTTGACCTTGGACCTACAATGTACGTATCCCAACGGACAACCCGAAAACATAATGCCTCCGGCACCACCTTCGGTGAGCGGAGGCATAAAAGAATTTGTTTTTAAATACCTACCTGAAAATGTGTTGTCTGCAAACCTCAGTAGAAGACTGCTTTTTCCTACACCTGCAAGCAGAAAAATGAGACAGATATTACACAATGTATTCTTACTTTGAACAGTTAATTTACTAAATAATTTCACTAACCCTCAGCTTCAGTCATATGTACATGTACATGTACATGTAGGCATATCCATGTAGTGTACCATCATTAAAAAAAAAGAAAGTGTATTCAAGATACACGTAGGCCTACATGTACATAATACTTGAGAATTCTGAGTGGAAAATATGTTTAAAACCAGGTAATTAGCTGTAATTTATGGCACACATGACAGCAAGATAAATCTTGCTCAGGTGCTGTACATGATGTAGTCATGTACATACTGTACATGTAGATCTGTTACATATGACAGGTTGAGATACATGTACATGTACATTAGCTCTAAGGCTGTTAATATTTTTACATGACCTTCTCTACTATAATTGCGTTATCATATACCTACAAGGATAAAATACGTACAAATAAAGGAACATCACTTTGTCACCATTGCAGCAAAAAGTCAAGGAACTTCATTTGTTTAGTTTTGACACAGTGTCAACAATGTATAGTGTACTGAATACAGATTTTTTTTACATGGATGTTATTTCCTGCAAAAATCAAAGTAACTGTAGGCATGCATGTAGCATATATGCTAATGATAGGCACCTAATTACCATATAAATGTAAACACTGTCTTGTCATATGCTTACATGTACATGAACATGTACACATACTGTAGAATATATACCACACATTCATACATTTTTTTCAAACGTTCTTCCTTCATACAGAAAACGTACATAATAAGTGCAGTGAAGTATATAAATAAGGTCAACACAACACTGCAACTTTACAAATCACTCACTGTCGAGTCCCTATTTCTTGGGACTCGGACTCGGACTCGGACTCGAGCCACAAGGACTCGGTCTCGGACTCGGACTCGACCAATGGTGACTCGTGACTCGGACGAAAATCGGGCCGAGACCGGCAACGAGACCGGTAAATTTTTCCATTTTCCGCTTTTAATTTTAGGCTTTTAGCTCAAAAAATTACCCCAGGGCACACAAAATAACCCTCTATTTGTCAAACCTTGCTCGATTGAGCGGTATTTTGAACATGAACTTAACATCGATCGCCGTAACCAAACGATTTTATTACAGTTAACAATTACTTTCGTTTAACTTGAGTCACTTAGTCATGTAGTCAGTTTCCAAAATGAATGTTAATGTTGCACTATACATGCCATTAAGCCAGTTTAATGAACTGATGAACTCGCTGATATATCTACAAGGGTTTTCTTAGGGTTTGACGATTCACTTTTTTATTACTTTAATAAGTTATTTGATAAGATTGCTCTTGGTGAAATATTGTTTTTCCCTCTTTTTTTTCCATTTCAGTTGGAAACTTTCTTTTCAATAATCTGGTTTCAATGGCATTCAACCTATTATTTTTGTGTTCTGTTTACTTAATAATTGATAAGAATTTTGTTTTAAAAAATATATAATTTCAAGGCCAGAACAAATATTAATTCAGTTTGTATCTTTTCTTCATTGAGATATCACGGAAACAATACATTCAACTCTCTATAATAACTGTGGATACAAGCAAAATACTTGGCCTGATAAGGCTTGTTCACATATGAGCAATTTGTCAACGAGTCATTTACCTTGGCACAATGCGTACCCAAGGGGGGGCAGGGGGCAGAGTGCCCCCCTGACAACTTTTGACAGGAAAAAAATTTGTTTTACCTTTTTTTTTTTTTTTTTTTTTTTTGCTTGTCAGAGAATCATGGAGCAAAACGTCTGATAACCCCCCCCCCCCCCCACCCCCACTGAGCGAGTTTTTGAGGGCTGGCGAGAAGGAAAAAAATACGGGTCTCCCTCCAAGCAGAATTTGACAGTTGACAAAATTTGCTCCTCTTGTAAAAAATCCTGGGTACGCCACTGCTTGGCACAAAAGGAGTGAATGTTCACTTGTTTAGTATTTTTGTCAACAAAACTTCTGAATTCCACTAGTACACCAAACCATCACCGAAAATCTAACCATAGACATTTATCTCAACATTTACAATTCAATTCTTTTTCCTTCTGTCAGAATTTTTAGTGTTGATAGCTGGAAATCTTACTGAACTTAACCTTCTTAAGCATCAAGCGACATGCCAAATGACTCATTTGTGAGCAAGCCTTTATAGTTTTCCGCATTCGAACTAAAAAAAGTTAAATGAATTAAATTCTCTGACAAATGGAAGTTTTCAATGAACCAGAAACTATTTATGTTATAGAGTTCACAGTAAGTCATTTATTATAATACATGTTTGAATAATGTGACGTAAAACAAAATTGCAATTTAAGATGTTCCTATCGGGACTCGGACTCGGACTCGGACTCGGATGTCCAGGACTTGGGACTCGGATGCAAGGACTCGGACTTGGACTCGGACTCGGACTCGGACTCGGACTCGGACTCAGACTCGGACTCGGACTCGGATGGGATGGACTCGACTACAGCACTGTAAGGTGCATACATGGTTTTCAGTTTTATGTACCAGTATGATAGTGTTTATAAACTGCAAACAATACACAATACACTATAAACAAAATTATGAAAGGTTTATAGACTACATATATATATATATATATATATATATATATATATATATATATACATGTATTTATGACAAAATATAAACAAAATACTTAGGTAAACAAAGTTCAACCATTCATATCACCAAACCAAAAAGAAAACTATTGTAGAGCAATGCAAAATGAAATATATCATACACAGAAGCATTTTGTTATGGATATGTACATGAAAGTATGTAAAAAATTGCTTTTTGATGATGGGGAGAAGCTACACGAATGTGAGACTTATTCTTATTCATACATGTACATACATTTGTATACATATGTACAATGTGTACATGTACATGTACATGTACATGTATTCCCTATACTAAAGCCCCCGTTCAATTGTCAATTTCTTCAGGTCGGGCAGGATCGGACAAAAATTGAGCCGATCTGGCGCAAATACGATGTACAGTAGCAATACTTTAAGAATGCTGTATCTACGACTAGCATGTGCTCGATACGCTCTGAATACGATTATCGGGATCATGAGTATGATGTCTGGCGCTCAAGTTACGCTCCAGAATGATATAACTACGCTGTTTGCACGATGTTGCCGATGTGATCCGATCTATGTGCGCTCTATACAACCTAATCACGTTGTTCCCCCGTTCTTGCGTAAGTTATAAAAAGTGCCGGGCAAGCAAATTCCTATATATTTCACTGCTGACCCCCATTCAATCTTCTTCATCTTCTGATCTCGCGTCATTTACCACATCGACAGGTGCCTCCGTCACTTCCTTGACTGGTACAGCAACAGCAATTTTTCTTTTTGGCATGGTGAAATTGGTTAACTAATAAAATGTTGTGAAATTACTCATTTTGTGGCCGTTTGTTAATAATCTTATGTTGGTTGCATTACATCAAATCTATAAAAGCAGAACGTTTCCATTTCCTTTTATACCCGTGAGAGCGGTATCCGATCGCGAACAGCGCAAGAATAACGTAGCTAAAGCGGGAACAGCAAATGTTGTTAAAGCGGGAGAGCAACGTGCCGAGAGAGTATTGGAGTACTGGATAAAGAAGCCGGGCGCGTAGGGATAGCGGCATTACAGCGGGAAAGTCGTGATTTGATCTGCATGGAACGGAGCGGCAGTGTGACCACGTTGGTGTTTACTTAAAGCAGCGTTCTGGTGCCACCAGTGGTTTAGCCAGCCGGGCGTCTGGGCGTCTTTTGGACGCCCATTTCTTCTGGAAGACGCCCAGCAAAATTTGCAAGACGCCTTGATCAAAATCATTTGATGGACGCCCTTTTAATAGTTAAAGATCAATTTGCAAGACGCCTTTTAAAAATCATTTGATGGACGCCCTTTCAGTTTTTGTAAAGATGTTTTGTATTCACGATAATTTATATCCTCGGCTTCTCAGCAGAAGTCGAAGTCGTAAACGCTCCCGCAAACAAGTATCGTACGTGCGTACAGGTCTAGGCTGTAGCTACTTAGTCTTTGCGCGACACCTTTTGTGAAAATTTTCTTTCCGAAACGCATTATCACTGTTACAATGAGAGGTCTAAAAATTATCATCATCCGTGTAATGAGACTATCGCTAGATCTACGACCGGATACACCACACAGAGAAATTGTTCCTTACCACATTAAGTCCATAGTCACCTCAAAAAATCAATCTGTAAAGCCAAAGCCTGCCTCAAAAATACGGAATTAGTGCCATTTTTTAAAGTCACGCGGCGCTTAAGTCGGGTTGTGAGGAACAGAGTCACCGAAAACGCGCTAAAACTCAAGAAATCGGTGGATTTATGACAGGGTTTTTTACTTATCGCGCGTGAGATTGATGCTCATCAAGTGAAATGGTATCCGCGAAAAACAAATTGGAAAAGAAAAATCGCCCGAAACTGTGCGCATTCAGTGTATTTATGTACGTACGTACATATACGCAGTGGCGGATTTAGGGGGGGGCAATCTCGGCCCGTGCCCCCCCCCCCTTTTGAGGGAAAACAATGCATTGTCCCCCCCCCCTATTTGCGATTGTGCCCCCCCCCCCCCCTTTTTGACCAGGAAACCTTTTTTTTTTTTTTTGCTTGTCAGAGAATTATGGAGGGGAACTGGACCCCATAACACCCCCCCCCCTACTGAGCGACTTTTGGAGGGCTGGCGAAAAAAAAATTTTTGGTCGACATTGGTACAGTGTTAACTTGGTGGTAAAGTAATACTTACATTAATACATGTATAATGAAAACTTACATTCATGTAGGGAAAACAAATCATCAGAATGTGGAACTTCAACATGTTTTTACCTTAAACACTGAGGGGATAATTCCAGCAAGCTAGGAGTAAACAAGCAAGGAAACAGTGTCTTTTTAGATAGAAATAATGAAAAATTTCCAGCGGAAAGGCTGCCCCCTTTTACCCCCGCCGGGGGCGCTGCCCCCTGGACCCCCTGAACGGTTCGCTGCGCTCGCCCAATTTTTTGGACACCTGCTTTTTAATTTGGACACCCAATTTTAGAATCCTGGCTAAAGCCCTGGGTGCCACTGCTGCTACGCTTAGAAAGACCTTACTACGCTCATCCCGCGCTTTCTTTACGCTGTCATTACGATCTTCCTGCTTGCCTTACGATGAATTTCTGATCGGGGAGATCGGTGGGAAATTTTGAACATGTTCAAAATTTCTTGCCGATCTGAAGAAATGCCCGCTCCTACCCCGTTCTCACAACGCTGTTTTTACGATGCCACCGATTGCAAACGACCCCTGTATGCTTTCCCCGATCTATCCCAATCTGCTAGATCGGGATAGATCGGGGCCCAGATCGGCATAGTGGAACGGGGGCATTAGTACACTACAAATCATGATTGATAAGCTAGCTAATGTCATCTTCTGTTATTTCATGATGAGTTCCAGGCACTTTTTGTTTACACTGCAATAATTACATTCAGCACAATGGCTGGTTTGGCATAGACATACATGTAGTTCAAGTACACTGTACATGTACTGTACATGTACATGTACATGTTTTCAGTGGAGACTCTTATAACTGACGATGTCTAAACTGGCCTACTCATAAAAGCTAGATTTATAATGCGGCCATTCCATAACTCTTTATACTGACATCAAAAACAATACCAAACACTCATGGCTATCAATGGGTAAATCTTGGAAAGCGCCAATACAACTTAGTCATTACAAGTTTCTGTGGGTAAAATGAAGTGTACTTTGGTGCTCAATTAGTTACTTATAGCTGGCACACACATACATGTATACATGGCATGAATATATATTCGGCCTGAACACTACATGTACATGTACCTATTTCTCTTCATAATTCAAATATGAGGGCACTTGAACAGCAATCCTTTTCAGGGGACATTTCTACTACACGTTCTTCCTAGCTGATAGAAAAGGAATAAGAAAGCTCACAAACTTATTTTTCACCTTTCCCAGAACTCAAACTTCTCTTTAAAGAAAAAGTTGAGTTCTGGTCATGCGGTTACAATGTGACAGAAAATGTCTCACTGAGCAATTGGGAAAGGCTGATCAGGGAAGTGTAACTAGTTAAACTTCCCTGGGCTGATCATGTCTACATAAGAATTGGTGTATACTTTGAGGTTTTTTAACCATGAAAATGATGAGAAATTGAGTCAGTCTCACTGACAAGCACATGTACTACCCACAGAAATGGATATATGGGACTGCACACACAAGTGGCATGTTTGTTTGGCCCGAACACTTTATTTTGTGTCATATTTCGAATGAATATGAGGGCATTTGAAGAGCAATCCTTTTCAGGGGAAATTCCTACTCTGATTTCTTCCAAACTGACATAAAAGGATTGAGGAAGCTATCACCTTTCCCAGAACAGAACCTTCTCATTAAATCTAATCGTTTTTCTTGGTTATCTTTTGGTCAGATCAACTTTTGTATCACGGCCTCCAAGAATATTACGTACATGTACATGTAACTCTGTATAACTCGAAGTCGCATAAGTACATGTAGAACTTTCCCTATTAAAGTCAAATCAATCTTTTCAACCAAACGACAAGTACATGTATGCAGAACATGTGTTATTTACATTTTTTTTAAAGTCGAATTTTGCATAACTGTAGTGTAAGTTGAACTATATTTTGTGGTTCCAACAGATTCAACTTATAAATTATGCATTTTAGTTAGCTGTAGTTCCTTTAATGTTTTGGTTGGCCAGCAGTAAGCCTGCCTGGGAGAATGGTAATGCGAATAGCAGGATTGAGTTATTTCTGGCAGACAGCGGGAGAATGAGCATCTTCTGTCACTGGTGATTTCCCTATTACACTAAATTGATTGTGGCCTGAGGCAAAGAAACGCACTACATTTACAATGTATGTATTCTCATCTGATTAGCAATTTAAGAGATCCTCTTCTGTCTTGAATTTCTGATTTTATTCATCCCCAATCTACTTCCTATAGGTTGTTTATAAATTTTCATCATTTTTATAACTTGGCAGACAGATTAAGTATTCTTGCATCATATGTACATGTAGGATCAGCTATCTGTTTCTAGTTTTCCAGCTATGTAGGCCTATATACATGAACATGTAGGCTGATAGCAATGGAGCTCCAAATACATGTAGGTATCATTTATAAAGAAGAAGAAGAAGAAGAAGAGTACTGCCTTGGAGTTAAAGGGTACCAATCACAAAAAAATATTTTACTCTGTATGTTAGAGGTTCTATGTCATTCTACTATATTCCAAATATGGGCTTCAAATATCACTTCTATAAAGAGATATTACATGTACAAGTTTAATTACACTCTCTTTAGTACATGTATAAGCATAAAAGCGACTTATGAGTAGACTACTCAACGCAACCGTACGCACACGGAACCCAACTCGGAGGTTCAGTTCCGCGCGAACACCTTCATGTTATCCTTTATTTCCTTCATACTCCTAAACTGTTGACCTATAGAATTTCAAATAAAGTTCTTTGAGGTTAATTTTATACTTCCTTGCAGTATACAAATTCTTTTTTCAGGTGGTTGGTACACTTTAAATACAAGTACAAATGCATGGCCTACATGTACATGTATACATGTATACATGTAGGCATACAATATTTTACCTACATGTGTGTTTTGATGGGCCTACAATCTGCATATTTTACCTACTGTAAATGTTTTGATATGTACATCTACATGTAGATATACATGTATGTACATGTACATGTATTTACATGTAGGCTACAAATTTCTTGACTCAACTCATGTTGCTGGGACCCTTTTCATAAAACTCATCAGTACCAAGTCACAATGACTGTTATAAGCTACTGAAATCAAAGCATTTGATTGGCGGAGAGCAAATTTGTCATACATGTACATGTACATTATACGTACATAATGTAGACCTGTTGCAATTTATATTGATAAAAAGTTTAATGGAACGGGGCCCTGGGGATCTCTTGTTATTTTTGGCAGAGATATTATTCTGTGTAGTACATGTACATGTGCATACATATAGGCCTACATGTAGAAGAACATGTTTGTTGATCATCACACATCAAAGTAATGTTTAGTGGGATGGAACAGCAACACCACAAAACTGGAACTGATATTGCATTTATATGTGCCTACAGTCCATCCACATGTATGATATTCTAATTCTACACGAACAAAAAATTGTTTAGCCAACATATACATGTCCACCTACGTACATGTATTACTTAATAAAGTATTCAAATTTCAATTCAAAATCTGTGTACAACTTCTACAGTATGCTCAATTGTACTTTCATTATATCAGCAGTCCCATAAGGCATCTTGATCAATGACATTTGGATTTATAATGAACACTGGAGGCCTATAATCTTGCCCAAATACAACACATAAACATGTACATGTACTGTAGTAAATGAAATGTTGGCATGGCAGACAAGTACATTGTAGGCTACTATATTTTTTTCATGTGTACAATACAAGGACAGGTAGTACCTGTAATCCTGAATGAAAGATACTCATTATAAACACACTCATGGCCTGACAGGTTTGTATGTAATGGGGTAACTGAAGAAGCCTAACAGTTGTCCAAGAGTAATCCATTTGGGAACAATAGAGCTTTACTCCTAATCCTTATTAGAATCAAACTACATGTAGACTATAACTAGGTCAATTCTTTACCCCCAAGGGAAGACTAAGCTATAATTTAGGACAGTCACTGCACACATTGATTCTCCAATGCTGTACATGTGCTGCTCATGAAATATCTGTAGACCTACATACTCTGTAAATGAGTGTGTACACTGAAAGCATACAGTAGGCCTGATATGCTACACATTCATGTACAATGTCGTCTACATGGAGTTGGTACTTAAGGACTTTTCATAGCTGAAATGCTGGTAGTTTTATTATTGCCACTTTGTGTGACATTTCTCTGGTTTTACCTTAGCAACAGAAATCCACCATTTCTTCATTCAAACCCTTGTACAACCATCTGCATACATGTTCAAATGTAGTTTGCAAATAGCAAAAACCCTTTCTATTTGGGGGTTTAAACTGTATATATATATATATAACTCTAGACTAATAGACATTTGTACATGTGTAGGCCCACGCGAACATGTCCTTTCAATATCTATACTTTTCCTAAATGTACATTGTAGGCTACATGTATTATGGTATGTACATGTAGCATAATGTTGTTGTTGTTGTTGTTGTTGTTTTTGGTTTATTGGCACTTATCATTCAAGAGTGAATATACAGTATAATGACTGACAAACCTGTTGCTAGGCAAAAGGCACTTTCACATTTTTTGTGCCCAGAGTAGGTACATGTATCTGCAAACCAACACCCCCCACTCCCCCCCCCCCCCCGATCAATTACAAAATAAAAGTTTCAACAAAGATTTGCAAGACCACAAGACGTTATGTACAGATACATTGTAAGCCTACAGAGTACAGGTGTTAAATGTTCAACTTCAAAATGTTAAATTACAGTTTTTTAAAATAATGATTTATGACTTAAATACAAATTCTGTCTAGAGGTTACATTACATCATGCACACATATTGTGTAATCATTACATGTACATGTATACATTATGTTTCCTCTATTTTGATACAACTTTCTGAAAACTTCCTTCAGATTTTTAGGAAGATCAACAAATTCCCATTCATTCATGAAATTAAGCCCAGCAAAACAAGGAAATTAGTCAACAGGACTCAAATGAGTTGTATACTACATGTACATTGTATGTCACACTGTTTAGTGTAAGTGTACACAATGAACACATGAAGGCCCACAAGCTTTAAATTCTGTTCTTACATGTTCTACATACAATATTCTGCTGAAGAAAACCTTACACAAGCATGTACATGTACATGTACATGTACGTATCAGATTTCTTTACATGGCACTGTACTCTTAATTCAATACCTGTACATTTGTGCCACACATGATACATGTACATGTATTCAAGTGAATCAAGTCATTACAGTATGTTTTATTTCCAAAAAGTAAAAATTATAGGTCAAGGAAAATGCAGCAGCCAGATATAGAAGTCATTACAAACAAGATCTCTGTGAATAGGGTGAATCATCGACACAAAAATAATATCCACCTACATGTACATGTAGCTCTTTAATAATGAGGCAATTAATTTTACTCAGGTTTCTGATTAATAACACATAAAAATGAGACACGTGTAAAATGTGCATACATGTACATGTGTGTGGGCAGGAACAGGCCGTATATGTTTCAACAAACAAAAATATATCTATGTACACTTGATAACAGGAAATGTACTTGTATAATATTATTTACATGTCATGTAGTCACAGATAAACTAAGGCATGTACGTACTATGTAGGCCTACATGTCTATATGAACATTGCACACATCTGTTATGCCTGGCTTGTATTTTTGTACACAATGCAAAATCATAGCCAAGAAATAGTATGATTCATAGTGAATAACAATTAGTTGACAAGCAAGTTAACCACAAGTTCACAACCAATACGATGTACGCAATTACACTGCGCTTTTTGTACAAAGTTGGATTTGAAAAGAATACTTAATATTCACACCCAATATTCCCTGAAGTAAAACTTACACTATACAAAGGTTGATTGAATCACTGAACCACCAAATTATGATTCATTCTTTCAAAAAATCATTCATTTACTGAAAACTGACATAGTATTTAAAAAGCGTATTTAAAATTATTTTTAGTTTGCAAACTTTATGCAAAGCACACGTGTATAAAAAGAACTACTAGTGCATGAACTTTGTGCGACGACGGGTGAGTCATTTGCCGCACTAGTCTACAACTTGAAAACCAATCAATGTAAACATTGTGTATAATTGTGTATACTGTATTGTATAGTATTGATTTTCCACTCTAAGGTATTGGAGGAGCCTATCCTCATTTTCACCAAGATATCAAGCTCTATGACTGGCCGTGTCAGGTTGATGCTTTGTGAAGTTGAATGAAACGTACATGTACATGAGCCCCACATAGTTATAGTTATGCAGGTAAAGAGGCAATCCAACTTTGGTAACAAATTGTTTGGGGGGGGGGAAGCAGAAAAATCATAAAAATGCATGTAGATTAGTGAAAGTTTTTTGGAGAAAATGGGCAAACTACATGAATACTGAAAAGTCAAGAATGCTTGAGAGTTACTTTAGATCAATAAACAATGATATCAGAATGGTCATGTAACTTTTACAAACATGTACATGTACATGTACTCTCCTTCATGGACAACTGTGATCACAACTTTTTTTTTTTCAAATCACGATTTTCTTACTTTTTATTTATCATCATTCAAATCATCCTAAGTCTATTCATGGTTTCATATTCAGCAAGTTGTGCCCAAACTTTTCTTAAAGGGAAGCTTGAGTTCTGGGCAAGGTAAAAAATAATTTGTGAGCTTTCTCATTCTTATTATGTAGTTTGGAAGATTATCATAGTAGATACATGTATGTCCCCTGAAAAGGATTACTCTTCAAATGCCCTCACATTCAAAATATGACAAGAAACAGCTGAAATGTTTGGGCCAAACATTCGTGTGTATGTAGTCCCATATATATACATATTTCTGTGTGCAGTGCATGTGAATCTCAGCAGGATCAAGTCAATTTATTTATCATTTTGGTGATTCCAAAACCATACAGCATACACCAATTTTAATGTGCTATATATAATCAACCTTTCTCAACTGCTTTGAGACAGTTTCTTTTACAATTCAATATCATGACCAGAACTCAACTTTATCTTTAAAAGTGAAAGAAGCTACATGAACATGTATGGAGATCTTTACGAGCTGGTCTAGTGGTCTTGTACATTGTATTTAAAAGGCTTTGTGATCTGAATATAGTAATATCATTTCTGATATTGGAACTCCAGTTCAGTGTTTAAAAATTATATGACACTTACATCATGAAGAGTATTTATTGAATCAAAGTTTGCTCATAATAAAGTTGAAGACTGTCCCTTTTCTTATCATTTTTAAAATCTTTTTTTATTTTGTTTTCTACAGAGAAAGTTTCATGGCACTTCTCTGAACTTATAAAATTAATAATAAATAATATGGACTATTATTGCATGTAGGTTTTTCACTTTTTCATTATTTTGTATAGGCCCACAATGAATTGGAAATATATTAAAAGCTGAGCTTCAAAACAAGTTGTTTTGATTAGAAGCCCCCCCCCCCCCTTCCAAAAAAATTATAAAAAAGTTAAATTAAAAGGTTTGAGGAAAATCCGACAAATACTTTGAAAGTTACATGTATGAGTGTTAAAAATTAACATATTAAAATTACTGATAAGTGATCAATGTAGACTAATTAGTATTGTCCTGGTCTTGAAACTTTGACATCCTTCTGGCTAGAGTTAATTTATCTATTTTGTACATGAATTACATGTATTGAAGGAAAGTCCACCCTGCTATCAAGTTGTTTTGCTGTTTGTTGGGGTTTTTTAAAGTAGAAAATGAGATAAACAGGGACCAGTTTCATGAAAACGTGTAAGTCTAAGTTCGTGGACATCCCATAGAAACGCATGCTGATTTTACAACACACGTTTCTATGTATTGTCCAAGAAGTTAGACTTATGACGTTTTCATGAAACTGGTCCCTGTGTAAACTCTATGACGTAACTTCAAAGTATCTTTCCAATTTGCTTTGTACTGAAAATTTCAAAAATTTCTATTTTCTTGGTTGCTGATAAAGGAAAAGATCTATTTCATAAAGGGGTTTTGATAAAAAAACAGATGTGTACTGATTATATCTTTAAAGAAAACAGAAATTTAGGATTTTTTTAGTCCGGAGCAAAAAGGATAGGAGCTTGAAAATTATATGTACATGTACGTCACAGAGTTGCAAATTTGCATTTGATCGATTTAAACTTTTAAACTCCATAACTTTCTTATTTTTGTCCAGATTTTCCTAAAACTTTCACTTATTTACATGTACATGTACATGCATTTCTCTCATTTTCTGCTTTTCTTATAACCAATTTAATATCGGCTGGACCTCCCTATTCAATGATGTGTGGGAAAAAACTGTTGTGGTGCGAAAATTAATTAATGACGCATCAAAATTGTATGGTCTTGATATCCAAAAATGAAAAAAAAAAGAAAAAAAAAGAAATACCATAGGTCATTTTTTATATTTGTTTAAAGGAATAAACATTCTTCAAAACAAACTGGCACTCTTCAAATTGGAAACAATTTTTAAATTCCCTATCAAAGGAAGTGCAATCATTACATTATAAAGACCTCTTTCCAACGTCAAATGCAAAGTTGTAGACTTACAACGACTTCTGGTGAATGTGAAAAATAATTTGTGAGCTTTTTCATTCTATCTATTCCCATGGAAACTGACATCATAGTAGCAAAGTCACATGAAAAAGATTGTTCCTGAAATGCTCTAAAATTTTGAAACTTGTCTAGAAACAATTTGGACCAAGTTATCCATTTTACCCAAATCTATGCTCAATGATTTCGTTGTTTTTGTGGCTGTTTTGTTTTGTTATGGTTTTTGCATTTCAATTCAATTCAATTTTATTTCACATCTCTTTAAAAACACTTTAGAAAATATTCAACAATCAATACAAATTGAACAATATAAAACATATTAAAAATAACAACATTTATGTACATGACAATATAAAAGAAAGATGAAGTGAGGAGGATGTGAGGGATTAACAAAGGCCACTGGCCTGTCAAGGTTAATCCCCTAATTTACCACACTTCAAAAAGAAAATACATACAAAAAACAAAAAAACAAACAGATAAAACTAACGTAACATAATCACATATACAAACACAACATAACTAATCACATTAATTCAGGGTTCTTGCTAATTTTTCTGATAGCAGGTAATTTATCATTCACAGGCGGTTACTCCAAAAAAGCAACAGGGGTCTGGGGGCAGTGAAGCCCCCAGCGGGGTCCAGGGGCAGCGCCCCTATCTTTTGCAAGAATTGATAAGGTAAAATCGTCCATTCTTCCAATCTTCCAGACCCTACATGTACAAGGAAATTACTTCTTTTAAATAAAGAACAAGGCAACACTAAACAGGTTTAAAATGCCAGCTCAGATGACATTGGTGTTATTTTATTTAAAATCCATGTTGTTCAGAAAGTGAATGCATGATTTTTTTTTATATCTGCAGCTATTCTTGATATCCTACAGTCATATGATTTGCACAAGTGAATGAACACAATGAACTCTCATGATTATGATCAAATTTACCACACTGCAGCGTTACAAAAAGGCTAGGATTACCGTAAATAACGTATAAACCGCTGTCGTTAAATTAAACGCACCCCCAACTTTCGACCCCCTGAGCAAAAAAATAAATAAAAAAATCATGATAAATTCAAGTCATGTTCTTATCAAAACGGCAAAATCTAGAGGCAAAAGCATAAAGAAATGATTTAGAAAAGTGTAAAACAAAATTGTACTTTAATTGGTTGTTTCCTGTTTTTTAACTCATTTTCAAAGTCGGGGAACTCTTCGAATCTGAGTCGTTGACCAAAATAAGGCTTGCTCCAAAGACGTGACAAGCCCTTATCAAAGTACAGATACGGTACAGATTCGTGATCGTATCTTAATCACTATCAAAGTGAAAGAAAACATCACAAAACACACATTAACAATACAGATAAAGGCAAACTGATACCTTGCTTAAGAAAATATTTCTAGATAAATCCAAGAACTATCACAGAAGTTTCATGTTTGAAGAACTATGGCGCAAGGTTTTTCAACAAAATAATCGATCCCAAAACATTTGAAGTTTCCCTCATTTCATACCCATGCAGAGGTAGGTTTGCTCCCCTGCTCCAGCGGCCCAGCAAGTTTGCAAGTTCTGCTAAAATGAGAGAAACGTCTCTGCACATAGCTATTGCATAAATTAATTTGCATACTAGCTCAACCAATGCGCATTGGTTGAGCTAGTATGCAAATTAATTTATGCAGAAGCCATGTGCAGAGACTATTCTCTCATTTTAGCAGAATGTGCAAACTCTCTGGGCCGCTGGAGCAGGGGGAGCGAACCTATGGAGCGTACCTACCTCTGCATGGGTATGAAATGGGGGAAACTTCATACGTTTTGGGATCGATTATTTTGTTGAAAAACCTTGCGCCATAATCTCTTCAAACATGAAACTTCTGTGATAGTTCTTGGATTTAGCTAGGAATATTTTCTAAAGCAAGGTATCAGTTTGCCTTTATCTGTATTGTTATTGTGTGTTTTGTGATGTTTTCTTTCATTTTGATGGTGATTAATAATACGATCACAAATCTTTACTTTGACAAGCGTTACGTCTCGAAGCCTTGCTTGGTCCAGTGATAACTCCTTGCTTGGTCAATGGATTTGAATTTTGGGTAGCCCTCATTGAGAGTAAAGCTGCCACCGTGGTTTAATTGTGCCGGGTTTGTGTCACGGCATGAACCTGTTTGTGGGTTGTATGTATACGCAAGTTAGGCTGTTGATTTTAACATCAAAATTAATTTGTAAAAATATGTCGTAGCATTTAGACTTACAAAACAGTAAATGAATTCTCTTTGATCATATAAACAGGACCTTAGCCCCCTAGATTATTGTCAGTTTTGGTGATATATGACTCTTCATTTGTTTTTGGCTTTTTTAAGCCCAGCATCGTGTATTACCCGCAACCCCGACTTATGCTTATTCCGCACGCGCACTAGCGCGCTAGCCCTCGTCGAGTCAGTTTAGTTTTGTTTCTTCTTGCTTTCTCGATCTCTCGCTCATTGGCTGTGTTTAGAGCTGTTTCTTCCCGTTTCTTTACGACCGCTTTCACAACACCGCTGTGAAGCTTGTGTAAACTGAAATTTGAGATAGCAACTTGTTGAATTGAATCGAGACTGATTTTATATAATATATATATTTTTTTTTTTTTTTTTTTTTTTTTTTTTTGTGAGGCCACAGCCGGTTACGATCGGTTTATATTATATATTATATATAAGATTTATATTTTTTTCCTGAATGCACGCACAGTTGAGCTTTCTTTGAATTCATTAGGCAAGAGATTCCAAGACTGTGGGCCTTTAAAACTGACTGTGGTTCTTGAAAAGTTAAAATGATAGAAAGGTACATACATTTTATTGGCATTTCTTGTGTTATACATGTACTTATTGATGTTGCTATTATATTCAAAATATTCATCAAAGCTATTGGGTAATAATTGTTTAGAATAAGAAAACATAAAAGATGCTAGTAGTAATTTGTTTATATCATAAATATTCAAAATTTTTTTAACTTTTTAAACTAAGGTTGGGTATGTGCTAAATAGTTTGATTTGGAAATTGCTCGTATTGCACGTTTTTGTAATAAAAACAATTTTTGTAAGGAATAAGATGAACAACTGCCCCATACAATATTAGAATACGTACATGTAAGATGTGATAGAATCAAACATAGAATTAAATCTTCAGAGGTAAAATGTGTTACCTCTAAAATATTTTACACTCCAATGGATTTTGATATTTTTAGAGCAATATAATTTACATGTTCCTTCCAGTTCAAGTTTTCGTCTATGATTACGCCAAAAAATTTAGTACTGGTTTCTCTCTTAATTCTTACATTATTAAGTTCTATGTTTATTTCACTGTCTTGTATTCTACAATTCCTACTCTTAAAGATCATATAACATGTTTTATCACGATTAATGTAGAGTTTATTGGCAGTAAACCAGGTTTGTATTTTTTTCATTTCTAAATTCAGTAGATTTACATGTGACTTTAGTCAATTTAATCAAATTTAGACACTTTGAAACCTAAAAGTATCCAATTATTCATTTTTTCAATGTTTTAATGTAATAAACCATTCAAAAATTTTCTTTCATTGTAATGGAATTTAATGACCATCACATACACTGTAGCTCCCCCGCGTAAAACTCGGCCAAAAACTGCTCCCGCAATATCAGAATTGAAATCTCAAGACTAACGGAGATATCGTGTGCGCGTCTCACGCACCGACTAGCTTTGACTGCAACATGCGATTGGACATTTTTTTTAACTTACGACATACCAAAAATCCTGATCTAAAACCAAAAATTTCTTGAAATACAGCTCAGTTTTGGAACCCATTTTCCTTATAAACACAAGACACAAGAATTTTCAGATTAGGGTAGCGGGACTGCCGATTACATCGCTAAAATGTGATATTTATGGATATTTTTTTCATTGCAACTGCGGTTCCCCTGTGACTTTGGTGTATGTATTGTATGAGTGTGATATGTGATATGCTCTCATGCAATGTATTTTAATTTATTTTGGCAATGCATAAGTTGTACCGGCCGAATTCTCCTCCCGGGTGAAAACACCATCCTTTACTCTAGGCCCCCTACATGTAGGTCATATAATTCAAGCGATTGGATCAGTATCATGAGCAACTTGATTAAATGGAATTTTCAATGTTCTTGCACTTTACTTTGTTAGTGTTATGGACACATGCCATGGGCACCAGCAAGGCTTCACAATTCGCATGGAATTTAATATTTTAATCTTGGCAGTGTATACAGCCACACGTGTGTGTCTCTACCATACGGCCACACGCGTGTGGCTGTATCCATCGCCCGGCCTGAGGATATAGCCACACGCGTCTACTTCGACTCTGTGCAGCGACGCGGCACGTAGCAAGTGTATAGCATGAGCGATGTGTGTATTTATGCAACAGCACATGTTGCAAAACTTCATCATCATAATCATGAAGGTTTTATCTCTTGAAATTCACTGACATAGAAAAATATAGATCTACAAACAATATTTTTACTTCATTGCCATCTGATGACAATAAAGTAAAAATATTGTTTGTATGTCAGTGAATTTCAAAAGTTAAAACCTTCATGATGAAGTTTTGCAACATGTACCATTGCATCGCTCGTCATGCTATGCACTTGCTACATGTATGTGACGGCACGCTGCGCGCTGCGCAGAGTCTAAGTGTCGCAGCGCAGAGACTTTTAGACGCGTGTGGTCATATGGTAGAGACACACGCGTGTGGCTCTATACACTATCTTTAACCTTTTATTTAGAAACTTGATTTTGTTTCAACAGAGACAAGCCAACACCATCATGACCATCATGACCAAGGTCCAAGATTTCATTTCCAAAACAAAAGAGTAAACATCATTATTCATGATCATGTAAAAGAATACAGTGAAGTTACCATGTAAATTTATACATTCATCTGTTGATACAGACATATATTGGTAATATCGCGTATAATTCTTTATTAGTCCACCAGATTGTAATCATTGGCATGCTATGTTACATTTATGCAAACACACTTTCCAGTAAGTGGGACTGAAGTAAACCTCTATGGCCATTCACTTGACAGCAGTAATGCTCTCAGCACGCTCAGAAAATATAACACAAAAAATAAGCCGATATTTAGTATATTTACAACTTACCACTATCACCTATAATAAGTAGTTTGAATAGGTGGTCATACTCCCTCGCCATGATGGGAAAAGTTTTAAATACTCTTGAAAAATGAAAAATCTGATGTGTTTTGATCGACCTGCCGGGATTTCTTCCCTGCAACTCCGGAAACAGCAACACACAAAATGTATGAAAGAAATATCGCCCCTCCTAAAGCAATGACGTCACCCAGTTACAATGCATGCTCATTATGAATGAGATCTAGCATGCATGTAGCGCGCGCAGCGCATGTATATATATATATGTGCGCATGATCATGATCACCGAATTGCGAACTTCATGCACCACGCACGTCGCCCCTGTTCCGATCCGGGTCGACGTCGCCGACTACCGATATATCTGCTAAAACTACGCGGTAATTTAGCAGAGCTGTTGAATTGTATGCTGCTTTCCGACTCGGGCGTTGGTAAGGCACTTTTTCCTCCACCTAAGCCCCTAAGATTAGTTTCTTATGACAGACATTTCCTTACAGTTACACTGCGACCTGTGCCGTGACTGTGTGACTGTGTGACCTGTGGCTGTGTGGCTGTGCATGCACGTACATGTAGCCTCGTAGGATGGGGGGTTGCATTTCCGGACATTTACAATTAGCCTAGATCTAGACTCTATGGTGGTTGATCCAGTGTCCGAACACTTTTCAGAAAATCAACGATAGCAAATAAAATATGAAACGAATATCTGTCAAACTATACATATTGAATGCTCAAAGTCCTACAAAAAAAGAAGTTGATGGAATTTTAAAAAGACAACGTAGATTTAATACGATATTCCCTTCCGAGTGAACCCCTTCCCAACGACGCGGCGTTTTGGTCCCTGGCTTGAAAAAGGTACCGTAATTCCGAACGTGTGAAACCTATGGGAAAAAGACACAACCTTGGTATCAATAGTGTGGTTTTCATACGCGTAATCCCATGCGTATGAAAACCCATTTTAGGCGCTTAACTTTACACGTTCGGTAATACAATCTGTTCGGAGTTACAATACTTGACTAGACTCTATAGTCAGTAGAGGCGCACGGCCGATATCGGAGACAATCTCCCATAACGGAGACAGTCTCCGATATGGGAGATCTGCGTGGTCTCCGATTTCGGCGACTATCTCCGATTTCGGAGACCAAATTTGATTGTTTACGTTTGCGGTCTCGGGGGTATATTGGCGCTGATTGAAAATGTGATAATCGGATTCCTCGTGTAAAAACACCCCTTTTCACCGTCTACTTCAAGATTCCACCGTCTACTTTTTACGCGACACTGGTTTGTTTTCACCAGCTCGTTTCTCACCAGCTAGCTAGCTGTGTCCATACTCACACAACGTCAACCCAGTCTCTGTTCAGAATAAAAATAATGGATGCAAACGAACCTCTATCGTCTGCCGTTAAGGCTGGGATTTTGGCCACAGTCACGGATGAAGACATGAACTTGGGTATGTTGATATTATTTTAATACTTACAGACTAAATCATGATTTCTTTCCGAATGTCGTATTCATGCCATGCTCGACTTGACGTTATGCAATCACCAGCAATGAGCACGAGATGCCGCGAGCATTGCTGCTGCGCCGAGACTCCGGGGCGGAGGATCGGGGCAGTGAACTTGGCACAGGCAGTGTGCAGCACGCACGTGTTTTTTGTGTATCAACACACCAGCGCTGCACGTGCCGAGTGTCATTTAACAGCGATCATGGTCGTGACCGCGACGATATAATAACAATGGGAAATTCGTGTTTGAAACTTAAAATTCTTATGTGTGAATATGGATACAGCTGGAAATGCTCTCTGTATATCAGAATGTTGTAAATTTCTTGTAGACTTAAGTTATGCTTCAATTTTGAAAGGAGGGTTGGGATTGGGAGGGGGAGGGGGTACATGTAGGTCATCGATATTGGGCTTTGATCAACTGACAATTTTGCATGATGAATAAGTCACATGCAGATAACCACCTCCCCCCCCCCTCCCCCCCCCCACCACACACACACTCCATGCCCCTCTTTACATTTCATGAAATTCATGTTATGGATAATCATGATTTTGTTAGTACATGTATATGAAGAAAAAAAAGAAATAATCTGTTAGCGTGGAATGATTCAAGAAATAAAATGTTTTCTTTAATGATGATACATTCTTAATATTCTTATATTTATAATATCATTCCCCCAAATTATACACAAGAAAATACTGCCCCCCCCCCACCCCCGTATTAATATGTAACACATCTTTGCTTACACCCTAGCTCAGTACATACATGTATATAGCATAAATCAGACAGTCGTGTCAGTAGATTGAACCAGATATCTAGATGCTTAATTACTTTTAATATTATGGAACATGCAGGAAATAATGATAACTTGCAGTCAGTACAAGTATCATGATGTGGGAATGGAGGATGAAGACATGATGGACGTCACCATTATGGACTTGGACACGGGAGAACTCACAACCTGACCAGGCAGAAGAAGTACAGGAAGATGGTACATGATTATATAATTTTACATTCATTCGAATAGAATAATATATTTGGTATTTCTATTTTATTTCTATCACTACATGTGTAATTTCTCGTTATCTCACAATAATTTATTATCAAACATCATATCGCAGAAAAATAAACTTTCAATTCTAAACAATGTTTTGTTGTTTCTACCCATGTAAGAATTCACAATTAACAACATGGTGTTATTAATTCCTCACAAATATAAGGCAATCAACACACAGATGAAATGACTGACACTGAGACAGAACATGGAGAGGCAGGATCAAACTATGACAATGAGGAGGGAGATACTATACGACGGATTCAAGGAGGTATGTTATTCCAAGATAAGTTAATAATCAAGTCATACTTCATCTGTACATATACAAGTATATTAATGTACTCAAATAAACATAGATATACATGTTAATGTAAGTGACAACAATATCTTTAGAATTCATTGTTAGCGATCTAATTCTAATTCTCTTTTCTTCAACAGTTGGAAAAGTCCTGGAAGGTCGATGCTTCTCAACAAAAAAGCAAAGGACCCGAAGTTTTTCTAAAAGGAGACAGACAATCATCAATGCTGTAAGTTTAACAAGAAAGGCTTAAGAATATGAATTTTTTACTGACCATAAAGTAGGCAGGATGATAGCAAGCATATGTGCTTGATATGGAGGACATTGATTTCTATTTTCCTAAGAGTGGTAGAGGTGTTAGGAAAATGCATACTTGACGATTTCCTAGTCGTCATCGACGTCTTCTTCTCCATCACTGACTTGCAGCTCTAGTTCCTCAATTAAAGAATAACATAAGTTCAAATGCTGCTTTTTGGATGCAGACTTCGAAGCCTTCATGTAGCTTGGCTGATATCGCTTGGCAACATCCAGTGGCAGGCCTTCTAGTATATCTAGTATTTTTCTTTTAATTTCCTCGATTTTCATGTTTTCGACAGCACTTGTTTGTTCCACGTCGTGAAGTGTGACTGGAATCCCAGTCACCTTGGGGGGATTACCTGCTATTGCACATTTCACATAGTTCTGTGTATTGACTTTCGCTGTGGTCGAAAAGTTAACAAGGGTAGGGTTGAGTTGAGTCTTCCCATCCAAGCTTGTGTGGGGTTTTGCAACTTTTGGAGTCATCAAATAGTTTGACTTCCGAATCACTGCCCTTGTGTACTCCACTTCTTTGGATGAAACCTTTGTTTCTGTAGTCTGGTTTGCTCCATTTTCACTCATCTTGATGTCTTGAAGCGTTGCATCTCTCACCTGCGGATAACATGAAAAATGAAATGCCCATATGACACATATATCTTTTGCTAGTGCTGCAGTGCTAATTAATCTCTGCTCTTTCCTATAGCAATTTATTTCACTTATATATGTTAGCCTTTTGTAACTTGCATTTCTAGTAAAGAAAGATGGAGAATAAAATCATGTCCCTTTGTTTTTATTCAGGTGATAATGCTGCACATCGAGACCAATGCGGAGGTTTCTATTGAACTAACTTCAGAGGCCGGTTGGAGCCACAAGTTCACATCCAATCAAAGCAAACCCAGTCAGAGATCCTATGCCGTACAAGTCGGCGAATCAGCACTACCCCGCCGTCAGCCTACCCTGAGATCTACTCTCAACACGCCCACAAAGCCCAAGGGAAACTCTTCCTCACAAGCCAAACAAACAGCCCCCTCAACCTCTAGGCCCCACGCAACCATCAGTTCCCTCCCAGGAAAGAGAAAGAAAGTCCTCACTGCCTCTGCCAAGAAATCACCCAGCAAAAACAAATGCTTTGTCTGCAAACTGATATATGGTAGCAAGAAAGACAATGAACTTAAGAAACAAAAAGGACTGCAGGCCACATGGCTGGGGTGTGACATTGAAAAATGTGAGAGGTGGGCACATGCCGCTTGTGTCGGGAAGAAACTGAGAACGAAGAAAGACGCCGAAAACATTCCTTTTGCTTGTGCAAACCACAAGTGAATATCTTCCTCTCCCTTCCACAACTCACCTTGCCAGTCATCTCTTAAATTGTGCTTTTAAATAACTCATTGCAATAGCTTTCAGAATTTATTATGCTGTATTCATAAGTTTATACATATACAATTCTTTTTACACCTTGATGAAAACATTCCACAATATTCCACTTACCAGCTTATATATTTAAATAATGACGCTTGGATTACCTACATATTGTTTTTCTTCCTTTATCTTGATATTGAGTTTTTTGTACATGTATTAACCTTTCACTTCTTTTTTTAATGTATGCTGCTTGAAAGTGAGATTGCAAGGTCAGCATTCTCATTGCCAAGTTTTTTTAGACTAAGTTGTTTGCTTCTTGTATTGTTTTTTTTAATCTATACCCTTTCTCTTTTATACTGTGTTACGATTTTTCACGTGTACATGTATGCTGCCTGTAGATGAGTATATTTATCGCAAAGTTTTTTAAAGTACTGGTAACTTCAGTACGGGTAACGTCATTACGGGTATCCATGATCTTTGTAACATGCCTTTCATTTTTATTTATGTATATTGCCAAGAAATACATAATCTTTTATAAGTATACATGTATCTTTAAGTTACAAGTCAGTTATTTGTTCTATTGCCAAGTCTTAAGCCTTTATATATAAATACGTATTGTGTATGTTTGTATATATTACTTGCCAAAGATTGTTAAAGGTTTACATCCTAGAGGGTATACACATATTGACCTTCTACTTGTATAAAGTTTCTGTGTTTTCATATTGTTTCAAATAAATATGTTTATACAGTATACTCTATACAGAATGTTTATTGTCCATCTTTCTGATTGTAAAATTAAATATAGGGCAGGTGTATGTATATATACCTTTTTTAGTTTTCTAAGTTTCTTAGAATCGTTTACCCTGACAAGATGAGAAAAATCTCCATTGTGAAAACAACATCCACATTCTCTCTTGAATTTACCTCCTGAGCGAGATGGTTTACTGGATCTAAGCTTCGGCATGGTTATGAGCTCTTATAATAAGACGTGAAATGGAATGCTGTGGTTGAATTCTGTAAGGTTTGGAAAGAAAGTGAAAGAAGTAAAAAAAGGAAAAAAAAAAAAGAATTAATAGTGCTTTTTAAACAAAATAAGAACAAAACATTGATCATTTAAACTTAATTACATTCTGGTCAAGGAGTCATATATTGCCCTGATTATGAATGGGGGCTGGGGTGTCGGGCAAAAAAAAAGTCGGAGCAGGCACACACACAAAAAAAAAAAAAAAAGGGGGGGGTATTCAGTATTCAGTTTCTGAATTTTACATTTTCAAAAATAGAAAATGCAAAATTATAAGCCAAATCTATCTCTAAACAATAGCAAAAGGAAACACACCAAATAGCACTCTGACTCATCAAAGCAAAAGGCAACACTCACAATAGGACTCAACTCATCAAACCAACATCAAAGCAAACATATGGGACTGCAATTTCATCATTTTCAAACAATCATTTGAATTACAGTACCATGAATACCAAACCATTTTTCACAATTAAATAATGAATAATAGCAATATAATGGGTGTACATTCATAATAACAAAATGAATTAATCTGAATATATTTACCAATTTATAATGATCAAAATTGAATTGAAAATGAGTAGTGACGTCTGGGGATGCAAAAATCCACGTGTAGAAACATAATGTCTTCTGTCTAAAAAAAAATCAACAACATAAAGCAAGATTGTATTAAGTCTCCGTTTTGGGGCACTATCTCCCAAAACGGAGACAGTCTCCTAAATCAGAGACATCGTTTAATTCATAGAACAAATTTTATTCATTTCCACCGCCAGTCTCCGATTTCGGAGATTGTCTCCCGAACCGCAGACAATCTCCGAAACGGGAGACCGCCGGCTGCCGCGCCGATCGTATCACTGCGGCAGTCTCCGATATAGGAGATTGTCTCCCGAATGGGAGATAGTCTCCGATATCGGCCGTGCGCCTCTACTCGATAGTATACCATGTATACATGACACAAAAATTAGCCTGTCAATTTTGCCGTCAGATTTTACGAAACACATGCATCAAGTAACACTAAAACCAGTGAATATTTGCAATTCACATGATTTTCAACCTATCCTGTGAAAGATTTGTGACAATTTGCGTGAAAAGTTGTTCGATTTACTGTTTAAAATGACCTGTCCGGAATTACAACGTCTGGGTATACGTGTGTGAACATGGTGAATGCGCAGACGTAGTACCAGTATAGTATGAACTCACATTTTATCATGTTCTTATTAATCATTTTCCACTATTCCACTGTCATGACTGTCCAACGGGTCCGCTTGCTATTCATAAGAACCGGTATTCATAGAAAACCTCTTTTCATTTAACACGCGCTATTAGCAGTCCTTATACTGTTATATGAGTAGTTTTGAATAGTGCTCCTTATGAATGGATGTCCTTATGACTGGCGAGGAAATTTGTCTAAGACTATGGTTTGCTCACTATTCAGAAGGACCGCTATTCGTACAAAACCGCTATTCATTTAGTCACACGTTATGGATCAGTAGAGGCGCTGGTCTGCAAACAAGGATTGTCCTAAAAAACAAGGATATCCTTATTAATGAAGACAAATCGTGTCCTCATAAATTGAGATTGTCCTTGAATATGAGGACATTTTTTTTTCACCTCACCCTGCGCGGCTTATACGGCAGTTTCGGGGCTTGAGAGTGCTAAAAATAGATTCTGTGTCATCAAATACCCCCCGTTCACCGTCTTTTCCCAAGACTTGTCCGTCTTCCCACGGACATGTTATGAAACCCGATATGTGTATGTGAGCTAGCGCACTCAACTTGAGTCGGCAATTCCAAAGGGGATTGAATTTAACCAGTTTGTCTGTGTGAAGAAATCCTTGTAAATGAGGACAATCTTGGTTGCAAAGACGATCTGTGTTTACAGACCAGCGCCTCTACTGTGGATAGTGGTCCTTATGAATAGCAATCCTTGACTAGGGAGGTTACCCCCTGTCCAGTTCTGAAAGATGAAATTGCTAATTCACCACTAATTCACCATGGCATTGACAATATGCATGATATGTACATGTACTACAAATGTAGCCCGACCAGAGGCCGTGCGAAGCACTGCGAAGCACTGCGTCTAACAAGGACCCATAGACTTTCAATGCGACACACCTCAATGTCGCTAAAAACAATGTACAAAATTGATTGAAAATGTATGTTAAAACTTCCAATTTTACGTCTTACTCACATGAAATCGATTGCTTGGATGGATTTTTTGAAGTTCAATCCCAAGCAAGCTGTCAGATGGATCCGGGCTAACTCGGCACTAGGGCGAACTCGGCCTTGCCGGAAAATCGCGGCCAAGGTAGCCCAGCGAGATGAATTGATCGCAAATACTCGTGTTGAATTTCGCATTAATTACACATTTCAAGACATTTAATAAAAAATTATTTGATATCAATGTGTAAAATGATCATCAAAGAAGTAATGGTGAAAATTTCAAGGAGTAAAATTATACAAAACATGAAATTTAGCGCTGAACAGTGGTACGGTGCATAGGGGGAATTCAACTCTTGAAACATACTCACCGCGCAGTGCCAATTCGCCCTAGCTAGTGCTGAGTTAGCCCGCCCCTGTCAGGCAATGACATGTCCACATGGTATAAATTTCAACTTTTGACTGCCAAAACCTGTCCATCGCCATCACAGCGTGTATAGTGTGACTTTTCATAAAGTGCAGCGATTGCATTCTGCCATTACAGACTGTGGGCAGACGATGCAATAAATCATCGTTTTTTGGTAAGTTGTAAGTTGGTTAACTAAATTAAACTTAATGAATGCAATCAATCAATAGTTGAAGTTTTATTTAGTTTAATTTTTAAATTGAAAAATATATGTAATTTCAGCGAAAAGCATGTAGTCGCACTTTGTAGTCGCAGTTCGCATTTGCTAGAGAATGGCCGGTTTGTACAGCGCTGTCGCTTCGCTTCACTTTATAGTTACTTTATGTAGATCTAAGTTAGGTCTGTCTAACAGTTAGGTAACATGGGGTTGTTTCATCAAACCGTCATTACAACAAGATCAGCGACATCTTGACGCTGTCACTCAACTTGTCCGCTAACAGTTTCACTAAGCCATCTCTGCCAAGACCAGCGCCAACTTCCCTGACAAGTGACTTGTTGGTACTCCAAACCTGTTGTATCTTTTTCGAACGCCATCACGAATCAGCTTTTAGATCTATGGGCTGCGAAAAAAATGAAAAATGTAAACTTAGAGAAAATTTACTTCCTGGGCCCCGTTGCATAAAACTTACCATTAATGGTAATTCTGCTATCAATGGTAACTACCACGGTAACATCATTCAACAGCCAATCAAAATCAAGGTTTCCATGGGAGTTACCTTTGATGACTTTGATGACTTCTTTAGTCAAAGAGTTATCAAAGGGACACATTCATGAGAAAAAAGGTTGCTTTAAATAACAGCACAAAAATTAGAGAAATAGATCAGTGAAAGTTTGAGAAAAATCTGACAAAGAATTTAAGAGAGTCATGAATTTTTAAAATTCTATGGAAATCTCAAATTGGCAACTCCGAATCATGTGACTGTGATATCCTGTGATGTCATGGATTCACTACTTTCCAATTTGTTTTTGTACATGAAATGTCATTATTTTACATTTTTCTTCAAAACACATCATTTTTATTCCTGTTTTTGTATATCATCTTGTAAAAAAAAAAATGATATTTGTATATTTAAAAAATTATTAAGAGTTATTAATTTTCATTTTTTCCTTATTCCTATGCTCAAGGCAATGTTTTGTCATGTACTCTTGTACTAACTCTTTCGAGAAAAGGGGGATATTTCAGGTCATTTTTGTGTACAAAAACAAATGTAGAGTAGTGAATCCATGACATCGCAGGATATCACAGTCACATGACCCGGAGTTGCCAATTTGAGATTTCTATAGAATTTTAAAAATTCATAACTCTCTTATTCTTTGTCGGATTTTTCTCAAACTTTCACAGATCTATTTCTCTTATTTTTGAGCTTTTGTTTAAAGCAACTTTTTTTTCTCATGAATGTGCCCTTTCAATGATTGGAACAATCTTCCCCAGTCAGTGGTCACTGCACCTACTTTGAATACATTCAAAAGATTACTGGATAATCATTGGTCCAAATTACAGTATTTAACACGTGATCCAACTCTCTCTAGCGTGCCCCCAAAGTAGTTATGTCTGTTAACCTCTGAGAAGAAGTGACCGGAAGACTAACAGGAGTACCTTCTCTTCCGTATATTACTGATGCTGATGATGATGCTGAATTGCTGATGGCAAAGTTATTGTTAATGGTAAGTTTTATGCAACGGGGCCCTGATCTCCAAGAACATTACTTTATTAAATAGCTTTTACTTATGTTTGTAGATCTATTATAATATTCTACAGATGGACAATATGTTCTTAATCTTATGGCTTCTTGACCCCCCAACAAGTAAATGAGATTAATACAGTCAACTTCGCTTTAAGTCGATCTTGTCGGGACTGAGTAAAATGTGTCGACTTAGGCGATTTTCGACTTGAGCGAAAAATTCAGCTTACGCGTTTTCTCCGGCACCATGCAGCCGCACCGTTGTCCTCAGCGCAGCTGGTGGCTTGAACAGTGTCATTACACTACAATTCTTATCCCATGCATGCTGTAGTTTTGTTATACAGACATCCAGAAAATGAGAACATTCGAGGCCTGAGCCTTTTTTTTTTTTTTTTTTTTTTCACTTCAGACGATCAAGTCTTCTCACTCTAACGATGCATATCATCCTGACGCTAGTAAAATAATTTATCAGATGCATGCTTTTTGATCATTATTTTAAATGATGTTTGAAAATCATTGTTCATAATAAAGGACTGAAAACGTATTGTGATGTGTCTCTGATAAAGTACAATTTCTATAGCTTCTCACGACAAAGCATATCATTCTCTAACGACGCTGATAAGTGATAACAGTATTGTTACCTGTTGCATGAATTTAACTCGGCAATTCTGCTATTTAAAATCTCCCGCTAACGATATTCATTGAAATAGGCCCAATGAGTTATTTTCTTTGAAGTGGAAAACATACAACATGCTATATAAACAATAAATATTCATTTTGTTTTAATTATCATGATGATCCATATCATTCTCTAACGAGGCTGACAAGAATTGTATCAGGGAAAACTGATGACATTTGACTGGATAACTCTGCTCTCTAATCTAAAACGTGAGTCACATTTCTTGTCAAGAAGGCACTTTACGATGCTCCAGAATAAGTAAAAAAAAAACAATCTGATTTCTATGATGATGATATTTGTTAGCTGTCAACATTGAAACAAATAAAACAAATGTCAATATATAAATGTCTTTTTAAACGTTTGAAATATTGTACAAAATTATTTGATTTCAGATAACGCGTATTCTGATTCCAAAATAAATTTCATACCCTTGGGAAGCCTCCCTTCTTACTCGACGCCGTACGATTTATGTCAAGCTAGCTAATGAACAATGTTGCGCCTCTAATTTGTTATTTCGAGCCTAACTTAGTAACACCAAGCAGCCAATAACATCACGAACATGAGCCATCACCCCCACTGAACCCCCCTCACGCGACATGTGACTTAAATGATATTCAGTTGTTATGAACCAAGTTGAACCAAATTTGCCGATATTGGACCAATCATTAGCGCTGTAGTGTTTCCAGGTTGACCTGCACATGCGAAGAACACACTAGTTTTCGCGCCAAATGTTTACTCATTCAGTTGCAATCACTGATCTCGACTGTTTTTCTGTAAAGATCAGTGATTACATGGGAAGCTCGAATGAACTTGCCAGTATTGAACCAATCACAGCGATTTTATTTATGGGATTTACCCATCCTTATCGTTTCGGCACTTTCGAAGAACATTCTAGAATTTCCGTGCCTGAGTTTTCTTATGAGATAATTTGCCGAACGAAGTTCGTGCCAGTGATGGAAACCCTTCCCAACTCAGGCTATGCCATGGAAGTATAATCTGACAAAGCTAGCTAGCACATCGGTGTGCTGTAATGACTGGATTTTCAACCTGCAATTTCTTACAAAATTACAGAGTACATGTATAAATGAAGTCTCTATTTTGAGATCGAGAGTTGTTGCAAATCTCATACATCAAGCCACGATCAAAAAGGTTTGAAGGGAGATCTTATCGAGGGATAAGGGAGAGAGGGATAAGAGAGAGAGAGAGAGAGGAGATTATGAATGGAGAAGCACGCGTCGCGCGCCAGCAGGTCTGTCAGAGTCGATAAATAAAATCGATCGGTGTTTGTGATGTTTTTGACAGTGAGTTGTTACACAATCGACTTGGGCGGTGTCAATTTAATGTTTTTCTTTGGAACGGTTCTGAGAATTTGATCGACATAGGTGATTAATCGACTTACAAACATCACGTAAGTCTATGAGAATAAATTGGGACTTTTTTTTTTCATCGACTTAAGGACGTTCCACAGTTAAAGTCAAATCCATGTCATTTTCACCAAACTTTGCATACAGTTACTTTGGTCCATGAGAAGCCCAAATACGCATAGAAAATTATAGGTCCATGTGCTTACTTTTTTTCTATGGGACACTGAACTGTGCCATGATTGGGTGTCAGGTAGAATGACGTCATCGCAGGTTTTTGGCCATTGATAGGCCTCAGAATTCCCAATGTCATATACAAATCCCCATTATTCTGTCAAAATCCATGTCATATTCGTCAAACTTTCCAGATTTGTAGAGAAAAGTATACTGAAGGACGAGAAAGTTTTAAAAATGGGGGTCAATCCACTCCTTTTTATGCTAGCAGCGCCCTCAGTTGGCGGAAAAGGTCAAAAACTGGCAAAAATCGTAAGAACTGGCTGAGAACCTGTCTAGGAATGGGATGGGTTCGAAAAAACTCTACTGTACATTCAAAATCCATGTCAGATTCGTAATTTTTTCCAGATGTGTAGAGAATTATATACTGCAGAAGGAGAAAGTTTTAAAAATGGGGGTCCATGCACTCGTTTTTGTGCTAGCAGGGCCCTCAGGTGGCGGAAAAAGTCAAAAACTCGCAAAACTCTCAAAACCTGCGCATGGCTAGCTGGGAACCTCTCTGGGAATGGGATAGGTGCAAAATAACTCTACTGTATATTCAAAATCCATGCCAGATCCGTAAATTTTTCCATATTTGTAGAGAATTATATACTGCAGAAGGAGAAAGTTTTAAAAATGGGGGTCCATGCACTCGTTTTTGTGCTAGCAGCGCCCTCAGGTGGCGGAAAATGTCAAAAACTGGCAAAAATCGTAAGAACTGGCTGAGAACCTGTCTAGGAATGGGATGGGTTCGAAAAAACTCTACTGTACATTCAAAATCCATGTCAGATTCGTAATTTTTTCCAGATGTGTAGAGAATTATATACTGCAGAAGGAGAAAGTTTTAAAAATGGGGGTCCATGCACTCGTTTTTGTGCTAGCAGGGCCCTCAGGTGGCGGAAAAAGTCAAAAACTCGCAAAACTCTCAAAACCTGCGCATGGCTAGCTGGGAACCTCTCTGGGAATGGGATAGGTGCAAAATAACTCTACTGTATATTCAAAATCCATGCCAGATCCGTAAATTTTTCCATATTTGTAGAGAATTATATACTGCAGAAGGAGAAAGTTTTAAAAATGGGGGTCCATGCACTCGTTTTTGTGCTAGCAGCGCCCTCAGGTGGCGGAAAAAGTAAAAAAACTCGCAAAACTCGCAAAAACTGCGCATGGCTAGCTGGGAACCTCTCTGGGAATGGGATAGGTGCAAAAAAACTCTACTGTACATTCAAAATCCATGCCAGATTCGTAAATTTTTCCATATTTGTAGAGAATTATATACTGCAAAAGGAGAAAGTTTAAAAAATGGGGGTCCTTGCACTCGTTTTTGTGCTAGCAGGGCCCTCAGGTGGCGGGAAATGTCAAAAACTCGCAAAACTCGCAAAAACTGCGCATGGCTGGCTGGGAACCTCTCTGGGAATGGGATAGGTGCAAAAAAACTCTACTGTACATTCAAAATCCATGCCAGATTCGTAAATTTTTCCATATTTGTAGAGAATTATATACTGCAAAAGGAGAAAATTTAAAAATGGGGGTCCATGCACTCGTTTTTGTGCTAGCAGGGCCCTCAGGTGGCGGGAAATGTCAAAAACTCGCAAAACTCGCAAAAACTGTGCATGGCTAGCTGGGAACCTCTCTGGGAATGGGATAGGTGCAAAAAAACTCTATTGTACATTCAAAATCCATGCCAGATTCGTAAATTTTTCCAGATTTGTAGAGAATTATATACTGCAGAAGGAGAAAGTTTTAAAAATGGGGGTTCATGCACTCGTTTTTGTGCTAGCAGCGCCCTCAGGTGGCGGAAAAAGTCCAAAACTCGCAAAACTCGCAAAAACTGCGCATGGCTAGCTGGGAACCTCTCTGGGAATGGGATAGGTGCAAAAAAACTCTACTGTACATTCAAAATCCATGCCAGATTCGTAAATTTTTCCAGATTTGTAGAGAATTATATACTGCAGAAGGAGAAAGTTTTAAAAATGGGGGTCCATGCACTCGTTTTTGTGCTAGCAGCGCCCTCAGGTGGCGGAAAAAGTCAAAAACTCGCAAAACTCGCAAAAATCGTAAGAACTGGCTGAGAACCTGTCTAGGAATGGGATGGGTTCGAAAAAACTCTACTGTACATTCAAAATCCATGTCAGATTCGTAATTTTTTCCAGATGTGTAGAGAATTATATACTGCAGAAGGAGAAAGTTTTAAAAATGGGGGTCCATGCACTCGTTTTTGTGCTAGCAGGGCCCTCAGGTGGCGGAAAAAGTCAAAAACTCGCAAAACTCTCAAAACCTGCGCATGGCTAGCTGGGAACCTCTCTGGGAATGGGATAGGTGCAAAATAACTCTACTGTATATTCAAAATCCATGCCAGATCCGTAAATTTTTCCATATTTGTAGAGAATTATATACTGCAGAAGGAGAAAGTTTTAAAAATGGGGGTCCATGCACTCGTTTTTGTGCTAGCAGCGCCCTCAGGTGGCGGAAAAAGTAAAAAAACTCGCAAAACTCGCAAAAACTGCGCATGGCTAGCTGGGAACCTCTCTGGGAATGGGATAGGTGCAAAAAAACTCTACTGTACATTCAAAATCCATGCCAGATTCGTAAATTTTTCCATATTTGTAGAGAATTATATACTGCAAAAGGAGAAAGTTTAAAAAATGGGGGTCCTTGCACTCGTTTTTGTGCTAGCAGGGCCCTCAGGTGGCGGGAAATGTCAAAAACTCGCAAAACTCGCAAAAACTGCGCATGGCTGGCTGGGAACCTCTCTGGGAATGGGATAGGTGCAAAAAAACTCTACTGTACATTCAAAATCCATGCCAGATTCGTAAATTTTTCCATATTTGTAGAGAATTATATACTGCAAAAGGAGAAAATTTAAAAATGGGGGTCCATGCACTCGTTTTTGTGCTAGCAGGGCCCTCAGGTGGCGGGAAATGTCAAAAACTCGCAAAACTCGCAAAAACTGTGCATGGCTAGCTGGGAACCTCTCTGGGAATGGGATAGGTGCAAAAAAACTCTATTGTACATTCAAAATCCATGCCAGATTCGTAAATTTTTCCAGATTTGTAGAGAATTATATACTGCAGAAGGAGAAAGTTTTAAAAATGGGGGTTCATGCACTCGTTTTTGTGCTAGCAGCGCCCTCAGGTGGCGGAAAAAGTCCAAAACTCGCAAAACTCGCAAAAACTGCGCATGGCTAGCTGGGAACCTCTCTGGGAATGGGATAGGTGCAAAAAAACTCTACTGTACATTCAAAATCCATGCCAGATTCGTAAATTTTTCCAGATTTGTAGAGAATTATATACTGCAGAAGGAGAAAGTTTTAAAAATGGGGGTCCATGCACTCGTTTTTGTGCTAGCAGCGCCCTCAGGTGGCGGAAAAAGTCCAAAACTCGCAAAACTCTCAAAACCTGCGCATGGCTAGCTGCTCCAACATCAATCGCTCCAGGCTTTATTTCTTTGAGGATATGTAGGGAAAGGGTTAGGGTTAGCAGACTTGCAATAGGGCTTTAGATAAGGGTTAGGGTTACATGTAGGTATTGTGTTTGGTCATGGGTTAAATGGCAATCCAACCTTTGTAACAATTTGATTTGTGTGAAAGCACCAAAAACAGAGATGCAGATTGGTGAGAGATTGAACAATATCAGACAAGCGATACAAAATTTATAATTTTTTTTAAAAGTTGTAATCATTATACATATGGGAATTTCAAATTGGCCGTATCGGTACGGTGACTGCATTGTAGCGGCGGTTAACTTTCCCATTTGATCCAACACACATAATGACTAAAATGTCAATTTTTCAAAATGTATAACTCAGTAGGATTTTTTTCTTTTTGGAGGACCTATAATAATATGCTATCTACAGTACTGTAATCTACAATATATTTTGAGTACTGCCATAAGGGAAAAGAGGAGAAAACCAGAATTTAATGATATTTTGGTGTATGTCAAATGGGAGAGTTGACCGTGAATATATCACAATTCGATTCACCAAATTACCAATTTGAGATTCGCATGGATGTAACGATCTCATTTTTCAAACATTCATAACTTTCTTCTTCTTTGTCTGATTTCTTTCAAACTTTCACCATCCTGTTTCTCTTATTTTTCTCCTTTCACACAAATCAGCTTTTTACAACATTTGGTTGGATTGCCCTTTAAAGTTTAGTATTCAGTTAGTGTATGAAATTCACGCTGAGCAATTATCGCTGAAGCATGTGTCTTACGACCTCACTAGTGGAGTAAAATGAGTGACACCTCTGAGTGACACTTTACCATTATCAAGATATTTGATTTATTTCATCCAGGTAGAGAAAAACCATGAAGATACTGGTCCAAACACACTCCAAGAATGCCTCGGTCCTGAGCAGGATGCTCAGGCATCGGTGTAGTTGCCCCTGCCATTCCAAGCATCATAGAGTGCCTTATGCCATGTTAACAGCAAGAAGATATTCAGATCAGAGGTATGATATGCATCTCTTACATGTAGCCTACTCTTCTTTATTTATCTTAGCAGGCTTTTTCTCTTGATTGAAGGCTTATTTTGTACACAAAACAAAATGAAAAATTTAGAAATGGGACACTAGAATGATAGCTTCATGTAATAGGGACTTGTTAATGAATACAGTTTACTTCCTATTTTCATTGTGGTGATGAATTGTAATTTGGAGAACTCTCTTATTTGTTGAATCACTCAGTTTTTTTTCCAATTCTTCTGATAAAACAGAGACATGATTTTTTTTTCTTTTCTGAAGACATATAAAATATCATGTTTTATGAACAAAAAGTCTGAAAATAGGATACTTTGAATGTTTTATGCAGGTTCTGAATTGTTGATAAAAATGTCAAGAATAGCTTTTAGAATTAACTTTAATATTTAGCTATTTGGTAGTGTGAACACACCTCTGGTAGCTGCAGGAATGTCCTGTGAAGGACAAGGGGGCACATGTTGACCTCATGGGCCATAAAACTGCCCACAGACTAGTGTGTGATTGTTTCTAGAGTTGCATACTTCATGGGGCCTGGTGTGTGGTTATGCTTGAGTATGTTTGCTCTCTTCCATGTGGGCAGGAGAAGGTGAAGGATGTGATTGCTTGATTCTTTCCCAGCTTGCATGTGGTAATAATAGTGGTACGTATAAAATAAATGTATTATCATGATTATACATGTATTTATTTCCACATAGAATGCTTCTTTTACAAGATTAGTGTAACTGTGTGATAAACTCCACCGTATTCCTGATACAGTGACAACCAACTTTATCATTTATGTGGTCTCAAATTTTTATGAATTATATTTTGACAGGGACATTTGCTAATACAGTATACTGAGATACATGTACATGTAGAATATGTAGCCCATTATGTAATTCACGTTTTTTTCTGTTAGATTTTATTTCTCCCACCTTGAAGTAGTACTGAGTGATTGGGATATGAACATGATGAATGTGCCGATTGTGAATTTGAAGTGACCCTGGTGACATTGTGAATGGAATCATTTTAAGATTTAACTTTTTAAGTCACATCTCTGGCCACAAGCAATACACACCTCATACCACTTACTGTACATCTCCTGGCCTGTAGTCATGGTAGTCAGTTTATTTTCAAACACAAGCCGGAGGCAGAATTCATTTAAAGATAAAGCCAAGTTCGTTCTTGTCATGATGCAATTACAGTGGGAAAAAAAAACTGTCTGGAAGCAACTGGGAAAGCTGATTGTATAAGTCATAATAATTGGTGTACATGCTGTAAGGTTTTGGAATCACCAAAATCAGACCTACATGTACCAAGTCTCACGCATTAGGCGTGACAGTCACGCCTCAGGGCCCCGTTGCATAAAACTTACCATTAACGGTAACTTTGCCATCAATGGTAACTCCCATTGAAACCTTGATTTTGATTGGCTGTTGAGTGATGTTACCATGGTAGTTCCCATTGATGGCAGAGTTACCATTAATGGTAAGTTTTATGCAACGGGGCCCAGGGCTCTTGCTCACGCCCAAAAATCTCTTTCTCACGCCTGGCCTGACAGCCTTTCTCCATAATATTATACCGCACGGCCAGCGCACGGTACTTTGCCTACCTTGCCCTGATGCCCGGAAAATCTCACGCTTTGCTGGTCTTTGACCTTGGTGTCTCTGCAGAATGAGAAGAAATTGCCTTAATCCTGCTGAGAGTCACACGCACTGCAATTAATTTAGCCAGATGTGGCTAAAATCTACTTAGACAGAATCTGCATTAGTTTGGTTGCTGCTTTTTTTCAAAAAGGAAAGATGAACATTTTTACTTTAAATACTAAGAAAAATATTTTACCTCACTAGGGGGCATCTGATATTCACGTTTTGCTGGCATCACCAATATTTTTGCTGTGTCATAGCGCTGATTCAAACGACTCAAATTCACTAGTGCACCATCACATACCGCCGATAGTTTTGAACCGAACATTCATGCCACATGTGTGTGCAGTCCCTTATACCCATTTCTGTATGCAGTGAATGTGCTCTACAGCGAGATTGGGCCAATTTCTTATCATTTTGATGATTCCAAAACCTCACAGTATACGCCAATCCTTACATAGACATGATCAACCATTCCCAATCATGCCAATGGCTTTGAGACACTTTCATTCACAATGTCATCTCATGACCACAACTCAACTTTTTCTTTAACCAACAGGACAGATTTGTTTCATTATTCATTTGCAAAGTTCCCAAATAATTTTGACACGGGTCCACTCGCTGTTCATAAGAACCGCTATTTATAGAAAACCGCTATTCATTTAACATGCCCTATGAATAGCGGTCCTTATGAGTAGTTATGAATAGTGGTCCTTATGAATGGATGTCCTTATGAATAGCGAGGAAATTTGTCAATGGTTTGCTCGCTATTCAGAAGGACCGCTATTCGTACAAAAGCGCTATTCGTACAAAAATGCTATTCATTTAGTCACGCGTTATGGATAGCAGTCCTTATGAATAGCGGTCCTTATGACTAGCGAGGTTACCCCCTTTGACATACTTGTAGGGGGCATGATCATTTTTTTTTTCTTCCAAAGATGCATGTAGCTCAGTCACACTACCAGACTAACTCCAAACCAACCAATAACAAACAAAATCTTGGCAAGTTTGTGTTATGTATATTTTTTTTATTGGTCTTTTGTCTATTCTAGGGTTTGTCTCGATGTGACTGCGTAACATAAAAGTGTAGTGCCCATTCCAGTGGCAGATCCAGGATTTCTTGAGGGAGGGGGCTCAATATTCACAAAATTTTCTGAAAAGCAAAAAAAAAAAAGGTCCTCAGCATTTTGGGGGCCCCTTTTTGGTTCCAGGGGAGGGCCCCCCCCCCCCCTGGATCCGCCACTGGCCCATTCATGTGTGCATGTTTCTTCACTGTGGGAACAATCTTCTGTAATAGTATTGTCTCCTTTCAACCTGCAGGGCTGTAAGTTTGTCCTATGATGTGCATGAACCAAAGCAGTCAACAGCTTCTGGATCTCACCCAGTCCTCATCCTGCATGGCGTGTATGGATCTCGCAAGAACTGGGAGTCTTTGGCGAAACGAATGGCCTTTGAGCTCTCCAGGACAGTGAGTATTAGAGGCCGAAAACAGATATTGCAGTCAAACAGATCATACATGTAGTTTGAGCATTCCTAAATGACCCCTGAATATGCAGAGATTTTTTTTTTCTTCTAATGGGCAGGTCTGCTTTGTGCACTTTGGCATGATATGCTAAATTATAATTATTTGAAGTGCTCTGTTATTCATTTTTATTTCCCTTTGAAATAAGGTATATCCACCTCTATGCCTAGGAATGTCATTTGCCTCTTTGTGAATAATGATACTTTTTATGAGTGCAAGTAAATTTTCTATACTAATATTAATACTCATGCACACTGGCATATTAGCCTTAAAGGGGGTACCCAATGCTGAAACAATGTTAGTTCATTTAAAAGATCATGATTTTATTAGAAGAAAATCATCTGCCTTAAAAAAAAATTTAAATTCGTGTTGCCAGAAAATTCCCGAAATATGGTAAGATTTCAGGATATTTTGGCCCCTCAGCTGTGTCCCAATTTCAGCTAGGTAACCACAATGACGTCAAAGTGGTTACCTTGTCGCGCAATTCTAGCAAAATGCGCGCAAGGTATAATGCATTTTGTACAGTCTAGCGCGCAACACATCTGCAATACGCGAACCTGGGTAACCACTTTGACGTCATTGTGGTTACCTAGCTGAAATTGGGACACAGCTGAGGGGCCAAAATATCCTGAAATCTTACCATATTTCGGGAATTTTCTGGCAACACGAATTTTTAAAAAACTTAAGGCAGATGATTTTCTGCTAATAAAATCATGATCTTTTAAATGAACTAACATTGTTTCAGCATTGGGTACCCCCTTTAAAGAAGTAAATTTCATTCAAATATAAGAGTACAGTAGTTACAAATCTTTAATTATATGATATACTTTGCACTTATCTATAGACCAGTTTACAAATATGCTTCTTCATCGCCATACTTCTATCCAAGAACAGAAGAATCTGTTGTGTTCACCTGCTATCAATTTTTTAAAGTAATTATTAAAAATACATTTAAGAACTGTAAATGACGGCCGATTTTGCAGCAAAGAGCTTTTGCTAATTGCAAGAATTTTATGTTGTTTCAAGTGTGATTTGATTATTTCACGGCATGAAACTTTCGCGAATCTTGACCACTCGCGAAATTCACGAATGTTTCATGCGCACAAAAGTTTCTGGTTTTATAGTACTCTCAAGAATGCATATGGTGGTTGATCCAGTGTCCGAACACTTTTCAGAAAATCAACGATAGAAAATTAAATATCAAACGAATATCTGTCAAACTTACATAATGAATGCTCAAAGTCCTACAGAAAAAGAAGTTGATGGAATTTTAAAAAGACAACCTAGATTTAATACGATATTCCCTTCCGAATGAACCCCTTCCCAACGACGCGGCGTTTTGGTCCCTTGAAAAAGGTACTGTATTTCCGAACGTGTGAAACCTATGGGAAAAAGACACACCTTTGTTCCAATAGTGTGGTTTTCATATGCGTAATCCCAAGCATATGAAAACCCATTTTAGGCACTTAACTGTACATGTTCGGTAATACAATCTGTTCGGAATTACAATCCTTGACTATACTGATTCACACAGCCTTCACCGTAGTAATCAGCATCTGGTAGTTGGTCCTACAAATCAAGTCCAGTCATTTTTATACAGTGATACAGTTCTGAATCTTTATCATCTTAGATTGTGACCATCGATGCTCGCAACCATGGCCAGAGCGCCCACTCGTCCACCATGAGCTATGAAGCGATGGCCAACGATGTCCTGTCACTGATGGAGCTCGACCTTATGACTGACCGATGTGACCTGGTAGGCCACAGCATGGGAGGTCGAACTGCAATGGCCCTAGCAATGTCTAATGTAGGTCATCTGTCTGTACAGTAGTGAACAAATACTGTGAACATGACGGAGAAAGAGAGTGTACAAAATAAACAACTCCTTATTCTACCCTCCACAATTGCCCTGGTAGACAAAAGTACATCCCTTCACTGCTATTATGTAAAATAAGTAGAGCAGGTGAATATGTATGTGACACCTGTTCTACATTTTTACAGAATAGCAGTGAAGGGATGTTCTTTTGACTACCAGAACCATTGTGAAGGGTAGAATGAGGGGTTGTTTATTTTGTCCACTCCGTTTGTCTTCATGTTCATAGTGAAAAGTCACAACAGTAGACCATTTTTTTAATGCAGTCTTTCATGCTTGCCTGAATAGTATTATATTCACTTGTTGCAAAATATTGTATTTCAATAGCCGGAATGCAAATTGCATGTAGTTGTTGCTAAGTTGGACAAACATGGTTTGCCTGACCTAAAAACTTTTAATGCATGCAATTTACATGCTGACTATTGACATGCAATTATTTAACTGGAGAATGAAAGAATTTGGCACTGGCATACATGTATATGACAAAGATGTAGGCATTAAATTTTGATACATTACAAAAATGGCCTATTCAGTAGGAAGGCAAGTAGAATAGATGCGATAGTAATATATTCTAATTTATGAATGTTCCTATCAAGAACTTTTGTTGACAAGCTATTCAATTTATCTGTTCTGAAATCCACCTTGCATACATTAGCCATCTAGCAAGTTTTCTGGTTGTAAGCGCAACTTTTGGTACAAAAAGTATGGCAAGAAGGATGCCTATATTTAAATATACATGTATTTTTTCTTACAAGTACTTTTTCTTTTGGTCTATAATTCATACTTGTTAGAAAAAAAGTTGATAGAAAATACAATGACTTCTCTATTGTATAATTTATGAACTGAAAAGAAATCCGTCCAATTTTTCTCCTTGAGGCTTATAGATTGCCAAAATGATAGATTGCAGCAGATTTTTCATGTTTCTCTCCGTATAATCTCAGAAATAATGAATTATCTATTTTTGCTTTTTTCCAATCCAGCCAGAAGCTCTGAAAAAACTTGTGGTTGTTGATGTCACCCACAAACCTGTAGCGCCTAGCGATGATGTCACACAAGCAGCTGACTACATTCACATCATGAGAGATGCCAAGCTTGATAACTCAGTGTCTTTGAGTCAGGCTAAGAGGGATTTAGGCACACAGCTACAGATTGCAATTCCAGTAAGACTTTCTTTCTTTCACAGATTCTGTGGGTCTTGTGGAACCATTTGTAAGATGGCATGAGTCGAAAGTGAAAGCTCCAGAACATTTTAAGAAAGGAAGAGATAATTTTCAAATGGAAAATCATACCAGTAAACAATACTTTGTGTTGTATTCAGCTTCACACCAATAGGAAAATCCAGTCAAATGACAAGTTCCTGTAATTCGAAAGTAGATGAGTCTCAGAAACAGAAAATGCAGTATATTGCTTACTTCTTGATTGATGATGTGTTTATTACAAGTGAAGGGCTGATATTAAGGTTGTACAAGTTTGTCTTATGTAGCTATGTCTTTTTTGCACTCCACACTTTTGACGGATATATTTTATTTTATGTATTTTATTCATAAAAGTCGGGTCATGCATTTTTTTGCAGGATTTATTATTTTAAAAATGGGGCGTGGGCCTGAATTTAGAGAGTTAATTTCCCCTCTAACCTATTTTCATATTGAGCCTGTTGTTCTCCAGCAACAATTGCTTAGCGGTCAATTTCCTATACTAATCTTGAATTAACCCTGGATCCAGAACTATACCTACCCTTAACCCTAAATCTGACATAAAAACCCAATTGCAACCGTAACTGTTACCCTATACACGTGCCGCAGAAGCAAATGGCGGATCACCAAGCCCTGCCACCAGTCATTCAATGGAGTGATATATTTGTTTGTCTTATAAAGGTAACTTTATAATTGACATTGCTTCCAATTTTTCAGAATGTAGGTGTGCGTAACTTCCTTCTAACCAACCTGGTCCAGGAGGAGGGTCTTCTAAAGTGGAGGGTCAACTTAGATGCCCTAGAGGCAAACATGGAGCATCTTAGACAGCTCCATCTACCAGCAGGAGCTTGTTATACTGGAGAAGCACTCTTTGTAGGTGGAGCGAATTCAAGTTACCTCAGGTAAAGAAGTTGTGAATTTATCCTTGGTTCATATCTTTTGGAACTGCAGTGGGTTTGAAATGAAATGGTTTCAGCAAGAAAAATACTAGTTTTCACTGTTACAATAGGGATGTTTTATTTTATTTTAGCCATACTTTGTCAATTCAATGCTTTAACTTGGATTTACTGATTTTTATGATGCAATAGAAGAATATTTCATGTTAAAAAAAGACAAAAGGTGTTTGATACAAGAATGGTAATTATTGTTTTATGTTTGCTGCACTGTTAAGATGGCATTAGTGATCTTTCTCCTTTTCGGTACATGATTGCATATGTTTATAGTTCCTTGTCCATCCTTCTTGTCCTCTTTTATAATAAAACGTTCCCCCCCCCCCCCCTCTCTCACTCACTCTTCTCTTTCTCTCTTTATTTCCCTCCCGCCATTCCTACCTGCCTTCTCTCTCTCTCTCTCTCTCTCTGTTTCCTTCTCTCCCTCACTCCCTCCCCTCCCTGCCTCCCCTCCCTCTCTCTCTCTCTCTCTTTCTCTCCATCCCTCCCTACCTCGTCTCTCCCCCTCTCTCCCCCCCTCTTTTTCTGTCACTCTCTACATATTGTATATCTGTCATGTTCTCACCCCTTTCCTCTCCCCCCCCCCCCTCTCTCTCTCTCTCTCTCTCTCTCTCTCAATTCCTAACTCCAGACCTGAAGACTATCCAGAGATCAAGACTTTGTTCCCTAATGCCAGCTTTGCATCTATAGAGGGGGCTGGTCACTGGGTCCACTCTGAGAGACCTAATGAGTTCCTGAAAACCATTCTTCCATTCCTCAAGGATTCTTCATGACACACAACAAATTACTCTTTGGGTATCTGCTTTTCCTGCTCAAAACAGTGATATAAAGGGTTTGATTTTTGTAGTAAAATTTGTGTGCAATGATTCAGGTTTTTAAAGATTAATTTTATAAACGTGATTTTTTCATGTACATGTATACAGAGGGTTAATAGAGGCTCTAATAAGAACCATCCATATTACCGAGTTTGGCCAACACAATTTTAGTGGTCAGTTGCGTGTTTGCCAAAATGCACCAAATTGCTACCTCGCTGAAATGAAGTTCGCCAAACTTGGTGTATAGAAGGCTTTGGATCCACTGTGAGGCGCCTAACAAATGTTGTACATTTTCCAAGGATTCCTCATGAAAAACGCCAATCTGTTTCACAGAACGTAATGTTTTAGTATGTATCTGCTCTCATCTGCTCAAAGCATAGAAGGACAGGGTCAAATTTCCAAAGCACAAAATGTATGACATGTTTGAGAGCATTTTTAAATGTTGTTAAAGGCAAAGACAGCAACATATTTTTTATTAATTTGGTGCTGCTCATTGCTTAGTGGTTTTCATGATAGTACAATGCAGCATGAGCTTGCTACTCAGTCGACAAAGGTACTAAGCAATTTCTTCCATCAACCTTCACAAATGTCATTCCCCTGACAGAAGGGAAATTTACCTGAAGAACTTTGAGGAAGGTGGGTTCACTAATATCTTGAGGAAAAGTAATTTTTCTGGACTTCAGGCCACCATTGCTAAAATAAGTAGCAACACTGGAAAACAATCTTCCGGGGGAAGGTTTTCTGAGGTGTGTATGAACTATTTTTTACCTTAGTACTATATTTCCATCCACAAGCGTTGCAAATAATGTCACAATGTCACTATGATGCTTATAATTTTTTAGTATTTTATTAATTCGCTCTTCTGAATCCATACCAATAATATGACAATGTCTTGTTGATTTGCTGTTGCTAATGGAACATGGACCACACTGTTCTTTCTCACATGGTCTCAGCCTCACCCTAGCAGGAAGTTGATAGTACTATGTCTAGAGCGTTCATAGAACAGGGTGATCTATGATGGACATTATAAAAGAAGAAATAAGAAGATTGGAGAGATTAAAAAGACAGAAATCTAGGAAGTAATATCTTTACAGATGCATTTTTGAAAAAGGATCAAATATTTCTTTAAAAGGAATCTGAATAATTATTGTTTGTGTGTAGCCATGACTGCTTTAACAATGCTTTATCGTACACCATTGAACAAGCATGACAAATGAAAACTTGGAGTAAAAATATGTCAAAGTAGACGCAAGATATACCTAACTAATGAATTTCATTGTGCTGCAATGTACATGACTCTTCATGTACACATGTTACAAAAATTATAAATACCTTGAATGCGTTATCTCATGCAACGTTGCCTCAACCTCTGTTGTATTGTATTCTGCATATATGTTGAATGGATTGCGGGTAGATCATTAAAACTGTAGAAAACTTCAGAATAAGAAAATATTGATACAAAGGGAATTAAGCTCTGTGTGGATGTGTCTAGCCTTTGTTGGTTGGGCGGAAGTGTGGGCTGCTCTGGTTCCTTCACTGTGTAACGAAACGATGAATCCATTTTCAAGTTGGGTTAAGTTCCTTTTATTGCATTTTCTTCCTCGATGTTTCCTTGAATGACGTGAGGATTGAGCCTGGCGAGGTGAAATGATCTATGAATTTTTCCACTAGAACTTTCACTTGAAAACCTTATTATACCCAGTCACCTCCTGACACTCGCAAAGATTAGCATGTTGACGTTTTCAGATGAAAGACAACTTTGCTTTGTATTGATTATGTTTCCAGCACTTGAGAGATGCCACGCTTGTTACTGGAATTCCTGAATATTTCTTGGCCAGTTTTGCATTGTTAGGGAACCTTGACCTGGTGACATTTTTAGATGAAGTTCAACTTTGCTTGATGTTCCCTATGTTTCCTGCTGTTGAGAAAAGCTGCTCAGATGGCACATTTGTTGCTGGAATTCAGAGATATTTTCTGGCCAGTTTCACAGCGGTAGGCAGTCTGACTGTCTTATTTTCCAACAGTGAAGTGAAGAGACTTTGTGCTTTGTGTCTCGGGGGATTCATTTTTTAAAATTGTCTTATTCTTCTGCTGCTGTTCATTTCTGAATGACAGGGGCATCCGCTGCTTCCAGTAAGAATGCCATCCCCAGTTGGGTGTTATGGTGGGATCAATCTTGGCCTCTGGTGCATTTTGGTCTGGTTGCAAGGCTTCTGCTTCAATTTCAGCAACTTGCCACTCGTGTCTAGCCGACTCCTGGTGGACAGCTCCCCTTTCGTGCCTTTTTACAGAATCAAGTCGATAGCTGATACACGGTTTCGATGTCCATGTGAGATTGCGGTTTTTCTGATCTGGAGTTGTGTTTCACTTATAGCATTCACATTCCATCCCTTTCAAAATCGTACAAAAATGGAGTGTGTTGGAAAGGCCTAAATGGGTAATTAACACAGGTTAAAAGTGGCGCAAAATTTGCGTAAATGCTGACCCCCCCCCCCCCATGGAAAATTTACAGCCAAGGAAAATAGTAATCATTAAGATTAAGTGATGTTTCAGTCAGTGAGTGAAGGAATTATTTATGGTAAATAATCATATAATCCTCAATCAAATTACGGTTAAAATCTCTTAAAACATTAACATTTTCTCAAAATATTTCTGCTCTGCGGCCTCGGCAACAAATGCAGTATTGCAAATAGGCTATATTAACCTATATAGGTTATGCAGCCAAACTTCTAAATTAAAGAGGAGAAATAAGGTCATAGATTTGCTAGAAGCCATACCTCACTATATATATTGAACACCGTTCTTCAAGTCACGAATATGAATTTTTCAATTTTGTTCAGACAAATGAGTACAAATGCATTCAGACTCAGTAAAATGTGTACAAATGCATTCAGACTCAGTAAAATGTGTACAAATGCATTCAGACTCAGTAAAATGAGTACAAATGCATTCAGACTCAGTAAAATGAGTACAAATTATGCATTCAGACTCAGTAAAATGAGTACAAATGCATTCAGACTCAGTAAAGCTCCTGTCGTTCAAAAGGAAATTAGAACACCAGTCCTTACACCGCTGTTGGCATTAGTGAACAAATGATATCACATCGAATTCAAGATCATAAAATTTTTTAAATAAATCAGTGATGAGGAAATGGAGCATTGTCCGCCCATGCATATTTTTACTGGTGATAACATTTACACACGCACACGCACACAAAAGTGAAAGTTCTATTCACAACAATATTTTACCTCCATGCTAAAGATTACCAAAAGTTTTTACCAAAAAAAAATTACCTTTTTGTGGAACATATCTTAGCCAAGCTCGACTGGCTGCCCAGAATGGGTCGAACTTTTCCCATGTCCATGCGTTTTAGACGCTTTAGCTGATTTTTCTTTGATCTAGTCAAGCTAATACAGGCTTCCTCGCGATCTGCTGCCTCCACTACAACTTCGTCATCAGTGCTGTCCTCGAGCGCGCAGGAAAGCTCGTAAGCCTGAGTGTCGTCAACCCCGTACGCTTGGGTGTCATCATCAACAGTACCATCGTAATCATCTTTGGCATCATGAAGAGATGCCAATAGAGGCTAACGATGGTATTGGCGGTGTTGGTGATGACGGTGATTCCTCTTTTGATGGTCACAACTCCGAGACCGGTTTGGATGGTTTGGATGGTTTGGATGATGAATCGTGATCAACAGGGTTATCATCTTCGCAAGCTTCTCTTTGGCGCTTCTTGCCTTTTTGTAGCCAATTGAACAGGAACGTAATAGATTTGCTCATTGCATTGATTATACAGTAACACTTACAAGAAGAGTGATTTCTTGTAACCATGCACTCTGTTTATATTCACTTTCTTCATCTCACATTCTCTTTATCAGCCAATGTTCTCCATCGGTGCCGTTTCATTTTCAAACAGAAATTTTTCAGTAACTTCCTTTGAATGAAAGCTAAGATCACACCAACCATGACAATATTTTTAAAAGTTAAAAAGAAAACCTGATGAAGCAAAAAAATTATACAGAAAATCCAATTCAAATCAATACTTGGGTCATGGTCATTTCCTTTTCAACAGACCAACCAGGCTATAAATATTTATGTTCTCACCATTGCTGAACGAACACTGAACAATTTTCTTTTACCTCCCCCACTGTCTAAAAGGACAAGCCAAAGCTAGGCCACCCATGATCAATCATCTACGACTAATATTTCAACAATCAAATGAAACTTGGAGTAAATTTAGATGTACATGTACATGTAGTTTTGTAAATGCTCTTACCCGATATCAGCATCTGTCTGCGCTGATGTGGTCACAGATTTGGGCCTCGGCTGGTTGACAGGACATGAGCTAGCTGCTGCTTCACTGGCAGCACCATAACAAACCCTTTCGTCTCAGTCGCCTGGGGGTGGGCATGCATTGCACCAGTTGCGGTGGACATCGAGCAGGTGATTGGGTAAAATCATCTTGCATTGAAGTCCGAACATGCCTTGGCCTTGGCAATTTTGGGGCCACATGAATGGCCCTATTGCAGGTGACATTTGTAAGACACAGCTCTTGATCCCCGGGTAAAGTGCGTCATGTACAGTGTACTGCCATATTGATGACGCATAGTACCGTCATGGAAGCGTATTGTAGAAAATTTAAATCCTTTAATGTAACATATAACTTTGACACCTTAGCTCAAAACTTAAACGTCCACTCTTTATAAGTCCACAATCACTTTAAACATATGTATATATGTAATAGTCAAACAGTTGACGGTGTTATCTCGTATGACTAGGTGCACTTGAACGAATTGTGCGGAAACTTAATCATTTTTGAAATCCAATGAAAAATATCAAGTGCTTATAGTTACCCATTTTATTAAAGGCCTTGATATTCACCTATCTTTGCAGTCTTTGATTAGCCTTTGATTTGTCAATATGTTACTCTTAATATAAACAACTTTACATGTTTTGTTTTTTGTGTGTAATAAGAGACTTGTAATCAGAAGCAATCAGAATGCACGAATTGCGTGTTTTTTTAATAAAAGAAACGTAACCGAGTAGAAAACTTAGGCATTCTGGATATGCTCACATAAATGCAATTTAAATAACGTGTGATGAAGAAAAGAAAATAAGTCTGCAGGATAACGTTTAGTTTCATAGTGACTGACAACTGAATCTCCAATTTGAACTACCTTATAGACATGTTGTAATTACCAAGATTTCTCAATGATATTTTGAACACTTTAAAGTTGTAACAAGTGAGAAACATGAACTAATCAACTACAAGAACAAATGTAAAAACGTAGGAACCAAAAAGATGCATTAAATTTAATCTTCCACTCAGTAAACCTTTCATTTTGTTTCTTGATAAAAGCATCATGCATGAGTATATGTCAAAATGTCTAAATCGAGAATATCCATCGAAGCTCTCCCTGGAACTCAGAACATTCAAAAATCTGGAATATATTTTCCGACTTTGATCAAACTGTCACATTTTACCGTTGCTCTTCAGTGTGTAGTTCTGGTTTACGTTTCAGAAAATATTATACCTCTGTTCCAAATGTATAAATAAATGGTTTTCTTGCCGAGTGGGTTTTTAATAAAATTCCTTGCAAAGGCAACAACAAATAACAATTTCTTTTTTACTTTTATTTTTTTTTTACCATGTAAGAATTAAGGTAAGTACTGAAAGAGTGTCCCGATATGGAAGACGTTAGTTTTGCAACCAGTATTGCCTTTTCTTAATCACCGGCTGCTGTTGAACACATTATTCTTCTTCTCCAAGCTCTTCCAGAACCGAGGAAACCATCTCATTACTACGTCGGGAGGGTGGGGTCGAAGCAGTGGACTGCTGAGAAGACGTTGGTATCGGTACAGGCACAGCTGAAGGCGCGGCTGGCATCCCAACATTGTTGAAGGATGGACTTGCTGGAGACCATTGATTGAAACTGGACCAATGACTATTGATTGGCCACTGGCTTGACTGCCATGACGAGGGTTGCTGTTGACATGGTTGAGTTGGCCTGGTTGGCTGTTTGAAATTGTGAACGAGTTGCAGACATTCAATTTGGAAACTGTGCCACGATTCCTCTGGAATTTTCTGCATATGGCCCTCCAGAAGACAGGCAAAATCATGGACGATCTTTTTTTGACCTGTCAACGCAGCTGTCTGGCCCAAATTATCCGCTCTTGAAAGAACCTGAAAGGCATAAACAATATAACCAAATGTAATTTAGTAAGGCAATTAAAGTCAGGGTCTGATTACTGTCATTTACTGCCATATACTCAACAAATTTAGATCGATTGTCGAAGAATTAATTTTCAATGATATTTTTGTTGTGAATTAATTTCTATAGTTTCCAAATGGAACTATTGAAAGCGGATCCGGCTTAGGTAATGTATTCAATAATGTTAAAAAAAAAAAAAAAAAGTTCTATAATGCCTACCTGACGGAGAGCATCGTCGAGGTTATTCTGCAAAACAGTACTTGATTGAGAAGCTGGAGTTCTACTGCCAGAAGTTCCAGAGGCTTCGGAGCGTGCCGACATTGGGACCCGATCCTTCAACGGGATCAAGGTCTCATTATCCATATCTTCTGAAACTGACATGATAGAAACTTCATCATCTTCTCGTTCGTGCACTTCCCCTTCTCTATCAAACTGCAAGGTGAAGAAACATCAAATTTCAAAATGAAAATTATGAAAAGGGTTCTGAAGGTTATTTCAAGGTTATTCTAATATTTCAATATAAAAATTGTAAATTGGTCATTTATATACCTACCATGTCACTTGCCGTTGTCTTGCCACGAACAATGTGTTGCTTCAGAAATCCCCACGTGTTCACTATCTCATCATCACGTGTCGTTCTGTTGGTTTGCCCAGATCCACTTTTCTTCTCCTTGTTCAATATCTTTCCTAGCCGAGTTCGCATATTTTCGTACAACTTCTTACACTGGTCCCCTACATTAAAAACAAGGAAAACATTAAATAGGCTATTTGTGTGGTGAAGTTTAACCCTAAAAATAAAAAATAAAAACATTTAATTTCTATAAAGGAAAATATCAACAATTATTTTCCCAGTAAATTACTTTCTTATTAACTAGTAATGCAGACAACAAAAAACAAAAAGAGGATTTTTAAAACATGGGTATGGAACTTAACTAACCAACCATCAAAATTGAGAACTTACCAGTGGCAGGTGGATCCAATAATTTACCGCCATTCGCCCACATCCTTCCCTTCGTAGCAACATTCATGTAATCTTTCTGGGTCTTATCATATAGTGCTGAATTTTCCTTCACAAAATCGGCTATTAATTGAACAGCGTCTTCGGTCCACTTGTACTCTGGGACATCCCTTTTAGATGTACGTGCTCTTTTTGTTCGCTTAGTTTCCTCTTCATGCTCTGTGTTCTCTGTCCCATCATTATCTGATGAGGAGGATGAAGCCATGATTTTGCTGCTGGCTCAAACAAGAATATTTTGACAAAACGCATCACGTGACTGATATGCACGGTCCTTGCGTGAAAGTGCGCGAAGGATGCGCAACCACTGCGCAAATTATGCGGGACCATGTCGTGAACTAGTCGTGAAGTGCGTGCCACATTCCCGGGGGTGGGGTACCCACTGTTTTTACGCCACGCACTGGCACGCATTGGCACGACTTGTTTGCGCATAGTTTGCGCACAGTTCACGCACTGCTGCAATGCGGGAAGTGCGTGGCAAAATTTTCAACATGTTGAAAATGTTTTTTCGCTCTTCACGCATTGCCGCGCATTGCCGCGCATCGTCCCGCCCCTTCCCGCAAGTGTCCACGCATTGGCACGCATGATGCAATTTCAGTGCGTGAACTATGCGGGAACCGAAAATCGTGAAAGTGTCAACTAAGCATAAGAAGGTCACTAATATTGTGGAGAGGGAAATGGGAAAGATATTTATCATAGCAAGCCTTACTAATTGTTGTTATTTTTGCTCCTGTATCTACTAAACAAGGGCACTCGTGTCCGCCTGTTATGGCGACAGCCTCATTTGGCTTTCCAACCATCCTATCCAAAAGTTTGGGGGATGGGAGAATCTGATTAATTTTACGTCTACCGCTTACAGGATCTACCGTCCACCCCTCGGCGGCAACCCTGGCCCGTTTGGCTTGTCCCTTAGTGACGAGGGAGGTGCTCTATGCCCTGACTGGGGAGAAGAATAACGTGGAGAAGAACAATGTGGAGGGGGAGCTTTGGATTGGCGGTTCAAAGGGCAGCTTCTGGCAAAATGACCCACTTGCCCACACTTGTAGCAATTTAGATACCGCCTAGAGGGAGGGGGTTTCGAATGAGGGGGTCCCTGGCCGTTTTCTAGCGCCTTTAATTTTTTCTTTATATCTGCCAGCTCCCTTTCCAAATCCATGGCGGAGGACTGGGCCAAATAAATACCCACTTTGGGCGGGGGTTTCAGACTGGGGTTTCGGACTGGGGCAGGAGCAGCGTGGAATTTTGGGAAATCTTGGCTCTCTTGCTCGGCTATTCGGGCGACTTTTATCAGCTCATCAAAAGATTTGGTTGCCTCATATTTATGGCGTATGGCTTGCTTAAGAGCACCGCTTCCTAACACTTTCCAAAATACAATCCTCAAGGTTTCTTCTTTTGAGGCCCGGGTTATGTCTCCCCTAAACTCTGCTTGGTCGCCTAATAATTGCAAGCGGGCACTATAAGCGGTAACCGACTCCTGACTATCTTGCCTTGTGGAGTAGACTTGCTGCAGGAGGACGGCTCCTGATTCCACTGTGCCATAAAAGCTGGTTAATTTTTCGACGATCTCTCCCACTGTAGCCTCTACATCCATATGTAGTACGACCTCCCCTGTTAATTCTGTCTGAACGCTACAATTAATACCTTTACTCTTATCCATCTAATAATTACGACGGGGGAAACGCCACAACTTCTATATAAAAGTGAGTATTAGTAACTCCCACTATTCGAATTTGTACGGCTGACCTCGGGGCTGTAGTGATGCACTGTGTAAAAAGAAACCATTCTTGAATGAGTTCCGAGCTCTACTCTTCTTCGTCTCCGGGATTCATTGCAGACCTTCATAAATAAGGAAATTAAACTTGGGAATTCGTCCCTAACCAACCACGCCCACTCAATTAAAATAATACAAAAACATGAAACAGGACAAAAATTTACCCCGCCACCATGGAATGGGTTTAAAACAAATACATTTAATAGGACAAATGAAATTTATATCTCTATTTGGTCGTTTGTTTTTATTATAGAAAAATAATGTTTACACTTTCTGGTGTTCCATCAATCAGTTGATACATGGTGTACACCCGATTTCCCATTTACCGATTTACCATATTGAGCTCAAACATTCATCCACACCATCACTCACTCAATCACCTTAACTGTTAGTGGAACAGAGAAAGGGAAAGGGATAAGGATTATAATTGTCTGGGCCCTGATCTTTAGAGTCTTTTCATATTATTAATTGTTTGTACGAGTTCTAATACGCCTTTTAATCTGAGGGGCGATTTTCTACTTAGCTCTTTCTCAGTTCCTCCTGGTTCCGCTTGCGACTTGTCTCACTTGGAGTCGGATGCTGCAGACTTCTGATCCTCTCTAGTCTGGGCTACGAGGTTGCGTATCAGTGTGTGTAGCTTGCACGATCCTCGCTACAACGTGTCGAGCGGGTTAATTCCTCTCAAGTATTCAAAATCAGCTCACCGGCCTTCTCCGTTCAAAATTTCAATAAGTTCGGGGAATGCGTGGAATATTTGTCGTTCTCCCATCGTCTTAAGGCAATACCTTTTGACGTTTCTTTTACTCAAACTTGGTGAAATGTACAATTAGCGATGTCCAAGTTTTCACCTCGGGAACAAAACAGATGACTTGACGAATCTTAGCTTAATAAAATTTCCGTCTGTTGTTGAGTTTTAGATGTTCACCCATCAGAAGACAACGAAAATTGTTCTCAGAAGCTTTCCCACTTTCAAAGGACGAAACTTTAATTAAAACTTGTAGAAGGATCTTGGGGTGTCCATGGTAACGAGGATGAAGAAAAGGGGAAAGGGGTGGCAAGTGCTCGGGGACGGGATTTGGGTTTACGGGCAAAAGCGAGAGGGAAAGGGAGAATTTGGGTTTTATACTAAATTAACAACCAGCAAGGCTGCCTAGCTCGCACCTCGAGTCCGAAAGATTTCTTATTATTTTCCCTTATTCTTCCATCCCATAATAATTTCTGTCCAACCCATAATACTTTTTGATCACCTGATCCATACCCATACCCACTGTCGACTCTTTGATGGACAGGACAAAAACTTTTTCCATGGGCCAAACTTCCTAGGCAAAACCATAAAAATCTCATTTTGACAATGCTTCAAAATTATTTTGACTTTCTGATTGGTCAAATGAAGGGGCAGGCCTTATATCATTCAGCGTGGGTACACTGGATTCATTTGTTCGGATATTCTCGAGATACTAGTGACAGCTTCGGCTCTGCAGTGTCAATTAACCACCAATACACCAACATCTGTTATTAGTCACAATTTTAACAAATAAAAAAATAAATTCGATCAAAAATAGATCCGCTGTCCAGGGTAGTTTTTAACACTCTTAACCCTGCTTGACCTATCTCTCCACTCTTTTTTTCTCTGTCCCCTTGACTACAAAGCCTATCTCCAAGCCATTAGTCTATCAGTCTACTATCCCCTATAGACTCATAGTCCCTTCAAATCAGCTATTTTGGGTTCAAGTGCTACTCTGTGTATTCGCACTCGGCTTTAATCTCACTATGCTACACATGTGTATGCATAAACTGATTCAGTAATATCACCTGCTATATATTATTCATTTTTGGTTCCACTCCCGTCATTCTCTTTGTCAGTTTCTGCTGCAGTACCATCCGCAATGCTCTTGAACTTTGCAAACCATGGAGAAGATTCTCTTAATGAGAGATGCTCTTCACTCGCATGTCACTGAATTTCCCCAAAAGAAACTGCACTCCATAGTGGGAATATATGCATGAACTGATTAAGCAACATTACTTGTTACAGTATTCATAGTTCCTCTTCCATCGTTCTCTTTTCTGCTGCAGTGCCATCTTTCACCAACCTTTCATAAGCTGTAAGTGAGTGCAGAAATGAGCTCAAATCCTCTTGAAGATCTCCATTAAACTTGAAATTCCCCTTGCTGTAATACAGTATCTGTATGTTTTTTTGTTTTTTTTACATGAACATTTCATAAGCTGTAAGTGAGTGAAGAAATGAGTTCAAATCCTCTTGAAGATCTCCATTGAACTTGAAATTCCCCTTGCTGTAATACAGTATCTGTATGTTTTTTTGTTTTTTTTACATGGACATTTCATAAGCTGTAAGTGAGTGAAGAAATGAGTTCAAATCCTCTTGAAGATCTCCATTGAACTTGAAATTCCCCTTGCTGTAATACAGTATCTGTATGTTTTTTTGTTTTTTTTACATGAACATTTCATTAGCTGTAAGTGAGTGAAGAAATGAGTTCAAATCCTCTTGAAGATCTCCATTGAACTTGAAATTCCCCTTGCTGTAATACAGTATCTGTATGTTTTTTGTTTTTTGACATAAACATTTCATAAGCTGTAAGTGAGTGAAGAAATGAGTTCAAATACTTTTGAAGATCTCCACTGGACTTGAAATTTCCCTTGCTGCAATACAGTATCTGTATGTTTTTTTTTTTTTTACATGAACATTATAAGCTGTAAGTGAGTGAAGAAATGAGTCCAAATCCTCTTGAAGATCTCCATTGAACTTGAAATTCCCCTTGCTGTAATACAGCATCTGTATGTTTTTTTGTTTTTTTTACATAAACATTTCATAAGCTGTAAGTGAGTGAAGAAATGAGTCCAAATCCTCTTGAAGATCTCCACTGAACTTGAAATTCCCCTTCCTGAGGGAAACAACCCTGAAAAAATATAAGGGCAATATTGATGTATTTGCTCGGAGAATATACACTCAACAATTAGAATCGAGGTCTTCCCCAAACCCTCTGGTTGTACCAGAGAAGCCAAAATAGCACTGGGAATAGATCCTCCGCCACGCTTCCAGCTCCTGAGAGCACAACTGATAGCAATGGATGTGGATCCTTTGCTGCACGCTGACCCGGCATTCCGCCAGGATAGCGCGGATTCTGCGGGAGGGATAGTAGTTCCCTGGGTCAGTTCTCTCACCCCTCATATGAATAATGAGAACCTTCCCGGTGACCCCTAACTTGAGGATCCACTGTAGCAAGGCTACGTGGAGCGGCCATTCGTCCTCATGGACAGAATAGTCCAGGCCGACCTCGCTCGATCATCATGCCAACTACGCCACTGTAGTAGCTGTGAGTGGTAAGACAACTAAAAGGTTAACAAATAAGAATATTATGAAGAAAACTAGGAAAAGTCCTCACCTTTGATGATGGAGTTAGATTAGCTCTCGGGAATTAGAACATCCAGCTATCATCCAACAGGTTATCATGGCAAGGCAACACGAGCAGGGTCACGTGACTCGTCCTCGGCTCTCATTGGCTATCACAGACAGGGTTCGGCAAAAGGGGGCCCCTACTTTATAACAGACTCACAGCCTGTTGGACTCATGTGCCTAGCATGACCTGGATTGCACTCCAGAATGGGTATATATGCATGAAATGATTAAGCAACATTACCTGGTGTATAGTATTCATTTTTGGTTCCACTCCCGTCGTTCTCTTCGTCAGTTTCTGCTGCAGTGCCATCTGCAATGCTCTTGAACTTTGCAACTATGAAGAAGATTCTCTTAATGAGAGTTGCTCTTCCCTCGCATGTCACTGAATGTCCCCAAGAAGAACTGCACTCCATAGTGGGAATGTATGCATGAACTACTTAAAGGTAGTAGCCCTCATTTGCAAAACAGCACCAATTCGTCTCAGAGTTGGCATGGAGTTTGGATATGGTTACAGTAACACGTGTACAAAGTATCATTTCAGTCGGCCTTCTATTTCAGTAAAAACAAATGAAAGCTTTATGTGCTTGCATGATGCCGTCAGCTCTAGTTCAGTCACATTGCAAACTTCATGATATGGATTATACAATTGCCCAAATTGCACTATTATTCTGAGATTGCTTGAAAACATAATGGAATATAACTGTTCATACCTGGTATTTTATTCTCATCTGACAATTAACCTCAAATACTGCAATACCCTACTACAATTTATACAAAGTTAAACATTTGGATGGATAAACAACAACAAATGGCAATTGGATGGCATTTACCATTTGCCAAGAAGACAAAGATGTAACTTACATAAGAATTACATGTATTATAATCACATACATGTACACAAAATTGACAAAATCATGTAAACACTGGAAAAGCAAGGAACACAGTATATTTATACATAGCGTCCAGGTTCATAGCCTCTGTAATGGCCGTTTGGGTCAGGATAAACACTGTGGATCCTGAGTACCTCACAGGAGGGGATTACTCTCCTGTTACCCTGACCCAGGCGGCCATGTTGCCACAGGATAAAACACCGATAGGCGGTGTGGCGCAAGGACCTGTTGGCCCGACCCGGCTCCTCGTTATCCTCCTCAATGTTGAGCAGGTCGTCCCTGAGGGCTCTCTGCAAGGCTATGGACATTGAGTCCAGGATGCATTATTTTTTTCTGCGGCACAGATTGGGGCTTTTTTTTAAAAGGGGTCTTGATTTACAGACTAATAGTGGTCGTGTGCGTGCAACGACGTATCGATGACGTAGCAATACATACTATGCACGCATGCACACACAGTACATGTTAAACAGTGTACCAGTATTTCAATATCACGATGCTTTTTTGATTGCTTGGTTTGTGTGTATGTATTACAAAATATTTAATGCCTGTAAGGCTGTAATGCAAGAGTATAGTGTACCATTTCTACAACACCTTGCAAATACATATCATGCATCATGCTGGTCATGCTGCATTACTTATTTGATAAACGTTTTGGACGATACTGTAATTGAATTTCTATCAATGGGATGGATCTTATAAAAATGTAAATTAAGGTCCATCATGATACAGCTATGTAATTCATTATTTCATTTTTTATGACAGCACAATGTCTAATAAAAAATCCAAATTTCTTTGTTATGAATAATTAATTGTCTTATTCTTTCCTATGAAGCAGAAGCGGCTCAAATTATCAAGAATTTGTTTAGGCTAATGTTTGGATTATTTTGCTTTCACATATGGAAAAGGAAAATAATTAATGGCCTTTCAGATGGCATGATGGCCAACTACTGCTTGCAAAAGTTCCCCAGCACCATCACAACTTCCACCGCCATCCATCCACTCCTCTCCCATTCCCCCCCCCCCCCCCCCCATCTTTCTCCCTCTCTCGCTCACACACATACACACATTCTCTTTCTCTCTCTCTCTCTCCCTCTCTTGCTCACACATACATTCTCTTTCTCTCTCTCTCTCTCTCTCTCTCTTCTCTTATGCTCACTCTTCATTGACAATTCATTGACATACATGTAAAACACTATAACAAAAATCTGACTCTTGTGTTTCCTTTAATTGTCGTTCTTGTACTGTCTGACATTAATTATGTCTTTGTAATCGCACGAATGAGTGCCATGCAAACCCCATTTGCAAAATTGCAACGCTAGCAGTGATCTTATATTTTGAAGAAATGATACAAATTTAAACCAAAACCATAATAATAGCAATGATAATGGTAGCAACAACAACCATAATAATAATAATGATAATAATAATAATAATAATGATAATATAATAATAATAATAATAAATAAATAAGGAATTAAGTAACATCATAAAGAAATGATGAAAATTTAAAAACAAATATAGGAACAATGATAATATTAATAGAACAGTAATAACAAGAACAACAATATCAATAATAATATTGATAATAATAATGAAAATAGTATTACTACTACTACTACTACTACTACTACAAATATTATCAATAATAATATACAAATATACAGGGCCCGAGGAAATCTAGTGCGATCTATGGGGTCGGTCGAAGTGACTACAGTCGTCTATTTCCTCGAGGGGCGAGAGCCCCGAGAGAAATAGACGATTGACTGTAGTCGCTGAGACCGACCCCATAGATCGCACTAGATTTCCGAATAAAGGCCCTGTATATTTGTTTTATATCCCTCATCAACAATTAAATATATCTGGATTTAACTTTGATCTAGATATGACAAATTAATGTTAAATTGTATAAATCTCGCGTTGTTAAATCTATACGGTTAGAGCAAAACACAGTGCCAGTGGACGCTAACTAGATTGACGCGATTGATAGTCGCTGACTGAGCCTCAGACCGACCCCGTAGATCGAAGTAGATTTCAGAATAAAGGCCCTGTAGAAATATATCAATTTTCTTTTATAGGCCTCTAACTTTTAGGAATAGGTTGTCTATAACATCAATTTTTTAATTTTAATTTTAATCCTGTTATAAAGTGTTAAAGGGTAGTACTAGATCTAGATCTATACCGTAACGTAATCGGTGAAATTCCGAAAGTGAAAAGTATATGGCTAGTAATGAACTGCACAGGCACAGTTAGATTGAATAAATAAAAAATAATTTAATACTAGGCTAGGCTAGGCCTAACTTAGTCTTCGGGTCTGCTAGCATTTAATTAATGTTAAGTGTTCGAGTCTTGTAGGCTAACGTTAAATAGATGTATATTCAGGTCTAACTTTGTTACTCTAGGCCTAAATAAAAAGTAACACAAAACACTGTATTAACAAACAGTTAAAAAGGGTCAAACGACATATGACAGTTTACACTCAAATGAAATTTTACCTGATATAACCGAACACGGTAGATAAAGTTTACCTGATAACTGAATATAGGCTACTTCATTTGTTTCCAATCCTGGTTTGTTTTTGGTCCTCGTCAATTAAAATCATTTTTTTTTCTTTCGACGGACACTAGGCTAGACATAGGTCGCCATGTTTTGATTTCGACTGATGACGTTACGCGTTACGACGCGCATTTTTAGCTAGTACGATTGCGCATAACATGCACGAGAAACAGCTGATCTACTGACCTACATGTACCTACATCCAATTAAATAACCAACACGTCGTGTGTCCGGACAGGTCACTTTTAAACAGTAAATCGAACACAATTTCATGCAAATTGTCAAGAATCTTTGACAAGATAGGTTGACAGAATTATTCATTGCAAATATTTACTGGGTTTGGTGTTACTTCATGCATATTTTGCAAAATTGACGGCTATTTTTTGTTCAGTGTCCGCCCGGCCCCCCCCCCCCCCTCACTTTTCTTTATATGGATTTATGAAAATTCCCGGGCTCGGCGTAGTTTCACTGGTGCCCGCGCCGTCCCATCGCGGGAGTTAGCCGAGGGACACTACTGGCTGCTCGCCGTACGTGTCAAGAGAAATGATTCTAGGGAGCAAGGGGCAGTCGGAGGCATGATAGTAAAAAAACTATCATACTCTGAAAAGTTTGACGTCACTAAACCTATTTTTCTCCCGGAGTAATTTCTTTTTCTGGTAGAATTATGATTAATGACATGAAGTGCTCTCGACCAATCCAAGAGCAAGAAATTTTTAATGAGGGATATAATAATAATTATAAACCAAACAGTATGAAGTTTTAAGATTTTGTCTTAAACATTCCAACTGATTTGACTATTAATGATATCATAGGTCGTGATTCGAAATCTACTGATTTGTTAAAGTAGTAGCTGGTCCTTAAAATGTCCACAAGATTGATTTCTTTTTTTATTTTTTGGCTAACATTTCTAATACAAAATCACTTAAGGAAACAACCCCATATAAGTATGCTCTTTTGCTCATCTGACAAACAATGACTGTGAGTCAAGTTGATGAATATCTAAAAGTTTCATTTAAAACAAGGATGAATCGCTAAAAGTACCATTTACAAAAGTGATTAATAAGTTCATTTATGAACCTTATAGTTTCAGGATAGGTCATACATGTACATGTATGTCTAAAAATTATTACACATTGGAATACTTAGTGGCAAGTTTTAAAACTTTACAGCTGTGTAGGCATTTTAAAATTACTTAGTGCACAGATTTTTAAAGCCTCACTTTAAATTCATGAAAATATGCAAATAATGGTAATCTTATCAATTCCAACGTTTTGATGCAACTGGTAACTGAACAGATGGAGATTTAAAGCCAGTTATACAGAGTAGTTTGGGACCATCAGATAATTTTTTCATCAATCTTTCAATGTCATACCTGTATTGTTATTCATAATGTGGCCTGACCCATATTTTACTATGTTCATTTCCTATGACAATTCATAGTTACTATTTTCTCAGAAATAAAATCATTTCAAATTGTCAGAGCATTAATATACATCACAGGTCTATCTTAAAGCATGACAGGAGGAAAATCAAATTTTCATTATTAACCCAAGTATATACTGTGGGGATAAAATAAAATGAACATGTAGGGAATATGTTGCATTCATAACACTGTCCACAAACATTTTGGTAACGAGACCATTGGACCCACTTACAAGTGGCATTAAAAACATATTTTAAATTTGGATATAGCAAAAGCTTCTCTCTTTTTTCTGTTCTTTTTAATGGTGAGGGGAGGGGCAGGCTGTAGGGTAAGGGGGGGGGGGGGGTTGGAAGTAGAAACAGTGATTAAAGGCTCAATTGTGTGATTTTAGCAAAGTTTCTCAATGTGTAAGTTTGATCTATCTTTCCCACTGTTGTAGAAGGGCATTTACAATGAATGACAAACTGTCAATTTTTGCAATTTTTACTTTTGTACCTTGGAAGAAAAAATAATCAAACAAATGTGCTCACTCATTCCTAAAGTTATTTTGTTACAACAACATCAATTACCCTCCCCCGCCCCCCTCCCCCAGAACAACTACCTCCTTTCAATACAGGCAAAAAATTATCCCATTTCTCACAGTAACTTCATATGACTATCTTCATCCACTTTGTGTCTTTTGAAGAAATCAAAATGGGAGAACAAACCCAAATAAACTACATGCTATGGGATGGGGACAGCTGTACTGGTTCTTTATCAAACAGAATGTATAAACAGTGTAGGGATTTATGTCCAGATCTTTCCTATTTATTTTCCAGCTAACAACTACATGTACCTAAGTAGGGATAAGGAAGAAATGCATGTAACTTGATTTTTTTTCAGGGATGTTCATCAAATAAATTCGTAGGGGAAGTATAGTTTTTAGAGGTGATTCACCCGGGAACGAATCAATATGTTGCTAATATGGGAGGGAGAGTAAGTGTACTGTCTGGGGGCATGCATCAAGAGGTAACTAATTGTGTACAGATGGAGTATTATAACTACCTACTTCCCCCCCCCCCCCCCCCCCCCAAAAAAAAAAAAAAAAAAAAAAAATCAAATAAATTACGAAGATTAGGGAAGGCATGAAGAAATTAATACATAAATGAATAAAAGACATACTGCTTCCATCTAGTCACTGTCATTTTTCCAGAAAATGAGTGAAATCTTAACAATGACAATCATGTTCCCCTTCACCCTATACTTCAAATCTAGATATGAACTCAAAATTGAATCATTCCTTCCTTAGATATTAGTTAATTACTTGGAACAAGTTTGACATTATTTCATTAAATGCAACAGAAAAGTAACCTTGTGAGGAAATAGGTTCTTCCAGTTGTTCATCTGGCTGGTCAGTGGTTTCCTCAACCTCAAGGGGGTCTCTCTGTGGTCTTTCTTCCATTTCTTCAAGAGCAATACCATAGTCTTGAAGTGCACCTAGCCAGTTATGTGGTAGGGCAGCAGCATCAACTATAACCAAACAAATTAATGGTTCTTGTTATATTTTATGAAACAGAAAGAAATACTTCTAAATATATATATATATATATATATATATATATATATATATATATATATAAACCTAAAAAGAAGAAGAAGAAGAAAAAGAAGGAAAAGAAAAACAACAATGATGAAATGAAGAGGGAAGGAAGAAGAAAGAAGGAAGAAAGAAAAAAGAAGAAAGAAGGGGAAAGAAAAGACAAAAAAGGACAAAAGAAGAAGAAAGAAGAAGAGCAAAAACAAATATTGAATAGAGGGATTTAAAAAAAAAGCAAGCAAGTCAAATGTCATCTCTCCAGTCTGAAGTGATATTAAAAATGTGCAAAAGTAGCATGAAATTAGCACTTGGAAGGATGATCAAGCAATCATTTTGTAAATAATTGTGTCCATTATTTGCACACCCTGACATGAACTTATTGACCAAATAATCTAAAATCATTTATAATGTAAAGATTCACATAAATCATCACCTCTCACTAAATCTTGCAGCTAAAAAGTCAAATTTCGTGAAAATAAATGCTGACAAAATTCAACACAATGCAGCATGCAATACTGCGACGCCTTGCTCACTGAATTTGAATTTTAAACAACTCTTAAAACTAGTCTGACTACCAGGTGTAATTCTTTTATCACCTTTTGAAAATGAATACCTGCTGATCAAAGCTTACAAAGTCAAAAACTCACACCAGTGCAGTTAGATAATTGTAAAGCAATCTGTGATACGGTTGGAGTCTACCAAATTCAAAATTAGAACATAAAAGCTACTGCCAGTATCTGAAAATTACATTAATATTACAAAATATAATGTGATTAATGGCCCAATTTTTCAAGTGATTTATCGTTTATATTTCTAAAAGTTTACAACATATAAATCCCAATTTTGAATTTTTGGATCAAATTTTATGCCATTCAAGGTGCAGGTACAAAATCAGCACCTTTGATATCATGCCAAAGTATATAACTTTATGCCTTTGAGATATCTTCCTTTTTGCAGCTTGCAGGCTTCATTCGAGTAGATATCATGGGTCTCTGGTTTGCAACAGCAAGAAGTCTTCTCTGATAATGCTGTTTAAGGCAAGACAAGATGAAGTGCACTAGTTGAGGGATGTTGAAGGCTTTGGTCCTGTGAAGAATGTTATCTTTCAGCACCCTCATCGCAGCTTCCGCGTAATTATTCGTATTGTTTCCGCGGACAAGAAGGGATGATCGGAATGACAGTGCCCAAAAGGCTCGCCTCTCATACAATGCGTTCAGGTATTCTAGGTACTTGGGATATCTGTAGACAATGAAATTAGAAGATGAATGAGAAAATTTACTAACAATTAAGGCACTGTTGTGTGTGCAATTTTAATGTCTATTTCAAATGTCTTCTGACAGTTTCTATTGGTATGAAAAATTTTGCAAATGTCGATTATGAATCTATAAACTTAGCCTATGAACAAATTTATAACAAAAATAGGTTACACTACACCTAGGGCTTAGTGTTTAGCTAATTAACGGACAATTTCGGATGAAGTGTCGGCATAATTCTGTCAGTGCCATTATTACAAAACCCCATTCATTGGCATTGATGTGTGTCACCCTCACGCTGGCTGCTAGTACTAGTAGTAGAGGTCTGTTTTTAATAGTGTTACATGTAATCCACTACCATATGGAAAATCATTACATCAACAATTAAAATGAAATTGGAAATCTGAAGAGGAGGCAGCACGTCAATAAGGAGAACATCACAATAATTAGTCAATAAAACTTACCCTTAAACGAAGAGGAATGTTATCTAAACACATAGTTCGCGATGGATATTCAAACTTCTTCGCAGCGCTAGCGATAAAGCGGCAAATGACTTCGAAAAGTGGCGCAATTCTCCGCGACCCTCGACAGCGTGTGTCGATTCGTCGAAGTTGAAACATGACTAGTCTCACGTGCAGACACTATTCAGAATGGAAAGAACGTACTTCCCATAGGCTCAACACGCACCATGCCCCAATCTGTGCCGCAGAAAAAAATAATGCCTCCCGGGGCCCCTAGTTCCCTCAATTCGGCTATTTTCAGGTTCGAGCACCACTCGGTGTGTTCACACTTAGCCTTAATCTCACTCCGCTACATATGCATGAAATGATGAAGTATTCATTGTGGGATCCACTCCCATCATTCTCTTCTTCAGTTTCTGCTGTAGTGCCATCTTCAATGCTCTTGAACTTTGCAAACCATGGAGAAGATTCTCTTCATAAAGAGTTGCTCTTCGCTCGCATATCACTGAATGTCCCCAAGAAGAACTGCACTCCGTGATATTAATGTATGCATGAACTGATTCAGCTATATTACCTGGTGTATAGTATTCATAGTCACTTCCTGTCCCACCATTCTCTTCATCAGTTTCTGCTGCATTGCCATCTGCAATCCTCTTGAACTTTTCAAACCATGGAAAAGATTCTCTTAATGCAAGTGCTGGGTGTGTTCATGTATCTTTTGACCTGCTTACTTTGACATATTTCTCAGCAACAACCCTGTTGATTAAGTGTACAAGGTACTCAACCAATTTCCAGAAAATTAGACTGCAGAGTTTGGAACTGAATGTTGCATGCATTGCTCTGAAGATTCTGGTAGTAACATCTACATCATGTGCTGTTTGCAGAACTAGAGCATGAATGTCTTCTTTCCGTTATCTGGAGTTCGGTTTGCAAGTCACTTTGACATGATATGCAACATGTGTGCTGCCCCGAAGTGAACATAAGTTTTACCCCTCACTTCTGGGTCTTTTTTCTCCTGTCCACGATGGCCAAAGGTCACTCCCATGTATCCTTTGCAGTCCTCAGAGTTGAATGCTTCAAGGAATATGTCTATGAGAGCATATAGGAAAAATCAACTTCCATCTTTATAATAGGTACCACATGGGCCAGATGTCTAATGGTTGTTATGGCACTTACAAAATGTTCCTAAGAAATGTTCGGTCTCTGAAGAATGCTGGTCTGAGGAGAACATTTCCAAAAGGGGGATACCTGCCTTCCACTGATTGTATTTTGCATTACATGAGTGTAATACGGTATCTGTTTGTTTTGTTTTGTTTTACATGAACCTTTCATAAGCTGTAAGTGAGTGAAGAAATGAGTTCAAATCCTCTTGAAGATCTTCATTGAAGTTGAAATTCCCCTTGCTGAAATACAGTATCTGTATGTTTTTTGTTGTTGTTGTTTTTTTTTTTACATGGACATTTCATAAGCTGTAAGTGAGTTAAGAAATGAGTCCAAATCCTTTTGAAGATCCCCATTGAACTTGAAATTTCCCTTGCTGTAATACAGTATCTGTATGTTTTTTTTTTTTTGTTTTTTTTGTTTTTTTTTACATGAACCTTTCATGAGAGTGAAGAAATGAGTTCAAATCCTCTTGGAGATCTGCATTGAACTTGAAATTTCCCTTGCTGTAATACAGTATCTGTATGTTTTGCTGTTTTGTTGTTTTTTGTTTTTTACATGAACCTTTCATGAGAGTGAAGAAATGAGTTCAAATCCTCTTGGAGATCTCTATTGAACTTGAAATTTCCCTGGCTGTAATACAGTATCTGTATGTTTTTTGTTTGTTTTTTGTTTGTTTTTTACATGAACCTTTCATGAGAGTGAAGAAATGAGTTCAAAATGAGAGTGAAGAAATGAGTTCAAATCCTCTTGAAGATCTTCATTGAACTTGAAATTCCCCTTGCTGAAATACAGTATCTGTATGTTTTTGTTTGTTTGTGTTTTTTTTTAAAGGAACCTTTCATGAGAGTGAAGAAATGAGTTCAAATATTCTTGGAGATCTCTATTGAACTTGAAATTCCCCTTGCTGAAATACAGTATCTGTATGTTTTTTGTTGTTGTTTTTTTTTTTTTTACATGGACATTTCATAAGCTGTAAGTGAGTGAAGAAATGAGTTCAAATCCTCTTGAAGATCTTCATTGAACTTGAAATTCCCCTTGCTGAAATACAGTATCGGTATGTTTTTTGTCGTTGGTTTTTTAAATTTTTTACATGGACATTTCATAAGCTGTAAGTGAGTTAAGAAATGAGTCCAAATCCTTTTGAAGATCTCCATTGAACTTGAAATTTCCCTTGCTGTAATACAGTATCTGTATGTTTTGGGGTTTTTTTTTTTACATGAACCTTTCATGAGAGTGAAGAAATGAGTTCAAATCCTCTTGGAAATCTCCATTGAACTTGAAATTTCCCTTGCTGAAATACAGTATCTGTATGTTTTTTGTTTTTGTTTTTGTTTTTGTTTTTTACATGCGAGTGAAGAAATGAGTTCAAATCCTCTTGGAGATCTCAATAGAACTTGAAATTTCCCTTGCTGTAATACAGTATCTGTATTTTTTGGGGTTTTTTTTTACATGAACCTTTTATGAGAGTGAAGAAATGAGTTCAAATCCTCTTGAAGATCTCCAGTGAACTTGAAATTTCCCTTGCTGTAATACAGTATTTTTTTATTTTTTATTTTTTTTCTTTTTTACATGAACCTTTCATGAGAGTGAAGAAATGAGTTCAAATCCTCTTGGAGATCTGCATTTAACTTGAAATTTCCCTTGCTGTAATACAGTATCTGTATGTTTTTTTTTTTTTGTTTTTTTTGTTTTTTACATGAACCTTTCATGAGAGTGAAGAAATGAGTTCAAATCCTCTTGGAGATCTCTATTGAACTTGAAATTTCCCTCGCTGTAATACAGTATCTGTATGTTTTTTTTTTTTTTTTGTTTTTTTTTTACATGAGCCTTTCAAGAGAGTGAAGAAATGAGTTCAAATCCTCTTGGAGATCTCTATTGAACTTAAGATTTTCCTTGCTGTAATACAGTTTCTGTACATGTTTTTTTTTTTTTTTACATGAACCTTTCATGAGAGTGAAGAAATGAGTTCAAATCCTCTTGGAGATCTCCATTGAACTTGAAATTTCCCTTGCTGAAATACAGTATCTGTATGTTTTTTTGTTTTTTTGTTTTTTACAAATACCTTTCATGAGAGTGAAGAAATGAGTTCAAATCCTCTCGGAGATCTCCATTGAACTTGAAATTTCCCTTGCTGAAATACAGTATCTGTATGTTTTTTTTTTTGTTTTGTTTTTTACAAATACCTTTCATGAGAGTTAAGAAATGAGTTCAAATCCTCTTGGAGATCTCTATTGAACTTATGTTTTTTTTTTTTTTTTTTTTTTTTTTTACATGAACCTTTCATGAGAGTGAAGAAATGAGTTCAAATCCTCTTGGAGATCTCTATTGAACTTGAAATTTCCCTCGCTGTTATACAGTATCTGTATGTTTTTTTTTTTTTTTTTTTTTTTTTTACATGAACCTTTCAAGAGATTGAAGAAATGAGTTCAAATCCTCTTGGAAATCTCTATTGAACTTAAGATTTTCCTTGCTGTAATACAGTTTCTGTACATGTTTTGGGGTCTTTTTTACATGAACCTTTCATGAGAGTGAAGAAATTAGTTCAAATCCTCTTGGAGATCTCCATTGAACTTGAAATTTCCCTTGCTGAAATACAGTATCTGTATGTTTTTTTTGTTTTTTTGTTTTTTACAAATACCTTTCATGAGAGTGAAGAAATGAGTTCAAATCCTCTTGGAGATCTCCATTGAACTTGAAATTCCCCTTGCTGTAATACACTATCAGTATGTTTTGTTTTGTTTTGTTTTGTTTGTTTTTTTACGTGAACATTTCATAAGCTGTAAGTGAGTTAAGAAATGAGTTCAAATCCTCTTGAAGATCTTCATTGAACTTGAAATTCCCCTTGCTGAAATACAGTATCTGTATGTTTTTTTTTTTTTTTTTTTTTTTACATGAACCTTTCATGAGAGTGAAGAAATGAGTTCAAATCCTCTTGGAGATCTGCATTGAACTTGAAATTTCCCTTGCTGTAATACAGTATCTGTATGTTTTGCTGTTTTGTTGTTTTTTGTTTTTTACATGAACCTTTCATGAGAGTGAAGAAATGAGTTCAAATCCTCTTGGAGATCTCTATTGAACTTGAAATTTCCCTGGCTGTAATACAGTATCTGTATGTTTTTTGTTTGTTTTTTGTTTGTTTTTTACATGAACCTTTCATGAGAGTGAAGAAATGAGTTCAAAATGAGAGTGAAGAAATGAGTTCAAATCCTCTTGAAGATCTTCATTGAACTTGAAATTCCCCTTGCTGAAATACAGTATCTGTATGTTTTTGTTTGTTTGTGTTTTTTTTTAAAGAACCTTTCATGAGAGTGAAGAAATGAGTTCAAATATTCTTGGAGATCTCTATTGAACTTGAAATTCCCCTTGCTGAAATACAGTATCTGTATGTTTTTTGTTGTTGTTTTTTTTTTTTTTACATGGACATTTCATAAGCTGTAAGTGAGTGAAGAAATGAGTTCAAATCCTCTTGAAGATCTTCATTGAACTTGAAATTCCCCTTGCTGAAATACAGTATCGGTATGTTTTTTGTCGTTGGTTTTTTAAATTTTTTACATGGACATTTCATAAGCTGTAAGTGAGTTAAGAAATGAGTCCAAATCCTTTTGAAGATCTCCATTGAACTTGAAATTTCCCTTGCTGTAATACAGTATCTGTATGTTTTGGGGGTTTTTTTTTTACATGAACCTTTCATGAGAGTGAAGAAATGAGTTCAAATCCTCTTGGAAATCTCCATTGAACTTGAAATTTCCCTTGCTGAAATACAGTATCTGTATGTTTTTTGTTTTTGTTTTTGTTTTTGTTTTTTACATGCGAGTGAAGAAACGAGTTCAAATCCTCTTGGAGATCTCAATAGAACTTGAAATTTCCCTTGCTGTAATACAGTATCTGTATCTTTTGGGGTTTTTTTTTACATGAACCTTTTATGAGAGTGAAGAAATGAGTTCAAATCCTCTTGAAGATCTCCAGTGAACTTGAAATTTCCCTTGCTGTAATACAGTATTTTTTTATTTTTTATTTTTTTTCTTTTTTACATGAACCTTTCATGAGAGTGAAGAAATGAGTTCAAATCCTCTTGGAGATCTGCATTTAACTTGAAATTTCCCTTGCTGTAATACAGTATCTGTATGTTTTTTTTTTTTTTGTTTTTTTTGTTTTTTACATGAACCTTTCATGAGAGTGAAGAAATGAGTTCAAATCCTCTTGGAGATCTCTATTGAACTTGAAATTTCCCTCGCTGTAATACAGTATCTGTATGTTTTTTTTGTTTTTTGTTTGTTTTTTTTTACATGAGCCTTTCATGAGAGTGAAGAAATGAGTTCAAATCCTCTTGGAGATCTCTATTGAACTTAAGATTTTCCTTGCTGTAATACAGTTTCTGTACATGTTTTTTTTTTTTTTTACATGAACCTTTCATGAGAGTGAAGAAATGAGTTCAAATCCTCTTGGAGATCTCCATTGAACTTGAAATTTCCCTTGCTGAAATACAGTATCTGTATGTTTTTTTGTTTTTTTGTTTTTTACAAATACCTTTCATGAGAGTGAAGAAATGAGTTCAAATCCTCTCGGAGATCTCCATTGAACTTGAAATTTCCCTTGCTGAAATACAGTATCTGTATGTTTTTTTTTTTGTTTTGTTTTTTACAAATACCTTTCATGAGAGTTAAGAAATGAGTTCAAATCCTCTTGGAGATCTCTATTGAACTTATGTTTTTTTTTTTTTTTTTTTTTTTTTTACATGAACCTTTCATGAGAGTGAAGAAATGAGTTCAAATCCTCTTGGAGATCTCCATTGAACTTGAAATTTCCCTTGCTGAAATACAGTATCTGTATGTTTTTTTTGTTTTTTTGTTTTTTACAAATACCTTTCATGAGAGTGAAGAAATGAGTTCAAATCCTCTTGGAGATCTCCATTGAACTTGAAATTCCCCTTGCTGTAATACACTATCAGTATGTTTTGTTTTGTTTTGTTTTGTTTGTTTTTTTACGTGAACATTTCATAAGCTGTAAGTGAGTTAAGAAATGAGTTCAAATCCTCTTGAAGATCTTCATTGAACTTGAAATTCCCCTTGCTGAAATACAGTATCTGTATGTTTTTTTTTTTTTTTTTTTTTTACATGAACCTTTCATGAGAGTGAAGAAATGAGTTCAAATCCTCTTGGAGATCTCTATTGAACTTGAAATTTCCCTTGCTGTAATACAGTATCTGTATGTTTTGCTGTTTTGTTGTTTTTTGTTTTTTACATGAACCTTTCATGAGAGTGAAGAAATGAGTTCAAATCCTCTTGGAGATCTCTATTGAACTTGAAATTTCCCTGGCTGTAATACAGTATCTGTATGTTTTTTGTTTGTTTTTTGTTTGTTTTTTACATGAACCTTTCATGAGAGTGAAGAAATGAGTTCAAAATGAGAGTGAAGAAATGAGTTCAAATCCTCTTGAAGATCTTCATTGAACTTGAAATTCCCCTTGCTGAAATACAGTATCTGTATGTTTTTGTTTGTTTGTGTTTTTTTTTACATGAACCTTTCATGAGAGTGAAGAAATGAGTTCAAATCCTCTTGGAGATCTGCATTGAACTTGAAATTTCCCTTGCTGTAATACAGTATCTGTATGTTTTGCTGTTTTGTTTTTTGTTTTTTACATGAACCTTTCATGAGAGTGAAGAAATGAGTTCAAATCCTCTTGGAGATCTCTATTGAACTTGAAATTTCCCTGGCTGTAATACAGTATCTGTATGTTTTTTGTTTGTTTTTTGTTTGTTTTTTACATGAACCTTTCATGAGAGTGAAGAAATGAGTTCAAAATGAGAGTGAAGAAATGAGTTCAAATCCTCTTGAAGATCTTCATTGAACTTGAAATTCCCCTTGCTGAAATACAGTATCTGTATGTTTTTGTTTGTTTGTGTTTTTTTTTACATGAACCTTTCATGAGAGTGAAGAAATGAGTTCAAATATTCTTGGAGATCTCTATTGAACTTGAAATTCCCCTTGCTGAAATACAGTATCTGTATGTTTTTTGTTGTTGTTTTTTTTTTTTTTACATGGACATTTCATAAGCTGTAAGTGAGTGAAGAAATGAGTTCAAATCCTCTTGAAGATCTTCATTGAACTTGAAATTCCCCTTGCTGAAATACAGTATCGGTATGTTTTTTGTCGTTGGTTTTTTAAATTTTTTACATGGACATTTCATAAGCTGTAAGTGAGTTAAGAAATGAGTCCAAATCCTTTTGAAGATCTCCATTGAACTTGAAATTTCCCTTGCTGTAATACAGTATCTGTATGTTTTGGGGTTTTTTTTTTTACATGAACCTTTCATGAGAGTGAAGAAATGAGTTCAAATCCTCTTGGAAATCTCCATTGAACTTGAAATTTCCCTTGCTGAAATACAGTATCTGTATGTTTTTTGTTTTTGTTTTTGTTTTTGTTTTTTACATGCGAGTGAAGAAACGAGTTCAAATCCTCTTGGAGATCTCAATAGAACTTGAAATTTCCCTTGCTGTAATACAGTATCTGTATCTTTTGGGGGTTTTTTTTTACATGAACCTTTTATGAGAGTGAAGAAATGAGTTCAAATCCTCTTGAAGATCTCCAGTGAACTTGAAATTTCCCTTGCTGTAATACAGTATTTTTTTTTTTTTTTTTTTTTTTTTTTTTACATGAACCTTTCATGAGAGTGAAGAAATGAGTTCAAATCCTCTTGGAGATCTGCATTTAACTTGAAATTTCCCTTGCTGTAATACAGTATCTGTATGTTTTTTTTTTTTTTTTTTTTTTTTTTTTTACATGAACCTTTCATGAGAGTGAAGAAATGAGTTCAAATCCTCTTGGAGATCTCTATTGAACTTGAAATTCCCCTTGCTGTAATACACTATCAGTATGTTTTGTTTTGTTTTGTTTTGTTTGTTTTTTTACGTGAACATTTCATAAGCTGTAAGTGAGTTAAGAAATGAGTTCAAATCCTCTTGAAGATCTCCATTGAACTTGAAATTCCCCTTGCTGAAATACAGTATCTGTATGTTTTTTTTTTTTTTTTTTTTTTTACATGAACCTTTCATGAGAGTGAAGAAATGAGTTCAAATCCTCTTGGAGATCTGCATTGAACTTGAAATTTCCCTTGCTGTAATACAGTATCTGTATGTTTTGCTGTTTTGTTGTTTTTTGTTTTTTACATGAACCTTTCATGAGAGTGAAGAAATGAGTTCAAATCCTCTTGGAGATCTCTATTGAACTTGAAATTTCCCTTGCTGTAATACAGTATCTGTATGTTTTTTGTTTGTTTTTTGTTTGTTTTTTACATGAACCTTTCATGAGAGTGAAGAAATGAGTTCAAAATGAGAGTGAAGAAATGAGTTCAAATCCTCTTGAAGATCTTCATTGAACTTGAAATTCCCCTTGCTGAAATACAGTATCTGTATGTTTTTGTTTGTTTGTGTTTTTTTTTACATGAACCTTTCATGAGAGTGAAGAAATGAGTTCAAATCCTCTTGGAGATCTGCATTGAACTTGAAATTTCCCTTGCTGTAATACAGTATCTGTATGTTTTGCTGTTTTGTTTTTTGTTTTTTACATGAACCTTTCATGAGAGTGAAGAAATGAGTTCAAATCCTCTTGGAGATCTCTATTGAACTTGAAATTTCCCTGGCTGTAATACAGTATCTGTATGTTTTTTGTTTGTTTTTTGTTTGTTTTTTACATGAACCTTTCATGAGAGTGAAGAAATGAGTTCAAAATGAGAGTGAAGAAATGAGTTCAAATCCTCTTGAAGATCTTCATTGAACTTGAAATTCCCCTTGCTGAAATACAGTATCTGTATGTTTTTGTTTGTTTGTGTTTTTTTTTACATGAACCTTTCATGAGAGTGAAGAAATGAGTTCAAATATTCTTGGAGATCTCTATTGAACTTGAAATTCCCCTTGCTGAAATACAGTATCTGTATGTTTTTTGTTGTTGTTTTTTTTTTTTTTTACATGGACATTTCATAAGCTGTAAGTGAGTGAAGAAATGAGTTCAAATCCTCTTGAAGATCTTCATTGAACTTGAAATTCCCCTTGCTGAAATACAGTATCGGTATGTTTTTTGTCGTTGGTTTTTTAAATTTTTTACATGGACATTTCATAAGCTGTAAGTGAGTTAAGAAATGAGTCCAAATCCTTTTGAAGATCTCCATTGAACTTGAAATTTCCCTTGCTGTAATACAGTATCTGTATGTTTTGGGGGTTTTTTTTTTACATGAACCTTTCATGAGAGTGAAGAAATGAGTTCAAATCCTCTTGGAAATCTCCATTGAACTTGAAATTTCCCTTGCTGAAATACAGTATCTGTATGTTTTTTGTTTTTGTTTTTGTTTTTGTTTTTTACATGCGAGTGAAGAAACGAGTTCAAATCCTCTTGGAGATCTCAATAGAACTTGAAATTTCCCTTGCTGTAATACAGTATCTGTATCTTTTGGGGTTTTTTTTTACATGAACCTTTTATGAGAGTGAAGAAATGAGTTCAAATCCTCTTGAAGATCTCCAGTGAACTTGAAATTTCCCTTGCTGTAATACAGTATTTTTTTATTTTTTTTTTTTTTTTTTTTTTACATGAACCTTTCATGAGAGTGAAGAAATGAGTTCAAATCCTCTTGGAGATCTGCATTTAACTTGAAATTTCCCTTGCTGTAATACAGTATCTGTATGTTTTTTTTTTTTTTTTTTTTTTTTTTTTACATGAACCTTTCATGAGAGTGAAGAAATGAGTTCAAATCCTCTTGGAGATCTCTATTGAACTTGAAATTTCCCTCGCTGTAATACAGTATCTGTATGTTTTTTTTGTTTTTTTGTTTTTTTTTTTTTACATGAACCTTTCAAGAGAGTGAAGAAATGAGTTCAAATCCTCTTGGAGATCTCTATTGAACTTAAGATTTTCCTTGCTGTAATACAGTTTCTGTACATGTTTTTTTTTTTTTTACATGAACCTTTCATGAGAGTGAAGAAATGAGTTCAAATCCTCTTGGAGATCTCCATTGAACTTGAAATTTCCCTTGCTGAAATACAGTATCTGTATGTTTTTTTTGTTTTTTTGTTTTTTACAAATACCTTTCATGAGAGTGAAGAAATGAGTTCAAATCCTCTTGGAGATCTCCATTGAACTTGAAATTTCCCTTGCTGAAATACAGTATCTGTATGTTTTTTTTTTTTGTTTTGTTTTTTACAAATACCTTTCATGAGAGTTAAGAAATGAGTTCAAATCCTCTTGGAGATCTCTATTGAACTTATGTTTTTTTTTTTTTTTTTTTTTTTTTTACATGAACCTTTCATGAGAGTGAAGAAATGAGTTCAAATCCTCTTGGAGATCTCTATTGAACTTGAAATTTCCCTCGCTGTAATACAGTATCTGTATGTTTTTTTTTTTTTGTTTTTTTTTTTTACATGAACCTTTCATGAGAGTGAAGAAATGAGTTCAAATCCTCTTGGAAATCTCTATTGAACTTAAGATTTTCCTTGCTGTAATACAGTTTCTGTACATGTTTTGGGGTCTTTTTTACATGAACCTTTCATGAGAGTGAAGAAATTAGTTCAAATCCTCTTGGAGATCTCCATTGAACTTGAAATTTCCCTTGCTGAAATACAGTATCTGTATGTTTTTTTTGTTTTTTTGTTTTTTACAAATACCTTTCATGAGAGTGAAGAAATGAGTTCAAATCCTCTTGGAGATCTCCATTGAACTTGAAATTCCCCTTGCTGTAATACACTATCAGTATGTTTTGTTTTGTTTTGTTTTGTTTGTTTTTTTACGTGAACATTTCATAAGCTGTAAGTGAGTTAAGAAATGAGTTCAAATCCTCTTGAAGATCTTCATTGAACTTGAAATTCCCCTTGCTGAAATACAGTATCTGTATGTTTTTTTTTTTGTTTTTTTTTTACATGAACCTTTCATGAGAGTGAAGAAATGAGTTCAAATCCTCTTGGAGATCTGCATTGAACTTGAAATTTCCCTTGCTGTAATACAGTATCTGTATGTTTTGCTGTTTTGTTGTTTTTTGTTTTTTACATGAACCTTTCATGAGAGTGAAGAAATGAGTTCAAATCCTCTTGGAGATCTCTATTGAACTTGAAATTTCCCTGGCTGTAATACAGTATCTGTATGTTTTTTGTTTGTTTTTTGTTTTTTTTTACATGAACCTTTCATGAGAGTGAAGAAATGAGTTCAAAATGAGAGTGAAGAAATGAGTTCAAATCCTCTTGAAGATCTTCATTGAACTTGAAATTCCCCTTGCTGAAATACAGTATCTGTATGTTTTTGTTTGTTTGTGTTTTTTTTTACATGAACCTTTCATGAGAGTGAAGAAATGAGTTCAAATCCTCTTGGAGATCTGCATTGAACTTGAAATTTCCCTTGCTGTAATACAGTATCTGTATGTTTTGCTGTTTTGTTGTTTTTTGTTTTTTACATGAACCTTTCATGAGAGTGAAGAAATGAGTTCAAATCCTCTTGGAGATCTCTATTGAACTTGAAATTTCCCTGGCTGTAATACAGTATCTGTATGTTTTTTGTCGTTGTTTTTTGTTTGTTTTTTACATGAACCTTTCATGAGAGTGAAGAAATGAGTTCAAAATGAGAGTGAAGAAATGAGTTCAAATCCTCTTGAAGATCTTCATTGAACTTGAAATTCCCCTTGCTGAAATACAGTATCTGTATGTTTTTGTTTGTTTGTGTTTTTTTTTACATGAACCTTTCATGAGAGTGAAGAAATGAGTTCAAATATTCTTGGAGATCTCTATTGAACTTGAAATTCCCCTTGCTGAAATACAGTATCTGTATGTTTTTTGTTGTGTTTTTTTTTTTTTTACATGGACATTTCATAAGCTGTAAGTGAGTGAAGAAATGAGTTCAAATCCTCTTGAAGATCTTCATTGAACTTGAAATTCCCCTTGCTGAAATACAGTATCGGTATGTTTTTTGTCGTTGGTTTTTTAAATTTTTTACATGAACATTTCATAAGCTGTAAGTGAGTTAAGAAATGAGTCCAAATCCTTTTGAAGATCTCCATTGAACTTGAAATTTCCCTTGCTGTAATACAGTATCTGTATGTTTTGGGGGGTTTTTTTTTACATGAACCTTTCATGAGAGTGAAGAAATGAGTTCAAATCCTCTTGGAAATCTCCATTGAACTTGAAATTTCCCTTGCTGAAATACAGTATCTGTATGTTTTTTGTTTTTGTTTTTGTTTTTGTTTTTTACATGCGAGTGAAGAAACGAGTTCAAATCCTCTTGGAGATCTCAATAGAACTTGAAATTTCCCTTGCTGTAATACAGTATCTGTATCTTTTGGGGTTTTTTTTTACATGAACCTTTTATGAGAGTGAAGAAATGAGTTCAAATCCTCTTGAAGATCTCCAGTGAACTTGAAATTTCCCTTGCTGTAATACAGTATTTTTTTATTTTTTATTTTTTTTCTTTTTTACATGAACCTTTCATGAGAGTGAAGAAATGAGTTCAAATCCTCTTGGAGATCTGCATTTAACTTGAAATTTCCCTTGCTGTAATACAGTATCTGTATGTTTTTTTTTTTTTTTTTTTTTTTTGTTTTTTACATGAACCTTTCATGAGAGTGAAGAAATGAGTTCAAATCCTCTTGGAGATCTCTATTGAACTTGAAATTTCCCTCGCTGTAATACAGTATCTGTATGTTTTTTTTGTTTTTTTGTTTGTTTTTTTTTACATGAACCTTTCAAGAGAGTGAAGAAATGAGTTCAAATCCTCTTGGAGATCTCTATTGAACTTAAGATTTTCCTTGCTGTAATACAGTTTCTGTACATGTTTTTTTTTTTTTTTTACATGAACCTTTCATGAGAGTGAAGAAATGAGTTCAAATCCTCTTGGAGATCTCCATTGAACTTGAAATTTCCCTTGCTGAAATACAGTATCTGTATGTTTTTTTGTTTTTTTTGTTTTTTACAAATACCTTTCATGAGAGTGAAGAAATGAGTTCAAATCCTCTCGGAGATCTCCATTGAACTTGAAATTTCCCTTGCTGAAATACAGTATCTGTATGTTTTTTTTTTTGTTTTGTTTTTTACAAATACCTTTCATGAGAGTTAAGAAATGAGTTCAAATCCTCTTGGAGATCTCTATTGAACTTATGTTTTGTTTTTTTTTTTGTTTTTTTTTACATGAACCTTTCATGAGAGTGAAGAAATGAGTTCAAATCCTCTTGGAGATCTCTATTGAACTTGAAATTTCTCTCGCTGTTATACAGTATCTGTATGTTTTTTGTTTGTTTTTTTTTTTTTTTACATGAACCTTTCAAGAGATTGAAGAAATGAGTTCAAATCCTCTTGGAAATCTCTATTGAACTTAAGATTTTCCTTGCTGTAATACAGTTTCTGTACATGTTTTGGGGTCTTTTTTACATGAACCTTTCATGAGAGTGAAGAAATTAGTTCAAATCCTCTTGGAGATCTCCATTGAACTTGAAATTTCCCTTGCTGAAATACAGTATCTGTATGTTTTTTTTGTTTTTTTGTTTTTTACAAATACCTTTCATGAGAGTGAAGAAATGAGTTCAAATCCTCTTGGAGATCTCCATTGAACTTGAAATTCCCCTTGCTGTAATACACTATCAGTATGTTTTGTTTTGTTTTGTTTTGTTTGTTTTTTTACGTGAACATTTCATAAGCTGTAAGTGAGTTAAGAAATGAGTTCAAATCCTCTTGAAGATCTTCATTGAACTTGAAATTCCCCTTGCTGAAATACAGTATCTGTATGTTTTTTTTTTTTTTTTTTTTTTACATGAACCTTTCATGAGAGTGAAGAAATGAGTTCAAATCCTCTTGGAGATCTGCATTGAACTTGAAATTTCCCTTGCTGTAATACAGTATCTGTATGTTTTGCTGTTTTGTTGTTTTTTGTTTTTTACATGAACCTTTCATGAGAGTGAAGAAATGAGTTCAAATCCTCTTGGAGATCTCTATTGAACTTGAAATTTCCCTGGCTGTAATACAGTATCTGTATGTTTTTTGTTTGTTTTTTGTTTGTTTTTTACATGAACCTTTCATGAGAGTGAAGAAATGAGTTCAAAATGAGAGTGAAGAAATGAGTTCAAATCCTCTTGAAGATCTTCATTGAACTTGAAATTCCCCTTGCTGAAATACAGTATCTGTATGTTTTTGTTTGTTTGTGTTTTTTTTTTACATGAACCTTTCATGAGAGTGAAGAAATGAGTTCAAATATTCTTGGAGATCTCTATTGAACTTGAAATTCCCCTTGCTGAAATACAGTATCTGTATGTTTTTTGTTGTTGTTTTTTTTTTTTTTACATGGACATTTCATAAGCTGTAAGTGAGTGAAGAAATGAGTTCAAATCCTCTTGAAGATCTTCATTGAACTTGAAATTCCCCTTGCTGAAATACAGTATCGGTATGTTTTTTGTCGTTGGTTTTTTAAATTTTTTACATGGACATTTCATAAGCTGTAAGTGAGTTAAGAAATGAGTCCAAATCCTTTTGAAGATCTCCATTGAACTTGAAATTTCCCTTGCTGTAATACAGTATCTGTATGTTTTGGGGTTTTTTTTTTACATGAACCTTTCATGAGGGTGAATAAATGAGTCCAAATCCTTTTGAAGATCTCCATTGAACTTGAAATTTCCCTCGCTGTAATACAGTATCTGTATGTTTTTTTTTTTTTTTTTTTTTTTTTTTTTACATGAACCTTTCAAGAGAGTGAAGAAATGAGTTCAAATCCTCTTGGAGATCTCTATTGAACTTAAGATTTTCCTTGCTGTAATACAGTTTCTGTACATGTTTTTTTTTTTTTTACATGAACCTTTCATGAGAGTGAAGAAATGAGTTCAAATCCTCTTGGAGATCTCCATTGAACTTGAAATTTCCCTTGCTGAAATACAGTATCTGTATGTTTTTTTGTTTTTTTGTTTTTTACAAATACCTTTCATGAGAGTGAAGAAATGAGTTCAAATCCTCTCGGAGATCTCCATTGAACTTGAAATTTCCCTTGCTGAAATACAGTATCTGTATGTTTTTTTTTTTGTTTTGTTTTTTACAAATACCTTTCATGAGAGTTAAGAAATGAGTTCAAATCCTCTTGGAGATCTCTATTGAACTTATGTTTTGTTTTTTTTTTTTTTTTTTTTTTACATGAACCTTTCATGAGAGTGAAGAAATGAGTTCAAATCCTCTTGGAGATCTCTATTGAACTTGAAATTTCTCTCGCTGTTATACAGTATCTGTATGTTTTTTGTTTGTTTTTTTTTTTTTTTTTACATGAACCTTTCAAGAGATTGAAGAAATGAGTTCAAATCCTCTTGGAAATCTCTATTGAACTTAAGATTTTCCTTGCTGTAATACAGTTTCTGTACATGTTTTGGGGTCTTTTTTACATGAACCTTTCATGAGAGTGAAGAAATGAGTTCAAATCCTCTTGGAGATCTCCATTGAACTTGAAATTTCCCTTGCTGAAATACAGTATCTGTATGTTTTTTTTGTTTTTTTGTTTTTTACAAATACCTTTCATGAGAGTGAAGAAATGAGTTCAAATCCTCTTGGAGATCTCCATTGAACTTGAAATTCCCCTTGCTGTAATACACTATCAGTATGTTTTGTTTTGTTTTGTTTTGTTTGTTTTTTTACGTGAACATTTCATAAGCTGTAAGTGAGTTAAGAAATGAGTTCAAATCCTCTTGAAGATCTTCATTGAACTTGAAATTCCCCTTGCTGAAATACAGTATCTGTATGGTTTTTTTTTTTTTTTTTTTTTACATGAACCTTTCATGAGAGTGAAGAAATGAGTTCAAATCCTCTTGGAGATCTGCATTGAACTTGAAATTTCCCTTGCTGTAATACAGTATCTGTATGTTTTGCTGTTTTGTTGTTTTTTGTTTTTTACATGAACCTTTCATGAGAGTGAAGAAATGAGTTCAAATCCTCTTGGAGATCTCTATTGAACTTGAAATTTCCCTGGCTGTAATACAGTATCTGTATGTTTTTTGTTTGTTTTTTGTTTGTTTTTTACATGAACCTTTCATGAGAGTGAAGAAATGAGTTCAAAATGAGAGTGAAGAAATGAGTTCAAATCCTCTTGAAGATCTTCATTGAACTTGAAATTCCCCTTGCTGAAATACAGTATCTGTATGTTTTTGTTTGTTTGTGTTTTTTTTTACATGAACCTTTCATGAGAGTGAAGAAATGAGTTCAAATATTCTTGGAGATCTCTATTGAACTTGAAATTCCCCTTGCTGAAATACAGTATCTGTATGTTTTTTGTTGTTGTTTTTTTTTTTTTTACATGGACATTTCATAAGCTGTAAGTGAGTGAAGAAATGAGTTCAAATCCTCTTGAAGATCTTCATTGAACTTGAAATTCCCCTTGCTGAAATACAGTATCGGTATGTTTTTTGTCGTTGGTTTTTTAAATTTTTTACATGGACATTTCATAAGCTGTAAGTGAGTTAAGAAATGAGTCCAAATCCTTTTGAAGATCTCCATTGAACTTGAAATTTCCCTTGCTGTAATACAGTATCTGTATGTTTTGGGGGTTTTTTTTTTACATGAACCTTTCATGAGAGTGAAGAAATGAGTTCAAATCCTCTTGGAAATCTCCATTGAACTTGAAATTTCCCTTGCTGAAATACAGTATCTGTATGTTTTTTGTTTTTGTTTTTGTTTTTGTTTTTTACATGCGAGTGAAGAAACGAGTTCAATCCTCTTGGAGATCTCTATAGAACTTGAAATTTCCCTTGCTGTAATACAGTATCTGTATCTTTTGGGGGTTTTTTTTTACATGAACCTTTTATGAGAGTGAAGAAATGAGTTCAAATCCTCTTGAAGATCTCCAGTGAACTTGAAATTTCCCTTGCTGTAATACAGTATTTTTTTATTTTTTATTTTTTTTCTTTTTACATGAACCTTTCATGAGAGTGAAGAAATGAGTTCAAATCCTCTTGGAGATCTGCATTTAACTTGAAATTTCCCTTGCTGTAATACAGTATCTGTATGTTTTTTTTTTTTTTTTTTTTTTTGTTTTTTACATGAACCTTTCATGAGAGTGAAGAAATGAGTTCAAATCCTCTTGGAGATCTCTATTGAACTTGAAATTTCCCTCGCTGTAATACAGTATCTGTATGTTTTTTTTGTTTTTTTTTTTTTTTTTTTTACATGAACCTTTCAAGAGAGTGAAGAAATGAGTTCAAATCCTCTTGGAGATCTCTATTGAACTTAAGATTTTCCTTGCTGTAATACAGTTTCTGTACATGTTGTTTTTTTTTTTTACATGAACCTTTCATGAGAGTGAAGAAATAAGTTCAAATCCTCTTGGAGATCTCCATTGAACTTGAAATTTCCCTTGCTGAAATACAGTATCTGTATGTTTTTTTTGTTTTTTTGTTTTTTACAAATACCTTTCATGAGAGTGAAGAAATGAGTTCAAATCCTCTTGGAGATCTCCATTGAACTTGAAATTTCCCTTGCTGAAATACAGTATCTGTATGTTTTTTTTTTTGTTTTTTTTTTTACAAATACCTTTCATGAGAGTTAAGAAATGAGTTCAAATCCTCTTGGAGATCTCTATTGAACTTATGTTTTGTTTTGTTTTTTTTTGTTTTTTTTACATGAACCTTTCATGAGAGTGAAGAAATGAGTTCAAATCCTCTTGGAGATCTCTATTGAACTTGAAATTTCTCTCGCTGTTATACAGTATCTGTATGTTTTTTTTTTTGTTTTTTTTTTTTTACATGAACCTTTCAAGAGATTGAAGAAATGAGTTCAAATCCTCTTGGAAATCTCTATTGAACTTAAGATTTTCCTTGCTGTAATACAGTTTCTGTACATGTTTTGGGGTCTTTTTTACATGAACCTTTCATGAGAGTGAAGAAATTAGTTCAAATCCTCTTGGAGATCTCCATTGAACTTGAAATTTCCCTTGCTGAAATACAGTATCTGTATGTTTTTTTTGTTTTTTTGTTTTTTACAAATACCTTTCATGAGAGTGAAGAAATGAGTTCAAATCCTCTTGGAGATCTCCATTGAACTTGAAATTCCCCTTGCTGTAATACACTATCAGTATGTTTTGTTTTGTTTTGTTTTGTTTGTTTTTTTACGTGAACATTTCATAAGCTGTAAGTGAGTTAAGAAATGAGTTCAAATCCTCTTGAAGATCTTCATTGAACTTGAAATTCCCCTTGCTGAAATACAGTATCTGTATGGTTTTTTTTTTTTTTTTTTTTTTTACATGAACCTTTCATGAGAGTGAAGAAATGAGTTCAAATCCTCTTGGAGATCTGCATTGAACTTGAAATTTCCCTTGCTGTAATACAGTATCTGTATGTTTTGCTGTTTTGTTGTTTTTTGTTTTTTACATGAACCTTTCATGAGAGTGAAGAAATGAGTTCAAATCCTCTTGGAGATCTCTATTGAACTTGAAATTTCCCTGGCTGTAATACAGTATCTGTATGTTTTTTGTTTGTTTTTTGTTTGTTTTTTACATGAACCTTTCATGAGAGTGAAGAAATGAGTTCAAAATAAGAGTGAAGAAATGAGTTCAAATCCTCTTGAAGATCTTCATTGAACTTGAAATTCCCCTTGCTGAAATACAGTATCTGTATGTTTTTGTTTGTTTGTGTTTTTTTTTACATGAACCTTTCATGAGAGTGAAGAAATGAGTTCAAATATTCTTGGAGATCTCTATTGAACTTGAAATTCCCCTTGCTGAAATACAGTATCTGTATGTTTTTTGTTGTTGTTTTTTTTTTTTTTACATGGACATTTCATAAGCTGTAAGTGAGTGAAGAAATGAGTTCAAATCCTCTTGAAGATCTTCATTGAACTTGAAATTCCCCTTGCTGAAATACAGTATCGGTATGTTTTTTTGTCGTTGGTTTTTTAAATTTTTTACATGGACATTTCATAAGCTGTAAGTGAGTTAAGAAATGAGTCCAAATCCTTTTGAAGATCTCCATTGAACTTGAAATTTCCCTTGCTGTAATACAGTATCTGTATGTTTTGGGGGTTTTTTTTTTTACATGAACCTTTCATGAGAGTGAAGAAATGAGTTCAAATCCTCTTGGAAATCTCCATTGAACTTGAAATTTCCCTTGCTGAAATACAGTATCTGTATGTTTTTTGTTTTTGTTTTTGTTTTTGTTTTTTACATGCGAGTGAAGAAACGAGTTCAATCCTCTTGGAGATCTCTATAGAACTTGAAATTTCCCTTGCTGTAATACAGTATCTGTATCTTTTGGGGTTTTTTTTTACATGAACCTTTTATGAGAGTGAAGAAATGAGTTCAAATCCTCTTGAAGATCTCCAGTGAACTTGAAATTTCCCTTGCTGTAATACAGTATTTTTTTATTTTTTATTTTTTTTTCTTTTTTACATGAACCTTTCATGAGAGTGAAGAAATGAGTTCAAATCCTCTTGGAGATCTGCATTTAACTTGAAATTTCCCTTGCTGTAATACAGTATCTGTATGTTTTTTTTTTTTTGTTTTTTTTTTTTTTACATGAACCTTTCATGAGAGTGAAGAAATGAGTTCAAATCCTCTTGGAGATCTCTATTGAACTTGAAATTTCCCTCGCTGTAATACAGTATCTGTATGTTTTTTTTTTTTTTTTTTTTTTTTTTTTTTACATGAACCTTTCAAGAGAGTGAAGAAATGAGTTCAAATCCTCTTGGAGATCTCTATTGAACTTAAGATTTTCCTTGCTGTAATACAGTTTCTGTACATGTTGTTTTTTTTTTTTACATGAACCTTTCATGAGAGTGAAGAAATAAGTTCAAATCCTCTTGGAGATCTCCATTGAACTTGAAATTTCCCTTGCTGAAATACAGTATCTGTATGTTTTTTTGTTTTTTTGTTTTTTACAAATACCTTTCATGAGAGTGAAGAAATGAGTTCAAATCCTCTTGGAGATCTCCATTGAACTTGAAATTTCCCTTGCTGAAATACAGTATCTGTATGTTTTTTTTTTTTTTTTTTTTTTTTACAAATACCTTTCATGAGAGTTAAGAAATGAGTTCAAATCCTCTTGGAGATCTCTATTGAACTTATGTTTTGTTTTGTTTTTTTTTGTTTTTTTTACATGAACCTTTCATGAGAGTGAAGAAATGAGTTCAAATCCTCTTGGAGATCTCTATTGAACTTGAAATTTCTCTCGCTGTTATACAGTATCTGTATGTTTTTTGTTTTTTTTTTTTTTTTTTACATGAACCTTTCAAGAGATTGAAGAAATGAGTTCAAATCCTCTTGGAAATCTCTATTGAACTTAAGATTTTCCTTGCTGTAATACAGTTTCTGTACATGTTTTGGGGTCTTTTTTACATGAACCTTTCATGAGAGTGAAGAAATTAGTTCAAATCCTCTTGGAGATCTCCATTGAACTTGAAATTTCCCTTGCTGAAATACAGTATCTGTATGTTTTTTTTGTTTTTTTGTTTTTTTTACAAATACCTTTCATGAGAGTGAAGAAATGAGTTCAAATCCTCTTGGAGATCTCCATTGAACTTGAAATTCCCCTTGCTGTAATACACTATCAGTATGTTTTGTTTTGTTTTGTTTTGTTTGTTTTTTTACGTGAACATTTCATAAGCTGTAAGTGAGTTAAGAAATGAGTTCAAATCCTCTTGAAGATCTTCATTGAACTTGAAATTCCCCTTGCTGAAATACAGTATCTGTATGTTTTTTTTTTTTTTTTTTTTTTACATGAACCTTTCATGAGAGTGAAGAAATGAGTTCAAATCCTCTTGGAGATCTCTATTGAACTTGAAATTTCCCTGGCTGTAATACAGTATCTGTATGTTTTTTTGTTTGTTTTTTGTTTTTTTGTTTTTTACATGAAAATTTAATGAGAGTGAAGAAATGAGTTCAAATCCTCTTGAAGATCTTCATTGAACTTGAAATTCCCCTTGCTGAAATACAGTATCTGTATGTTTTTGTTTTTGTATTTTTTTTTTTACATGAACCTTTCATGAGAGTGAAGAAATGAGTTCATATCCTCTTGGAGATCTCTATTGAACTTGAAATTTCCCTGGCTGTAATACAGTATCTGTATGTTTTTTTTGTTTGTTTGTTTTTTGTTTTTGTTTTTTACATGAACCTTTCATGAGAGTGAAGAAATGAGTTCAAATCCTCTTGGAGATCTCTATTGAACTTGACATTTCCCTGGCTGTAATACAGTATCATTATGTTGTTTTTTTTTTTTTTTTTTTTTTACGTGGACCTTTCATAAGCTGTAAGTGAGTGAAGAAATGAGTTCAAATCCTCTTGAAGATCTTTATTGAACTTGAAATTCCCCTTGCTGAAATACAGTATCTGTATGTTTTTGTAGTTGGTTTTTTTTTTTTTTTTTAACATGGACATTTCATAAGCTGTAAGTGAGTTAAGAAATGAGTCCAAATCCTTTTGAAGATCTCCATTAAACTTGAAATTTCCCTTGTAGTAATACAGTTTCTGTATGTTTTGGTTTTTTTTACATGAACCTTTCATGAGAGTGAAGAAATGAGTTCAAATCCTCTTGGAGATTTCCATTGAACTTGAAATTTCCCTTGCTGAAATACAGTATCTGTATGTTTTTTTTTTGTTTTTTTTTTTACATGGACATTTCATAAGCTGTAAGTGATTTAAGAAATGAGTCCAAATCCTTTTGAAGATCTCCATTGAACTTGAAGTTTACCTTCCTGAGGGAAACAACCCTGAAAAAATAGAACGGCAATATTGATATATTTGCTTCGAGAATATACACTCAACAATTAGAATGGAATTCTCTTTACTACTAACCCTGTTGCATCCAGATGCAGCATCACCTCTCCCTTCTTTTTCTGTTGTAGATACCACTTGAGGTGTTCATCTAGCATTAATAGGAACTCTCAAGGGGTGCATTGAGTATTACTATATGAATCCTGATGTAAAATTTGATGCAGGGTGGACCTCGGCATGGACCTGTTGCCAAGATATGTACTTCTTGCAGAATATCTTGGTGGAGATTTCTGTTAGGTATTATTAAAAATGGAGTGTCCAATCTCTGTTCTTTCTCTATAGGGGATATCACTTGACCTGTTCTTCTAGCATATGTTGGACTTTTGAAGATCTACAATACAATGTATATTGACTACTACTGAGTGAATCCTCCTGATGTAGATTTTAATAAAGGGAGGATCTCAGCATTGACATGTTGTAAGATGGGTTCCCCAAAGATGTTCTCTAGAGTCTGTAACACTGGGAGTCTTGCCATCATCAGGGTCCAGATCCTGGACCCCCTCTTTGCCAAATCTCCAAAGTGGTACAAGATGACCTCCACCTGTTGATCTTTGGGTGTACGTCATGACTGGAAAGCTGCCTTTACCTTTGGAATTCGTTCTGTCACCCGATATGACTGCTGGTAAAGGTTGGGATCGTCATGTTAGAGGATGACCTAACTCAAAGGGGACATGGGTTAGGGGATTGGTTTTGCTTGAGATTTACAGCTGCACTATCTGCCAGGGGAGATGTGGAATTGGGCATTTTAATGGATTTCGGTCCTAATATTCAATTGAAAATAAAATGTATATGAATAGTCGGAAACCGAAGCCCTTTCAAGTACATCATGGACATGTACACCATCATGTTTGTCATTTAGACCCAATGACTGTATCTCACTTTGGGCTCTTTGTCTAGTCACTGTGGCAGCAAAGAAATAGTAACTCTGGATGCAATTTTTCATGTCATCCACAACAAGGAAGTTTTCTCCCCGTCTGACTGCTGCATGGAAATGACCAGGGGTCACGTGGACAGCTCCTTTCACCTCATATTTGATGTCCTTCACGACCATGTCCTCCTGTACGACAGGTTGGGGGTTTTGTCGGTTTTTAGATTTTTTATCTAAAATCAACTGAACCACCAAAAACTTTGGCATTCTTGTCTTGGTACTTTTGAAATCGGTCATGCCTAGACATGCCTGACAAGATGAACACCTTGCCCTTTTGCTCTTGTACATTGCACATCTGTCCATGATGAACTCTAGTCCGGTACCTATATATTTCCTAGGTGCGAGGAGTTTACTGCATGATCTAACAGGTGAATTGGATCAAGAGCAAGAGTGCTTACATGCTGAGCATGTGCTTTGTCCTTTGCACTGCACAAGGAATTTACAGGAACTATCTTGAAAATGTTCAAATGCCTGCAAAATCTCTGATTGGATGTTCCTCTCTGGCTAAAGCCAGGGACATGCATGTACCTACATTTATCTGACAAGGAAGTCCCACAGATCTTCCCGCACTCAACAAGTAGGACTACATTTGTCACGCAAGTTGCACAATTTGATGAGATGAGCGAGGAGCTCGTTTCCTCCGCTTTCATTTTGCATCTTATCATTGGGATAGATCCCAATAAGTAGTAGATCTCGGCTAGGAGGTTTCTGATATTGAGAGTGGAAAATTGAACTGTATTGAGTAAAAAAACATATCTTACCATTTCTTCACACAGTGGCTTTCGTCCACAAAAAGTCCACACAGCCGATCCTTCATGGTGCTTATTGTCATTAGGTCCCTCCCAGATTCTCCTGTTAAAAATTCTGGGCTTGAGAGAATCATGGAATGGCAACCATCAGCAAGTTCTTCCCTAATTTTGTCTGTCATTCCTCCACTCAAATCAATCGCAGAGATACCACTCTTCTTGGCAATTTCAAGTTGATCTCAGATTAGAGATTTCAACGGCATTACAACTACATGTATGGCAAGTGAACATCCACCAGCATCCTGTTATCGACCATGAAGAAAGTCCACGCATAAAGGGGCACCACGGAAAACAAGACTTTTTCCAAAGCCGGTTGGTAAGCTAATGAACAGGTCATGTCCTAATAAAAATGACGACAATGCCTCTTCTTGTTTCTTTCTGAACTTTATGGAAAGTTTTCCTGATGCATAACGTAGAGCGTCCTGTACACTAGGTCTGGCATCCATTTTTCTCTATTTTTCACAATCACAGTAACATCATAGTACGGTGAGGCAAGTATCACAATCCGCTGAGTGAAATTAAATAAAACAAGAAGGTTCCACTTTCCACTCTCAGACTCAATTTAATCAAGGTTCGAAGGTACATGTACTCAATACAGTTCAATTTTCCATTCTCAATATCAGAAACCTCCTGGTATTCAACAACAAAATACATGCAGATCTAACGGGGAATTGGAAAAACAATGCAACCAGTGTGTGCTGTGCAAATAAACCAAGGATCCAAACTGTAATAGTTCATGGATGAAATCAAGGGAAAAGCATTTGATTGAATAACAAAAAAACGGATGGTTATTGTTACAATATCATGAAAATATCTTTATTTTTTTACAAAATTTGTAAAAACTTTGTATTTGTCATCATCCTTGAGGTAAAGTTATTTTTGGTGAGAACAAAAGTTTTGTACGTGAGACTAGTCGTCCCTGACCAACAACTGTGTTCAGAGGACGCCTCTCCCCAACCCTCCCGGGATCTTTGACCAATCAGGGTCAAGAATCTCTTGATTGATGCCTAGGATTTCCAAGGTGGGAAAGTATTGTACTGGACTCTTTGTGGGGTTGGCTGCTATGGGGTCTTGTACTATGTCTTGTACTATGTATTATGTTTCCCTCTATGTTGGGCTTCGGGCATAGTAACTTCCCTCTCAAAGAGGCCAGGCTGGACTAGTACCTCTTTGGCATTTGACTGAATGAAAAATATCTGTTGTAGAACTTGTTAATTAAAATGGAATTTGTCTCTCATTCTTTATGTCATGTGATTGGTATTCATGTATTTTCTTCTGAGATACATCACTTATAAATACATACATGCAAGTGTTGTTTCAGAAGAAATATACAAGTGTTTGAAGAAGAAATATTGTGCTCCGACATATGCTCTGACAACAATTGGTCTGGGCTTTATTTTGTCATAGATATAGGGTTAGGGTAATGTTTGCAGTTGGGTTTCAGGTAAGGTTTAAGGTTAGCGTTAAAGTTAGGTACAGTGTTTGGTCAAGCGTTGAAATTTGGAATTTGATTAGTGTACATGTACATGTAGGATATTGTCGAGGGAGCCATTGTTGCCGGAGCATGTGTCATAAAACCAGAAATAGTGGTTAACCTACATTGCTTTTTAGGAAATTTTGCCTGCTTAGGCTGTACCTTTTTTTTTTTTTTTTTTTTTTTTACTTAATTCCGTATAAGAGCAAATTCTAATGATTATCAAAATACTTGCAATATATTCCAGTTGCGAATGAGTATAATGCTTCTTGTGCAAAAAGTATTCTACGAGCACTTTGGATATACATGTATATGTCAACTGGGGACCTGGAGTGCATAATTGAATGAAGTATCAGCTCTTATTTTCTTTCTCTTGTTTATTTGAGTAAGTCATTTGTGAATTATGGGGGGGGGGGGGGGGTTGAGGGGTCACTGATTGTTTTTTCCAGTTTCAACATCACTTAATGATTATATGCTATCTAGTTCTAACACCCTGCTACCCCTCCTTCACTGTATAGGCAGTGGAGTAGGGGATCCGAGAAGGAACCAGGTATTGCTCTGTTAGCGGGTGGTTCCAACTCGGTGAGGGGTTAGTCAAGAGACCACCGATTAAAGATATTAAAAGTATTAAAATTGAAGTGTATGTCAAGAGGACAAAAGGACAAAAAGCGCTAAGACATGAATAATTAAGGTGTCATGAAGTATTTATTTATAATACACATTACAGGTCACTGACCTCTTTCCAACCTCGCATCTGCGGTGTTACCAAACAACTTTCCTACTTATATCTCGACAACCACCTGAACAAAGTATATGCTCATGTTTATAATCGGCAGACAAAATTAAATCATTGATAAATCAAATTCACTTTTCACTTAATAACGGGGGAAAGGAAGGGGGGGGGGGATAAGTTAGTGGGGCAAATGAAAGTATTAGGATGTGTGGCCACTTACATGCAACGCGGTTTACTCAAAATAAATGTTTCGCCAACTTATCTCCTTTGTTGCGTGGTCGTCCTTAGCTGACTGGGATAGCAGGGACAGGAACAAGCAGGAACAATCAGGAACAAAATAATTAGCAGAAACAATCAGGAAAAATCAGGCGACTTGCTTTTAAGTTAGCAGGAATAATCAGGCGACTTGCTTTTCATTTAGCAGGAATAATCAGGCGACAAGTAGATGTTGCTCGATGTATCTTAAATAAGTTGTTTCATATCAGAATAAAAGTTCACAGTAGATGTTGTAATCGACTTGGATCGGGCTCTGAAGGTTCACTCTGACGGCAATACTGTACATAATCTGGACACACGACTTGTGAATATACTGTCCGAAATTTGGTGAAATCACAAATTAATATTAGTTGAAGATGTACATGTACGGGAGGGAGAAGATGGGAGCTGGGAAGGATGGGGAGCCAAGTGAGTAAAACAGGGTGGGGTCTGGTTTTTATACCTAATTACACATTCATAACAGTCTGTAGCTGATTGGTACATCATTTTATAGAAAATAGGATGAGGGAAGAAACTAAAATTATGATTGGTCAATAGTTAGTATAGGAGGGGTCAGAATAGTTCTGCCACACCATCACATTCTTTGACCACTTGGATTTCCTGACCATCTGTTGTATTAATTAAGCCCCTCTCAGTTTTGTTTACACAGGTTGGAAGATAATCCTCTTCCACTGGCCTGGACATAATAACTTCTGGTCATTTCATTATGTAAGTTACATTCTATGAGGATAGAATATCTCTACTTGCCCTATCACAGGAACTGGACTTTTGAGAAAAACAAGATTATATTTCTATCACCATACCCCACATGTAGAATTTGCTAGTCCTGAAAAAATCAAAGAGAGATAGAGAGGGAGAGGGATTGGGTAGAGAGGGAGAAAAGAGAGAATCAAAGGGGCTAACTCATAGAGATAGAGAGGGAAAGAAGAAAGAATAATTTGAAGGGGCTAACTTTCCTATCGTTACATAGTTATTACCAGATTACTAGATTAGTACCCCCAAAATATCATTTTATGAATACTTTATCGAAGAATACTTTTTTGTTACATGTCTGATACTCTATAATATGAATTGACTACATGTATATAGAGCCTACATGTATTCAAGAACTGCTTTGCATACAATAGGAGCTGGTAGCATTCTTATAGGCATATACATTGTAAAAGGTTTCTGTTATTCGTTTCCCTTCAGTCATTGTCTTTAAGTAATACTGTTTGTTATATTATGTTATGCTTATTGTATTGTACTATCTACTGTATTGTGTGTAACAAGCCAATAGAAACTAAATTTCTATGTATTAAATCATATAGACCAATAAAGATAAAGATGTATCTTAATCTGAATTATCAAGTCGAATACATGTACATGAAGTTGCTAAGGATGTGTGTTTGGAAATCTTGAAGAAAAATATAACTGTCATTTTCTCACCATGTACAATACCTTGACTCGATGAAAACAAGAATGGACAAAATGTTTCATAGAAGAAATGCAAGTTTATTCACAGTACTTCGAAGAGAAAGAGAGCAGTATTACAGCTTCCACCAGTACATTACATCTAAACATACCAATCTAAACAATGAGTTATCATTTTACACTGTGCACACAAATATTGCAGATTACTGATCTGAGTATGATTGTTCAAAGCTGAATTTTATGTGTACTTCTGCAGTGTTAATTCATCTGTATTCATTACTGGTGTTTGAGAATTACATTTGCATTGTCCACTGGACTAGTTTGAATTTGTAGACGGTAATGCTGCTTGCCATTATACATGTATGTTATAATTGGCACTATATTGAGTATTTATATTAAATATTTATTGATTATTATCATTACAAAGATTTGATTCAATGGGTGTCAGTTGTGATATGTGTTACGAGACAGAAGATAATGAGGAGAGAAAAAGGGAGAAGGGCAAGAGAGAAGGGATGAAGGAATGAGTTTGGAGGGAGAAATGAAGAGAGCAAGAGTAATGGAGGGAGAGAGAGAGAAATGAAGGAAGAATGGTGAGAAAAGAAAAGAATGGGAGAATGAAAGACAAGGAGTCAATGTTTGGAGAAAGTTGGCAGAAAATGTGCACACAAATTGACATCTTTGATTGCTTCTAATTGCATTCATCTAAACCTATTTCAAATTTTCTCAACATTTGATTTTACTAAATGCTAAAGCTGCCTGACAAATTGGACAGTCAAAGATAATAAGGAAAATACAATCTGTAACCTACACAATCATTCATTTAAGCATTGTGACATCTTACTTTTACAGCTGATACATGTGTGTCCTGTAAATTTGTGCACATAATATGGTGTTGATTTGCAAAATACCCAGTGCCATGAACGATACAGCAAATTCTAAAATGAGACCCTTTACTTATTTCTCTGAACTCTTGGGGCACTAGGAAATCTGCACTTATTTTCACTTTTAAAAAAGGTTCTATGCCATTTTCTTAACTAGCCATTTGTTTTTAAGAGTTTCAAATACTTAAGGCATAAATTATGAGTATGCTTTACATCGAAACTGATTTGTTTTAGAATTTGTAAACCCCCAAATAGGATGAATTCCACATTTTTTTCATTTTTGCAATTGTGTTCTCTTCGCATATGTATTAAATACATGATAGAGTATTTAGGGAAGGGGCAAACCCTCACAATATCTGAAGGTGACACGACATTTGCTCCTCCGTCCATATCTTGAAAGGTCAAAGGTTAAGGTCAAGGTCATGATTTGTTTTTTTGTTAAGGACAATGTGAAGATTAGGATTAGGGTTAGGGTTAGGGTTAGGTCTAGGATTAACATGGTAAAATTAGACCGGAGTTATTGTCACAGGAGCAAATGTCATGGAACCACTCTGAAACCTCAACTGTAACCTTGCATATCAATGCCTCTTACATTAAGCAAACATTTTCAGTCATTTTCATCGCAATAAATTTACTGGAAAAAAGTCTCTCCACCACCCGCTATTTGGACTAATATTACATGATATTGCAGCTAACTCACATTACGAAAAGAAAAAGTAATACGGTATCTATAATTGCACAAACTATGATAAAGATTAAATAGATTTTAAGCACAGAGAATTGCTCTATTAGATACTGCAATTTTTGCACACACATCATTATAAAATTGACAGATATCTAGAAAAGCAACAAGAATTTTTCAAAAATTTCACATCAAATTAGAATACATTATTACCAACCAAGAAAACACCATTCTACGATACATTTCAACAAAATAAGTCTAAGAAAATGATCTTTAAAATAAGAAAAACCTCTGTGCAATTCCTTACTCATGATTAATCAAATATAGAAGTATACATGACAAAAATAAATTTCATTTCATTTTGATACATGATGACATTGCCAAAATATACATATCAACTTCCTAAAGATTTTCATTCAAGATAAAAAATATAATCTCACGCCAGGGAGGTTAAATAACTATGCCTGCTTGAACAGCTGCCAAACATTTCTTTATGAACCAAAAATGACACAAGCAATCATTCACGCAAAGTGTCTATATCAATTTAAAACGACAGGTACATTTATTTCTAAATTTTAGCACAAACTTTCTGAATGTGACTTTGCAAAATACTCTTGACTGCAAATACAAAGACCAACTTCTTGTCTTAATCTCTTTCTGCCAATCCTAGCAATGTATATTTCTTGATTTGATTTGATTCAATTCTATTAGGGATGTTTCTTTTTCTTTTAGATAATCATCTCTTTTACTGACCATTTCTAACCATCCCTCATCTTTTAATTGAACATTAAGTCGGAGAGCTGGAGAACAGAAATTTGAGTGTTGAGTGATATGTTTTACTAAACGTGTCTAGAGGGGGGAAAAGATTACAGTCAGATTATTTGCAAGTTCGAAAGGGTTTTTAACATACATGTGTATACTTTTGACTGTAAAAATTGAATAAGAAAATGACAAGACATTCCTGTTCCTCTGTTGTCTGTGACATTATCAACTAAAATGAGACAACGTTCTTCTGGGCCGTTTCATAAAACGAGCAATCAATGACGACTGCCCCATTTCTATGACAAATTGGCTCTCAGCCAATCAGATTCAAAGATTTTAGTAGCTTATAACAATTATTGTAATTTGTTGTTGATAACAAGTTTTATGAAACAGGGCCCAGATATCACTTTAGCAGGGAAGGTATAGAATAACAGTAGGAATATAATCCAAACAGGAAAAAATACAGTTTATCATCAGCTCCGCAAAGTTACATAACATCTATATTTCACTGACAACTTTGTGTGATAACTTTTTTTTTTTTTAGGCTGAATAAGGTCTGGATAGTACTAGAATGAGAAAGCTCCGTACTAATTTATAACCATATGTTTTCACCTTCGCAAGTCCACCTTCTATGCTGTATTTTTTATTTAATATTACAGTTTTATTATTTAATAGAATAGAAGCAAGTGAAAACATTGCATCTCTTGAACAAAAAAAAAAGAGACTTGACAATACAGTAATAACATTTACCTACTGTAACAACGACACTTTTTAACTTACACTCTTGCTTTAGTTTAAGTGTTGTGTGTTTTTACAGTACTTTGACCCTTCATCATCTTCTCTTAATACTGTACATGCATTCTTTATACAGTGCTTCATAAAAACCTTGTTCATGTCGTGCTTTTTAGTTTATTAAAGGTGGGGGGAAGTATCCTTCTTTTATATCTTAAAGCTTTCGTGATAAAACATCCAACATTTATAGATCCCTACTTTTAAAAGACAGCTTTACACTCTGTGTTTGTACATATTTCTATTGGTCCTTTACATGGATTTATACATCGTTAGGTTTCATACCTCTACGAAGGAAGTCCGCAAATTTTGTAAAAGTCACATGGCATAGCACCTCATGCTCTGTCTCTTTCTGTACATAGAGGGGGCTATTAAACATCTTTACAACTGGGCAAGAACAGAGTTTAATCTTGGTAAGACTTTGTGGAATTTCAGATCCTTTATAAATATCTTTTTTTTAGAATAGAATACATTCCCTATACATTTTACAAAAATTTACACCAAATTTCATTTACAGTTTGGACAAAAAAAAAAAATGTACAACTGGACCTCCCAATTCCTACATGCAAGGCCCATGTAATAATCCTATCGTACAGGTTCAAAAGGTAAGCCCTAAGGATTTTTGTTTCTTTACAGAATACACAGCATTTCCCTCATGTACATATGCACAATTTACAAAAGACGCCTATCCTGTCTTTCACGTATTCTTTGCCTTTTTTTACATCAAACGAAAATGGACACGACTTCCCGTTTTGGGTAAACCTCTAATGGACGTCTATATTGCACGAGAAAGAACTGCCATGTACATCTGTATATATAATATTACTAGGGATGGAAAATAAAGCTTTAGATCTTCTTCAAATCAAGTCTGAATCACACAATCGAATTCTTTGTTTCCAATAAATATATCCTTTGCTGCTAGCTACTGTTAACAACACACACATGCAACACTTCCATTGCGTATTTCAGTTTTGAATCATATTACTAAGCAGTAAACACTAAACTGTAGAACACAAGAATACTCAAAATACTCTAAAAACTACACTATTATTCTAGTACAGGAGATAACATCTCACAACTAATATCCATTTAAAGCTGAAAATCATCAACAAATATATATAAAATGGTATTTTCAAATAATTTCCACATCAAAATAAGTATTCTACAAGCCTAGATATTTCATTTTTCATTATTTTGGTAAAACTTGAATTATTTCTGTTTTATTTTGTTTGCAAAAACACTTGAAAATAATTTTTTTTTTCTTCTTCTTTTTTGTTTCTGCCTTCTCTATAAAAGAATGTCTTACTCCAATCTTCCATGTTCAATTTAGATTTTCATATTATTTGTATACTTTAATGATGTGTAAAGATGTGCTACAGTTCAAAGTTAATCTCCTTCTATTATTGTATGGTTTCATACATTGAATGATATCTGGGCACGGAAAGGCTGTTCATTCAAACAACTACAGAGACAAGTTTTGTGTCCTTCTGGAGGTAAACAGAATGCCGACAGCTTGGTACATGTAGCACACTTCAGTCCACACACTATTCACACTAGTAATTAAGATGATATGACCATGTTAAAAATTTCAACTGAAACTATTTTGAGATTTTCACACTGAATCTCCAGAAACCATACATGTACATGTATAATCTGTTGATTCTCCATCCTGTTTTAACCCTTTCACAACAATTGACCACATTTTGTGGTTGGCTCAATAACTTTTGATTTAGAGCTCTAAAAAATATACCAGATGCATGAGTAAAAAGAGCAAAAATTTCTGCACACACTATGTCCATTTTTGTTGCATGACCATATTGCGTTTGATGCCAGGAATTTTAAAAACAAGAATAAGATTTATAATCCTTAAATTGGCAATGCAATGAAAGGTTCAAAATCACAGTTTTTTATCAAAATTGGCAATTTTGACAACTTTCGACTAAGATTCTAATGATGTATATTGCTTTCAAAGACATTACATTTTGTTAGAACCATGTAGCACTGAAAGAAAAATAATATTGTTGCCAATTTGAAGAAGAAAATGTGATCAATTTAGCCCTTAAATAATTCCTGTCATGAAAGGGTTAAATAAAAATTATACACAAGAGATGGGAGTGAACTTTGCTTACCATTGCTGCACATGATAGCCCTCAAATAGACAAAAGTAAAAATTATCAAATTATTCCATCCAATTCCAGACAGTTAATTGATGTTATCCCTAATACAAATTTAGTCTTAGGCGCTACACATATACCATTTCACAAATATCACAAACACTATTTTTAAAGACTTACACACTTTCACAAACATTTTTTTTTTCCTTTTTTCTTTTTTTTTAAATAGTTTTTGTCAATTTTTTTGTGGTCTTTTTTTTTTTTGTCTTCTCAAAGAAAGGCATGAAAATTGAGGATGCTTTTTACTACAATTCTAAGTGAGAATACATATCTTGCCAACATTTTTCAAATTCATTTTTTTTTTCTGAAATCATGAAGAAATATAACATGATTGAATGATTGAAAGACACAAGTGCAAGTCTACAAAATCACTTTTTTAATTTTTTTTTTCCAGGATAGCTATCCAAGTAAGGCATTTCTATTTGAATTTCACATCTCGCACACTATTTCCTTTCATATTTCAACACTGGACAGCGGTGCAAGATTTGAATCTAATTACGTGTATTTACAATTAGTTAATCCTTGTATTTTCCAACAAATATTTCTTCAGGTCTACATGTACACGCTTGTAATAAGTACTAACATAATTTTGGAATGTATCTGGTAATCATATTACACTATTTCAGATAACCTTGGCAGATTCTCTTCTATCTAAAAGTATTTCACAGTTTGTGGGGGGGGGGTCATTTAAAAACAAAAATTTCTTTATTTAGGATTGGTGCAGTAGATTCAGTGTATGTTTAAGTACATCAATCTTGCAGAATTAAATACACACTGTTCAAAATTTATGAAAATTTTTACCACTGATCATTGGGTTACATGCCATTTTTCTGATGGTTTACAAGTCGGAAGGTTTGTTACCCCGAAGGTTCTTATTTTCCAAACGTTTGTTTACTTCGAATGTTTGTTATTCGTAAGGTGTGTTTACCCAAAATTTTGTACAGTATTTCAGAAAGAAGAAATATAACTCTAAATCATATTTTGGGATTACAAACCTTCCGAATATGACCCCCCCCCCCCCTTCATTTTTCAGAATTATGAACCTTTGGAAATAACGAACCTTTGGAGATACGAACCTTACGAATTATGAACCTTTGGAAAAACAACAATCATGTAAACAAATGTTCGAAATTATGAACCCCCTGGTATGGGAATAATGTGTTTCAGAATTATGAACCTTCAGAATTGCAAAACTTCGGAATTACGCACCTTCGGAAAAACGAGTACCCCCTAATCATTTATGAACTGAATTCTCCTTTTAGGGCATTCATGTAGATTGGACTTTGTAACTTAAGCAGGCAGCCATTTTTTTTTACATGAATTATGCTTTCTTTATTTGTTTAAAGAAGCTCTTTTTCGAATATGTTATATAAAATGATTTATTCTGTCAGGAAGAAATTTCGAAATTTTTTTTTTTTTTTTATTGTTTTATTCATTTATCTAGTTATATGCTTTCAGGGTTACTTCTTTGTTTAAAGCAAATATTTTCTGAAGGGCAATTATTGCTTTAAAGCATTAATACAACTGGCAACTTGAAAATAATTAAGAAAAAAAATATTTTCTGTTCATTGGAGCTCCTTTTTTCCATTCGTCAAACGAAAAGTGAGATTTTCTCAGGAATCATTATACAGGTAAAGCTTTAATCCAAGATTAAATTTACAGTGGAATATACGACACTGGAATGGATGGAATCTCAGAAGATGCGTTCTTGAAAAATAAGGCATACATGTACCTGGATGGATAAGTGGAATGCTTCTACCCAAAAAAAATATCTCAGGAAAAAAAAGTGAAAAGAAAAAGGCACATGCAAATATTTCATTTGATTCGGTAAATAAAGGTATCCCCTTCCTGTAACTTCAAAATATACATGTAAGTTGTCATTTTATCCCTTCGCACTAATGAGAATCAATATTTTTGTAAGCAGAAAGAGCAGTTTGATGTTAGGATTGAAGATGTACAACTTTGGCAAGAAAAGCTTCGAAAGCATCCACCCTTTTTCTCATTTTCACACAAAATTTAGCTTTGGACCAATTATCATCATCACACACTGAATTTAGAGTGAGGTTTATTTCTAAAATGCACTTACATGTAGATGTCAAGATCTACCATCAAATGCCACACAGAGAAAGAAACAAATTGGAATGTGTCTCATAAGGCTAGAGCACAAAACACTGTATACATGTACCTGAAGTGTAACTTACTCTAGACCTACATATACAGTAAAAAGACAAATCATACAGCCCTTGAGTCCGTGTTCTACTAAAATTTAAACCCAGCAATGGGTTTAAACTCAGTTTAAAGATGAGTTAGAACACTTTAATAGACCAAGGTCTAATTGTTTCCTTTGTTTAACATGACTTTATTCCTCATGTCAGGTTCAACTGAATAAGCAGAATACTCGCCTAAATTGAAGATTATTTTCACACTAAAAACTATTACTACATGTACATGTATTTCTTGTCAGAAAGACAAAGAAAGAAAGTGAGTTTGAATATCACTGATTGTACAATTACTTGTACTCCATTAATTGTGTATAATTCCCTTATGAGCCTACATCGCAGGATATTCTAGACCATCTTCTGCATCTAGCGTCAGGGGGCGGTAGATCAGCTCCAGAAGGGGAACGTAGTCTCGCGCCCAAACTCCGGGGCAGACTGACTCCGTGCAGTGAAGCTTGCTGCGAGTGTGTCTGATGAAGATGGAACAGTCATCCCTTGTCTGGTATGCTCATCCATTGTCGCTTCAGGCTCCATCTGCTAAGAGAGAGAAAGAAAAAATAAATAAATAAGAGAGAGAGAGAGAGGGAGAGAAAGATAGAAATAGAAAATACAAATATAGATAGAAAGATAGAAAGGAGAAAGTGAGAAAAAGAAAAGAGGGAGAGATAGGCCTATTGCCTTTTTTTATTATAGTGCCACTCTTTATGTAAATTAGCTTATAACATGTAAAAGGAGACACAGTACAATCTGGTTCACATTTTATGTAAAGAAAAACCTCTAAATTAACTGATATTTGAAATCCACTTGGTAATGTGTAAATAGAGTGCTCAAGAAAAAAATGAAAAACACAAAGAAATCTCGCGATCTATAATGATTTTAGATTTTTTGTTTACCAGTACAAATTATCCCACTCTAAAGTTACCTACATTGTAAATTTATCTTCCTGCCAACTATTGCCTAATTCAACATGTCATCCCAGATCCTACCTACCTGCCAACCATTGCCCCCTCTCACACCTTCCCTGTACTGATGGACATCCATATTCTGCACCTGAGACAAGGGATCACTGCTTCTGTGTAGGAAACATAGTAGAAATTTTGGCATCACAACATGGATGTCTTTATATGTAGGTCTTTATAACTTTTAAAACTTGGGACAAAATGAGTCCATTATTCTGTCTATTCTACTCCATCTCTTAGTATATTTATCAATTACCATCAAGAAAGAAGGATACTATTAAGTACCCTTTCATTGTATTTGTCTGAGGGAAAATACATGTACAGTGCGTCCCAGAAAAAACAAAACCCTAAAACAAAGGGTTATTGTGACCACACTATGTGCTCTTTGACAATAATTATCTATTTTCCATAAACTAAAAGTATTATGCTTTGAAATGATATCTTGATGGCATCCATCCGTACATGCTTTACCGAGCAGCAGCTTTTTGAAAATGACATGTAAAAACTCAGTTGTGCCGGATTTGGGTAAAACCGTGAAAACGTTAGGTTCACATGCGAACATGACCCAAATGTAACATGACTTTTAAAACCCTACTGAAGACTGTTTTCATCTCTTTCTTTCAATAATTAGGGTTAGGATAACACCCTCATCATAAAATAACGGATGGTCAATGTTTTGTTGATGTAAAGGTAAAGAAAGGGCATGTTTTGTATTGAAATGGTACCTGCAATCGAAGCATATTTTTTTGCATTTGCTTAACTGAAGTTTCTTGTTAAGAACAAAGCAGACAGAAAGGTGATATTTTTCATAACGGTAAAGTAAGTGGCACTTTCCAATGCCAGAAGGAAATCCAACGTAGAAAGGGCACATAAGGCAGATAAAATATCAAGATTTCCCACCTCACGAGGGGCACCTTTCCATCATACGAGGAAATTTGCGGGGCGTATGCCCCTGCCACCACTGGAAATTAGTATTGACCCGTGTTGTATGCATTTCTGATTGAATGCATGCCATCACACGAGGGAATTTCACGTACCATATCTCTTAAATCTGGTACATGTATTCTATTTAGTCATTTTCACATGTGATATTAACGTCTTCACGGTTTTACCCAAATCTGGCACAAATGATTTTTTACATGTCATTTTCAAAATGCTGCTGCTCGGTAAGCATGTACAGATGGATGCCATCAAGGTATCATTTAGAAGCATAATACTTCTAGTTTATAGAAAATTAAAAAATATTGTCATAGAGCACATAATGTGGTCACAATAACCCTTTGTTTTAGGGCTTCATTTTTTCTGGGAAGCACTGTATATTGCATAACAGAAAGCTGTTCCAACTGATTGGGAAAAAAAAAAACATGTACATCATTAGTGACGGATGGGTGGGGGAGGGGGGAGGGGGGAGGGGGAGGGGGGATATACTGAGCGAGTGTGTGAGGGCTTGCACAATGCCCAAAATCGAATGATATACATGTATTTGGGGGGGGGGAATTTGCTCCCTATCACATCCCCTCACGCATTGCTTTAAAAAGACCTTGCTATTATGAGGCAATCAGACTTTCCCTCAAATCAACAGGAGCTAGCATATGTATTTATTAATTTTCAAATTCAGATTTTGTACTTGTAAGCAAGAATCTTCACAAAGAAATCTGTAGGTCCAGTTTTTTTGCTCACCCTGTATCATCCATGTTTGTTTGGGTCCTAATTGCTCCATCATTTCTCCCAGAATCCATCCTCCTGGCTCTCTCCTCCTCTTCAATCTGTATCACACAATCTTCCATCTGTATTAATCATCACAAAGAGAAACATATATCTTGTAGGAATATGATCATCATCATCATCATCATCTACATGTAATATGGGCAATAGAGAAAGGCCCGTCAGAAGGCAGATTTCAATGGATGGAATTTTTTTTTTTTTTTTTTTTTTTGCTTGTAAATTGCAAATTTTTTTGAGAAATTTTAGAGTGAAAACATTCAGGCAAAAAGTTGATGACCTTTTTCTTTTCTTTTTTAATTTTTTGCTTCACAGAGAATATGCACCCCCCCCCCCCCCCCCCCCGAGAGAGCTCTTACAAGTGGTAACAATTTCTTTATCCGGGTTGAATAATTATCTTCAAAAGTAACACTATTTCCTGTGTAAATGAAATGCCCTCTCTTAGCCATGACATAATATATCCTTTAATCTCATTAAGACATTTATTACATTATAATTTAAGCAGAAAAATAAAACTTGGCCAAAAAGCAGATAACTCATGGAGAGAAAAGATACATGTATGTATTAAAGCAGTCCATTAAAGGGTATATGTAGCTTTTGCACCTATCTACAATGACAATGAATTAAAGTGTTAGTGTTAGTTTTAGATAAGGGCAATTCCAGACATGACAGTCGGACCATTTTCTGGTTATTTAAGACAGTTTTAATCAAAACCAAGAGTCCTAAAACATATTTTGTAACTGAATCTGACACATTTGACTATCAGGAACATATACACAGCAAATTTTTCACAGTACATCACTGAACAGTTGAAGAGAAAATGGACCCTCTGCAACCATAACGGACATGACACCATGTTATATATGGTGTCATTCTTTCCCATCAACATAGCACAGAAAAGAATTCCCTTGTATGTGCTTGATTCACCTATACTACAGGATCGACCTTGAATTGTAAATAACAAGGGAACATGACTTTTCATGACTGCTTCAATTAAACCTCTAATAAGGTAGTCACACATCAAGGTGGCAGCTCGTTTGTCAATGTCATTCAAGTACAAACAGCAGAGTGATTCACACAACAGCATTGTAATATTGGCAATGTGAAAGCAATCGTGTTTTTATCAACCAAATGAATACGATCAGATATTCATGTGCGTGTACACTGGTTTTATGCAGCATAACCATGTCGTTGTATACTTCACATCTTTTCAAATTATAATATAGTAATATATGACTTTGATTGCTTAACACACGGTGGAGACATATAGACAAGGAGACACAATGAAGAGAGAGAGGGAGAGAGAGAATGAGAAAGGAAAAGAGAGAAAGAAAGAGCAGGAAAAGTAAAATAGTAATAGAGAGACGCACTACGACAGAGAAAAGGGAAAGCAAGAGAAAGGAAGTGAGAAGGAAAGACAGAAAGAGAGAGTAAGAAATAGAGAGTGAGGGAATAATGGAAGATAAAGAGAGTTTGAATTAGGAAAAGAGAGTCAGACAGAAAAAGAGAAATAGTCCAAGACACAGAGAGTGAGAAAGGAAAGGCAGACAGGAAAAGGATAGACAGAGAGAGAAAGTGAAAGAGGAAGACAATGGAAGAGGTGGGCAGAGACAGATGGTAATTAACCCTTTTAAGATAAATGACCACATTTTGTGGTTTGGCTCAATAACTTTCGATTCAGGGCTCTAAAAAATATACCAGATGCATGAGTAGAAAGAGCAAATTTTTTTGCACACACTATGTCAATTTTTATTGCATGATCATATTGTGTTTGATGCCAGGAATTTAAAAAAAATGAGAATAAGCTTTTAGATCCTCAAAAAGGCAACACATTGAGAGGTTAAAAATCTTCTTTTTTTCACATCAAAATTGGCAATTTTTCCAACTTTTCGATAAATTCCTAACCATGCATATTGTTTTCAAAGACTTTACACCTTATTAGAACCATGTACATGTAGCACTAAAAGAAAAATATTACTGTTGTCAATTTGAAGAACAAAATGTGATCAATTTAGCCCTTAAATAATTCCTGTCCTGAAAGGGTTAAAGAGAGAGGGGGAAGTTGGTGTAGAGAGGGTGCAAAGAGGACGAAATTGAGCAGAATTGGATCACAACTTACACAATGGTTTAAAACAGGGGCGGCGCTACAGGGGGGGCAGGGGGGCGGCCGCCCCCCCCCTATCATTTTTCAAGCGAGCAAAAAAAAAAAAAAAAGAGGAAGAAGGGGGAAAAAAGGAGGAAGAAGGGGGAAAAAAGAAGGAAGAAGGGGGAAAAAAGGAGAAAGAGAAGGGGAAATGGAGAAGAGAAGGCTAGGCCATGCAATTATGACATAACTGTTATAGTCCTATTTGTTATTTCAAGACCCTCGACGTGCGACGTTGCTATACGCGTCATTTTGGCCCCTCCCCCTATTTCAATACCCTGGCGCCGCCCCTGGTTTAAAAAAGCAGGAAGTGCATTTATAGACAAATACAAGAAAGGTTGATATTATTAATTATTTGTATGAAGGGTTTTCAGGCGACCAGAAAAATTGGCGTATCTCATGGTTTGCGCAAAAGTTCCCAGATGACCGTGCAGTTTTAAAACAATATCTCATGGTTTGTGTAAAAGTACCCGGATGATCGTGCAATATATCTCCATATCTCATGGTTTGGGGTGCGTGTGACGCGTAAAAAAGTGAATACGCGCTTAAATACGCAAAGGTTAAGACAATGGAAGTATGCGCGCAGCTCTTGCAAGATGCTTGGGTAAGGACAAAAATGTTTTTCTACCTGTGTTTTATGTCGAAGTCAATACAAAAACATAAGGACATGTAATGGTGAAAATTGAGAAACTAGGTATCATACAACTAATAATAACAAGTGAATGAGTAAATTACGCAATGCGTAATAAATGTCCCCGCCGGAAGTGCAGATCTGTGGAAATTAACTAGCCTGAACCTTAAAACTTCAGTGAAAAACTTTAGTGAATAAAATAATAATGTTACTGCATGCAAAAGAAGAGAATACCAACAATGCATGTATACAACTGAAATATAAAACATGAAAACATTATGAACCTTCAGCCATTTTGAATAAATTTGCATAAATTTGCATGAATAATGAATTTCAAAATTCTGTGTAGAAGTTTGGAAGCCCCCACCCAGCCCTATCAGATAAACAATCGGAATCAAAATCCGATGTGAAATAGAGGAGAAGTAGCATTTTTCGTCAATTTTGAATAAATTTGCATAAATTTGCATAATTAATGAATTTCAAAATTCTGTGTAGAAGTTTGGAAGCCCCCACCCAGCCCTATCAGATAAAACAATCGGAATCAAAATCGGCCAAGAAATGACGGAGAAGTAGCATTTTCTAACATTTAAGCACACACGGACAGACGGACGGACACACACACACACACACACACGCACACACGAACGGAGCCCGTTTCATAGTCCCCTCGCGAACTTCGTTCGGCGGGGACAATAATATTGAATGGCTTTTCTTTCGAAGGACACAAGGATATATCGTACTGAAAATATTTCACTCGTTGTGCCGACTCGTGAAATATACTCATAGCTCGTGCGATATATCATTGTATCTCACTCAAGGCCATTCAATATTATATAAGTATATTCTTTAGAATGAATGAACCCAAATACAGTGGAAATGAATTCAACATGGATATTTGAGGGAGCAAATTCAACACATTTACAATGGCAGAACATTGTTATAATTTTTTTTGAAAGGATTGCAGCAGATGACATAAAAATGCTCTATACATTGAGTAATAAGATAGCAGTCCATATTTTGAAAATAATACTTCCCTGCAGAGGTGTAGTTGATATAAGAAAAGAAAATTTACCTTATTACTGCTATATATATGTAAAACAAATATAGATTTCAAAATAGGCTTTACTACATAACAATAACAATAATGTAACACTTGTAAGATATTGAACATTTGAAAAAGAAAGCAGCAGCATACATGTATATATTTATTGCATTTATTTGAAGTTAATAAGGCATATTAAATTAATATACATGTACATGTAAGTTGTTATTAAGCATATTAATAAACAAATTTCAGCACAGATTATGACTGCAATTGGCAATAACAATAAGCACACAACACTTAATATTGTTATGGAAGTAATTTGCCTTTCTACTGCAATTTCGTGCACAGCTTTAGGAAAACATTAGCAGGCAGCATGACAAATTGAACTATTAATTCAAACATCCAATTGTATTCCTTATATCAGAATTTTTCTGGCATACAACATGCAGCAACATGTAGAAACAGCAACTGATTCAAACAAAATATACACATTTTTTTTTATTTCTTTTAAATGCATTAGTGAGATAAACAAAACAGAATATAGGAGACTACAACTGTACACATTACACATTACACACTACATGTACATTATATTGCAATAGTGGGACTACCCTTTTCATAAAATAATTCCTTTGTATCAATCCTAAAACAACTATTCCCCTTAAACTACCACCAATCTGATGCCCCCCCCCCCCCCCCCCCCCCCCCGGAAATGATTACCCTCGAATGACTACCCTTTGGACAATTATGCCTCCCTATTTTATTTCACCTACATGTATTCCTTCCCTGACAGCTATCACAAAAATACCTTTTTAAAACCAACCTATCCTTCCCTGAATAGCTACTACAGTACAAAGCCCATTTATCTAACCTCCTCCCCATAGTACTACTACAACAGACAAACATAAATAACACCACAAACTTCTTTTCTGTCCCACCCTCCCGATTAAGACCACCGCACACAAAGCATTTCCTTACTCTCTCCATCAATACACTACCCCTTCCCATGGCTACTGCATTACAAAACTCTTTTACAACCAACAAGCCACCAAACACAAAGCATTTCCTTACTCTCTTATCAATACACTACCCCCCCCCTTGGCTACTGCATTACAACACTCTTTTATCAACCCACCCTACAAGCCACACAACACAAAGCATTTCCTTACTCTCCCATCAATACAACCTTCCCCCCCCATGGCTACTGCATTACAAAACTCTTTTATCAACCCACCCCTCCCTACAAGCCACCACAACACAAAGCATTTCCTTACTCTCTTCCACCCCCCCTTCCCCCCCATGGCTACTGCATTACAAAACTCTTTATCAACCCACCCCTCCCTACAAGCCACCACAACACAAAGCATTTTACTCTCTACCATCAATCCACTACCGATCTACAGCATTACCACTACCCCCCCTCCCTACAAGCCACCAACCAAGCATTTCCTTACTCTCTTCCATCATTACACTACCCCCCCCCCCTTCCCCCCCCCCATGGCTACTGCATTACAAAACTCTTCTATCAACCCACCCCTCCCTACAAGCCACCACAACACAAAGCATTTCCTTACTCTCTTCCATCATTACACTACCCCCCCCCCCCCCATGGCTACTGCACCACAAAGCTCTTATATCAACCCCTCCCTACAAGCCACCACAACACAAAGCATTTCCTCACTCTCTTTCTTCCTTGGTGAAGCCTGTCTATCTGCTCATCCTTCCTCAGCAGCACCTTGTCCACTCGGTCTATCTCCGCCTCCAGCAGATCCACCTGGAGCCTCGTATCCTTCAGCTCCCTCTGCAGGGCCTCCGCGTGGCTCTCCAGCTGACCGATACGCTCCCGATCCTCCTGTCGCCCTCTGTAGGCTCCGTTCAGCTAGGAAACACACACACGGTGCACAGGCTACACTTAGTAGTGCTTCATGCATACCTTTTTTATGCTTCTATCAAAGTTAGTGCTAGTAAAACCCATTTGCAACTTTACAAAGATATCATATTTGCTTTCAGAACCAAAATATGATGACTATTTTAATACTGCAATGACTTTTGCAAACAGGTAGATATTACAGCCCCACCTAGTACATGTACCTTCTGTTAGTTCGAAGTACAGCCCAAACTACAATGTACTTTCACCTCATGCTTCCCAAAATACTAAAAACTATCTAAAAGGACTATAATGCGCTAATGACAGTTATTAATATTCTTTCACCATTAGAGAGGAAAATGCATCTACAGTGTATCTATCATGGTATTCCTATTCATATTCAAATGGAAACACAACAGAAAAGTGTTTAAGTCATATGGTAAAAAAAAAAGTTTACTATTTAATTTGCTTTATTTACATCAAAGCAGCACAGTCTTTCTGGGGGGAAAAGGTACAGCTATTTTTTTCTAATGAATGGGATGAGTGTGGAAGATTTACCATGAAATTAATGAAAGGTGACAGAAAATCCTTTTCATGACCTGTATGTTCTGATCTGAAATGATTTGACACAGTCCGATACACACATATCCATTATGATACATTATGTGCAACAACAAAAAAAAGAAAATCACATGAAGGACAATTACATGTAATTGACTGGAACATACAAGGTCATTACAGAGCATTTAGTGTTTTTAGCTGAATGATCTAGCAATTAATAAATCCTTATCCGTGATTACAGTCAAACCGGTCTTTGCAAGAATTTTTCTATTAAAGGGCAATCCAACCTTAATAAGATGATTTGTGTGAAAGCAGAAAAATAAGAAAAACAGGAGGGTGAAAGTTTGAAAGAAATCGGACAAGGACTAAGAAAGTTATGGGTGTTTGAAAAATGAGATCACTACATCTATGCGAAACTCAAATTGGCAATTTGGTGAGTCGATTGTGACATTTTTGTGGACAACTCTCCCATTTGTCGTACACAAAAATATCCTTAATTTGCGGTTTTCTTTGAGGCGCTTTTACCCTCGGGGCAGTACTCAAAATATATTGGAGATAGCATATTGTTATAGGTCTTCATGAAAGAAAAAGATCCTACTGAGTAATACATTTTGAAAAAAAAGTGACATTTTAGTCATTTTGTGTGTTGGAGCGAATGGGGGAGTTGTCCACAGCTACATCACAGTGACATTACCTATTCAGCCAATTTGAAATTCCCATATGTATAGTGATTACAACTTTCAAAAATTCATAACTTTCTTATTGCTTGTCCGATTTTGTTCAAACTTTCACCAATCTGCTTCTCTGATTTTTCCTCTTTCTTTCAAAGGTTTGACTGAATATGAAACATTGGAAACCCTTCAGCATTGTAAAGCAGCAGCTATTCTTACCATCTTGGGTGATCCATTCACCACGATACTCAGCATACTCCTCAAGACACTCAGCTGGGACTTGACCTTGTTGCCTATCAACTCTGACCTCCGACCCCCATCCATTGCTCCGTCGTCATCCTCATCCTCATCATCATCATCCAGGTTAAGTCTTGGGCCAGCTGTGGACCAGGGGGTGGATGTGGTTGGGGTGTGGTTAGAGGAGGGGTGGACGGAGTGGAGGACACTGGATGCATGCATGACGCCCAGGTCAGTGAGGGGTAAGCGGACCAAGGAGTGCAGCTCCAGGATGATATGGGTTAGGGCGACATGGACTGCGTGTAGAACATCCTCCATCTAAAAAACCATGAAGAGAAGGATAAGAGATTCTTGCTTTGAAAACAATCATTCATATTCACAAATCACTGAGTAGATAATACCACTTTAATAGACAATAAAATCTATAAAGGCACACCCTAATCACATACTGTATTATTTAATAAAGTTGAAACTACATGTACCATGACATAAATTATTATTCTAAAGAGGTTAATGTAAAACAAGTAATAACATTTGCTTATTGCTTAGGATTTCCAGGATTAAAGTGTTGTAGTTTTTCATCATAATTACAATATCACAAGTTATGTTGTAAAAGATGGAGGAACTTTTTAGATCCTACCGAATAATCATCTGTAATGGATAATAAAGAAGTGTGTAAGTTGTGCCAAAGTGTTGAATCCTTGTTTTCAACAGAAGGAGTATAAAATATTAAAAAACAAGATGACAACAAACCTGTCTATACTTGATTTGAGGGTCTGCTGGCATTGGACTCCTGCTAGGAGATGCTTTAGGCGTCTCCAAACTAGTGACTTCTGCATCATCATCTTCCACTTCTCCTCCTCCTCTTTCTCCTTCTCCTCCTTCTCCACCTCCTCCTCCTGCTTCAGTTTTCATGAGGCCCTGGCCTCCTCCTCCTTCTCTTACTCTGCTGGCAACCATTTCTGCTCCTCTTTCACTTCTTCCAAACTCATCGCATCCTTCTTCGTCACCAATGAAGCATTCCTCCTCATCCCCTTCTGCTTCATCTTCCTCATAGCTCTGTTGGTATCCCATGTCAGCAAGCTCATCAGCTAAGCTCGGTCCTCGATTCAAACATCGTGTTGCCATGGGAACCCCGATCATCATCCTCTCATCCTCATCCTCATCATCTCCACCAAGGATGAAACCACTTTGCATTCGGTCATCACCACCACCTTCTGTTTCACCATCTCCTCCTAAACCTACCAGCGTACTGGATGACTCCAGCTTCACGTTTGGCATCGCTGAAGAGGCCTGCGACAGCTCATCCGCAAGGCTCAAGGAAATTCCACTCTGCGCTACATTCTCTAAAATGTTCATGCCCTCTTGTTGAGGCATTCCATGATCACTACAACCCTCTTGATGCTGTCTACCTTCATAACTAGCCTCTGCCAACTCATCAGCTAAGCTGGTCCTCTGATGCTGCGACCTGTCGTCATGGCATCGTGCATTCTGCTTGTAGGCTCCTTCACTCAAACTGTCTCTATCAAGTCTTTCTACAAACTCTTCTAAAGTCTTTTCATGTCGTGTGGTCTGGTCGACGTCAGTTGCGTTCATCTCTTCTGCTATGCTCATCTCCTGAATCCCCGGAGAACTACTCGTCCCAGAGGATTCCATCGCCCCTAGTGACTGGGCCAACTCCTCTGCCAGGCTCATCTGTCTGCTGACAGCTGCTCGACTGCCAAGGAACTTAGACATCATAACATCGGCCTTGTCATCAACCTCCAGGTCTTCTTCCGAGCTTTCGTAGCCAGTGAGCTCCTCTGTCTCCAGCTCATCATAGAGGGAGCTGCTGCAGTGCGTGTTGGCACGGGAACGTGCCGCTCCAAGCTCCTGCATGGTTTCTTCATGCAGACGACTCAGATCTCTCAGCTCTGCCTCTCTGAATTGCAACTAAAATCGTTAAAATAGAATGCAACATTAATATGATAACCTTAAAGAGCACACTGTTCTAGTGCACTACTTCACGGATTTCATTTTGTGAAACTTGGTCATCACATTTATACATGTACGTACAATCGACACTTTCAAAATGTTGTTACATTTTAATACGTATAAATTGGGGATAATCTACTTCAATAATTGAAAATCACAAGTTTGTATTCAGGCTGTTTGTAATATGGCTAAATGTCTCACAAAAACAAGTACCTGCGACCTCGAATCCAAGCTGGATCTTATGATACCGCAAATCAGTAACTTTTTGTGAGTGGTCTGGATTTGCAAGTTTTATGCCATAAAATACCTGAAACACAATGCTGCATTTTAAAAGTCATGAAGATTCATGCCAAGAAATCGGTCATTGCAAACGAATTGTGAAGTTCACTTTGGGAAAGTTTCAGGATTTACAGAAATCAAGAGTGCATCTGCCTATTCCTCAAGCCATCATGAACAATAATGATATAATGGTCTTGTTTACCCAGGGTAATTTCATCAGTATCAATACTGTTCATCCTGAGGGCCCCGCAATCATATTATTTACCCCGGCTTTGGTCAATCTACCATGATAGGGTGCTTAAGCATTCACAGTATATCTTCCTATTGAGTACCCGTGTACTTCACCTGGGTTGAGAGTGGCAAAAGTAGATTAAAGTCTTGCCAAATGACGTTAGTGCCATAGCAGGGACGTGAACACTGTTCCGTGCTCTTCATAGCGAATTATCCACTAGACCACAACACCTAGTCCATAATTACTCTCTTGAGACAGGGATATACTCACCCTCTGCTCCAGTTCCAGGACCTGTTTCTCCAGCATCATGTTCCTCTCCTTGGCCTCCTCCACGTTGGACATCATGGACATGTGCTCACTGGAAACCATCACCAACCTCTCCCCTAACTTGCTATTCTCATCCTTCAAAGCTCCAACCTGAATCAGAACAAAAATTATGGTGATATTTCACACATGAACAACTCTAAAGTCATCCTTCAACCCTCTAACCTATACAAGAACAAAAATTATGACTATATTTTTCACCATCACCAACTCTCCTCCAGCATATTAATTCTTATTCTTCACAATGAACATCATGGTAATATGCTCACTGGACACCACCAGCCAGGGGCAGATCCAGGGTTTTGTGAATGAGGGGGTGTTTTTACTTAAAACTTCTTCAACAAGCAAAAAAAAAAAGAAAAAGGTCATCAGCATTTTTGCATATCATTTTTCTCTGAAATTCTCTGACAAGCACAAACCAACCAAAACAAAGGTCATTAGTGTTCAGGACTTTGGGTGTCCTTTTACTCCAAAATTTTCTGACAAGCAAACAAAAACCAAAACCAAAAGAGGAAGGAGAGATATCATGGTCATACATATTAACTGGACTGCCTCTCCCTATCATATCTTTCTTGCTCTCTCTCTCTCTGTCTCTCTCTCTCTCTCTCTTTATGTTTGTCTCTCTCTCTCTCTCTCCCTGTCTGTCCATCTCTTTCTCTCATCCTTCAATGCACTCACATGCCTGTACAAGGAAAGGGTACCATTCTATATCTCAAGTGTGATTACTCACCTGAAGTCTAAGTTGCTCTGACTTCCCAAGACTCGACTCATGGTGAAAGAGAGATATACTCTCATTCTGCTTCTCAACAATCTGCAGACGATCATGGATGCTATCTCGTTCACGCTTCATCTATATCAGAACAAAACAAGAAGAAAACTTTGCGTCATTTATGATGAATGAAGACTCATATTGAGAGCAATTCACACATTGTGTGCTAAGAGTTAGAAAGGTGTCATATATGCTTTAACAAAGAGTTAAGAGCCCTTCTGTAAAGTAGCATTTAATACACTCTCCATAGTAGAACTATATCACAGCAATTACAAAATTAATAATAAACAACATTATTGATTCTCATTATTTCTATTTTCATGTATTCCTTTTTTATCTGTTCAGGACCAGGATGTAAAACAGATTTTGTGCCTTTATCTGATTCTATCCTGATTAGATAAATTTCCATGAAATAAAAAAAAAAATTAAATAAAATAAATACTACAAAATTAATAATTTACATAATTTTTTTAAATCTTCTCTTATTAATACAGAGTCCATTCAAAGCAAGACCCTATAGTAATTTATTTGGCATGTAACTACATGTACACTGCACATAATAACACCATATACAGATGAAGATGTTTTCCAGCTCTTCCTTTTAAAGAGAAGGTTGAGTTCTGGGAAAGGTGAAAAATAATTTGAGAGCTTCCTCATTCCTTTTATGTCAGTTCGGAAAAACATCACAGTAGGAATGTCCCCTGAAAAGGATTGCTCTTCAAATTGCTCACAGTATATGCAGAGATGATCAACCTTTCCCAAATTTGCTTTGAGACAGTTTCTTTTGCAATGTTATTGCCTTCAGTTACTCTTCAGTTATGATTAAAAAATGACAGTTTGTTTTGATTTCAGATGATGTACATTTTACATATAGAATAAGATCAGTGCTTGCTACATGGAACTAATTACCTCATTGTTCCTGCTTGTATGCCCAATGAACATGAAGTGTTCTCTAAATTGTAGTGAGATTCAAATCAATTAAACATTCCAACCAACTTTCCTTTCAATTAAAATTTGTATGACATTCACTGAATTGAACACTACAACCCAAAGGCTAAATTGCATAAGTACAAAATAACATGCAAGGTAATGCACTTGATTGACATAATTAACAGTAGCACATTTCACCATGATCGAAAAGAAAAGAGAGGGGAAAAAACAAAAAAAAAGATAGTGACTGATTAAAAAGGTCAATAAATGAGATGAACAAAAGAGTGAGAAAGAGAGAGAAAGAGAGATATTGAGAGAAAGACCTGCAGAGAGAGGTTTTGAGAGAGAGAGAGAGATCCTTTAACACGATGCCCTTGTTAGGGAGCAGCAATCAATGCTTCAATTTTATTTTTTATCTTTTTCATTCAAATATTTGCTCTTTGTTACCCGAGGAAAATTTGTTTAAAAATAACGTCATTGATCGACTATCAAAGCACAGTTAGTGATATAATGCAATTGCCTACCTATATGCTTTCTCTCAGTCTGGGCAAAGAAAAAAAACAAAGTAAACCGAACAAAAAATATCCAGCGATGCTTGCTGTTGTTGTAACTCTGTCACAAGGGCATTGTATGGAAACGACTTCCCACATTAATGAGAAAATGTCAGTAAATATTGCAGTATAGAGTAGAAAACGGGTCAGCTTGAATGCAGTAGATTTTAAACTAATGGGGACAGTGTTTTTACAAAAGAAATTCACTGTCGTATTAAGTTTATCTATTTTTTAACAGCCTATTACCCCCCCCCCCCACAACATCTAGCATCTATCAATCAAAGTATAATCATCTTTTATAGGATAACCTATATTTTTTTCTGACATGAAAGATCTAGATTTTAGGAAAATATCTCTGAACTTGCAAGAGAGAAGAGAAAGAAATGGTCTTAAGGGCTTTTTTTTTTCTTCATTTTTTAAAATGAACTATGGATAATGGTATTCTACTTGACCTAAATTAATGTGATAATACCATTAACATTTTATACGAGCTGTATAATTGAAATGCAACAATTATCTTCTGAATACCGCCTTCTCCTGTGCTTATATCATTTTCTTGAATCAGTGACAAGAATGCTATTTATTTTTGTTTATATTAAAATGACAATTCACACTTTAAACTAAATTGATTACTTTAAACATTACACAAGCTTTCTGAATCCTATGGACTGCAGACAACCACCACCCACCCCCCCCCCCCCCAAAAGAAAAATTGATTTACCTCTTTGCTATCATAAAAACCTGAGCCTTATGGGACATGCCAATAGACCAACAGCCATTGCAGCTAGACCAAAAACAGCTCACAAGACTGACAATGTTATTCTAGCGATCCCTCAGAAAAGTTGTTAGAAGGCCAAAGAGACAGACATCGGGTTATCACGGGCAGTCTTAATCGCAGGCCTTCTGAGAACTTTTCTGAGGGTTCACTTTAATGACAATGTCTGTCTTGTGGACTGTCAGCTTTGTCAGTGGATGCATCCATCCTCTTTCAAGTCAAGTGTTATGGTCTGAAATCTATATTTTTTTTAAATTGAACTGAACTGTAATGGTTTATTAAAAAACAAGACTTGCAGCTACATGTAAAAAGCTGATAATGTTTGTTTTCACAAAAGTTTGTACAAAATTGATTTAGTGAAATATATAGGCCACATTTTTTAAAGTGACAGTAAACTGAGGCTCCTAAATAGTGCCATATTTCAACAGGATTTGATAAGTGTCTGTGCCTCTTATTTTCCCATCATGCCCCATTCTAGTTTGTAAAAGCTTAGAATGTACCTGCACACAATTTTTCACAATGCCAAGTCAAAAGTAATAGTATGAAATATAAAATTTGTCTACTATCCAAACAAGCTGTTTGTTAAAATTCAAAATAAAATGCAATTGATTTTCAAATTGTAATCTCAATTTAGCAATCACTGTAAGATGGCACTGTTCAAGTTCTGTTGGTTTAATGCCCTTTAAACTCTAGCATATTGATACTGATAAACTAATTCTGCTGATATGCCTCTCCATACTCTGTAATTATTTATTTCGCTATGGTTACATACTTTTTCCACACATTAACATTGCATTCACTCTGCATTTAACTGTTTTTTTACCTGAAGTTAAAACACCATTACTTCTAGGGAAAAACCCAGCCATACTCATGGCTTCAATATGCGACATCATGATAGATGTGAATGCTCTCAATTGCTGCCAATTTGCCGTTCATTCCTCCCTCTGTCTCTCACCTTGAATGGCAGGCAAACCTTTTAATTCATATGGTTGCCACCATCAACATAATTACGTCGTCAATGCCAGGACGTTAGCAAGCGTCCATCTGATAATTGCAAACGACGACTGCATGGAAAAGAGACCCTGCCCTACTACTTTATATAATATTTTATTAATCAATGACATCATTCCCATTAAATATATAAAAAAAAATCCTTTATGTTTTACGATGGGATATGCTGATAATGCAAGTAGCGTGAGTGCATATTTGGGGCCTAGGGGTAAATATTCAGCAGTCCTCTTGTTGAAAATGAGGCTACAGGTTATTCAGCCATTTTTGCCAGCTTCAAATCCAATGGTAATTACTTTACACAAACCTTGCAATTGCCACTCACTATTCAAGTCTGTTGGGGTTTTTTGTGGGTTTTTTTTAATAATGGAGAAAAACCTTCATTTGTAATTTTTTTAATCAAAGCGAAATATTAGATTTTTAATTTCAAAGTAGCTTAATTGCAAATGTAGTCACTTGGCTGTCAATGTGACACATTCATGCCATTTCTGACAAAAATTAAGCCTGGGGCCTGGTAGAAAATTACCCGGAACGGCCCGGACCGGTAAAGATGTCAAAATTTTTATGGGGTCCCGGCACGGCCCGAAACCCGCTAAATTTTATGTTTGTTTATATTTTCCTTATGTTTTTATTTTAGTACGTTATTGCGCAAATATGGTGTTTCCTATTCAGCTTCCTGAGCGAGGGAGACGCAAGTTGAGGATCATTTACTTGTGATAACAAATTTTGTATTTATATCTTTTATTTTATTTTGCGTGCCTCCGCGAGTCCGTGCTACTTATCAGCGTTAGTGTTTTCCTAATCATCTACCTGAGCAAGAATTTCGAGAAAGAATGAAGTTGAAGATGATTTAATCATGATTACAACTTTTTTTTAAATTTCATATAATTAATTTCATTTTGCGCGCTGCCGCGCTACTTATCAGCCTTAATGAGTGAGAAAGTGTCCCAAGACGTAAGTTGAGAAATGAAATACACGTAACAGACATTCTTTCTCGAAATTCTGGCTCATGTAGATAATTAGAAAAAAAACTAACTCTGATAAGTATCACGGACACGCGGAGGTGCGCAAAATGAAATAAAAAATATAAATCCAAAATTTGTTATCACGAGTAAATGATCCTCAACTTGCGTCTTCCTCGCTTAGGAAGCTAAATATGAAACACCATATTTGCGCAATAATTAGTACTAAAATAAAAACATAAGGAAAATATAAACAGACCCGCTCACCCCACGGTAATTTTTGCGCCCAATCAAGCATCAAAATGGTCACATTACACACACACACACACACATTGACAAACCTGCAATTCAAGCGAGTTTAATGTTTGTACGTACATGTACAGTACTTCTCGCTCAGCTTGGAAATTCTTATTTCTTGTATGAAACTGGTGCCGACTGTGAAATATCCGTAGGTCTTTTCTGGCAAAAATAAACATCGGCAACGGGTTCCACCATTATTTACCACTATCAAGTTTTTATTAAAAAGTCATAATTAATACTCATAACGGCTTTACAGCACCAATTATTTACCAGGTTATTTTTACCGGGTTCAGACATTTCACTCAGCAACCCGGACCCGTCCCGATCCCGGCAAAAACCCCCAACCCGCCGGGTTCCGTACGGGTTGACCGGCCCGACACCCAGGCTTAACAAAAATCAATTCCCATCGTACCCCCAAAAAATTGAAGATGAATTTCTATATGACCATATTGAATACAGTGTTCACATTTCAACACATACTAAGCAAAAAAGCTCATTGTCAGTATTGCCATTCTTATATCTGGACATATCTATCTACTGATTTATATTCTACCCATTACGTGAAGGTTTTTCTTTCTATTCAAATAAAATCAATAAAATGGAAGTCTGCACACATACAAAAACTGTAAAGTAGCATGATTGCTTACTCCTTTATTCATATCATACAAACTCATGTAGCTCTCCCTCTCATCTCAATCTCAATCTTCTTTGTCGTTTTATAGTTCTATTCTGCCATCTCTTTCTTCCTCATTCTCACTCTTTCTTACTCTCATCCCCTCTCTACCCCCTCTCTTTAGTTCTCTCACATTTTCTTGCTCTCATGCTCTTTCTATTTCTGTCTCTTTGCTCCCCATCTGTCAGTCTGTCACTCGGTCACCCCTCTCTCAATCTCTTTCTCTTTCGATCACTCTCTTCAAAAACATTTAAAAACACTCAATGTCTCCCTTTCAAATCTTCTTTGCTCTCTTTTTCTTTCTAACCTTCACTGTTACTTACTCTCACCCCTTCTCTTTAGTTTTCTCCCATTTTCTTCCTCTCATACTCTTTCTATTTCTGTCTCGTTGCTTTCCATTCATCAAGTCTATCGCTCATTCAATCCTCTCCCCTCCCCCTCCTCTCTCTCTCTCTCTCTCTCTCTCCCTATCACTCTCTTCAAAAATATAAGAACACTCAATGTCTCCCATCCAAATCTATTTTGCTCTCTCTTTCCTTTCTCACCCTCACTCTTACTTACTCTCACCCCTCCCTTTAGTTTTCTCCCATTTTTCTTCCTCTCATGCTCTTTCCCTTTCTGTCTCTTTGCTCATCTGTTAAGTCTATCGCTCATTCACTCCTCTCCCCCCCCCCCCCCCTCTCTCTCTCTACCTATCAGTCTCTTCAAAAATATAAGAACACTCAATGTCTCCCATCCAAATTTATTTTGCTCTCTCTTTCCTTTCTCACCTTCACTCTTACTTACTCTCACCCCCTCTCTTTAGTTTTTCGCATCTTCTTCCTTCCCTGCTCTTTCTATTTTTGTCCCTTTGCTCTCCATCTGTCAGTCTGTCACTCGGTCACTCTTCTCCCTCTCTCTCTCTCTCTCTCTCAATTTATATTCTGATGTAAGAACACTCTACCAAGTGAGAAAAGAAAACCATAAGCATGATGCCAAACATGACTCTGTTTGCACAAGTTCTACCCCCCCCCCTTCCCCTATTCACTCATTTTCAGTCCTGAAGTCTCTCAGTCTCTTTTCTACTACAAGTCTGTATTAACTCGCTCACGCCTCTTTCTTTCTTTCTCTCTCTCCCTCTCTCTCTCTCTCTCTCCACACACACACACACACACCCCCCCCCCCCACACAAACACACATCCTCTCTCTAAATATATATGTATCATTTGTTTGGAGCCAGAAGGGCGTTAACTCTGTACAAATGATGGGACTAGCATCCTTCCAGCCCCAAACAGATGATGAAAGAACAATCGAGTCTACCAAAGGAGTAAGGCAAAACCATATTAGCACGATGTGACCACGTGACTTTGTTTGCGCAATTTCTACCCCCCCCCCCCCCCCCCGCCATCATTCACTAATTTTCTGTCTTGCAGTCTCTCAGTTTATCACTGCTCTCTGTCTCTCTCCCTCTCTCTCTCTCTCATCCTCTCTATGAAAACTCTCAAAACCACAGCACAATGGCCACATATAACTATGTTTGCACAATCTCTACCCCCCCCCCCCGCCCCATCATTCACTAACATCTGTCTCTCTCTACAACTCCTCTTTGTATGTCTGCCCCTCTCTCTCTCTTTCACTTATAATATAAGTCTGCAACTTGGTCACTCCTCTTTTTTTCTCTCTCTTTTTCTCCCTCTCTCTCTCTCTCTCTCTTCTATAGAAAACTCAATGTCTACCTAACATCTAAGGCGAAACCATAACATGACGATGACACGCGACTTTGTTTGCATAATCTCTACCCCCCCCCCCATCATTCACTAATATCTGTCTCAGTCTACAACTCCTCTTTGTATGTCTGCCCCTCTCTCTCTCTCTCTCTCTCTCACTTATAATATAAGTCTGCAACTTAGTCACTCCTCTTTTTTCTCCCCCCCCCCCTCTCTCTCTCTCTCTCTCTCTCTTCTCTTCTATAGAAAACTCAATGTCTACCTAACATCTAAGGGGAAACTTTAACATGAAGACCACACGTGACTTTGTTTGCACAATCTCTACCCCCCCCCCCCATCATTTACTAATTTTCCCTGAAAGCAAGGTCTACTACTTATTACAGTCATAATTAATGCTATAGATCAGCATAGAAACAGACGCGAAAGCAAGGTGATCTCCTACGCAAACAAACGATTGTAATTTCATTACCATACAGACTGATATTAATGGGTTCAGACACAGACAGTCAGACAGTGGGACAAACAGACAGATACTGCAGACAGACAGACATGTACAGAAGTAATAATACATAATGTCAACAAAATTCATTTTCATTTTTGCACTTCATGGTCATTTTGCCAGACAATAATATTCAGTCAAAAACCACATGAAATTAGAAAGCTACATGTTGCTATCATTCAAATGTGTCTACGCAGTCCTATAGGCTACACATTCACTTCATTGTATACTTGTATTTAATGTAGGCCTAATATTAAGTAATACTTTCTTATCATCAATGTTCTGTAGTAAAAACATCAGGAATTTATTTCTCACATATTATATCCTGATGAAGAAAAAAAAAATGCTGGAGTAATAGAAAAAAAATTAAAGGAATTTTTTTTTAAAATAAGAATTCATAAGATTTTTTTTTTTTTTTTTAATAAAGAATATTTCATGATAGTGATACAAGGAGGAATCAATTTTAAAAGTCTTGGCTCAGGAATATTTAGATTTCATTATTTCACTTGCAAATAGAAGTTAACATTAGAATACATTACATAAACAACATACTGAACAATGAAAATAATGTACAATGTACATGTATATCTAAACATTGTACATGTACATTACCGGTATGTTCATTGTTGACAACTATTTTACTAATAAATGCAGTGTAAAAAAATCTTTTTGTTTATGGGAGTTATTTTTGTATTTGATGTTGTAAAAGTGCCATTTTCTTACAGCAATTTTCATGTCTTTTATTGATTTTTCACGTCTTTTATTGATTTTTCACCAAAGCTTTTTTCAGTTTACCAGAGCTCGTTTGGAGTTTTCAAGAGCTAAACTGCTCAACGCTTGTGGGAAAGAGAAGGGATTATGAGTGGATGGAATACACTGCCACCCCTGAATCTGATAACCACTGTACCTGCAATGCTTATTAAAGCTGATGCAAGATTGTTGGTTTGCAAAACCTATGACAACATGCAGTTTCAAAATCCCAAATGCGGGAAGAATGTCAACTTAAATTACAATTGTACGACTAATACTTTCAAGTAGCAAATAGGAATAACTTGTGGGAAGAATGTCAGATAAATAACCATTTTTGTGACAAAATGCTGTGCGGCTGGCAGAAGGGCGTAAATGCGTTTCGCCGCTCTGCTAAATGCAGCCGCGCACCATTGCCTTAAGCAGAACTTTGTTAGCACTGAAATACCCATAACTTTAAAAAATATGTGCTTATTTGATACACAACTACTATAAGTAGGTAGTTACCATCCATATTCATTTTTTATTAGTTGATGAAAAGAGAAATCCTGTCGTGTTTAAATAATGGTATAACATGACTGTATAGAGCAATCAAAATCTTAGGAGCGCTTTACCAGAAATTTGCATCATGGCATGCGCTCTTACTAACGCCCTTCTGCCAGCCTCACAACAAAATATTTTCAAGTGGCATACAGGATCCTTATTAAACTCAAAGTTAATCATACAAAGCCACATATACATACATGTATATTGTGTCATCAAAACGCATCGTATCTCTGATCTCTACACTTATCACCATCATTATAGAGATGGCTTCTCAATAGTGCATTCAGTATGATATTATTGCTATGGTACACAACAGGATGCACAGGGAGGTTGCCATGGCAATGTCCATACCAGGGCGAATATGACTATGGTACACTGTGCACCACATCTTGGCTTCAATGACTTCGAGAAAATGCTCGAATATTGAAGTCGCTGATGGAAAATTTCGTCTCGAGCACGAAGACTACTTTAATTATCTCTGTGTGTGTTCCTTTCTTCTGCTCTCAGTTAAAATTGGATGTCTCCAAATTATACGTTTAAATACATCTCTCTATCACCTTTTCTCTCATCTTTCTCCCTCCCTTACTCTCTCTCTCTCTCTCGCTCTCTCTCGCTCTCTCTCCCTCTCTCTCAATATCTCTCTCTCTCTCTCCCTATCTCTCTCTCTCTCCCTCCCTCTTTCTCTCTCTCTCTCTCTCTTATCTCTCCCCTCCCATCATCTCCTCTCTAGAATACCCATTCTTATACTATTTTTGACAGACCTGGGCATTATTTGTATGATCTCTTTCTCTCCATTGAGCAAAACAAGTTCAGCATCTACCGCTGTTGCCATGGCTACATCATCATCATCCCTGGAGGGTTAATTGTGCTGGAGGAACTATGATTTATCTTGATGGAATTGGTCATCTGCTGACAGAAAATGAGATGAGATTCGACAGGTACAAAACACCAATGTCAATTTCCATTACGCTATCACCATTTATCCCTGTTCAGCCTCAAAAATCAATTTGCTGGACTTCTCAATCCTACAGGGTGTAGTTGTTAAGAATCATAGCAACATAACTGCAATTCTAGATGGGTGTAAAATTGTTATCTTCTGTAGAAAGTCTAAACGTGTTACAGGCAGGTAAATGGTGAAATATGATTCATGAAAGCTGTTTTATCATCATGGTGTAAATTTGCTTTTGTTCTTCTATACTTTTGCAACTGCTGTAAGAGCCTTTAGTCATCTTTTCATTGACTCTTCTTCCCAAATGAAGATTTAAGGAGTTCAATGTCTGCAGGCCTGCTGGAGAATAACAAGGCCTATACAAGATAAACACAAATCAAACTCTTTTCATGGCATTAAATGGAAATGTCCACGAGTGAAGAAAAAAATTGAACAAACTTTGTGAGTATATTTTTATTTTCACCTGAGAGAAGTATGACGGTAACCCATAGACTACTGAATTTTTAATTCCCATAGGCTTAATACATGGCCCACCCGGTTCCCACAGCAAATGGGTTAATAGATGATTTAACCCTTTCAGGACAAGAATTATTTAAGGGCTAAATTGATCACATTTTGTTCTTCAAATTGGCAACGATTATATTTTTCTTTTAGTGCTACATGGTTGTAACAAAATGTAATGTCTTTGAAAACAATATACATCATTAGAAACTTAGTCAAAAGTTGAAAAAATTGCCAATTTTGTTAAAAAACAGTGATTTTGAACCTCTCAATGTGTTGCCAATTTAAGGATTTTGGAGCTTATTCTCCTTTTTAAAATTCCTGGCATCAAATGCGATATGGTCATGCAACAAAAATGGAAATAATGTGTGTAGAAATTTTTGCTCTTTCTACTCATGCATCTGGTATATTTTTTAGAGCTCTGAATCAAAAGTTATTGAGCCAAACCACAAAATGTGGTCATTTGTCTCAAAAGGGTTAATTATTCTATCATGTGTAACTACCTTTACCCCAATTTTAGTAAAATAATTTGGGGCTAGACACCCTAAAAACAATCTAGAGCATTTTATTTCTGCACAAGTTTTCTTTTTTTTATTCATTTACAATATTATTACTTGTCATCAAGCTGTCAGTTATGATGTAATCTGATTCCTGGAAAATGGTCATCTCGTCAGATCGGAATCTACAATCAATTTTTGTATTCTCATCAATTTCAGAGCAATGGGTAAATAGTGGAAACTGTCTGTATACTGCTCATCATTTTTTCCCCAGATTTTCTCTTTAGATTAGTGAGAAAAAACACACTGGGTCAGAGGAACAAATATCACTGAACAAACAAATGCATGTGAGGAAAGCATGACTCGGCAAAAAAATAATAATGGTCTGCCAAACTGACCATGTCCGCATTAGCTTTTGCTCAAAATCAAGCTTTGGATTTAACTGGGCATATTCCCATTATCACAAATTTGTACGCTGCTAATTTTCACTCTGCTAGTCTGTTGGGTTTTTGTTGGAAACTACATGTACATTACAGTTGAAAGTAAGCATGACTGTAGTTAAGAGCTATAAGGCTGCTAACTACATGCATTAACCAGCAGAAGGGGGCTCAGGGGCTTGAACATCCCAACTTCAAAGTGATTGAGAGCTAAAAGGGCGTTCACTCATAACACTCTAAATGTACATAGAGATAATATCCTTCTGGCTATAACAAAATGATAAATCATGGCCATTAGAGGTGGCTTCAGCATTCCCACATTTGTTATCAAAGAAAATTACACAATTCAGCACTCAGCTTGTTTTGAGGACCCCCCCCCCCCCCCCCCCCCACTTCTAAAAGTGCTCTGCACCACCTGTACATCAAGTTATTACGTACATTAGAATAATGACTCTACTACGTACTACGGGAACTCTTTGCTTCAATGGAAACACACCATTCGCATTAAATACAATGATTGGCAGATTTTGCACATGCTGCATCCACCAATATTGACTAAGAGCTCTTTCACACGGACAGATTTAATCAAATACTGTATACATTGACTCGGCTTGATGGCGCCGAACATGACAAGCAGAGCATTTAGCACTACTGTTGCGATTGCGAATGCTTGAAAAACAAAAGAACTTGGCAATTTGTCAAACGGCCACTTGACAGTGTGAATTACGTCAGTGCAAACAGGCTGTGAATAAACTATGGCCAGTCAGCTAGAGTGTTAGTCTATGGTCTGAAGTGTGTTCCTATACAGCGGCTCAACGCTACTATACCATCGATCACACGGCTGTCGTCTATAGCAATCGGACGCATTTAAGAAAACATGGTTGGTGTTTCTTTGTTTTCGTATCACACCAGCCATGTAACAAAAGATTCATATTGTAAAACATGCTACTCATCAACAGAGGCCTACATGTATACCGGTACATATCCTAGGCCTACATGTACATGTACAACAAAGATGTTAAAAGCAAGAAAGGCACTTACTCTGTGTAATCGTTAATGCCTAATTAGCTTTCAGAACACTACTTTATTAGTGCTTATTGGTTGCTTGAATATTGATAAAGAAACAAAATACACAAATAATTAAGTATTTCCAGTCATTTCATGAATGAATTTCAATTGAACAACATATAGATCTATTCCTCAAGAGTTTGTCCAAAGTACTCCACAGGCCTATTAGTGACCAAAATTCCAACAAAAAAAAAAATGGGGGGGGGGGCAATTTGTTCCCAATATGGTTTTTGACCAATAGCTTGTTACATATAAAATCAATGAACACTATGGTCAATTCGAGGCCTCATACATGTACATGTTTATGAACAACGTACACTATACTTTGGACTACTCCTGTACACGTACAAGAAGCACAAAAATAGGATGTAGGCCTATCGAATATCATTTTATTCATAGTGAATTGGTTGTTTGCGTAGTATGCCCAAAACCAATAAACCAATAAACCGATAAACCAATAAACCGATCAACTCGATATGGTAAACTATGGAAATCCTCAACTTTTAAAAGCACTTCTGGGGATAATATGCAAGTCAACTTCTCTGCAAAATATGTGATTTTATCCTCAAGGCATCAAATGATTCAATTATAAAGAAAGTTGAGTTCTAGGGGAGGTGAAAAATAATGTGTGAGCTTTCTCATTCTTTTTATGTCAGTTTGGAAGATTATCATAGTAGAAATGTCCCCTGAAAAGGAAAGCTCTTCAAATGCCCTCATATTCGAAATACGAATGAGAAATAGCTTAAAATGTTAGGGCCGAACATTCATGCCAATTGTGCATGTGCAGTCCTATACACCCATTTCTGTGTGCAGTGCGTGTGCTTTTCAGCGAGATTGGGTCAATTTCTTATCATTTTGATGATTCCAAACCTCACAGTTTAAAACTACTCTTATGTAGACATGATCAACCTTTCTGGGTCCGCTCGCTATTCATAAAGACCACTATTCATAGAAAACCGCTATTCATTTAACACACGTTATGAATAACGGTCCTTATGAATAGTTATGAATAGTGGTCCTTATGAATGGAAGTCCTTATGAATAGCAAGGTAATTTGTGTATGGTTTGCTCGCTATTTAGAAGGACCGCTATTCATACAAAACCGCTATTCATTTAGTCAAGCGTTATGGATAGCGGTCCTTATGAATAAGTGGTCCTTATGAATAGCAGTCTTTATGACTAGCGAGGTTACCCGAACTTTCCCCATTGCTTTGAGACAGTTTCTTTCACAATGTAATTAGTGACCAGAACTCTACTTTATCTTTAACTGTCTTAATCCAACACAAACAAGTTTTGGATGGAAAATATTTATCATTTATCACACCTGTGTTTACTGTGTAGTTTGTTGTAATCTCTATAGCTAAGTTCATACGGCACTTGTGGTTTCGAAACTTTAAGTTAACGAAATCACGACTCCCTAACTGCAACAAAGGTTCACACGAGCCCGAAACAACAAGATGAAACTACAGGCCAAGCGATCGTTGTGGTTAACCCCAGAAGTAGATACTACCAATTGTGTGTACACTACACATACACATCGCTAACTACAAGCTTGCGAAACTTAAAGTTTACTCTGTCCACACTGTCTGAAACTGAGATGGAGGACCACCCACTGCTCATGGTTTCGGCATTCTAGAACTACAAGTAAACTTAAAGTTCGAAACTACGAGTCCGTTCATACAGTCTGAAACTAAAAGATAACTACAAGTTAACTTAAAGTTTTGAAACTACAAGCGAAACTTAAAGTTTAGCTCCCATCGTGTGAACGTAACTTATGTCTCCACTGATAATATCACACAAACATGCAAAATTCATAATTAGCAAACATACTTTGGACTCTTATCATGTACATGTACATGTATGTCTCAGGAGGCTTGTATTGACATAGTAGATGGGCATGTGACTTAAAGCCTCATCATCAAATAACAATTGTGCAGTACATGTATATCTACAATATACATGTAAATCAACTTGGGTGAATGGATATTGACTAAACTGCATTTGAACTTGATCAACAATATGATCGTATTTTTCTCAAGCAAATAATTTCCTTCACGTAAGATCCTATTTTAAATCGTCACGTTTAACACCTTTGACAATCTTCACCCTTGGCTATGTACAATGATACTAAAAAAAAAAATTGGGAAGCTTACAGTAAATCAATTCAACAAATCTCTCCTTTGGGTGCACATTTCTCAAGGGATATATTACACTTAGTGTTGTTCTTGCAGCCAATTAAAATTTGGAATGATTTACATTATTTCAAATGTTACATAGCACTTGCTTCATTGTCTACTCTGCCAATATTGTTTGATCAAAATTTGTTTTTAATGAATACAAATCTGATAGTAATAGTAACACTGAATAAACATATTGCACGCTAAGATAAAAATCAAATTATATGGAGGTGATCATAGTATTCAATCAAATGGGAGACCAATAACAGTTTTCATTATCATGTCAGAAATCAATCTTCAGCAGACTTCGCTTTCTGATAGAAAAGGCATAAGTGTGAATAGCTTTCACATTGCATATTGCACAAACAAGTTTAGCAAATAGATCTCATTTTTCTCACCCTCACGGGCAAACAAGACATGGACCCCTGAAATTGGCCCCAGGTTAGAGTGTTGTAATCCAATCTCTAATTGCTTGCATGGCACAACCAGCACAGCCCATTTGGCCACGGGGGAATAATATCATGTTTCAAGGATATAACTGTAAATTGAATTATCATCTAACATAACCCAATTCTATGATCATGTTTCTCATGACCTTATGTGAATTGTGGCTGGAAAGCATCTACATGTAGGAGTTCAGGATAAAATTGCTGATTAGATTTTTTTTTCATTATGTCTAGATTTCCCTAGCCTTCAGTGCATTCAAGGAATAAATCCAACCAGGTATACATATATATACTATACTACACCTGGGTCAAGTGTGGCAAGTGTAGATTAATGTCTTGTCAAAGGATCTTTAGTGCTGTGGCAGGGATTTGAACCCCATGCCTTGTGGTTCACAGTCTGGAGACTTACTTCAAAACCAGAAATTTTTGCATGCAAATTTCGCGGGTGGTCAAGATTTGCGAAAGTTTCATGCCGTGATATAATCAAATCACAATTGGCTGCCATTAACAATTCGCGAAAGTTTTATGTCGCGAAAGTTACTGGTTTTACAGTATACTACATCACAACACCTCCACTTGATGAATGAACTCACTGATGGAATATCATTAGGTTTGTTACATGTAAATATACAGATTTTAATCTGTTGGTAGGTAAAATATGTAAATGATACAGATGTCAGAAAATTTAACTGATTAATTAGTGGTTGAAATGTTGATTGGTCAGGTGCTTAACTGATTGACTGCCTGACTTAATTATTGATGAACTAATTGATAATGTGACTGACCTACGCATATGAATAGTTTATATCAACTGAATAAGCAATAGGTTTATCTCATCACCTTATATTCCTTGCAAAAAAAGAACCTCCGATTCCTGAAATTTTAGCATGAAATGGTTTCTAAATCGACTCCTGTGTATATACATGTATGGGGTAAAGTTCTACTGGGAATGAAAATCACAAAATTTCTTCGTCTATATGGAAACCATCAACAATACTTTAGAATTGATCTGGAAACCAACACACATGAACACCCTGTATGTACAAAAATAGACAAATTACTTCATCCTTTCTTTGAAGAAATATTGACCTCTACATGTACATGCAAGTAATATGGTAACCTATGCCTACATGTACATTAGGATCACGCATACTAGTGTTTTCACATCTAACGAAGATGATATGTACACATATACTACCTGTTGCATATTATTGACCTTCAATCTGGCTCCCTAAGGTCCTCACTACACAATTCCTTTCTCTCTTCTTCTGTAAATAAGCTCTGTTTCTTCCTTCCCCTCACTAACTTATAATACTCTCTCTCTCTCTCTCTCTCTCTCTCTTTCTCCCCCTTTCTCCCCCTTTCTCGGCCTCCTCTCTCCCATCTCCCTTTCTACAACTCTCTCTTTCGGTTCCAATCTAGATATCTCTGAAAATAAAATCTTTTTTTAGGCAGCAACTGCCTCACCTTTTCTCTTGGTTTGTTTCTTTCATCTCAGTGTTTACATTTGTCCATTATTTTTCTCACACTATCTCTCTCTTGCTCTCTCTCTCCCTCTTATATTCTCACTCCCTCTTTTATTCTCAATCTCTCACTCATACTCTCGCTCACTCTCTCGCTCACTCTCTCCCCCTCTCTCTCTCTCTCTCCCTTTCTCTCCCTCTTTCTCTCCCTCTTTTATCAACTCTCTTCTAGCATTCATGTGCCATGCTTATTCCTTTATTTCCTCCCCTTTGTCCTTTAATCACTGATTTACTCTCTCCCCTTCCTCGTATCTAATGTTTTCATTTTCCATGCCTCGATCGATCTGTCAACTGCTTGCACTTTAATCCTCAATCTGTCCCATCTGAGTGAATTTCATATGAATCATCTTCTATTTCACTGAAACCATTCTTAAATCTAAGCAAATAAAATGAACACCCACCTAAGTAAAGTACAGAATGAGATATAAACTGGCCTCCTGCATTATCAAAATAAAGAGACGCTGCTGTGAACAGTGAGGAAACCACTGTTGCGCGAAATAGCTCCTACGCCTCAGTCGCAAAGTCAAGGTCAATAAATCGTAGTCCCTGTATCCCCCTGGAACAGTCTATCACGTTCCTCCTCTCTCGCTTGTCAAACAGATGATGGCTAATGTAGCATGACAGAGCAAGCAGATTCCTTCTCCTTCCTTCCCCCCCCCCCCCCCCACACCCACCAGCACCAGGATTCACGATTCGGTAAATACTACCCAATTCACACTTCCAAATAACATTGCTCTTATCAAAAGACTCTTATTAAATGAACAAGACGACGATTCCTGTGGTATGCTTCATATCACACTTCGCATTCAGTACATTGTCTTCATAGTTTTTCTTGCCTAAAACCGGTTTCAAACTCAAAATTCTAGACATCGTGCATGAGAAAAATGATCCGAAATTCATTCTTACAAAATTTTCTTCATGCCTCATTTTATCAAAATGCTGCATAAGCCCTTAATTTCCTGAAGAGTTGAGTTTTCTGAATATCGCAAATTTCTGTGGGGTAATGAATTTATCAACACAAGAAAATGAGCTGGCAGTGCATGTGCGAGTATGTACTGTAAGAAGCCTTGGTGTTAATTATCGCCAAAACAATTAATGGTGAGAACGTGTGTGTCCCTGTCATCTGTAAAAAATATCTGTATGCGAAAATAGAGTCTAGGTTGCGATTCGATTTTAAGCAACATGTTTAATTTATGCACATAAATAGGGGATATTATTACATACACGTGTACAGGGATTATCATTAGCAAGGAGGATCTAAATTAAGACAGATGGGGGTACCTACCAATGTACATGTACATGTAAGTTTGCTTGTTTTAAACGTTCTTGCATTTACAATTCACAAAGAATATAGCAGCCAAGTAAATGAGGGCTACTACTAAGTTGCTTGCTTTAAATGTTTTTTAATTTACAATTCAAGTAGAATATAGCTCCTAAGTAAGGGGAATAAATAGGTTTGCTCTTATCGCCATGTAAGAAGCTCTAAAGTCAAATCGTTTTTTAATTTACAATTCAAATAGAATATAGCCCATAAGTAAGGGGTATAAACAAGTTTGCTTTTATCGCTATGTAAGATGCTCTAAAATCAAAGACAAACTCCTAGGATATCCTTCAATTTCAATTCAATTTTAATTTCGTGTCCAACATTTATTTTGCTCACATTTACAATGCACATATGTAACTTTACATGTACAAACATGTCATAACATAGACATTCTTCACTATTTTTGGTTTACTTGCATAATTATGAAAAGAAATAAGTGAATCTTCGACACCATCCAGGAAAATTACAGAAATAAAGAAGAACATGAAAATCAGGTAAATTTTTATTTCATGGGTGGATAGAAAAAGGAAAGACGAAATTCAGAAAACATTGATCAAAGTCTTTTATCAGAATGCATGAATGCAAAAAGCATGCTGATGAAAAAAAAAAAAGTAACTAAAGACATGTTGGTCAGATAAGGACAATATAAGATGCCCTTTTGAAGAAGCACCTTCACCTCCATCATTACCAAAATAACTGTGCAGGAGAGGGCCCAACAGGGAAAATAAGAACAATCTGAGTGAAATCTTTGAGCATGAAGAAAGGTCAGAAGATGTGGAGGAAGTACACTCAGATGGAAGAGAGAAGACAGACAGAGAGAGTGAGATAGAGAGAGAGAAAGTGGAAGAGAGACTAAGAAATGAGAGAGGATGATGTAAATAGTGAGTGAATGATGTAACAGAAAGAGATATGAAATAGAATCATGATAAGGGGATTAATAGAGATACATCATACCGAATCCTTTGTGAAACTATTGAAGTCCGCGGGTGCTTCCCCCGCGCGTATACTCAATGGAAATATCACTGGAAAAATTACATTTTGTAAACAATTTTGTCATTTGTGAAAAAAGTTCCCACTTTCATCCTTAGTTCCACTGATATGATGTGGATGATATAATGTTATTTACATTTTATATTTGAAATTAATGCAAAGATGTCAATTGCATTCGCATTTTGGGGTCAAACAGAGCCCTTTTTGATCACAATTAGAATGAAACTGTACGTAAATTCCCACTTTTTTGTACACACGGACGACTTCAACTCGATATAATTTCTCTCTCTGATATCGAACAGCTTAGTTCCAATGAGTCATTTCTAAGTTTCTTCTTAGCTTTCCCATGATATAAGAATGATGTTTATTGGTCAAATATTGCCTTCGCGTTTTAGCTTAAATAAATATCTTTCAGACCACAAGCCAATGGCAAAACCTTGCTTATTTGTTCACTCTGCATGCGATATGTACAGTAAGCATTTATGTACTTGTGCGCCCATGTGTGTCCTGCACTAAATGGGGTCCTTATGCCGGAATAGGATTTGATATGGTAGGTTGAGATAAAGATTTCATAGAGAAACAGGGATAATAAACAGAGAGTTACATAAGGAATAAGATATCTGAGGTGACAGAGAGTATTATATGGAAAACAAGGATCCACAAACACTTCAGCAGACAGTGCAGAAAAAAGAATTAAATAAAATGGCCATGTTGAAAAATGGACACCCAAGTGCTGCTGTCTTTACCATTCAAGGATCAAGAGAAAAGGAGTCCCTTTCAAAGAATAGCTAGGTTCACATGACAGTCTGTAAATTCTAAGTTTAGCTCACGGTTTTTTAAACTTTGAGGTGATCTTGTAGTGAAAGACTGTGCGAACACCATCGAGGTTTCAAAAAGGTTACTTTAAAGACATTAGTGGTCTTATTGTGAACAAAAAAAGTATGAGTAGTTGGGGGTCCTCACTCAAAGTTACATGTATGTGACATGCAGGCACAATTACCTTCAAGGTTTCGCCAACTGGTACATGTATTAAAGAGTGACCTCAAGGACTTCTTACTGGGCAGTTACTGCAACCCGGGTTGTTGTTAGTGGGTCCTTGTTTAAAACTTTGTGTTAATGCTAACTAAAAGTTTATTAACTAGTATGTGTAAATATAGCTATTGTCACAAAATATATGACCTTTGAACCTGAAATGACCTACCTCATGAAGTTGGTTCGCTAGTTTCTGGTTCTGATCCTTCTGCTCCATCAGCTCTCCAATGATGCCCTGCTTGTTGCTATTGGCAACCTTCAAGACATCGCTCTGATTGGCAAACTCCTTCCGCAGAGACTCCACCTCCATGCGGAGGTCGTAGGACATGTTCTCCTTCTCAGTGCGGGCCGTCTCCAGCTTCATGCGGAGCTCATGTCGCTCCTGCTCCAGGGCCTATAGCAAAGAAAAAAATATTATTGTGAACTTCCACCAAGAAATATCTTTTGTTACTCTGTATAATTGGGGTTCCATGCCGGTGTATCCTATTCAAAATATCAACTTCAAATATCATTTCTATTTATGTAAAAAGATATTGCATGTTTACATTCCGAAATTACACTCTAATTAAAGGAAAAATCCAGTGGTGAGTATAGACCAAGCATATGAAAGCTAATTCCTGAGTTGACTTTCTTGCGAGCTTTGATATAAAATCATCCCCCTACCCTTTATGCTCTATAATTCTTAACCATTTGTAATATCTCATATACATGTAGTTTTTGGGGTGATTTGACATTTTCTAATGATTTAGATATTATTTTGGTAATACAGGTATACTTTCCATCAGCGAAAAAAAAAAAGACAGGGTAGAGAGTGATTTGCCCTATAAATTCTTGATATAGGCCCTTTAATGAAAAATAGCCACGTTAAAGAATATTTGTTAATGGGATGGAAATATAATATCACTGATTTGATTTCATTAATGTAGCACTCTTAAAGTACAATTATAATATTATGCACTGGTAAAGATTTGATTTTCATTCTACATAGGATTTCTGATAAATTTCATTTCATTTTATCTAAAGCTTTTAACTACATAAACCTGGATCCCTATTGCATATTTCATAATCATCTGGCAATGAATTTAACCCATACATGTACATACAGGAACGTGTTGAAGACCTCAGCATACAAGGATATACATGTATTTCATACAATGATAAGCAACATTACTAAAGGCTAATTATTTTTCAATTTCAGGCATCAATGTCATAGAAAATTAACTTTTTCTATGTTCTAAATATTCTACATTCCCAGACCTCAACCATACCTACTTCAAGTCTGAAATTATTTCCCAATACAGTAGTATACTAATGTGGCATTCTTCCATCTTCTTTTTTTTTTTTTAAGTGATATTACTTTGTTATTCCAACAACCTACTTATAGTGCCTTCACATTCTGATTTTGCTTACAGGTGTACTTATGTAGACCAGCCTATCCCACCCCCATCCAATTCATGCACCTTTCTTCTCTGAGCACCTAGTGACAAGCTATTCCATTTACCTGCTTTTTCATAAATTAGCCTCAATGCTTGGAATCCAGTTTGCATACATTACTTGTTGCTATGTCCGGCAAGCCTCAGGCAAACTTTCAGGTTGTCAAGAACAACCTTTGTTTGAAAGGTATGTATAAAATTTGAATATACATTACCGGTCTACTGAAAAAAAATAACACAAAATTAACGCATTTTGAATTCATCGTCACTCTCTTTTCTCACCTCTGTGTTTAATGCCCTCCTTTCTCTCTCTCTCTCTCTCTCTCTCTTTCTCTCCTTCTTTCTTTTTCTCTTTCTTTCCCTTCCTCTCTAAATCCCTCTCTCTGCCTCTCTCCCAATGTTAGCAAGCTTTAATATATAGTACTATCTAATGACCTCGCTCAAACTGTCCCTGATCAATACCTAACCCATTGTGCCACTGCAAAATTATTCATAATTCAACAGATGGAGCATCTGTCCTGGAACGATCACGTCCTCCCATTCTCTCGTTCCCTCATTCTCAACTTTCACCTCCATTTAGCCGGAATCTTCACTGCTTGCCAGCCAGTCACGCAGGTGGAACTAAGGTGACCATTAGACGGCGTACACCAATTTGAACAATTTCAGCGCGAAATCAATACTCAAGGTTATTCGCTCACACGCAACATACATTTTCCATCAATGCGTACATGCAGCTTTAATGTTGCATGTCATGCATCGTCTATTTGGATGATGTTAGCATAGTTACAATATTAGATTAGACCATTATGCATACTTTTAACTGGGTATACTGAATGTGGAAAACAAATACATACAGTCCTGCTTTTGTGTTGCACAAACTTATGAAGCCTATATGAAATTTCTCACTTTGACTCTAATTGCAGTCCTTAAAATTTCTCAAATTTACTTTAATCTTTATACAACTTTTAAGAGCTAAATTGAACACCTGTTCTGTTTTAAACTAGCAACACTGGTACTGCATTTTTCTTTTAATCCTACAAATTCTAATAAAAAGTTATGTATCCGAAAATAATATGGACAAGGACTATGTTGAAAAGTTAAAAAATTACTAATTGGTATAAAACAAAGAGTGATTTTGAACCTCACAAACAGTTGGCAATTTAAGGATTTTAAAGCTTATTTTCCTTTTTTATAGAATTTGTGTTATCAAAGACAATATCTCAGCTGAACAAAAATGGTCAGTGTTCAGAAAGTTTTGCTCTGTCTTCTCTTTGCATATCATCCAGGGTGGTCCAAAAACAAAAATTCAAACATGTAAAATCACAACTGGGAAGAAGTATTAATAAACTGATGTACATGTACTCAAAGTCCCTTGTGGCTGGAGTCCAGAGCCTGCTTTCTGGTGCAATATCAGGCATATTTCGAAGCATTTTGAAATAAATTTTATGACTAATATTTCATAAATAATTTGGTTGGAAAATGACTATTTAAGAAATCTTAACCTGTCACTGATTTTCAAACCTGTCACTGCTACATGTACATGTACATCTTAAACCCCTTGTGGACCACCCTGATATCATCATATACATTTATTTTAGGGCTATGAATCTAAAGTTATTGAAACAAACCCCAAAATGTGGGAAATTGTTACAAAAGGGTTGAAACTACCAGTATAATTCATTCCATTCCATATTGTGTATAGCCTACGGGAGGTCAAAACAGGTCAGACGAAACTGATGATATTTATTGATTATGGGATGCCCTATAAAAAAAAGTATTCACTTATCGATTGATCACAAATACTCATTCTATGCCAAAGCTCTGTTCACTATTCTAAATTTACATGTTTGTATATAGCTTCAGTGACTCAAATCAAAACTCAATTCAAAACATTTCCTCAGTAAGGTCTCAAATACTAGTTTTTAAGCCTGCATTTCAACATTACACTAAACTGTTCTGAGTACTGTTCTTTATTAACTGAATAATTAATAAGGTGTGTGTCTATGTGGTAAACCTTTTGTTGCAAACTTGCTTTGTGCTGTAATAAAAATAGAACGGGTATATTTGCTATTCCTAAATTATCCTAATTAGTTTTGTTTTTTTAAGTCTCTATTTGTTTTTTAAAACCATAAATTGATATCATTTCTTTCTATGGTATGGCTTCTCTTTTTTATAATAATAACAACAACAAAAACAACAATAACAAAAATAATAATGATTTTATATTTGGGGGAATTTTTGCTATATTTTCATACAGTTTGATGATTCATGTAGTAAATGGAAGCTGTAAGTCTTTTTTTTTTTCATTCTTTTTTACACTTTGTGCTTTCTGCAAGGTTTCAGGAATGTTTTAAGAATGAATTTGACAAGTTTTCAGAAATGGCATATACTACAACCATCACTTGCCTGATAGGTGAGGAAATAACTATATCTATGACTGGGCAACTCTTTTAAGCCAAAGAGAATATCAAGACACAAGAATAAAGAGTAGATAAATGACTCATCAGAGAATATTTGTAAAATCTTTAAAGGAGAATGAAACCCTGGGGAAATATCCATTATTATGAAAAGAGAGGATAGAGAGAAGCAATTTTTTTTAAATTCCATCAAAGTTATGAAAGTTTGAAAAGTCTCAATTTACTTTCTATGGCGATCCTCAAATTGGCAATGTTGCTTCAAAATGGCAGGTTTAGTAGTACAACTCTCAAAATGAATATGTTTTGTACATAAAATTTCATTTTTTCTCCATTATCTCTAAAGATGCTGCTTGTCTTTTTGTGAACTCAGCATATGTTGTGTCAAATACATTTTCCCATGATATATCTTGAGCTAAGGAGACAAGCTGCACCTTGAGAGAAAATGGGGAAAATATGAAATTTTGTGTACAAAACATATGGAGTTGTACTACTAAACCCGTCACTTTGAAACAACATTGCCAATTTGAGGATCGCCATAAAAAGTACATTGAGACTTTTAAACTTTCATAACTTTCTCATTTCGTAACCGATTCTGATGGAACTTTTTTAAAATTGCTTCTCTCTATCCTCTCTTTTCATTAAAATTGATTTTTCCCCAGGGTTTCATTCTCCTTTAACATACTTCTGTCCACTAGAGAGAAAGAAAATATGAATAGGATGTACATGTTGGTTCCTCTTCCCCAACGGTTTAGTGATGACGACTGTATTGATTATAAACCGACCTGGCAGGCCCTACGGACAAATCTGGATGTAATCAAAACCAATAGCTTCCTGTGAATTGATCCGATGAGGAAAGTCTGTGGAACATTCAAAATCTTCAGGTTACATGTTAGTGGAAAAAATAGAAGGGGGCTGAGGGTGCCTTGCCCCCTAAACTCTCCAAAAAGCAACAATTTAAAAAACAGCCGACGTTTAATAAAAGTTGTGGCAATGAGATGTAGTGCATTCAGTCTACGTGAACACAATACTTTGGCTTAAAAGTCATGAAGAAAATTTCAATATCTACATACTTGTACCAAGTTCTAATTTGGATTTGATCATGTCTGTCAAAAAGTTAAGATCCAGAAGAAAAAAAATTCACAAAAAGCAAACTAAAAACATGGATATGTAGGCATTTCATCTATTTCAAAAGGATGGACAACAAAATTGTAAAAATTTCCTCTTCATTAATTAACCTTTTCAAGTTTGAAATACTAACATTCCTTTCTGTTTGTCAAAATATGACAATTATTTCATCGTCCAGTTGGTTGCCTTTTACAAGCACACCTACACATACAGTGTTTATTTAAGGTTCTATAGTATAGACTGCTACACAAAGGTTCAGATCAATTATAACACTTTGACATCTGGCCTGAACAAAAAAACAGACACGCAAAATCAATATCAAACTTTCATTTGTATAAGTACATTTGTAACACTGTCCTGTCACTCCTGTGTATCTATGCATGGATTATTGAAGACAGTGAACAACACCTTCTGAATACAGGACTTAGTTTCATACGGCAGCAGATCGTAAAATTTTGTACTTCTGAACTCGTGTCTCATCAATATGTAGAGGTACATATACCAAAAAAGCTAAGTTTAAATGCCTTTCATTCTCAAGTTATGAGCTATCACATCAGCAGAAGAAAAAAAATGTGGGGAGTGATTTTGTTTCAGAAAACTCTTAAAGAGCTCTGCAAAACTCAAAAGGGCTCTGGCTTAAAATAAAAATGAAAATAAAAGTTTATAGTTTTATACAAATACATATCTCAAAATAGGCAAATCTAGAAAGTCTGCTTCTGAAAGAAAAACAATTACACTGCGTCCTAAACACAATATACATACACACCAAAGTTACTATGAAATATTACTTTAAAACATCTATAGCAGTAAAATAAAACTCAGTAGCAATGAGCAATCTATTTCTGGAAAGCTCAAAAAGACAACTGGAATGCTAAAAAAAAAGCTTTGTTTAAAAAAAATTACAATGATTTAAAAAATCTGTTTTACTGCAATGAAATAGGATATTTTACAACATGCGTTTCTACTTTCTTTGCGAAGGCAGAATGAGCAATTTGAAGCGCTCATCTAAAACACAATTTCACGGAGTACTATTTATACTTCTTTTCTCCAGGCGATTTTGGGCTCTGCAGCTGATTTCGCAAACCTCACTCTGCACATGCTCTGCACATATGACGTCATATACATGTAAATGCGTTAACAAATGATTGTGCATTTACATGTATACATGTACTTCCCCAGAAACCATGTTTTTGGAGAAACGCTGATTCAAAATGTACATGTACCTTACTGTGAGTTTTAAATTGGCATTGTAAATGGGCGATTTTACCAAAATGGCTGTGGACGCAACCAATATGTTTTGAACTAAACGCGCAACAAAGGCTCACTCTGGCCTGAAAAATGGGAGCATAACTACAACCTAAATCCGCAAAGAGGTCCTTTTTTATACATTGTAATTGGTCTAAGTATTGTAGTGACATACATTATAGACAGCCTGTGACAGACAAAGTTCTCACGTGGATGAGCCTCTAATAATATTATCACTTTGCAGAGGCGCATAAAAAAAAAAAAGCAAACAAAATATCTAGCGACATTCAAAGAGTCCATTCAGAAGTCAAGGTTTTTATGTACATGTAGACTGTCCTCTCTCTTTTTAGCACGAATGGCAGCCCCAGGGATGAATAATCTAATCAACCTCTAAGCTTCCCAAGACCTTGTCTAAGGTTAGATTCATTTGTTTAAATCGCGTGGTAGTACATGGGATTGACTGGAAGCGGATTGAGAAAAGTTCTAGTTTTAAACAAAGTACATGTATACGGTAAATGAAATGAAGAATTTTATACACATGATGAGATTAAAAAGGTTCGATTTTTGTCTAAATTGATCATCAACATCTACTCAGCAAAAAAAAATACATGGTGATTTAGCTATAAAAAAAAAGAACTCTAGTACACTGAAAAATGACTGACCGATAAAGAAAGAAATAAAATGCAAGGTAAGAAAATCTTAGGAGCTCGCAAGATACATCACAGAGTTGGCAAGTGTGTTTGATTGATTACAACTTCAAAAATTTTGAACTTTCTTTTCGCTTATCTTATTGCTTTTGCTCAGACTCTTACTAATCTGTTTCCCTCAATTTTCTGCTTTTATTCAAAATCAACTAATTACCAGGGTGGACTTTCCCTTTTAAAGATAAAGATGAATTCTAGGCATGAGATTACATTGTGAAAGAAATTGTCTCAAAGCAATTGGGAAAGGTTGATCATATTTAAGAATTGGTGAGGTTTTGGAATCATCAAAATGATAAGAAATTGACCCATTCTCACTGAAAAGCACATGCAATGCACACAGAAATGAGTATATGAGACTCGACTGCACAAGTATGCATGTGGCATGAATGTTCAACCCAAATACATTCAGCTATTTCTTGTCATATTTCTAATATGCGGGCATTTGAAGAGCAATCCTTTTCATGGGACATTTCTACTAACGATGTTCTTGCACACTGACACGAAAGGAATAAGGAAGCTCAAACTTATTTTTCACCTTTCCCAGAACTCAAACTTCTCTTTAAAGCAGTGGCGGATCTACATGTACATGTACAGGTACGTAGGGGGAAACCGGCCCTGTGACCCACCCCCCCCCCCCCCCTTTGAAACCCAACTGGCATAACTGAAGTACACAATTTTAAAAATTGCCCCCTTTATTGTCTACTTTTACGGCATCATGCCCCTTCTTTTGGAAAATGCTGGATCTGCCCCTGCTTTAAACGTCACCCTTTTTGGCTCTCATCAAATGAAAAGTGTGGTGACTGGTGACAAATGTAGTTTTATATGATGTTCAAAGTCTATAGTTGGTGTGGAGTATTCCAACTGGAAATAAATTGCAAACGTCACTGGAGGAAAATCAATAAATTCTCAAATTTACAAGCAGTATGCATTTGTACAAATATCCTCGGATGTACAGTACATTTACATGTATGTCTGCACTGCTCCTTTATTTACAAATACATGAAGATAATTTTTAAGTTGCACTGTGTCATAACTCACTGTATCAGTCTAACATTGTTTTATCAATTTCAATTGGGAGATTGAAATGAAAAGAAACATCATGATTGAGAGAATTTAAAAAAACAATATCACTTCTTTCCAACGTGAATACTTCATTTGAAAAGTAACCCATAAAATGAATCAGCACCAATCATACAAGGGGCGGCTTCAGGATTTTTTTAAAAGGGGAGTCCAATTCCAAACACAACATGTAACAAGCAGGCAAAAAAAACATGGAAAAGGGGATCCAATCAATTCAAATATTCTGTATCATATGCGTATATTTATAATGTATGTCATATCTGCTCCTAAATGAGTTTGCATCTTCACTTACCAGCAGTTCCAATGCTTTGTGTGTCATTGAAAAAGTAGCAGTGGGCGTGTTGTTTTGCCTACTAGTAATTTCTTTCTTCAAAAGGTGGAATTTCAAACCTTTGGGGGTTTTTTTGTTTGTTTTTTTTAATTGTTCTGCGGCATTGGAACTTGAAAAAACTATCTGCATGATTTCAACCATAAAAAAATTATCAGTAACATAAACAAAGTAGTGAGCTGGTCAACTAAAAGTGTAGGTAGGCCTATACGCTATGCATGGTAGAATTGGATAGCAAATGATAAGCTCAACTGATTATCGTCTGTTTGGAACCAATAGGGCATTAACTCTGTACAAATAGACTTTATGCTCTTCTATCAATTTTATGATAACAAATTCGTATTTATTCTTTTTCCCGTTGATTTCTCATACATGTAGTTCGTATTATTCTGCCTAATCTAATTGCTAAAGGATAAACAACAAAAATAAAGTCTGAATTTCTATAAGATTAATTTATTTGTTTCCTCTCTTTGTGTCAGCTTTGTCTTTGTTTTGATAGTAGAAATTTAATTGAGGAGTCTATACATGTAGTTTAACTTAAGATGTTAATCATGTCAACACATACAGTACATACATGTAGTGATTATATTTTTTCAAAAACACAACAGTAACAAATTTCGCCTGTTGAGAGGCAGAAGGGAGTTAACACTGAATATGTGGGTTATCACCTTTCTGGCTTTCACCAGTAAGATATCACATTCTACCGGCAATATACATGTAGTAGACATCACATTATAATAAATTCAAAGAACCCCTATAGCCGAAAGGTGCTTGATTTCTTCAAATTCTTCCCACCCACACGTCTCCGGCAACGATCGAAGATCCTGCCGTCATTGTAATCCCCCTGTAAGACTCGTAAAGGGGGGGCTTTATCAACGGTTCTTCCGACAGCCGAGATCTCGGCATCGATGAAACAACTGAGCAAACAGCGCTGGCTGCACAAATGCACGTCCCTCTTCCTCAATCTAAATGTTACGCCGAAACCTGATGAACAAATCGAACCTCTTCACTGTAGGGTTACGTCTTATAAGACCACTACGACAGCGACAGAATCATTGACATGTTGAGTGTGCATAAAGTAAAGTCTATGGACTCCATTGCTCAGATTTCTAATTTATATCCTCCTTTACTCTATCGGTCTCTCTCTCTCTCTCTCTCTCTCTCTCTCTCTTTCATTGGCTATTGATCCTTTCTCCTCATTCAGATGATGTATCTCTCTTTTTCTACCTTATCAATCATTTCTCCTCATTTTCTCCTAATTTTTTCCTCATATTTTCCTCATTTTCTCCTCATTCATCATCATCACTCTTTCTCTATAGATCTTGTTTTCCAATTGATATACATGTACATGTAAGTCTAGTGCCAATAGTGAGAAGCATTATACATGTACGCAACAACAACAACAAATCAGCATTTTAAGGAGAAAACTTGCAAATTTGATTTCCTCAAGATACAAAATGAACTTAAACTTCATCTAGATTCTTTGTCAAAGCAAGTTTTGCAATGACCACAATGAACAACTTACATTAAATTTGTTTGCAAACTTTGAAATCCAAGAAAATAGCTTTTGGATAACCACATCTAATTATCAATCTCAGATTGGTATTAAAGTAGTCCCTGAATAGTGTATGTATATATATATATATATATATATCCATATTAAAAAGTTCCACGTGTTGGATAATAAGAACAAGAAGAAGAAGAAAGAACTTGAAAACAATCAAGTGGTTCGCCATATGTATCCAACTGATAAGGAAAAATAAACAGTTGGATACATATGGCGAACCACTTGATTGTTTTCAAGTTCTTTCTTCTTCTTCTTATATTTATATATATATATATATATATATATATATATATATATATATATATATATATATATATATATATATATATATACATGTATATATATACATGTATATATGAAAACCTGTACAGCAGTATTAAAAATACCATTTTGTTCACAGCTCATATGGGATGTGAATTTAAAATGTACATGTACATGTATGTAAAAGAGGGATTCCCTTTCTCTAATTAAAATGTATATCATTGTTTCTTTACCAGGGCCTTTTGAGTTTAATACCACGCAGAGCTCTTTGGAGCTATCCTGAGCTATATCTTTCACCACTCCCAGGCATTCATTTCTCCCATTCATCATACGTGTACACTATGGGAAAATGGGTTAATTCATGATCGCAAGAGAGAGAGAGAGAGACAGAGAGAGAGAGACAGACAGAGAGAGAAAGAGAGAGACAGAAAGAGACAGAGACAAAAAGGGAGAGAGAGAGAGCGAGAGAGAAAAATGAAACTACTGAACTAGGTATCACATTCTTAGAAAAATGGCACAAATCATATGCACACGTGACAGCAAGTGAAAACATCAAGGTAACAACTTTTTAACACAGTGATCACTAAATCGCATGACCATTCCCTGATCAATCACTCTAATTGAGAGGCATGAAAATGAGATATCAATAAATGAAATATCCTGGAAAGTCTGTGGTTGCTAATGGCCTTGGTTATCACTAGGCAAGTTGGAAATGTTGTTTACATGTTCCCTCATTCCGCTGATGCCCATGAAATAGGCCTCATCCATATTCATGGACATAGTATTAAACTGTCTACCATTATGGTATTTATAAGGACTGCTATTTAAAGTGGATTTCGGGTGTTGTTGGGGCAGTTCTTCTTGAATCTTTCTCTATTAAACATTAGTTATGAAATGATCTTGAATAACAATAACAAATCCACAGTCCTCCTCTCCTCCCCTTCTTCTTCCTCTTCTCCTTTCCCTTCCGCTTCCCCTTCTCCGTCTCCTTCTCCTTCTCCTTCTCCTTCTCCTTCTCCTTCTCCTTCTCCTTCTCCTTCTCCTTCTCCTCCTCCTCCTCCTCCTCCTCCTCCTCCTCCTCCTCCTCCTCCTCCTCCTCCTCCTCCTTCTCCTTCTCCTCCTCCCCTCCTTCTTCTTTCTTCTTCTTCTTTCTATTTCTTCCCCCTCTTTCATCTCCTTCTCCTTCTTTCTTTTCTCCAATTAAGTATTGCAAATAACAATGAAAGAAATGTCTGCTTGGACATTGCAGTCTTAAACTACTTAAAAATATGAGTTGTTCTGAGGATGCATCAATATAGTTTTCATGGACATGTATAAATGCAGATGATGAGGATAAAAATAATTATGATGATAATAACAACAATATTATAAATGCACTTACATTGCACCATCTACACTGTACATGTATCTCATTTCAATATTCCTAGAAGCATGAGTATTACCCAGACTTTTGCCTGGGGACCCTGATAAGGCACTCAGGGCATTTCAAAGAATTTTTTGGAATTTTCCAAAATATGCCAGGCACATACATGTACCTGTACACGTTATGTAGTTCCCCTGACCTTCAGGATACAAATTCATTGCCTTCCAAAGACCTATTACCATTCCAAATCCTAATGTGGTTTTTCTACATCCACTGATCCCTACCCACACATGTGCTACAAAGATACAATTTCCATAATCATACAATTTGCAGATTGGCTTCAATCCAAACCATTTTCCGATACATGCCACGCTAGATATATTTTTTGCATTCAATCTGACTTTTCTGGCACAAGATTTAAGCCACTGGCCACACTTGTAATTGAAAAAAACATGATATACACATGTGAAGTTTACTTCAGGCTTTGCCTGGCTGTCTGCATATTTTCAATCCAATTAATGCTGTTAAAGATCATGCTTCCCTTTCTTCAGCTCTCTCTCTTTCTCTCTTGTTTCTCTCTCTATTTTGATGTACCCATCTTACTCTCTCTCTCTCTATCTCTTTGTCAATTTCTCTGTCTCTCTCTCTCTCTCTCTCTCTCTCTCTCTCTCTCTCTCCCATTCTCTCTCTCTGTCCCATCTCTCAAGAGCTCTCCTTCTCTTTATCTCTAACTCTGTTTCCCACTTTTTTCATCTTTCTCCTTTCATCATTCTATCTTATACCCCTTTCAAACCAAGCACTTACCCGGGGAAGTTCCCCGCGTAAGTTCAGAGTTACGGGGGGAAAAATCCGGTCTGAAAGGAATAAGGGAAAAATTACCCGCGTAAAGCCGAAGAACTTCCCCTCGTAACTTCTCCACCTACCGAGGTGGAGAACTTACGCGGGAAAAGAGAGTTTCAGCGGGTAAGTGGTTGGTTTGAAAGGTGGGCGGAGAACTTCCCCGGTGAATACATGTACCTCAGCAATCAATTATCATCACTATGATCCCATGTCGTCGCATCAACTTTCATTATAAACCACGCACGAAAACACAAAAACACGCTCCCTGAATCTGACCTGAATTCCGGCTGATCGAACGCGGAATTCGTAACCAATGGCAACTTTCCCGGGAAAGTGAGGGCGGTCTGAAAGGTGCTCATGTACCTCCCTGGGTAACCAAAGGAATTCGTGCTCGTAAAATTTTTACCGGGGAAGCTAAGCGGGGAAACTGGTTTGAAAGGGGTATACATGTAACTTGTTATCTGACCCTTGCTTCCTCTTAAAGTGATTGATTAACTTTGTGAAAAATTGTAAAATCAGCTCAAATGCCAGTGAATTGTTAGCAGTCCTCTAACTATATATATAATTAAGGATATGTGAAAGTATGAGAGAAAATGGAACCCGTTTACTATCCTAAAAAGAGAAAATCGCGATCAATCGCTAGCGCAAGTTGCTCGGCTTCTTCGCTGCACTACAGTCACAAAAACCAAGCACCAGCGCTTGGCGATTTCAGAGCGGGTTTCCAGCCCGTACGGTATTCTGTGATAGAGCGAGGTATGCCAACCGTAAGAGTTCTTTAGGGTTCGGTGGTACTCTATCCCGACATCAATGTTCAATCGTAAATATCTTGATATATAAACGACCGATCAGCTTATAAAACTCAGGCGATTCCTGTCTGAGCTAAAGGTTTGCAATTATGATTACAGCATTAGCTGAAACAGTGACTTTTTTTTTCAATCCTGGGCAAAGTTAATCAATGCCTTTAAATTTACTCTCTCTCTCTTTCTCTCTTGTCATTCTTGGAAAAAATACATTTTCAGAAACTCTCACGTTTGGAGGAATTCTACAAATATGTATTCTTCCTGCAGAACTTTATCTCACCTCGATCTTTGCACTTGTCTCCTGCTTGATCTGTTGATTGAGGATCCTGAGCTCCTGGTTCTCCTCCAGGAGCGCATTACCAAACTCCCCAGCCATCTTGAGCTTCTCTTCCATCTCAGCCAGCTGGTGGTAGACATCATCTTCCATGATCAGGGTGTGTTCACCATCAGGGTCATCAAGGAACCTGGTGTTACAGGTCACACAGATAGTATGCAATACAGTATTGTAAAACCAGAAACTTTCGCCTGCAGGAAACTTGATGAATTTTGCGAGAGGTCTAAATTCTCCACAGTTTTATCATGCCACAGAATACTAGAATCACAAGACTAAGTTTAAACAAATTTCATGTTGCTGAAGTTTGCCTTTTTTCAGTTAAGGTTTGATGTTGCATTTGGAGACAGATTTTGCAAATTTAATAAGTTATTTGATGATAGACTTGTATTTATATGTGGGGGTGGTTCACAAGGGGCATGTTGGGTAGTGTATCAAGGGTGTTGAAAGGAACTGGGAAGCTTATGAATCATCAGTACATTTACAATGAAACCTTCTTATGACTAGTGTGTAAACCATTAAAACCACAATTACTGTCAGCCCTGTCTATATACATGATGAAGCAAAGGGTATTTTTTTTCCCCCACCATCAATTTGTGCACAAATTTACATTATAGACAAACTTTGATTTTAATACTGAAGAAAATACAAATGCAGCTCAGAAAAGTTTAGTTAAATATTCTTCAGCATTCTTAGCATGCAAATGTAGTAAATGTAGAGTGTATAAAAAAAAACATCTGAGAAAACTTTGAATATGGAGAGTAATATGTTGGTTCCATGTACATTGAGAACTATTCTAGCGAATAGTGTAAACCAATAAAACCACAGATTATAGTCTGTGCCTGATGAAGCAAGGTATAGTGTTTCTTCTGGAATCAAATTTGTGTGCGTAATTCATTTGAAAAACAAATCAGCCATCCATCAACCGTGAATGTATTAAAAACAAGTTTCAATTTGCTGAATCAATACAGAACTCAGGATATACATGTTTACAGTGTTGTAAGTTTGGCTCAAAAGTGTAATGCTCAAGAAATACTTCAACAAATCGATGTAAAGCATGCATATAAATAATGTATAATGCCAGGAAAATACATGATGTAAATGCATCCCGAACTTCAATTTGTGTAATTAGCAAAGTGTCTGGTTTTACAGTAAGAGCCAACACTCAAAAGGAGCTCCAAGTGATTTTGCCACAGAACTACTAAAACTTACGGGCCCCCAATTAGTCTCCAAATTTTCCCTGTTGAAAAATTTCAAAAGAGCCAGCTCCTATCCCCTCCTCCCCCCCCCCCCCCCCCCCCCGATAATAAAATGAAAAATAAATTGAAGGTTGATGAAAGTTACAAGCTTGCATGACCAAGGTAATTTGTCCCATGGATACGATACTAACATGCTAACCACATCAAAGATTGCAGTATTTCTGATGATTATACATGTATCAATTTGATAGCCCTCTTATAGCTTGGATTAGAAGAAATATCGAGAATAGTCATAGTTTCAATGTTAAATGTGTTCAGTATTCTGTGATGTTTTGTAATGTTTGGACACAAAAAGACCAAATACCTTACTTGCCCTTACATGTATCTCAAGATAATTCACTGTACATACCTTAGATCAGGCTCTCCTTCATCTTCTTCATGAATGGCGAGCGAGGTCGCAGCCCGGCTTGACCCACTCAAAATATTCTCGTCGGGCGTGCCATCCCACGATAGGTCACTCATAACCGACTCAGTATCGCCGCCGTCAGCCGACGAGCCTTGGTATGACTGAATGGAGTGAGGCATGGCGATGGGAGGACTGGGTTCACGCGCTACCGCCATCTTGGAACCATCGAGAGGTGGCTTCAGGAGAGGTAGACATGTTGGGGCCTAACTTACAGTCCAGTGTTGATAACTATAAATCCGTGTGTCCACTGAAAGTGCTCAAAGTGCATGGTCCTGTTGCTACATAAGTTGTCCCAATTTTATCCAAGGCCTTAATTCGAAGCGTAATACATTTCACAGTTTTATATTTTTAAAAGATTTTTTGTGCTTCTTACATTAAGGCTAATGTATATACTAGTATAATACCCCTTAAAATTCAATAATGGACAGGTCTATATATTTTCCGCTGGGAAATTTATAGCACAAGCAGATAATTTTATAAATCTACAGGTGGACAGGGATTTTACAATGTCCCACAAAGAACTTAACATGGAATTCCTAAATTCATGTACACAATATATCTACAAATGTACAGTTCTTTGCTTGCGTGATTCCTACATGTTTTGTTTCTCCAATCTTTCCACTGTACGATCTGTAACAAGAGATGAAAACAAAAGGAACTCAGATTAATTTTTGAGAACATGTTACATGTAGCTCAGTGGTGACTCAGGATTTCAGGGACAAATACATGACTGTCCGTTATTGTAACCCCCCCCCCCCCCCCTCTCTCTCTCGCTCTCTCTCTCTCTGCTATGTAACCTCAAGGATAGAATAAATAACTACAATCTGGATGTATCTACATGTACATGTACATGTACAAGCATGTGCACAATCAGGGAGGTGGAAGAAAGACCTCTCTGGTTTAATCTAATTTTGCTCATGTGAATTTTTTCCTAATAAATCGACAAGTAAATAACATTGACTTAGTGAAAGAACATGTTATTTTCCATCTATTTTGTTTCTTATTTAGTTTAATAATTCTCCCACCTGTCACAGTGTCCTTCTGTCTTCCATACAGTTTCTCTTTGTTTTTACAATATATCATTCATGGCTTTCTCTTTGATAAAAAGTTTGTTTGTTTGTCTGTTTGTGGTTGTTTGTTTTCCATGGCCATGTATCTGTCTTCTTATTTCCTCCTTTTTTTTCTTTTCTTTTTTTTTTTTTTGTTTGGGGGGGGGGGGGGCATTTTCTTTTTATATGCATGATTGTTTAGTTTGATTTTCTACAGTGTATGTATTGCATGAATTAGCATGTACCTTTGGCCAGGGAATAATGTTTCCACAAGCTCAGTTTTTTTTTTCTCTCTCTCTCTCTCTCTCATTACTTAAATATTAATGTTCTTTAATTTGCTTGTAATGATCGAAACATGTTTCAGCACTTTGGTTTCTTTGTCTAATTATTTTTACTTTGTCAATTATACAAATTTTTTTACCTTGAAAAATGAAAATGAAACAAAATAACAGAACTATGAAGTCTAAAATAATAATAATAATAATCTATCAGTCAAGGAACTTGTATTACTAGTTAAACCCAAGAAAATTGATAAAAGAATGTGTTTATACTGATATTCAGACCGTTTTATCATGATCTGTAAAAAAAAAATATTAAAAAAAAGGGTAATATAATATGGCCTAAGAATTAGGTATTTTAGCTGACCATGTATTATTCATTTTTAATTTTGTATCTAGTCAATACCCTCACTGTACATGTACATGTGTGTAATAGTACCACCTTATACAGTACCAATATTTCAATTCAATACCTCCTTTGTCAAACACAAATCAAACCTACACAATTTCCTAGAATTCTATTCTATTTCTTGTACCAAATTGTAAGGTGACATTGTACCTGTCCAATTTAGACTTTTTAGGTTTGATTGGTTTTTTTAAAGCACATGAAAATGGAACCTGTATATGTACATCTAGTTTGTTCAACCTTACCCAATGAATGACTGATCAGGCACTATTAATTTAATAGTGCAGAAAAACAAAGATCTACCACAACACCAATTATTGAACATTTACAATATCTGCCCTTTAGCTCCTGTTTAAACAGTGATGCAAATCATCAAATACTTGTTGTCTATTGAACTTCACACCCTAATGTCACCAAGGCTAATTTCAAACATTATCACAAAAACACTTAAAGAGCATTTAATTAACCATTTTGAGACAACTGAGCATATTTTGTGGTTTGGCTCAATAACTTTTGATTCAGAGCTCTAAAAAATGTACCAGATGCATGAGTAGAAAGAGCAAAAATGTCTGCATAGTCCATTTTTGTTGCATGACCATATTGTGTTTGATGCTAAGAATTTTACAAAGGAGAATAAGCTTTAACATCCCTAAATTGGCAACACATTGAAAGGCTTAAGATCATTGTTTTTTAATCAAAAATTTGCAACTTTTCATCAAGATCCTAAGCATGTACATGTACATGTACAGGTATACTGTTTTCAAAGACATTACATTTTATTAGAACCATCTAGCATTAAAAGAAAAATAGTATTGTTGCCAATTTGAAGAACAAAATGTGATCAATTTATTATAGCCCTTTAATAATTCCTGTCATGAAAAAGTTAACATACCGTGCACTTTGCAGGATGCAGCAAAAATTGAATATAAAAGACAGAAAATTATTCCTGTCTGACAAATGATTCCATTTGCCTACCTACATGTATCATGCGCATACCGAGGGGGTGTTTTGGGTGTTCAAACACCCTCTTTTGCAAAATAGGTGTGTTTTAGGTGTTCAAACACCCCCCCCCCCCCCTTTAGAATTACTGATAACCTTTGGGGGGGGGGGCTTGTCAGAGAATTTAGGAGCAAAAAACACCCCCCCCCCCTTTAAAAAATCCTGGGTACCCCACTGCCACCTACACTGTAGCTACATGTGTAATTGTAGTTCCCCTTGGTTTGTGGTGAAGTACTTTCTTTCTAAATGCGTGTATAATGTAATTTATGCAACACTATTTTTTGCAATTGGCAGTAATCAAAATGAACTTCTGTACAAAGTTCAAAGATTTCAATACATTGTTGTAAGATAAATTTGAAATGTACACTGTATGCTACCCTCATTAACAACATCAAAGTTCATGATATGTCATTATTTTAAAAGTCATGCCAATAATGAAAATTATTTCAGTTATAGCCAGCCCAAACAATTTTCAGCATAATGGATTTACAATTATCATACATTTATGCAAATGAGCCATTATCATAGGCATTAATTATTTAAAATAGGCCCATCTAAACATACTGTAATCATCTACATGGATAGTGACAGAATCATCAGGAAGCAGTATGAATTCAGTTTTATGGCGTTGACCCTTTCAGGACAAGAATTATTTAAGGGCTAAATTGATCACATTTTGTTCTTCATATTGGCAACAATAATATTTTTCTTTTAGTGCTACCTGGTTCTAAGGAGATGCAATGTCTTATCTATTAAACAGTATACATGTACATGTACATAGTTGGAAACTTTGTCGAAAAATTTTTTAAATTGCCAATTTTGATATTGATTTTGATCCTCTCAATGTGTTGCCAATTCAAGGATTTTGAAGCTTATTCTCCTTTTTAAAATTTCTGATATCAAACGCAATAGGGTCATGCAACCAAAAGGGACTCAATGTGTGCAGAAATTTTTGCTCTTTCTGCTCATGCATCTGGTATATTTTTTAGAGCTCTTAAAATCCAAAGTTATTGAGCCAAACCACAAAATGTGGTTAATTATCAAAAAAGGGTTAAACAGTCTTTACACTTCTACCATATACAAGTACATGTACATGTAGTTTCAACATACTCTGGCTGTGTGTGTGTGTGTGTACATGTATGTATGTTTGTAGTATTGAGTAGTATTGATAAACTTGATAGGCTGTCTCACGGCCATGTTTGGATTGACGGTGGTTGCAATCGATGAGGTGTCCCTCTGCAAAGTCTCACCCACTAAGTGCTTGCAAGGCTGTGCTTCATAATGTTGACATTGAAATTCCATTGTACTGCCTACAGAACAATATTGCTCTTTGAGAATGGGCTACAGTTTTAAGTGAGGGATATGAAATTAATATGTCTATGACCATCACTTTCAGTGTTACAAAAAATATATGCCAAACTGGTCTGGCCCTGAATAAGTATCAATAAAGGGTTTAGGCATTTTTTTTTTAAAAGCATTTAAATGTGTCAAGAAAAATAATGTTGTATAGTGTTGAGGGTGTAAACAAGAGCAATTCGTCTTTTTTATGTTTGGATTGTTTTCTATGTGGATAAATAAAAAGCACACTGGAAAAATGTCTCAAAATCACTGAATAATTTATTTATCGTACATTCATAAGACACATCCATGTATTTCACTCACAGACACTCAGATATTTCCTTTTCAGTAATCTTATCTGTTATCTCAAAATACAATTGGGGATGACTTTTCATCAATAGCCATACTTTCATAACTTTTAAAGATTTGGTTATTCTGGTAAGCGGTAAGACTAACGTTTATTTCAGACTTAACAAATTGGAAAGAAAAATATTAAAGTAATAAACTGACCAAACATGATACTACAAACATTACCATTATACAATATTTTTTAAAAGTCTGAACAAATAATAATAATGCACAAATACAATGTACATGTAGTATCAATGCACATATTTAACATTTAACACAGTTCTTTTAAAAAATTCAATTCCCCATTACCGTAGACTGCCCGGTTTCCGCTCACCTGCGCGACAGGGCTTCACGGACATAACGGCCGTCTTCCACCACTCGAGTTTCTTCGGTGCGCAATGAAGGCGTGCAACTCACTAGCCTATGGCAGCATACACACTGCAAGGAACATGTACACCAAAAATGGTTCACTTTCGATCGCGCGTAAAACGGAGATACGCGAATGACGTCACTATGCAGAAGTGAGCAATCCTCTTATTTATGTATGAACAAACTATTTTTAAAAACATAAACCTACTCGTTAGAACGGTCTGAAAAAAATTGTAGTAAAATATGAATGTTTATTTACAAAGATAGTTACGCTACAATTCCTGAGGTTTTACCTGGCCAAATTTCTAGTGGGAACTCATATTTTAAAAGAAATTATCCATGATTAAACTCGAACGTGCAGCTGCGTGAAACCCCTGCCCTATTTTCGCTCACCCTGCATTATACAGCCTATTACTTCGGGACGCCGCGGCCCGTGCATGCTATAGCAGAGCTGCTAATGAGCGCAAAACTTGCAAAGTTTTTGCAGCACGTAATATGCTAGTACGCACGCGATTAAAGGCAGAATGCCAATGATTTGAAAAGAAAAGACTATTAAATATGGCTTATCAAAATATGGCGAGGAAATAATCATTAATTAGCTTGCATTTAAACCGATGTAATCGTTTTATTGCATGTGCGCCCACTAGCGAGCGGAATTAGGACGGGTCATCGCGGAAAAGGGACCGGAAAATGCTTCGCGCAGTCGGCGCACTACAGACGGCCGCTTAGGAATTCAGGAGTACGAGTGTCGTGGTACGATTCACTAGAATGTTCGCGTCAAATGGTGTACATTAGCGCCTGTGTAATTCTTTAAAAGTAAAATTATCAGTGAAAAACTGCAAAAGTGAGCGGAAACCGGGCAGTCTACGGTACACTTTTTCCAGGCCACAATAATTGAAATCATTATAATTATAAATATAATTTTAAACTAACTGAGCACTAGATTCAACCTCTGGCCTACAACGGCCTCATTTGTCAGAGCAAAAAAAACATGTAAAGGTGTGAGATATTCAATGACTATAAGGATGATGATGATGATGAAGATGATGAATATGATGAATATGATGTAACGATGGTGATGTTGATGATGATCATTGCTCATTAATGGAATGTTCCAAATAATGAAAGTGAAAATGAAAAATCGTATTCAGTGGTGGTGTTGAAAATGAAATGATGATGATAATGGTCATATAATCATGATGATGATGATAATTTTATGATGATGATGGTGATGATGATGATGATCATCTTCATCATCGTCATATGATGAGGACAAGGAGAAAGAATGATAATGATGATGATGATGATGATGATGGATGATGATGATGGATGATGATGATGATGATGATGATGATGATGAATGGTGGTGATGATGATTGAAAATAGTTGAGTGGTAATGATCAACAAGTATTAACATTATAGTAACTAATGATAATTTTATGATGATGGTGGTAATGATGATGATGATGATGATGATGATGATGATGATGATGATAATGATGATGATGGTGATGATCATATGATGAGGACAAGGAGAAAGAATGATAATGATGATGATGATGATGATGATGGATGATGATGATGGATGATGATGATGATGATGATGATGAATGGTGGTGATGATGATTGAAAATAGTTGAGTGGTAATGATCAACAAGTATTAACATTATAGTAACTAATGATAATTTTATGATGATGGCAGTAATGATGATGATGATGATGATGATGATGATGATGATGATAATGATGATGATGGTGATGATCATATGATGAGGACAAGGAGAAAGAATGATAATGATGATGATGATGATGATTATGATGGATGATGATGATGACAATGATGATGATGATGAATGGCGGTGATGATGATTGATAATAGTTCGAAGTTGAGGAGTAATGATCAACAAGTATTAACATTATAGTACCTAATGATAATTTCATGATGATGATGGTGATGATGATGATGATGATGATGATGGATGATGATGATGATGATGGTGATGATCATATGAGGACAAGGAGAATGATAATGATGTTGATGATAATGATGATGATGATGGATGATGCCTGATGACAATGATGATGATGATGAATGGTGGTGATGATGATTGATAATAGTTCGAAGTTCAGGAGTAATGATCAACAAGTATTAACAAAATAGTAATGAACTAATGATCTACTATAATGATGGAATAGTGACAATGATGATGATGACGATGATGTGATGAATGATGGAAGATGATTGATGATGATGATTAAAATGAGTATACATGTAATAGTGATGATGATGATCAGTGACAAGTAGGATCTTGATGAGAGTGATAATGTGTGGGAGACTGGGAGGAGAAGGAATGGAGGACAATTGATGATGATTGATGATTATAATTACTATGATGGAGATAAATCAGAATTTGATGATGGTGATGCTGGCTATTGTTGCTGTTATAATTAATATCATTATGATCATCATTATTATTATAATTATTATTTTACTATCAATATAATCATCAATACATAATAACAATAGTAATAATAATAATATTAATAATAATAATAATAATAATAATAATAATAATAATAATAACAGGCCTAATAATAATAATGACAATGATGATGATGATGATGATAATGATATTGAATGATGATTATGCTTGCAAGGTAATGATGATTATGCAAGGTGGTAATGAAAATGCCTGATACTATAGTTGTACAGGCTTGCAAATGTGAATTACGTCATTGTGTAATACTATAAATATTAAACTTGATATTCATGATTAATTTAAATATGCTGGCACTAAAAATCTAGTTTAACAAACTTTAAGCTGATAAATGGACTTGGTGGTAGGTGACATTTGTGCAACCAAAGATGCATCAGATTATATTATAATGACTGAAAATCTTTGTACATGTATAACCAGGGAAATCTTAGTTAGATTTCCCTGGTATAATGACAGTATACTAAAACTAACTGCTTGGTGAATACTAAAAATACCAAAAGGTAAAATACATGATGTACAGGCTTAACTCAATTACTGTTAGGCAATAAAATTGCTCATGTTGTTGTAAAAGTAACATGTACATACATGTATATAGCTACTATAATTGTGCAGGAAATCAAGAAAAACTTTTGAAATAGTTCTTTAACATACAAAAGTATATTTAGCAAATCAACGTATATCGTATACGAAAAATATTCGAATTACAACATTTTGTATTCCACAATGAAAGAAACCAGCGGTGTGAACGTTACCCCAGCCGAAGTTACGGCCAATCTGTCACTCTTGTGTACGCTCCGGACAGCTGCTACTGCTAGACTCGATATGACCGGATAGTGGGACAAGTGTTCAAGAATCTTCATACCCTCGTCAAAAATATGGAATGTAAAAAATATAGATATACTCCCGAATACAACTCACCGCACACATTCAACATGATGACTTCTGTAATATGAAATACTACAAATGTTATTCCAAATGCAATTCCACGGCCACGTTCACAGCCCACACACTAGTCAATGATCCTGACAGCAAGCATAGCAGTGATGCAATATTTAGCGAACCACTTGGTGCTGGTGGCCGGCGCGGTGCGGTATATCGTACATGTATATATGCCAGTCCAATGATCCGCGGAAAATTGTAAACCGTATTGAGAGAGATGGCGCGAGAATGCAAAAAAAAATCTTTACATCGATTTTTATCTTCCCTAACAAAACATTATACGAATGCGTCTGGCGTTGGAATTTGTGTGTAGGTATCATAGGTAGAGATGAAATAGGTTTATGACAAACAATATCAAGTAACGAAATCGTTGAAATTCAAGTACATTGTAGCCATTACCTACGCGGAGCTGGGGCACATCATGGGGGCCCAAATAAAATGGAATGCAAAAAAAAAAACATTTTAAAATCTACAGTGAAGAAAAGAGAGACAATGGAGAGAAAGAAAGGGAACCGTGAAAAGAAGATACTTCGACCTCTAGTTGCAGTTCATCCTGAGACGGCGTCGCGGCCCCCTCACCTCATGTCTGCTCAGTGTTCAGACATGTCTTTTAGACCGAAATGTTTATTTTTAAGTGCCAGAGTTTTAAACCAGTAAAAAGTCTTAGAGAAAGTTAAGAGAGTGGATCGACCCATATAGCCATCACTGCTTGCAGCAAGCCAGCAAGTATATAAAGTATTTCAGTATTCCTGGGAGGCTAGTATCCCTCTGCACAAGTTTTGTTTTTGGAAGAAGTTGAATTATCCAAATCATCCCTACTCAATCAGGTCATGAATGAGTATCAATTATGAGAAAACAAAAGTGCTGCATCCCCCTCCCTCGCAACAACAAAAATAAATTTTCGCCAGCCCTCCAAAAGTCGCTCAGTGGAGGGGGGGGGGGCGGTTATGGGGTCCAGTTCCCCTCCATAATTCTCTGACAAGCAAAAAAAAAAAAAAGGTTTTCTGGTCGAAAAGGGGGGCACAATCGCAAATAGGGGGGCACAATGCATTGTTTTCCCTCAAAAGGGGGGGGGGCACGGGCCGGGATTGCCCACCCCCCTAAATCCACCACTGACCCTGCTGACGATGCCCTCGGTAAACTTTACACTTTTGCGATAGGTCTGGCGCCTAAAGCGACCGAGTGGGACAATTTTTCATTTTGTAGGCTCAATATATATATATATATATATATATATATATATATTCACACGCACATCAGTCTTTTCGATTTTCCTCTATATGGTTCATGGCATGCGGCGTTCTAGACAATCTTTATAGCAATTTTCTCAATTTCCAGGTGGGGCGACCCTATTACATCATTCCTAGGAGAGGTGTCCCCCGTCCCCAATCAATTACCTACCTTGTATTTCGTATAGTTTACTGTTGGCCCTATCAGTTAGAATTTGTTTCATGTAGCTCTTGTAAAGACACAAAAATTCTCTGCCTTTATCTCTGCCTATATGAATTACGGATTATATTACAGATCTTTTCAATAATTAATGATCCCCACTTTTTTCAAGTATCCTAAGAGTGCCCCTTTTAATCTATCTATGAAAGTGCCCCTTTTCATAATGATGATAAGTGCTCGTTTTTCTTCGTATAGCACGCCCCTTTTTCTTTGTAATTATAGTGTCGTTTTCACCTTCTGATAAGTGCCCTTTTAAACTCAGATATAGTACCCCTTTCGAAATCTGATGAGTGCCCCTATTTTTGTCTGATTTGTGCCAATTTTCCCTTTCTAATAGTGTCATTTTCCCTTCTGATAAGTGCCCTTTTTCACCTCTATAGTACCCCGTTTTCTTCGTATTGCCCCTTTTTCTTTCTAATAAGTCACGGTGCTCTTTTCACCTTCTAATAAATGCCTCTTTTATTAGTGCCCCTTTTGAATCTGATATAAGTGTCCCTGTTTTTTTGGGGGGGGGGTTCTGATTAGTGCACATTTTCCGTTGTAATAGTGCAAATTTCCCTTCTTAAAGGGTTCTTTTTCACCTCTGATAAGTGCCCCACTTTCTTCGTATAATTGCCCTTTTTTCTAGTAAAATGCCTCTTTTAAGCTCAGATAAGTGCTCCTTTTGAAATCTGATAAGTGCCCCTGTTTTCCACTTATTAGTGTCCAATTTCCTTTTTAATAGTGCATTTGTCCCTTGTGCCCTTTTCAACTCTATGACACTGCCCTCCCAAAGTTTGGGTAGGCCTACACCTGTAATAAGAACTGATTTCTCACAATCACCCAAAGTTCATTATTTTATCATCAGATTTGTGGCACTGCAACAATGAAGAGTAGACATTGTGATGAGCCTCCAAGTGACACCAGTTATAGGTAAAGCGTTTCAGGTGGCAGTCATGCGTTAAAAAGGCAACCTACCCCCCCCCCCCCAAACATAATTTTTCAGCGCAATTAAGGTCACTGGTTTGGTCAGTTGTGCCAGCATTTTTGTCCTTTCGGCATTCTAAAAAATATAACCTCGTTTGTACTGATGAATATTAAAAAATTGTTGACTGATATACAATAAGCATATACTCATTCAAAAAACTGGTATTTTCATGCAAGAAACACATCAACATTAAATTTTGGGGAACACCACAATACTTTTTTTGTTCTTCTTTTTTTTTCATGGGAATTCATATTCTTTGCATTTGTGTACACACCTATAATTATAGGGAAAATAATGACTAAATGAATAATGGTATGTCATGAGATGCACATTTTTTATTTTTCAAAGTTTTACCACAAAGACTTCTCCATCTATATTAAGAACCCGCCCCTGGCAGCGATCATACACGGCACATCATGGGGCTGAGGGCCTGAGGCATCCGGCTGGTAAAGTTGTGGAGGTAGTTGTGGAGGTAGTCAATGGAAATTTCTTCCTATGACTTTTGAAGATGAAAAAGTTTTGTTTTCCAGCAGGGTAATGACCCTAATCATTTTTAAGGCTGTACTAAAACTGCTTGGAGAAAAAAGAAGAGAAAGGGGTCCTGAAAATCATGGATTGGTCGACCCAGTCCCCAGATCTGAATCTGATATAGAGCTGATATGGGAAGAGCTAGACAGGAAAATTTGAGAAAAATGCCCAGAAAGTGAGATACATCTTTAGATTTAGAAGGCTTGAAAGATATTTCCAGTGACTAAAATACCTCCACAAGTTTGTCTTCCAGCAGAAAAATGACCCCAAACATTCCTCAAGGCTATATGACTGTGAAAACTACTTTTGAAAACAGAAGAGAAAGGGATCCTGAAATTCATGCAATGGGAAGAGCTGGGACAGGGTAACCTCGCTAGTCATATAAGACCGCTATTCATACTTATATTCACAAGGACCGCTATCCATAACTCGTGACTAAATGAATAGCGGTTTAGTACGAATAGCGGTCCTTCTGAATAGCGAGCAAACCATAGACAAATTACCTCGCTATTCATAAGGACATCCATTCATAAGGACCACTATTTATAACTACTCATAAGGACCGCTATTCATAACACGTGTTAAATGAATAGAGGTTTTCTATATGAACTGAAAAATTTCCAACTGTGCCAACAAGTAAAATTACAGCTGTCGGATTCATTTGCCGACAGATATTTAAGACTTTTCAGAACAAGTAAAAAAAAAAAAAAATTAATAAAAAAGAAAATAGAATCATCAGCTTTAAAGATTTGCCAAGAGCCTATAAAAATTTTGCATTTTCCGCGCGCCGACAGAAAATTTTCTACCGACGCTCCTGTAGACATTAGGCCTATTGTGTCTTTTGTTTATCTTGGTGTATTTGTCTCTGGCAGAATTTTTAGAAATATCATGACAAAGAAGAAAGATTTTCTTTTAAAACATGACTGTGTATTCACCCCAAATTCCGAAGGTATCGTTTTGTGTATTGACCTCCAAGAAGTAAAATTGACATCTAGGACCTATATAATAAGCACAATTGTAGTATTCTAACTGAATTGCAACTGAAAATCCCTAAAATTTCACAGCGGGGGGGGGGAGACCCATGAAAAATTGACCAGGGGCATCCCCGATCCCGGGGTGTCGGAGCTCCTGTTTGCGAGAGAGCGGAGTGACTGAGAGGGTGCCTTGGGGGGGGGGGGGGGGTTCCGTTCCGAGCATAGAGAGTTTCATCTAAAAGGCGCAATTTGATGAAGATAATATTTTGTGTGTGGTAGCATGTGTGCCCCTCACCACCACACTGGGCAATTCAGAGTAGGAAATGTACGAATTAGACTGCGCCAAATGAATGTAGGCCGGTTGGGTATAGGAGTTTTCCTGCGGCCTGTATTATGTTTCTATGTTTCTCTTTTAAGTAACTATTGTCAGATTGTTATCTCCACTTATTGATGTTGAATTAACATTTTGTGATACAATGGCATAAACACATAAACATGTTTGTGTATAAAAAAAAAAATAAAACAAAGTCAACCATAGAGAGTGAAAGAGAGAGGGGGAGGGGGCGGGGGTGGGTGCAAATATCCAAACCATGTCAGGCAGCTAGAAATTCACTTTCTGGCTTTCCAATATAACTTTGCAAGTTGCGGGAAAGTTTAGAAACTGTTCATAATTTGTCAGGTATTTACAGCAGTTTGATGATATTTTCTTACGAAAATGTTCTTATGTAATATTGATTTTTTTTTTTTTTTTTTTGGAGGGGGGAGGGGGGGGGGTCTTTGTTGCAATTTTGTCGAGGCCGGGGGGGGGGGACTGCCCTCATTTGTCCCCGTTCGCTGGTGGGGGAAGAGAGGGAGGAAGGTAGGGAGAGAGAGAGAGAGAGAGAGAGAGAGAGAGAGAGAGAGAGAGAGAGAGAGAGAGAGAGAGAGAGAGAGAGAGAGAGAGAGAGAAGGGAGAGGGGGAGGGGAGAAATTTTTAAGAGGGGGGGGAGAAGACAGATGAGAATATTGAAGAATATTATAGAGTTCAGTGATCTGGACAGAGGCATTACTACCTGCATCCAACTCAAGAGGGCGACATTTAAGTTTTACATCAGACAATGGACGGTCACAATGGACGGCGTTAATTTTTTAATTTTAATGATTTATTGAAGCTATTCTTGAGCAGTTCAGTGGCCACATTATATCACTTTTTGAGAGGTAACTATTTATTAAATAAGCGTTCATTTTGATGATATTTTATTCTCATTTGTATGTGGGAAAGCCATTTAAGGCAAAGGCTAGCAACAAGATTTTATAACGCAGTCCCACTCGTTGCTATTTTTGCGGTCTTTTTTGAGACTACAAAATCGACAAATATAGACCTTCTGAATTTAAATTTAATAATAATAAAAAGTGTGAGTGTTAATAGCTATACGAGCTCTGTGGATTATCAATCTGGTACTGGCCACAGAGCTATACAGCCCATGTCTATACTGTGTGTGGAGGAGGATATCAACCAAAAAATCTAGATCTAGATCTAATTCTAAATATCACCATTTCCCACTCATCATACACATACGAGGTTATCGTAAGATAACCTCGTACTCCATACGTGTTTTATTGGCAGATTTGAATGTATACTTTACAATATCACCTCCCTTGCAATTCCAAGGGTTTATTCCCTATTTTTGCTGTATTTATGTTGTACTGTATGATGTCTATGTATGTAAATGAATTTGATTTTTAAACTTGTATTAAACTAATATTTTAACTACAAAAAGACAAAAACTTACCAGTTTGCTTTCCATTCAGCGGAGTTCTCGTAGAAGATGCTTGGCTATGGCGGCGTTGTCGTAGTTGTTTTGGTGCGCTAGCCTAGAATTACAGTCGTTTCGATATATACTAACGCTGATGGCGCTATATAGAAATATACGATCCTGTGGAAGAATTATGCAATGCAAAAATGTTTTTCCCCAAACGTCTGGAGAACAAAGCCAGATGCCGAATCAAGCTTCCGGGGCACTTTTCCCTAGAGATCAGGTGCTTCCGGGGTCAGGCAAACTTCGCAAAGACCTTTAATAGTGTTAAGACAAATTACTTTCTCGTATTTCCGTAGTACATTCGGCAGGTGTATATTGCCGTGTTCAAACGAGACTCGCCTTACGAGTGCACCACAATACGCACACGTGCTTAGTAGCGGGTTGAGCACTCTTCGCATTTATACTCTTCGCTTCAGGTCGAGGCATATAAGCCTACTGTAGATGATTTTAGCTTGGCCCAGTCCCCGCTGCTGTATACACGAGGAGTGAGAAAAAGCCCTTTAAAGTATTGCTTTCCAGTTTTGGAATCAGAAGTCAACATACAAGAGTTGAAGAGTCTCTGAATCAGGTATTCTAGCAAATTTAAGAAAATTAAATCGTGTCTAGAGCAATTTTGTTGTCTGTTTTTGAATGCTGCAACAGTGAATGTTCGACACAGTCCCACATAGGCAAGGGCCTATGAGTGACCATTTCCCACATACTGTGAGCCATGCAAACCACCCTCGGAGTTTGCTAAAGGGGTTACCTTCCAGGATCAACTAAGATTGTAAAAATTGAATGAATAAAAAAGAAAAAAAGCCACAAAATTGGCAGGTGTATGTGGCTCACAGTATGTGGGAAATGGTGATATTTAGATCTACATGTAGATCTAGATTTTTTGGTTGATATCCTCCTCCACACACAGTATAGGCATGGGCTGTATAGCTCTGTGGCCAGTACCAGATTGATAAGCCACAGAGCTCGTATAGCTAGAGTGTTAATACACCGGCTGTAATTGTGATTGTATTTTTTGAAAGAATAAATGAAATGAATAAAGACTAGGTCTAGACTCCGCGGCGTCGCTAGAGGGCGGCGGGGAGGGGGGGGGGGGGTGGTTGTCACACCCCACACTCAAAATTGCTGTCGGTAGATGAGCCATCTCTGTTGGCAAAAAAAAAGGGGGGGGGGGCAAAAGGGAGAGGGAAGAGGAAAGAGGAAAGGAAAAGGAGAAAAGAGGAAGGGGACGACAAAAGAATAAGATTAAGAAAGGGAAAGGAGAGGAGAACCAAAAAAAAGAAGGGAAGGAAAAACTGGCCAATTTTTTTTCGTGCTTACTCTGCTCGAGTGCAAAAACACTGGAAAGCACTTATCCAAATGAACAAGGTTATAATATAACCTTGTTCATTTCATGCTGGCAAGTTAAAGGAAACCAAAACCCAAGGAGAGAATCAATGTTATTGGAAAGTGAAAATTCAGAGAAGCACTTTACAAAAAGTTTCATTAAAATTGGTTAAAAAATGAGAGAGTTATGGAAGTTTGAAAAGTCTCGTTTTACTTTCAATGGGGATCCTCAAATTGGCAAAATTGCTTCAAAATGGCTGATTTTGTGAACAACTCTCCATTTGTTTTGTACACAGATTTTCAGATTTTCCCCATTATCTTTCAAGGTGCAGTTAATCTCCTTCTGAGCTCAACATATATAATGGGAAAATGTATTTTACACCACATATGTCGAGTTCAGGAGGAGACAAGGAGCACCCTGAGAGATAATGGGGAAAATCTGAAAATCTGTGTACAAAACAAATGGAGAGTTGTTCACAAAATCAGCCATTTTGAAGCAATTTTGCCAATTTGAGGATCCTCATAGAAAGTAAAACGAGACTTTTCAAACTTCCATAACTCTCTCATTTTTTAACTAATTTTAATGAAACTTTTTGTAAAGTGCTTCTCTGAATTCTCACTTTCCAATAACATTGATTCTCTCCTTGGGTTTTGGTTTCCTTTAATATTTGGGCCACTCATGGAACCATCACTATGTGGGGCTGTGTCAATTTCGGTGGCAGTTGCAACCTCTAAGTTGAAGAGGTGAAAACGCCAATATAACATGCAAAATTTGAGAAAATACTTCCTTCTACATTTTACTTAGGATGATAGAAAAACTGATTTCATGCCAAATTCTTCAATAGGATCTTTATCACCATGATCAAGTGAAATTTTCAGGCTGTTTTGGGTGGCGATTTTGTTCCTTCATACATGTAGCACACACATGTGTTAGAGATTCCATACTCTCTATGGGCATGATGGGAGGTGATAAAGATCCTTTTGAAGTATTTTGCATGAAATCAGCTTTTCTATCATCCTAAAATGTAGAAGGGATTATTTTTCTCAAAATTTTGCCTATTAATTGGTGTTTTCACACCTTCAAATTAGAGGTAGTGACGGCCGCCGAAATTGACAAAGCTCCACATACATGTAGTGATGGTTCCATGAGTGGATTACATCTACATGTACCGGTAGTCACTTATTTAGTCTGCTAACATTGTCATTGACAAGTGATGTCTAAATCAGTGATGATGATGGCCCATTGACTCATACATATAATGCTTATTCATGCTAAAATGATAATTATCTGCCTCAGATACTGGGGCTGTATCTTGGTTGAGGAAACCACTTATTCGTTAGCATGCACACGCTTGCATGCAGAGTCATTGTATGGGGAATGAGGACACCAATGCATGTGACCGCTTCTGTCTGAGTGAATGGTGGTTTCCTCAACCACGATAATGCTGATACTGGCTTCAAGGCAACAAAGTGAAATTTTTTGACTGCTACAAATGCTAGATTTTAATTTAGTGGAAACTAAGTTGAAAATGATGACTATATATTTCCTCTATTTTATTTAAATATTATTAAACCGGCATTTTACAGTGGATTTAATGTACCATCCAACCAAATAAACAGATTTTTTTTGTGTGGAAAATGTTGCCAAATGCCTTGTAAAAACTCTCAGTTTTCAGTTTTGGTTAGTTTTGTCATGATGTTATCTCATTTCAGATTAGCCAGCAGTTATGGAAGTAGAGGCAAGTGAGTCTCCATGTCCTCAGGAAGGAGAAGAGCTGCCAAAGACATCCCCTGAGATCCAAGATGAGCCTCTCAATGCGTCCATTCAGAATGATGACAAGAAGAGAACAGTCAGTAATGATTCTTCAGAAAGGACTTCAGAAAGTCTCAGTGAAGCGAAAAGTATTCCAGTGATCATTCAAAGTGGTGATGCATCAAATATGGAGGCAGAAGCAGATCGTATCGAGTCTAGAAGTGGTGAACAAAGTGAAGGAACTAGCTGCATTGCTCAGGTCAACGATGGAGTGACAGATGGAAAAAATGCTAGTGTAGGAAGCTCGTCAGGGATATCAGAGACTCTAATTGAAGCCGCTTTATCTTCACAATCGTTACTATTCCAACCTAAGCAAGATGATACACCAAAGGAGTGTATAGGTAGTACAGTGAAATGTGCAGGATGTGGAAAGGTCTTCAGTCAGCCTTGTGCTCTTCCTCAGAGAGCTAATAGGGTGGTGCTTTCTTTGTGTGATAACTGTGAGAACATTACCTCAGCCATGTTCATTTGCATCAGTTGCGGGCAAGAGTGCAGCAGTCTTGCTGCCCTGCGAGCACACAAACAGACTCATGTAGTCCCAGAGCAGCGCATCTTTGTTTGTGAAATATGCGGTGTAGGTTTTCAGAGGCAGATTGATCTGGAGGTGCACAAATGTGCAGGTGTGGTTAATGAAATCAGCAAATCAGATGGTAAAGATATCTCGTTACAGGAAGCTGAAGTAACACAAAAGCAAGTTCGGTCAAGAAGAAAACCTAGAGTAACACAGAAAGTACGGGTGGAAGCCATTGTCAAAACTTTATCCAAAAGGAATCAGCAGTCTGCAAAGAACGTTCCAGCAAGTAATAATGTATCTCCAAAGAAAACACAACCTGCAAAACGATCTCCATCTGCACGAAGACCTCAGGCAAGAGGAAGGAAGAAAACAATTAGAAAAACTCCTTCAGCAGTAATTCCCGCTAAAGCAACTCTGCCTTCGAAGAACAAAAAGTTACTAGTTAATTTTTCGCCACCATCAACCAGGCCCAGAACCCAAAGGAAACCCTTAAAGATACCAAAAGTGTTTGAATGTAAAGAGTGCTCTGAGTTCTTCACAGAAAGTAAAGAGTTAAGAAAACACAAGGCCACTCATAAGAAAATGAAGGAAACATTTCATTGTGAGACATGCAAGAAAGAATTCAAATCTAAAGGTAATCTGAGACGTCATGAGCTCACTCACTCCGAGAAACCTACAACTGTTTGTGATGTTTGCGACAAGACCTTTCAGTCGATTCATACTCTGTTTACTCACAAGAAGACGGTTCACAATGATGAGAAGCCTTTTGTGTGCGACATCTGTCATAAGGATTTCAAGCAGTTAGGTAACATGAAGACACATCGACGCACGCATACAGGAGAGAAGCCTTTCGTGTGTCAGGAATGTGGGCGGGCCTTCGCTCAGATGGGTAATCTCCAGGCCCACATGGTCATCCATGCTGCCTCCAAACCCCATGTCTGCGAGATCTGTGGCAAGTCATTCTCCTATCTCCGCAGTCTGCAGAACCACACGCGAGGCACTCACACAGGGGAGCGCCCTTTCGCATGCGGCATGTGCGGCAAGACGTTCTCAAATCCAAGCGTGCTACGGGATCACAAACGAACACACTCTGACAAGAGAGGATACCTCTGTGATAAGTGTGGGAAGGGATTCAAGAGTTACAAGAACTTGAAGCAACATGAGAAGTTTCACTTGGATGTTCGTCCGTACAGTTGTCAAGTGTGTGGGAAGGGGTTTGTGTGGTTTAAGAGCTTTCAGCTGCACAAAAGAACACACACGGGTGAAAAGCCTTATTCATGTGATCACTGTGACAAGGTTTTCTCCAACATCAACTCTCTCAAGAACCACAAACAAAAGCATCTCTCGGGATACACAGCTCCACCTCCCAAAAGCCGCTCCACATCCAAAGCTCACCCCCCTCCGGTGTCGGCTCCCCCTCCTCCATCTATCCCCCAACTCACAAGCCAAACAATGATCATTCCCCACCCTAGCCTTCACCAAGGGTCATCCAGGGACCACATGGTCAACTCTATCCATTCTCATGCTGAAGTTCCCTCTTCTTCTCCTTCCTCTACTCCTCCTATTCATCCTACTATCTCGTCCCACTCTCAGGCTTATGGTCATGTTGTCTTTCCTCAGGCTTTCCCATCTTTCGTCACTAATCCTGCTGGAGATTTCACCATACTCTGATATGATCATACACCCAGTATTCAGGAAGTTTTATTCAGTTTGGAGGACATGTTGTCCAGTCAAATTTCTGATCAGTATATATATTAAAAAAAATTCTGGAAATTCGAATTTGAATTGTGAATGAATTCTTCCTTACTAATTCAGTGCATTATGAATTAATCATGTACAAATATTTTTATCTCTCACTCACATAGGCCTACATTCACACATTATATGGTAAACTGCCTTTTAAAAAATGGCTGTAGCAACATAAAATGGCATACACATAGTGCGATTCACATTTCTCCACTTTACAGCACGCAGATAAGTGAGTACGCTAAGGGGCATTTGTTTCATGCAGCTACTCATTTTCACCCCCACTTGCCATACGTTTACATGTAAATTCTTTTGTTCTAAGGCGTCGTACCAAGTCCTGTGTGAATGGGCCTTTATTTATTTTTTTTTTAGTATTAGGCTGATTTATGATACCTAAGGATTAGAATTCAAATAATCCAAAGTTTATCCACATGCAAGATTTCCTTCAGATAAGCCAAAAATGTAGTTTCATGCAATGTTTGTGAGGCTTATTTTCAAGCCTGAGGAGACTTGTTAGTCATGTTCAAGCATCCTCTGCATTGCAAGCGATTTACTGATTTTTTATTTTTCTTTAGAAATGGTGAATCATTTCTTTTCAACTCATATTATGATGCCAAGAGTACATTATGCAACTTATGATGATAATGATTACAATGGTCACATCAATTGATTGTTTATATAAACACCATTATGAGTCATTGCTATGATATTGATTTGTTTAAAATGATCTTCATGACAAAATTTATGAATTGTGTGAACAGAAAAAAGCTTGTCTCATGATTATATTTATATTGGTGAAGTTGCCTAAATACAGTATGAATTATCTAAACTATTATTCTAAGCAATGATATTGCAAAGTTTCTTGCTGGGAAAATTGAAGACATTAATTTGCGAAGGTATTTCTTAGGAGAAATTCTGAAATTACAGTTATGTGATGATGAATCTGAAGGAAGGAATTGGTTGAAAAATTGATTTTAAAGTCTTATTCATTTGTTAACCCATAGCAATTCATAATTTTCGAAAGGTTTAAATTAATCAGCAACCAATGTGAATGAAAATTGCCAATTTGGATGCGAAAATAGTGTTTATATATTTTACACTGCGTTGCAAAATTTAGAGAGTTTAATGATTAGTTATAATTAATATTTAAATTGCTCTTATTCAATCAAGAACAGTACAACGTAAAATTGCATTGAAAATGGAGTCAAAATTTTCAGTGAATTTTTCTCTTTCTGCTCATGTATAATGTGTAATTCCAAGCATTTTGGATCAAAAGATACTGCAAAGGTGTCACTAAAAGGAGATACTGTACTGCTATGGGTTAAAGAGTCGTAGAATGCTCTCATTATTTTGTGTGTGATAGTGATCATTCACTACGGTACCTGACAATTTTCTTGTGAGAGTCAGATGGGCTTCGACTCTTCGTTAACCCTTTCAAGACAATCGACCACATTTTGTGGTTTGGCTCAGTAACTTTTGATTCAGAGCTCTAAAAAATGTACCAGATGCATGAGTAGAAAGAGCAAAATTTTCTGCACACACTACATGTATACATGTCCATTTTTTTTTTTGTATGACCATATTGCGTTTGATGCCAGGAATTTTAAACACGAGAATAAGATTTGAAATCCTTAAATTGGCAACACATTGAGAGGTTCAAAATAATTGTTTTTTCAAATTTTTCGAGAAATTTCTAACAATGTATCTTGTTTTCACTGACATTACACCTTATTAGAACCATGCTGATGTAGCACTAAAAGAAAAAAGTATTGTTGTTGCCAATTGGAAGAACAAAATGTGATCAATTGAGCCCTTAAATAATTCCTGTCCTGAAAGGGTTAAAGTGTGAAAATCACCTGGAAAAATAATTTGTGTACCGCTAGAAAGTATAAAATCGACCTCAAAGAACTTTATCTGGCATTCTATTGGTCAACAGTTTAGGAGTATGAAGGAAATAGAGGATAACATGAAGGTTAGCATGCAGAACCGAACTTTGAGTTCCTTTCCGCGCAAGCCCTTATCTTGGTGAGCGTGTACATGTGCGTCGAGTAGTCTACTCACGAGTCTCTTTCACGCTTATTAGAGAGTGTGATTAAACTTGCAATATCTCTTTATAGAAATAATATGTGAAGCTCATACATGTATTTTGAATATAGTATAATGATGTCGAACCTCTGACATACAGAGCAAAATATTTTTTTTGTGATTGGTACCCTTTAAATTAACCCGTTTCTGGCTATCAGCTGACAGAAAGATTTGGGTTGCAAGATACATGTATGACAATTTAATTTCCGTTTGAGTTTGATTCCATCTGTGCCACACAACAATTGTTGAATCTTTTAAAGAGACTTCTTTGAATATGGGTGATGGCTGTTGAACAAAGAAGCAAGAAATAATAGTAAAGATAACATTGTTATTGATACATGCACATGTAGTTGACCATTATTCATCAGGTTTCTTGTCATGCATAAGGTCAACAAACAATGAAATCAAGAATATACTTATTTATGAGGGCAAAACTGCAAATTCTCCAATGCCTGCATAGTTCATTATTATTCTGTGATTGTTCAGCCTGTTGTTCATGATTTGATTTACCTCTGTATTCTGCAACTGGACTGTTATGAATGCAGTAATGCCTTACTTATTATTTGGATTGTGTAAATTTTATGATAACTGCATTGAGTTTATCAATATTTCATTGGGAATAGTTGTGCTGTATCAGAAAGTTAACTGCCCATAATCAACCGTATCTAGCCAAATCTGTTTTTTTATTTTCAAGTTTCAGTTAACTTATTTTGGTCACAAACATTTATATTCTGATTTCTAACAATGGTGATTATTGCAGAAAAAAAATGTATTTCAGTTGTAATCTGTATATTCTACTTTATATGGGTTTATTGGTTTTGAATAATGTCGGGGCCTACATGTATGCACAACAAGCCTAGCTTTACTTTAGGCCCCTCCACTTTACATGAATGTAAATCTTTGAATTACTCTCTTTATTTTCTAATTCTTTCATTATTGTGACATATCTGTTCTTGAATTATGTAATCGATTTCTATTTTTCCAGAATGTATAATTTGAATTTTGATTGATTTGTAGAAATAAATTATACTGAATGTAATGTAATGTATATAATGCATATTGGTACTAATATTTCATGAGAAATCATATTATCTTGTGAGGATTACTGTCTAGGTTCACTAAAGTTCTTAGGCAAGTCACCAGATTTTTAGAAATAACTAGAATGATGCATCTCCAGTATGTCCAATTGTCCATACAGGTATTAAAGTTGCCATAAACAATATATTAATAGATAGCAGTGATATATTCTTGTCCCATCTTTTTGTATTCCATTATACAGTACAACAAAGAAAATAAATGAAACTCTAAAACATAAGAAAAGATTGATATGGCCAAACTTGGCATTTCATGTCTTTGATTTTGAGTTTGCCATATAGTTGAAATGAATTAGCTATCAATTGATAAAATCGATAAAATTATCCACTCATGCCTTGCTGAGTTATATTACATGTAGTTTGAAAATGATATCTACAAACTCATTTGTGCCAGTTTGTGATAAGATTTAGACCATTTATTACATCCTCAGAGGATCATCTTTTCATCACTGAAGGGACATTTGTTGATATTTGGGGGAAATCTAGGGGTATAGGCAAGTGATAATGGGGTTAAATAAAAGAAACAAACTTTGTTACATTACCTTAATACTTCATCAAAGGCATGACAACAAGAACTGATAAAAGAAGTAAATTTAGATGATGTCTGCTGTCATTTATCATCTTAACACTGTATGTATAGTTATCATAAAATTGTATTCAGGGGTGTCGCTAGAAAATTTTGAATGTGGAGGGGTGGGGGAGGGTGTTGGACCAAATTCACTTACAAGAACAAGCCAATAAAGGAAACGGTCATCAGATTTTACAATTTGCTAGCAAGAAGAAAAAACACTTGTTGGATATAAAAAAAAAAAAATTGCCGACAGCCTATAAAAATGTCAAATTTGCTGACAGAAATATTTTAATGTGGGGTCTCACACATCCCCCCAACCCCCTCTAGCAACGCTCCTGATTGTATTTGATTTAATTCAGTGTACATGTATTATTTTCTCCAATGCTCAATATTTTCTTAAAGTGAAAACTTTTAAAAGCATTTCGGGTGATAGAGGCCATTAAATTTGTTGTTGTGTAGTACTAGTAGGAAAATAATGAGACTCGTATTTGTTTTAGACTGCCACTGAAATATTCTTGTACATACACTGTATATTGCACATACTGCAGGTGAAATTTTACAATCACTTTAATGGCAAAAGCGTTTTTATGATTTCTCAGTAGGATGTACCCATAAATTTTACCATAAATCTGTGTATACAGTTAACTTTGCATTAGTCAAATCTGTTGGGACCACAGAAAACAGTTCGACTTATGCAAAATTCGGCTTAGGAGATGTAAATAGCACATGTTTTGCATAGTTTGGTCAAAAAAATTGATTCGACTTAGGGAAAGTTTGACGTATGCGACTTCGACTTATGCAAGGTTACTGTAACTGTATTTTCTTCTTCGTAAATGTCTATATCATTGACAATTCACTAATTTTTTAGGAAAAGTGTTTATCACTGTTATTGTTGTTTGTTATTTTTTTACATGTGCACAGCTCATACATGTATAAACTTGCCTCTGAAATGTCAGTGACTGTATTTCATAACGAAATCATGTGAAATGAAACATGACTATCATTTAAAAATTTTCAAGTGTATTTTGAAAGAAAAGAAAGAAATAAAACAAGTGATAAGCAACTCATGAAACTCATAAATTTTGTTTGTTTGTGCTTTATTTATGTGTTATGTTTTGCTGAATGTCCTTATATACATGTACATCAAAGAAGGACTGTATTTTCTTCTTTGTAAATGTCTATATCATTGACAATTCACTAATTTTTTAGGAAAAGTGTTTATCACTGTTATTGTTGTTTGTTATTTTTTTACATGTGCACAGCTCATACATGTATAAACTTGCCTCTGAAATGTCAGTGACTGTATTTCATAACTAAATCATGTGAAATGAAACGTGACTATCATTTAAAAATCTTCAAGTGTATTTTGAAAGAAAAGAAAGAAATAAAACAAGTGATAAGCAACTCATGAAACTCATAAATTTTGTTCGTTTGTGCTTTATTTATGTGTTATGTTTTGCTGAATGTCCTGATATACATGTACATCAAAGAAGGACTGTATTTTCTTCTTTGTAAATGTCTATATCATTGACAATTCACTAATTTTTTAGGAAAAGTGTTTATCACTGTTATTGTTGTTTGTTATTTTTTTACATGTGCACAGCTCATACATGTATAAACTTGCCTCTGAAATGTCAGTGACTGTATTTCATAACTAAATCATGTGAAATGAAACATGACTATCATTTAAAAATCTTCAAGTGTATTTTGAAAGAAAAGAAAGAAATAAAACAAGTGATAAGCAACTCATGAAACTCATAAATTTTGTTCGTTTGTGCTTTATTTATGTGTTATGTTTTGCTGAATGTCCTTATAGACATGTACATCAAAGAAGGAGGTAAACTTTTTTTTTATACATATGTGCGTGATGTGAGGAAGTCTCATTTTTAATTTTTCACCACAGGAGATAAACAAGAAATCTTTTACATAAGTGAAGTTGTTTATATATATGATGATGATGATGATTCACAGCATTTGTATGGCGCCATATTTCTGTTAAGAACATTCAAAGATGCAGATGCATGATGTGACAGTGAGGGAGTCTCATTATTTATTTTTCGTCGTAGGAGATAAACAGGAAATATCAAATTGCCTACATGTACCAGCTCTTCTGAGTACTAGTATTGTAAACAATATTCCATGGACCAAGGAAAAAAGTTCATTGCGTCTTCAGGCCTTAGAAAAACAATGGCCCGAATTCAAGAAAGATTGAAACCATGGTACGCGCATGTCCTCTTGTTGAATGGGCAGACAGTAATGCACTTATTTAGCTTATTTAAGCTTAATTTAGTCAACAGTGGAGGTTTAAACCATGGTTTAAAATAATCCTCTTTCATGAATTTGGGGTAATGGGTTACAACAATTCTTAGACCATCAAAATTGTTTTAATGATGGCTTGTTTTCACAGAGTTGAAGACTCCAGTGTTTTTTGTTTTTTGTTTTGTTTTTTGTTTTGTGTGTGTTTTTTGTTTTGCTTTTGTTTTGTTTTGTTTTGTTTTGTTTTGTTTTTTTCAATCCAGGGCCCTGTCCTGTAAACTTGATCCTAATTGATCACAAGTCCTATAGGATTCTCAGGTCAATGGCAAAGTTACAAAGTCTCCTCTCTCTTCTAGACAGTGTTGTGATTGATTAAACTGAAGTCATAGTATGATTGACCCTAATTGATTGTGAGTCTTCCAATTCCACTGGCATAGGCAGGGGGAGGGGGCACATGGCTGGCCTAGACCAAAAGCTTCAGTCTCTCTGTATCATTGGTTGTTCTACTGAGACTACGTCTGGTTCCACTGACCTCCGTATGGGGAAGTTTTAAATGATTCCCCATAACAGACGGTTATTTCTCTCTAAAGGGGGCCATGCCCGTCCACCCCCCCCCCCTGTTCATCCACTAAAAAGAAGGAAAAAAAAGGGGGGCATGGGTGCAAATCCAGGGGGGATTCAGGGGGACATGTCCCCCCCACCTTTTTGAAGATAAGCGAATGTCCCCCCCCCCCAACTTTTTGAATAACTTTTTTGTTGTTGTTGTTGCTTGTCAGAGAATTTTGGAGGAACACTAGAGCCAAAAAAGATGCAATAACAGTTTTTTTGTTTTTGTTTTTGTTTTTGTTTTTTTTTGGGGGGGGGGGTCGTCAGAAAAATTTTTCAGACATTTCGGACAGGTACAAAAGTTAAATCATGTGGTGACCCCTCCCCCCCCCCCCCGAATTTCAAAATGGATTTGCGCCACAGGGGGGGGGGGGGGGGGGGGGTCATCCTCATCCATGAAGCTTCAACCTATAGGTGTCAAACGTATATTTGTGTGTGTGTGTAACTATGTGATTTTGTGAGCCACCCCCCCCCCATCTGTGCCCCGTCCAACAAGTCCGGTGCTCCAATCAATTGCAAACTTGATTAAACAATTTGATAAAAGCCCAAAAAATTATGGACCTTTCTTCTAATGCTGAAGTCCTTGAGTTTTACATTATTTACAGCGATATAATGAAAATGACAATAGCAAATAAATTCATTTTGAGCAATGTCGAATGATATTTTAATTTGTACATTAACCCTGTCGTTTTCTTTAGGATTACACCGATATGTAACATACTTTATGCAATCTGCTTGATTTCATTATATACTGTAAAAGCTAGGGAGCGAATTATGGGGACATTTTCAGAAAATATTGCCCTTACTTGGTGTAAATAATTGGCATATTCGAGCGAGCGGAATGAGAAATCCTTTGCTTGGGGGGGGGGGGGGGTTGCGGGTGGGCACTGTGCCCCTTTTGCCTCCAGCTCCGCTGCCTTAAATTGTAGTTGTAGTACCTGTAAAGCTGCACCGATTCTTTGAAGCTAGATATGACTATTTTTGTCAAAAAAAACCTTAACAAAACAGTCGGAAATATAAGTAAAAGGGGGCACTTATAAGAAGAGGAAAGGGCTCTTTTCAGAGGTGGAAAGAGGCACTTATAAGAGGTGAAAAGAGGCACTTATGAGAAGAGAAAAACAGCACATATTTGAAGGGAAAAGGGGCACCTATCACAAGTAAAAATAGACTTATCAAAGGAGAAAAGGGCATATATTAGAGAGAAAAGGGGGCAATATTTAGAAAAGTATCATTTTCTCTTCGTGAAAAGGGGCACTTATCAGAAAGAGCAAAAGATACTTATTAGAGAGACACGGTGGCAATTATCAGATTTGAAAAGGGGCACTTTTCAGAAGGCGAAAAGGGCATTTATTAGAGAGATAAGGTGGCAATTATCTGATTTGAAAAGGGGCACTTTTCAAAAGGAGAAAAAGGGGCACTTTTAGAAGGGGAAAGGGCACTTATTAGAAAGGAAAAGGGGCACAGTTAGTAGTAAAAAAGGGCACTTATTAGATAGAAAGGGGACATTTTTCACAAATAAAAAGGGCATTTTGTGGGTACTTGAAAAAGTGGGGGGGGGGGGTGCAGTGCCCCCTGTCCCCCGGGCGCTGTTATTGTTATCACAAGTGATTGAACAATTTATTTAATATATTTCCAATTATTACTATTTTGATTAATTGGTAACTTACATTGCAGCTAGTTTTTTAAAAACTGTATTTTCAGAATAAATTCAATTCAACTCAAAGATCTCACCACACAGACCTTTGAAGTTCCCACTGGGAGAATCCAGGATTTTGTAAAAGGGAGGGACACAATTCCTAAAAATACTGGACAAGCAAAAGAGAGGGGGGGGAATTGAGAAATTATAAAATTGGTTGGTCAGAATTAGTGAAATATCTATCAAATAATATGATTTCTATGTCCTCGTAATCACTAACGTATTTATTGTAGGCCCATAGCCAAGAGGGGTGGCAGTCCGGTAGCCCTCTATACCCCCCCCCCCACAAAAAAAACAAAAAAAAAAACCCAACAACAAACAAAAAACAAACAGACAAATGAAAAATATAGGGGGAAAAGAAAGAAAATTAGGGTCCGTAGACTGAGAGAGACCCAAACCGTTTCACATATGAAATAAGTTCTGCATAAATGTTACTCCATGGATTAGGCCTAGCCAGGGTACGGTGTCAATGCATCTCGCGCAGGTGCATAGTGAAAGTAAGGGGTGGGGCCTACATGTAAATGCTCAAATCCTCGAAGCTTGACGTCGCTTAGTGACGACCGGCGACGGACGCCTACCGCGTACGTTAATTTACGTCGATCGAGCGTACGCGGACGGCCGTGTGTACTTGTGCGCGCGCGCCTAGCCTTATGATCGCATATATCGCGTCGAGAGACAAATTTGAGGTGAGGTGAAATCTTAAGTAAATTCTAACTTCATTAGTCCTGACATTTGATGCATGGTCCATTGACAACAACACAACAGGACTTATCGTCAAGAATGTTACAGGTAGGATCTTGCTTTTTTTCCTTTTCTTTTTTTCTCTATCTTTTCCTGACAGGTTAAGTTGACGTTCTTGCTCAAGACTTGTCATTGCCAGTGGCCGAGGCAACTGCCACCGGTGCACCGCGCCCGAGTCTGGGCGACGTGAACACAGCCTTGTCCGGTGAACTATGCAGGACTGGGTCTCGTCAGGATACCCGATGGATGTTTAGGAAAAATTTGGGAATGATGTAATTTGAGGATGGTGAAAATGAAACTGAGAAGATTAAGACTACGGTTAAAACTTACGTTAGGCTACGATTTTGACGCCGACAATAAATTAAAATACCATAACAAAAGAAATTCCCTTTTCCCTTTTTATTATAAGAATTTAGCTCTGTATCTTGACAACGCAGTGTCAGTGACAATGATAATATAGACCTAATATTGCACAAATGAAATACAAGATCGATAAATGCATTGACATGTCAATAGATTTAACTTTTGCATAGAAATGAATAGAATGATACATGACAGAATTAAAAGTCTGTGAAAAATTGTTGCTGTTAATTTGGAGTTCAGAGTTCGATTAAAGTTCAAAGTCTAAAAATGGCTGGCTGAAAGTAACTTCGCGAGAAGGCGTTAGCTAGCTCATGTAGACTGTGCTGAGTTGAAGTGCTAAGGGCGCTCGACGACGGAGGTCGGAGACAAAGGGGCTCGACGAGGTGTCGCTCGGAGACTTGATGTGAAGACCGCTGATTCGGGACTAAAAAGTCGCAAGTCCACGATGGAGAAATAGATGCAGGTCCGCGGGACGGTGAGTTGTTCGAAGATGGACCGAGAGATGAAATGTTCTGAGTTCGAGAGCCAGTGAGTCGGGGCTCGAAATTGAAGAAGAAAAGCATGATCGAGTTCAGATGAGGACATGGCGAAGCAGTGAGTCGTTTGCCGTCGATGAAGAACAAATCATGCTGATGATGAGGAGGAGCTTATATAACTAGCTACGGCCACCGGAACGGATCAGTCTAGAAGGTAGACTGAGAGAGACTACTGCCGAAGGTAAACCACAACCAGAGAAGCTTGCAGAGATGAAGTGAGAAGAAAGTTGAAGACTCGATCGGAGATGAGAAGAAAGTTGGAGACTCGACCACATGATGGACGGGAGAATGATGCCTCGACCGTGATTAGCGAGTGAGAGTTGTTGAATTGACTCGACCCAAGACGAGATGGGAGATGTTGCCTCGACCGTGTAATGAAGGGGAGTGAAGCAAAAATCCAGCTGCAAAACGCGCGATGAAAAAGGCGCACCGGCGAGAGCGAAATCCAAGGCTGATTGGTTGACGCGGTGAAATAAGGAGATCGACGATTGGCCCGCGATCGCGTAAAATTGGACGCGATATAAACGGATTAATGATTGGTCAAAATTAAAATGACAAGAAAAATATGAATAAACATAGCTTGTCTAGACATGACGTAATGGAAAATTACAGTGGATTGAAAAACAAGTTCAAACCGGTTATACAAATCTGAAAACTGAACTTGCATGAAAACAAAATGGTAGCCATTTTGGATATTTTTGTGAAATACAAAACGTAAGTCGCTACAAATATTCCCCCCTTAGAATCGAGGTTGTAAAAATTAATACAAGCGAAGAGGCAATACAAAACTCAAAAGCACAAAAATATCAGCAATCAATTAATATCTGCATGCGTAGATTTACAATTAGAACATAGATTTAGATCTAGATTAATACACATTAGAAATTTGTAATATCCGACAATCCGTTGTCAAGAATTTAAAAAAAAACCGAGTAGATCTACAGAGCCGTCGGCTATTCGATCACGTCGGGGTCACCAATTTAGGGAAAAAATAATCGGGAAATGAATGTAATTTGAGGATGGTGAAAATGAAACTGAGAAGATTAAGACTACGGTTAAAACTTACGTTAGGCTACGATTTTGACGCCGACAATAAATTAAAATACCATAACAAAAGAAATTCCCTTTTCCCTTTTTATTATAAGAATTTAGCTCTGTATCTTGACAACGCAGTGTCAGTGACAATGATAATATAATATTGCACAAATGAAATACAAGATCGATAAATGCATTGACATGTCAATAGATTTAACTTTTGCATAGAAATGAATAGAATGATACATGACAGAATTAAAAGTCCGTGAAAAATTGTTGCTGTTAATTTGGAGTTCAGAGTTCGATTAAAGTTCAAAGTCTAAAAATGGCTGGCTGAAAGTAACTTACGCGAGAAGGCGTTAGCTAGCTCATGTAGACTGTGCTGAGTTGAAGTGCTAAGGGCGCTCGACGACGGAGGTCGGAGACAAAGGGGCTCGACGAGGTGTCGCTCGGAGACCTGATGTGAAGACCGCTGATTCGGGACTAAAAAGTCGCAAGTCCACGATGGAGAAATAGATGCAGGTCCGCGGGACGGTGAGTTGTCCGAAGATGGACCGAGAGATGAAATGTTCTGAGTTCGAGAGCCAGTGAGTCGGGGCTCGAAATTGAAGAAGAAAAGCATGATCGAGTTCAGATGAGGACATGGCGAAGCAGTGAGTCGTTTGCCGTCGATGAAGAACAAATCATGCTGATGATGAGGAGGAGCTTATATAACTAGCTACGGCCACCGGAACGGATCAGTCTAGAAGGTAGACTGAGAGAGACTACTGCCGAAGGTAAACCACAACCAGAGAAGCTTGCAGAGATGAAGTGAGAAGAAAGTTGAAGACTCGATCGGAGATGAGAAGAAAGTTGGAGACTCGACCACATGATGGACGGGAGAATGATGCCTCGACCGTGATTAGCGAGTGAGAGTTGTTGAATTGACTCGACCCAAGACGAGATGGGAGATGTTGCCTCGACCGTGTAATGAAGGGGAGTGAAGCAAAAATCCAGCTGCAAAACGCGCGATGAAAAAGGCGCACCGGCGAGAGCGAAATCCAAGGCTGATTGGTTGACGCGGTGAAATAAGGAGATCGACGATTGGCCCGCGATCGCGTACAATTGGACGCGATATAAACGGATTAATGATTGGTCAAAATTAAAATGACATGAAAAATATGAATAAACATAGCTTGTCTAGACATGACGTAATGGAAAATTACAGTGGATTGAAAAACAAGTTCAAACCGGTTATACAAATCTGAAAACTGAACTTGCATGAAAACAAAATGGTAGCTATTTTGGATATTTTTGTGAAATACAAAACGTAAGTCGCTACAGATGCAGCTTATACTTACTTTGGCCTTTGCCTTGGCTTTGCTGGCCTAAGTTGTTGTTTGATAAACCTTGTCAAGTTGCTTTGCCTTTGTAATGGTAAAGTGCTAACTTTTTACTTGGGGAAAAGGTGGCCAGCCGGGAAAAGAAAATTTAGGGTTTGAACTTGAAGAAAGAGCAAGAATCCAAGATACGAAAGATTAATTTATTCATTAATAAAATAGGATCTAACTTAACATTAGATGATCTGTTTATGAGTGAGCCCAGAGAGTTGAATTGATCGCAAATACTTGTGTTGAATTTCGCATTAATAAATTACACATTTCAAAACATTTAAATTCAAAATTATTTGATATCATTGTGTAAAATGATTAGCAAAGAAGTGATGTTGAAAATTGCAAGAAGTAAAATTATACAAACCATGAAATTTAAGGCTAAAAAACGGTACGTGCATGTCGCGGACTTCAACTCCTGAAACATAGTCACCGCACAGTGCCGAGTTAGCCCTAGTGCCAAGTTAGCCCGACGGCTGACCCTGGGGGGAACAGAATATGACAAAAGAAAAGAAAAAAGGAATGTCTTGAAGAAGGGGTAAAAATTAATAAATGAAGGGGGGAAATGGGAATAGAGAAATGAGAGAATCTAGATCTTTTAAAGTCAGATAGAGAGAGAGAGAGAGAGAGAGAGAGAGAGAGAAAGATAAAAGCAAATTAGATCCAACTGTGAGACCTATGGCTATGACAAATGTGAAATTCATGAAGAGAAATAAAGGGAGCCAAAAAATTAAAATAAATAGATCTAGATTTAGATCTAAATGAAAGTGCAAATCTATACGTATATCTGCATGTTGTGTGTCCTGACAGGTTGATCATCCGGACAGCTCACTTTTGAACAGTTACTCAAACAACCTTTTCATGCAAACTGTCAAAATTTAATCTTTCACAAGATAGGTTAAAAATGATTATTATTAATATCAAAGATTTTACACTTACAGATGCTTGTTCTTCGTAATATCCAATGTCAATTTTTTTTGTTTTAGTGTCTGGACACCCAACCCCCCATCCTAAGTGATAATAAGAAGAAATAATTTTGTGCACAAAAATGGCTTCTCTCCCCATGGAGATGAATAACTAGATGATTAGATCCTTTATCTTGACAATTGATGGATTAACAGTAAGACTTGACTCTATATTCTTGTAGATATATGTTGAAATGTCTTTTTTTCCCAACATATTCTTGTAAATATGTTGAAAAAAAAAAGACATTTCTCTTTTTTTTTTGGATATTAAGTTACAGATTTAGATATTTTGAGGAGAAATTGCAAGCTTCTAGGATATTTTTTATTACAGCAGACTATTGATTATTGGTAGTCTAGGGTTAGGATTAAAGTTATAGGATTAAGTTCAGGATTAGGATGAGGATTAAACTGTAGGGCAGAATTGTTATCATACTTGTTCTTGATACTAGACTGCTGATATGATTAATGACCAACAAAATTCTGCTGGAATTCTGGAAATGTAAAACAAAAAAATACATGAATTTCTTCATTATTGTCAGTCGTCCACATTTTGAACCAACTTTAATATTCCCTGGTTTGTAATTTGACATTTTGTTCGTTTTACTACATTGTATGCAGTAAAAATATCAAGATGAAAAGCAGCCCAGGTCAAAAGCTAAAAAACAACAATAATTTATAGAGTCCAGTCTATAATCTAAGGGATTCTAATAGTTGTTTGTTTATATTTTCATCAGGTGACCATCATGGAGGAACGATAATGTATCCTTCGAGCTAGAAGTTTACAAGACAGATATATTTGTGACTTGTGGTTTGTGTTTCCTGTAAGACTGTGAGGACCTCCTGTCATTTAACATGCCTGAAGAGAGCTTGCAATCTCCGCAAGACAGGGAAAGGTAGGTTACAGATCGAGGACATCAAGGCTGTGATCAGCAGCTAAAACTAACAAGAAGCATGTCTTTATTATTTACTCTTTTTTGCTTTTGTTAATTTTCTTAAACTAGAGATTCCAAGATTTCCAGTAATACATAAACACTTGTAGTTTATTCCTGTAGGCCTTACTTTAAATGCCATGTGAAACTAAAAGCAATAAATTTTTTATTTATTTTTTTTTTTTTTTTTGGGGGGGGGCTACATTGCAGTTGGAGAAAGGTTATTGCACACATCAAAGGGTACTGAAAAGTAACATGAACAAAACATTCAGGTTTCTGTGTGCCCCTAACATTGCATTCTCACATACCACACTGTACAGCCCCAATACTCCAAGACAGAGTAAATAAAGTCTATTGTGCTGTATGTAAACAATCCCCACAAAGCAGAACTCTCCAACAATAGAATGAAAGGAGTTATTATGGGGTGTATTGTCTGTGACTGGCCATTGAGCAAATACATGTTTACCACCACCTATAGCAATAGTATTCATAAACTCTACACATCTACCTCTTTCTTCTTTTATTTTCTCCTACAAATTCCGATATTGCACTGGGATGTGCTTCGTCACAGACAGAAAATGACTGATGGATTTTGATTTTGTTTTTTGATATTTTTATTTTAAAAAATTGAGAAATCATGGATTAAACATCAAAATACATGTATACATGTAGATCTACACAACTGGTCTGGTAAGGGTGATAGTTTTGGGTGATAGTTCATTCGTTTAGACAGTGGTATTTTTTTTTACGATTTATTTTTCCATGGTCAGCACTCCGTTTTTAAAGATTCAACTTATTGTGTTGCTTATTTTCTTTTTAAAATCAATGTTTGATATGTCCTGGTTTCTATAGTCTGTTACTATTTGATTCTCTCTTGTATATTTCTTGTATCATTTATTTACTTATTTATTTGTGTAACCTTTTTTATGCTTGTTTTGTTAACTTTCTTGCCAGTGGAGGACGAATTTCTGTATTTTTAATCAGACAATAAAGTTCTTGAATCTTGAATCTACATGTGGAACATGTATCTTTTGATAAAAGTGGAATACATTTAACATTCATCAAACCTCATTTCACTTTCCTTTCAATTTACTTCCATTCTGTTTTAAGTCTGAACCATTGTGCAGTGGTGATATATTCCATTCATTTGTATTTGTTAGTTGTTGCTATGTTAGGCAAATCAAAACTTTGGCCCACTTTCTGATCGTCATGATCTATCTTTGTAGAAGAGAGTCTTTGAACTTGTGAACTGTTTCGGGGGATTTTAAAGTAAAGATTCAGTGAAGATGAAAATCTTTAGATAATAAACATTATAACTAAAATTACAATATTAACAAGAAAATTAACATATTTTATAAAACCTTTGGTCATGATTGTAGCCCTTCATCACAAGACCAACCCTTGGACATGAACCATCAGGACTCCAGCAGTCAGTGTGACCTTCAGGTAGTGAGTGATGCAGACACCAGCGATGCCTCCATCACGGCAGAATCCGTCTCTTCGACGGACTACAAGCTACGTAGAAGGCCCAAGACTGCAGTGAGTCACGGACATTTATTTGTTCTTCATTGTATTGGTTTCTAGATTTTTGTAGTGAAGTCACTTCCAGGTTTTATAGTACAGAATTTAGCTTTTGGTGGGGTAGTCATAACATGTAGTTTGAGCTTCTAGCAACCTTAAAATGTTGGCAAGATCTCTACATGTAGGCAGCAGAAAATGTGTGAAGAATCACTTTCCTTGAGAAAGTCCACAGGTGTGGAAGAAACCTCATTTTCAGGTTTATCATCATATACATGTAGACACAATTAGGGTGCAACTTTCTACCTACAAGTGTTACACATCTCTCCTGGAAACACAAAGTTATTTAATTAAATGACTTGTGGCCTGAAATGTTGGACCATATGAGTTCTTCATCTCGCAGCAACTTTTGTTTGAATTTCATGTGTGTTGGGTGTGTGAGGATGGTAATAGAGGGCCAAAAATACCACTTTTTGGCTGTTACGCATTTGCACTTTGAAAAACTGTCTTTTTTCATTTTGTTACCATGAAATTACACAACATATGCCACATCTGTTCATGCCATCTTATAGTCCTTTTTATCTCCACTAAGTATTTTTTTACGGCTTGAGAATTGACCCCAGAATTGCGATACAGTGGTTATTTCTGTGAAAAGAGACAAGTGTAACACTTTCTTGAAAAACAGCTATGTGCATAATTTTGCCTCTATAATTCATATATTTTAACATTATATTGATTGGTAATTGGTTATATTTTCTTAGTAACATATTGTCCTATCATCAGGACCAAAAAATCAAACATAGATACAAACTTTACAAAAATATATGCCGCCAGTGCAATCATAAATTTTGTCCGGAATTTCCTGTAGTGTCCGTAACGGTGTCATTCCTGATACATGAAAATGTTTTCAAAGTTCTTATATGCTTTGCTTTATGTAACTACCCCCGGGGACTAGCTGTGGTATAATAATATTCCGCTAAGCATAACAGTTTTTTTTTTACAAATTTAATAAATGGCATTTGTAGTGTCCGTGACACAAGTGTGTAATGTCTAAAAATACTGCTTGATAACTAAATACTGCTAATTTGTAATTTAAATTTGATTTTTTACAGTTGCTCTTCTTAATATGTCTCCACATAAATTAAAAAATGTTCTCTTTCCCTGGAAGGCCTTCTCCCGGATATGATATTTCGCAAACAAATAAGGTATTTTCCATGAATTTTATTCAAAAAATAAAACAAAAATTGACTTAGGATTAATTTAATATTAATATTTTATTTCAACAGTATCTGTTAGATGTAGTAAAGTATCAAATAAAATGCATCATTGTGTTTTAGTTTCAATATCAAGGTAGAAAAGAGTAGGAGCCAGTGTTACGGACACTACAGAAGGGATAGTATTAGGCCTGCAAGCCAAACTGTACTTCCTTTTCTGGATAACAGTGTTCTGAAATAAATTTTAAGAATGTAAAAGCTGTCTATGACATCAAATATGTATGATGCATGTCTTTTGCATGAGAAAATACATTATTTCAATTAAAGTCTATAATATGTACAGTTGGTGAAAGCCAGAAGGGTATTATTGATTCACTGTTTAAAACCAGAAGGGTGATAACAATGCAAAATGTCTATGGCATTAATGCCCTTCTGGTTCTCACTGGACAATACAGTGTATATTGCACAAAAGAAACATCTCTTGAAGTTTCCTTTTTCATGAACTGCCGAAACACTGCCCCCAAATGGAAGTTGGCACAAAACGCATTTTCAAATGACCATTGCGCCTGTACTTGTATGAGCTGTAGTATCCGTAACAAGCTACGGACAGTTGTAAATAAGTTAATTTTGACATCATATACTACATTTTTATGCACTAAAACAGAATTAATGTCTTGTTGTTATATGCAGCTGGTATCAACGTATGTCTTTTGTGTAAAAATTTTCACTGATACCCTGACACTTTGAGGTATCAGTTTGAGATTGTGGTTTATTGGAATTTTAGCTTTTTTGTACCCTAGATTAGAAGAATTCCTATATAAACTGATCATAGGAATTATCTCTCAAATGTTCTTATTTCAGGAATAGACCAAATAATGTTCATAGACCAAAGCTGGCAGAAGAAAAACACATGGTTATCATTTCAAACCATGAAACGGGGTGAATAGGAACAGTTTCGACACATTTTGCCTTACAACATATTCATTACATCGCCAGTGGCAAATGTTTTGGCACCATGAAATGTCTATTCCTTTCTATTGACATATAAAAGAAATTCCATCAGCATCAGATTTAATTTTCATATGGAATTTTGTGACTGCTATTCACCCCGGTGTTGGGTTGAATGGGAACAGAATGGAAAATTATGAAATTATGTTCTTTAAACTGTTCTTTACATTGTAAACTGTTACTTGTATACAAATACTTTTAAATTTATTGGGGAAGGGGTTTGTACTACATGTAAATGGGTTTTTGAAAAGAGAATGCTTTCAGAAAAATCAGAATGCATTATCATAAATTTAAATGACAACTGACAAAGGCCTATCTTTTAAATCATTACAGGCATCAAAACGGTACCGTGTGTTAGTGAAAATGGAATTTGTTTTAATATAGTTTGCATCATGGCTTTAGAGCTGCTTGATTACAGAAATGATACGGAAAACAGGCATTGCAAATTATTGGCAGTAAACAATAGCTGTTAGGTAATTGGAGGGGGATGAAGGGGAATCAGAAAACTAGTATTTGAATTTTCATACTTTTTATTAAGATAATGGCCCCATGATGTATTTGATGGATAATCCTATTTGGAATGTGTATACATGTAGATTGTCTTTAGATTTATTTAACTTATTGTGTGAAGTAATATTTTCTAAACTATAGCAGATAGGGTGTTGGGGTTCTTAAGGAGCCTGGAAATGACTGTTCTAAGAATGCCATTGAGTTTTCAGGCTTTTCATACCTCGATCTACATTGTACATTTAAAATATTGTGATTACTATGTCTATGGTACATGATACAATGTATGTATTTAGGTGCTTAAGGTATGTTTGGCATCAGAAAGTCTGAATCATAATTGATTGGTAGTCTGTTCCTATTCACCCCAGTTATTCAGGGAAAAAATGTAAATAAGAAAAATGAAGAAAAAATATATAAACCCTATTGCCATCAATTTCTTTCACATGAATTATATGCACGACCATATTTGTGAGGTCTTGTTGCAAAATCTGATGATTCACCTCAGTAGGTCTGAAGATAAAAATTTGTAAGCATATTTCAGAACATCATATTACATGTATATTCCACACTGGGGTAAATATTAATCAATTTCCATCATGTAAATCATTATTGGTCAGTTAGAGGTATGCATTACATAACTAAAATAATTTTGATGAGTTTGCATTATAACTTTGAAAATGAAATTACCAAGAATTTTTTCCCCACTTTGTTCCTATTCACCCTGCTTTAAGGTACTTGATAAATGAATATACATGTATGTCAATAACAAAGCGACCTGTAGTGTCCGTAACAGGCTAAAGTACTTAAAGGAAACCAAAACCCAAGGAGAGAATCAATGTTATTGGAAAGTGAAAATTCAGAGAAGCACTTTACAAAAAGTTTCATTAAAATTGGTTAAAAAATGAGAGAGTTATGGAAGTTTGAAAAGTCTTGTTTTACTTTCTATGGGGATCCTCAAATTGGCAAAATTGCTTCAAAATGGCTGATTTTGTGAACAACTCTCCATTTGTTTTGTACACAGATTTTCAGATTTTCCCCATTATCTCTCAGGGTGCTCCTTGTCTCCTCCTGAACTCGACATATGTGGTGTAAAATACATTTTCCCATTATATATGTTGAGCTCAGAAGGAGATTAACTGCACCTTGAAATATAATGGGGAAAATCTGAAAATCTGTGTACAAAACAAATGGAGAGTTGTTCACAAAATCAGCCATTTTGAAGCAATTTTGCCAATTTGAGGATCCCCATAGAAAGTAAAACAAGACTTTTCAAACTTCCATAACTCTCTCATTTTTTAACCAATTTTAATGAAACTTTTTGTAAAGTGCTTCTCTGAATTCTCACTTTCCAATAACATTGTTTCTCTCCTTGGGTTTTGGTTTCCTTTAATCTTGACATCATATAGCACAGGATATGCACTAAATTAGAATGAGTGTCTGTTTTTTATATGGACATAGTGTAAAAGTATGTTTTGGGTACAAAAGTTTATAAATTAGTATTAACTAATTCTATCAATTTTCAACAATTTAAGGATGCATTTTACTGGTGATTTTTTTTTTCAGCTTTTGTACCACAAACTGAAAAATTGCAATGAACAGATTTGAAAAGATACTCTCTATTGGATTTAAAATTGTAATTAGGCATCAAGATATGCAGCAACAACAATAATGACAGAAAAAAAGCAAATGGATAACTTTTATATTGCACACCAATGAATAACATGGATACTATGTAGTGTCTGTGACACCCTACTGGAAATTGTACATAAGTTATTTTGGACAACTTATGATAGTGAACAAGCCTTCCTAGCAAGTTCATTTGTTTTTATATGTATACAGATGGGACTAAAGTTTGGAATTTGTCTCATTTACCAGTGTTTGGTTGGCTTTTTAAAAAGTTTCAGGTTTTGAAATAACTGGCATTTATGAGATTTGACCTTTCATTGCCACTGATGTGTATACTGCATCTATTTTATGGACTGAAGTGAGTGTGAATTGTTTTATTTTTCACAAATTGCCATTAAGTTCCAAAAAGAAGTGCAAAATATTTTAGTATTGAGGTAAATAATGCTGGAAAATTCCATCTTTGTAGCTTTGTGTAGTGTCCGTAACACCTACCTCACCCTGTTGTGTTGCTGTTCATAAAATGATAACCAAGATAGTTTCCTTCAGGATATTGCAGGGTGTTAACCCTAGGGTATTCATGAACAATTTGGGGTTGATGAAACAACTCCATTGCATACTTTGGACCCCAAGTGCAAATGGTTTTGCACCCTGATTGTGGCTATACCGCATGAAAATCTCATTTTTCCTGAAAATTTATTCTCATCATTTTCTCATCAATTACAGCCAAATCATTTCCGAACCCAGACAGCTCCATCACGTCTTCAGAGACAGAGGAAGCCTTCAAAGCCTTCTAAACCAAGACACCAACAAGGTAAAATACTCTCTCTCTCTCTCTCTCCATATCTGTTTCTCTGCCTCTCACTGCCTTCATATTTCTCTCTCTCTCTCTCTCTATATATATATTATGTTTTCTTTCCTCTCACAGAGCATTACATTTTTCATTTGACCTGGTAGGGTCTGAAGAATATGAAGAGGTCAGAATGAAATTTGGAAAGTCTCATGCTCTGGCAAGAATTGCTCAATGGTCAATTTCCTCCTCTAGTCCTAACATCAACCCTGGACCCAACATTATGAATATACCAAACATTCACTCTGACCCTTGACCTAACCTAAAACCTAATTGCCACTATAACCCTATATTTTTGAAGAAATTAGCTCAGAGTAAACATTCGCCAAAGTGTTTAATTGCTCAAAATAAAGATGATCATTTATGAAATCTATGATATTTTTACCACGGTAGTGGCCCGATTCTGTATATGTGTACTTGCCAGCCATCATTTGTAAACAACAGGACATGGTCTTTACGTATATTTTTGCATTGAATCATTTTCATCAGTATATTCAAGGATCACCTGAAAGAAAAAAAGATAGCTGGTATTATGAAGATGACTGAAACTCCTTTAAGGATACTGTCTGGATAAACAACAATAGCAGGATTATTAGTCATGCAAGGGACATTAGCTGGGTGGTGGGTATTAAGGGGATAAAACTTTCATTGTTCAGTTGTAATGCTTCTACATGGTACTTCAAAATCCCTTAATGGAGGGATTAGGCCAATAAATCCTCCATTAACCCTGTCTTTTTATACCATGTCTGCTCTGTAAGATCCATATAATTCAGTACCCAAATGAGTCTAGGAGGATTGTAAGAAGCGGAGTTGTGTTTGGCATGTATAAGAATCATTGGATAGTGTGAATGATGATAGAATTTAATGAAAATTTGTAGAGATATTTTTTGCTAATAAAAACATTCCAGCCAGGCACGTTTTTTAAAAAATAGATACATGTATGCACGATGCTAAACAAAATTTACTTTTACATCATATCAGGTTCCCATTTAACTCACGGATGGAGGGTACTGCTAAATATGTTCACTTTGAAAGACATGTAGTCCTATATTTAGAGTCTGCTGTTTAATAGTGTCAAAATGTATCATACAGTGATTTCTTCTTGAAGGGAAATCCAACCTTTGTAATAATTTGATTTGTGTGAAAGCAGAAAAGTCAGAGAAGCAGATTAGTGAAAGTTTGAACGAAATTAAACAAGCAATTATAAGAAAGTTATGATTTTTTAAAAGTTGTAATCACTTTACATATTGGAATTTCAAATTGGCTGTTTCAGCACGGTCACTGTGATGTAGCGGTGGTCAATTTTCACATTTGCTCCAACACATAAAATTAATGAAATGTTAGTTTTTCAAAATGTATAACTCAGTAGGATCGTTTTCTTTTTGGAGGACCTACATGTACATGTACATATCTACAATATATTTTGAGTACTGCTCCGAAGGAAAAGGCGCTTAGGAGAAAACAGGGATTTGATGATATTTTGGTGTACGACAAATGGAAGTGTTGACCATTAATACGTCACAATCAATTCTCCAAATTGCCTGTTTGATATTTGCATAGATGTAGTGATCTCATTTTTTCAAACGTTCATAGAGCTCTCTCTTATTCTTTATCGGATTTCTTTCAAATTTTCACCTTTCCGTTTCTTTCATTTTTTTTACAAAGGTTGGATTGTCCTTATAGATTAATTTATGTTGGGGAAAATTACATTAACCCATTGGTGACGATTTTGATTTTGGTATCCCAGGAATTTTCCATCAACTCTAGCACGAGTTATCTCAAGGTTAGTATTGCATACGTTAAAATTATATCTGTCCCTCCATTCTCCTGTTCATCCAGGTCATTCAGTAGACAACATATCAGATGTCTCTTCGGAAACCTCATCCCTAGACCAAGCCTACACCTACCGAATCACCAGCCAAGTCTCTCATGATGCCCCTGGTTTTTACGAGTACCACCGACCCTACTCGGTCTACCGCAAGCCCCTGCGTCGCCCTCTTAGTCTTCCCTCTGCGTTTGATGACAGTCCGAAGCTTCACCATCCTGGCCTTGACCCAGGTCAGAGAGAATACCTGTGGCATACTGCCAGCGTGTACAGTGTTGGGAACCTGAAACAGCTTCAGCAGAGGAGATATAAACAGATCCTCAATCATCAAGTAGAGACAGGTAAGCTACACATCATACACCTCTTGATGTCAAATCATTTATATATTGCTAGGAGACATAAACTTAACCTCCAAAACACTGTATGAGACATTCTAGTTGTTAACAATTGAATGGCATACTGGGAACTATTTTACAAAAAAATTAAAGAAATGATATCAAGGTCCATAGAGAAATTAATTGGAGTAAACAAAAGTGTGCATGGTTTTGTGTGTTTACAGATGTGTCGACTAGTGTACTTATACCCTCATTTTGAGTATATTCAAACTTGCATTATCTATTTACAGAAGTAGTATTTGATTTGATATTTTGAATAAAATATACCTGTATGAAACCCCAAATAAACTGAGCAAGATATATTTTTTGTGATTGGTCCCATTAAATGTGTAGACTGAAAGCTGGATGTGTGCAGTGTTGAATAGGTTTGGTTGATCTGCCACTTTTTAGACACTCCAAATGATTATAAACACTTGTACCAGGCAACATGTTGATGAATGTTCATCTCAGTCTGTTGCTTTATTAGTATCAATGTTCATTGCATGTGCTTCAAGAATTTATAGGTTGGCTTTTATAATATGTTCATTTCTAAAAGACCTTTTGACAGCAGTTTCTGCAAAAGGCTTAATTGTGACAGCACTGATTGGAATTTACATGTATATTGGAGGAAGCATCTTGAAAATTATCCTCCAAGATCTTAAGTAGCAAATTAAATGTTTCATTTAACATGATCTATTTTGTGTGGCAAAATGATAAAAAAAAGAACTCGTTAAATGAAAATATACAAACAGTATATGAGACCATCTGAAAGGACTGGCAGCTCCTCCCCCCCCCCCCCCCAGGAAATGTCTTGATCACTTTGCAATGCAAACAAAATTGTAATTCACTGAAACAGATAATTAATTAATGAAACAATGAACACTATGAAATAGCAAAGGTATTGTATCGTAACAATGAATTCATAACACTCACAAGGAATATAACATTCATTAACGTTTATTTCATATGTCTTCATCCATTATTTCTTTGCAGGCTTCCACACAAAGGAGGAATGCGAAAGATACTACAAGTACTTGATGGGCACCAGAAAGAGACAGTATGAGGCAGACACCAGTGTGTGGAGATCTCCGCCCAAACTACCGGTCCGACCTAAGCAGTTCCAGAGGAGACCTCGAGCGCAAGAAGAGGTCGAAGAGGCAAGGAAGGTCAACACAGGCTACTACAGAGGTCAGAAATCAAAGGGTAAGAGTTCCTCAGATTTGTTTTAGTATCTTATAATTGCCTTTCCCCTTTTCTATGTTATTTTTATTTATTCATGACAATAATTATTAATCACTCTCTTCATTCTTAAAATTTTATTTTGAAGTTTGTTTTATTTCAATAGTCCTTTGTAAACTGATTGGATACTTCTCACTTTGACTGATTGTTGTGTCATATCAAAATGGAATAATTCTCCAAGCTTTAAGTAGTTCTTAAATGGATGGCACTTACCATTAAATTGTTTGTGCTCTTACTTATTTTAAGTGCTGTATGAAACTAATGTAACTCGTTTGAATCATTGTATGCTTGTACATGCCTGATTTTCTTCTATTGCCCGTTCAACAAGAAAAAAAATGTAAGGGGGCAGAAAAATGCAGGTACAAACGTTGTACATTTTCTACTAAAATTGTTTGGCAGAATTTTTCTGTTTGAAATCTTGAAGACTGAGAGTAAATTTCATTTGATTCTGTATAAATGTATGATCATGAACAGAAGTCAAGATCATATTTAATGCAAAATGGGAATCATCCTCTGATATGTATAACTTTAGACTGATCAAACATTCTTTATATTCATTACAGAGAAAGACTCCAAGGAGAACCTTAGGGATTCTATGGAGAAACTAAGTCTGTTCTACAGTACAGACCTCAAAAGGACACTCCCTAGGAAACGCAAGGACAGTGCAGAATAGCAAAACTTGATGAACTCTATAAGTGAAAGGTTCTCAGGAGCACTTTAGTGATTCTGTGGAGAAACTGAGTTTGTTCTGAAACACGGACCTCAAGAGGACTCTCCCCAGGAAACGCAAGGAAAGTGCAGAATAGAAAAACCTGATGGACCTTGAAGTACATCATAGACATGGCAGGAGAGAGTGAGTCAGATAGAACTATGTATCAATCTTTGTCTAGCTCATTTAAAAAAATAAAGGTTTCCTTCGGAAATAAAGAGTTCTTGATGATTATCTTGTTCTTGGACCTTTTGAGAGATGCACTGACAAATTATGTGAGACATGTTTTACAGTAATCATGATGAACATCCACCAGGTAAAGAATAGAAGCTTTGTATTTCATTACTGCCACACCTTGTTAAAGACTCTGTGGCCATACCACTTGGTTTCAACGTTGACAGACAATGGACCTTCCTGAATAGATTCTGCACCTGACACAATATGTCTGCTCACAAGCTCTACATGTACAAGTTTAACTTTCAAGACGATGCAGCATGCCATCTTGTTCATCCGAGACAGACTTTATTTTATATTGTTGATGACTGTATGTTGACAAAGTTTCCAGGATGCATGAAGGAACTCTATCTTGTGTCAAGTGATGCCCTTGCCTGGCCCTCCAACCATCCTGTCCCTGTAGTTGTAACACTTCATACAAAAGAAAATTACCATCACCACCCCGGATTTTGGGCAGAAACAAATTGAGTGAAGTAACTTGGCAGCATCCCGAGTGTGTGATAGATTTGGGGGGGGGGGGGGGGGGGTAGAGGTGGCGTGGAAAAGTAACATTTTGTGGTTGAATTTATCATATGCCCTCATATGATCATGTGGTAGGAATATACTCTCCAGGGTGTCTTGAAAGACAATATGCCGGTGTGGGCGTGCATGTCAAAAACTATGTATAGAATGACGTGAATGATTTCTAACTTATCCTTTTTTTATGAGCTATATAAACCCAGGGCCCTGTAACATAAAGAGTTGCTATCAATTGTTATCCCCCCCCCCCAAAAAAAAAAAAAAATAAATAAAAAAAATAAAAATAAAATAAATAAAATAAATAAATAAATAAATCAATCAATCAATCAAAAAAATAAAAAATAAAAAATAATAATCATCCCTCCTTCATTGGATAATAACATCAAATCAATTTTATGTTAAAGAAATATACAATTCGTGGTAAGATCCAATTATATGTAAAGAATGGACAGTAGATTTATATAATTGATTGTAAGTTGATTTTTATGTGACAGGGCCAGATCTTATGTACAATTTGTAAACATAATGAGATATTAATGCCAGTAGTCTTCCAAATGATCATGTCCGCTGCAATTATACAATTTGTTCATTCCCATTCTAGTACGTTTTTATAGAAGTCCCTTCCCTGCAGAATAGATTGTTTTGGGAATAGTAAGTGCCTACCTTAAATACTGATATATATAAAAACCTTTGCCTTTCTTTAGCACCAATATTTATCTAGTGTAAGATTCGGTACTGTTACATTCTTATATGTTTAGTGAGTTTTGATTTGGCTACAGATTCTGTTTGCAGCCTAAATATAAAATAATGACAGTGTAGCTTTTTGCATGGACTCTTTCGCTTAGCCCAAGACACTGCAGACATGATCATGAACATGCATCTCATTATTATTATTATTAGTAGTAGTAGTAGTAGTAGTAGTAGTATTATTTCTTTTGGTTTCATTAAAATATGTACCCGTCCATTTAAACACATAGAACTGTGAAATTAATGCAGCTTAACAACAAGTTTCTGTTATTGTGCAAAGACACATACAGTACACGAGTGAACACTGAATGTATTTATTTCATAGTATGTTGATAATATTGAATAATGTTGAAATTATTTTTTATTCTGTATAAGCTTATAGGAAATAAAGTGTGTGTGAAATATGAAGGTCATAAAATTTATGTAATAGATGATGAATAATGTATTTGCTGTGAAATATGTAAAGTAGTCTTCATGTGCCTTTTATGATGTAAATTGAAATAGACACAAGTGCCTAGAGTTGCATAGATTGAACTAAATGAAATTTGAATTACCTTACCGTACGTGTTTAGGGTGACATAGAGTATATTCATACAGCCATCATGATTAGATTTTCATCACATTTTGGTGTCCATATGCTGTGTGGTATTACGCCATATTTCTTAGAACTCGCGAGATCTCTCCCCGATATGTGTGAGTTAGGATTACGTTTCCTGTTTAAACAATGTGAGATATCTTTCCATATCTCTGCTGCGTAGGCACAGCCTTTGTCTATCTTTTCATTTCCTTTATGTGCAGTGCAAACTTAATTTTAGATGAAGATGGATAATTTACTTTGTTAGAGAACATCTTTTGCATGTTTTTATGTTGTAAATATTGATACAGGCAGAACTAACAGTACATAGTCGTTGATTTCAGCTTTTCCAAAGTATGTGTGTGTATAGAGAATGAACTATTTTGAATAGAGGATGTATCTGATACATCAATATGTCAAATTAAATTGCTACTTCTTTTTAATGTTTGATAGTTTGGACTGTTTCATTTTTCAATTTCTAGCACTTGTAATTTATACAAGTGTAATAATTTTGTAAGATTTTGCAATTTGCAAGAGAAGGGTAAAAAGAGGAAAGGAGAGAAAAAGGAAGTAAAAAGGTGATGAGAAAGAGAGAGAGAGAGAAAAAAAGCCAGATGCATGAGAAAGAGAAAAATATAAGATAAAAGTAAGTTGAGAAAGAGTGAGAGAGAGAAAGAGAGAGAAAGAGAGAGAGAGAGAGAGATGGAGGGAAGGGAGGGGGTGCGTGAGAAAGCAGGAGAGAATGCTATTTGAAGAGGAAGAGAGAATGAGAGAAAGAGTTCAAGCTAGCGAGGAAAAGGAGAGGGACTGACAGATAGTAGAGGGCAGAGAATAAGCCAGTTCGTAATTACAATTTAACCAAGTGAAGACAGAAGTCATTTGTACCGAGTACAGGTGACCTTTATACGCTGTCATTTTTTATGCACCACAATGCGCGGACCAGTATGATTTTATATGTTAAACAAGAAGCGTGTCAACCAAAACAAATGCACGTGCGCGTACAAATACGGGTCATTTCAGGGTCATTTGTACCATAAACTAATTACGAACTGGCTTATTACAAAATAAAACAAGACAGAGAGAGTAAGCATATACTACTACAGGAGTTAACAGCAGGATTGGAAACAAAAAATTGAGTTACTAGGGAGAAAGTAGATATTACATAATAGAAATATCCAAAGGATGAGGATGGGGTATACAATACAAAATTAAGTCCACATCAAGCAGTGACACATCAGCAACCCTGCAAACGCATTTAATGTCTGTACATAAAGTTTTATTAATGTATCCTATTAACATAAAATTATTCTTGGCTTTAAATTACTTTGTCCTAATATCTGACAATGAAATGACCATCGTTCCTCCTTTTACATAATCATAAAGTTTAATTTGAAGATAAGAGTGAACATTTATCAGAGTACAAGTATTCCCAAATCTGCAACTTCACATGACAAATATGAAATGGCAAATTTTACAAATCATTAAAAAGTCCTATCATGGCAAGGAATGATAATATTCTACCAGCATATTTTGTAAAAACCCATGAAAACACTGATTCAAACACAATGGATAGTGGATACCTATCAAACACAATTACCTGAATTATATAAATATTTTCCTTGAAAGGGCACATGAGGACTGTACCAAACTTTTTTTTCTCCAAATGCAGTAACGTAAACTTTGTTTTAGGGGATTCCGACCTACTGGTCGTTCTATGGAGGTTGTCATGACAGTAAGTTTGATTTACATTCAAAGGGCTGTAATCTCTAGGCATTTAGCAGTAGATTCTTCCTCCCCCATCCTCCTCTCCTTCAAATTTGATTTGCTATGGTGGAATTAAAGTCTCTGTCTCATTTCCTAAATATACTGTATAAGTGGTTATTTTCGCGGTGGTTTTATTTTCGCGATTTTCGCGAGTCGGTCCTCGCGAAAATTTCCACTTCAGTATATGGCTGTTTATAGTAACAAAAACATCACAAAAATCGTGAAATTAAACCCTCGCGAAATTCCCTACCTAGTCCAAAATCGCGTACAATATTTTCGCGAAAAAAAAACAGCTTATACAGTAATCAACAGTTCACAAGAATCAGAATACATATTACCATTTCTGTTATGCTCTTCATTTTTCTTTACACTGCATTATCAAAATATTTTTGTCTATTACATTTTGCTTCCATATACACTAAACTTTGATATCCCATTACTTTGTACCGGGTATTAAAGCATAAATGCTGACCATGAGAAATGGGTCAATCAATATTAAAAGTCAATACATTTATCCTATTCTTACGAGATACATAGTAGTAATAGCTATAGACAAGTTATATACAATAGAAACAAATATAATTCTCTTTTCTAAACACATGTAGATCATAGTAGATATAAAAGTTACTTGTAAGCTTATTTTATCACCCTATACAAATAGACACTGTGCATAACAAAATTAATAATCCATGATAAGCAACACATTAATTTGTCATGCTTGAGTTCAAACAAAGCCCTCGAGTTGAGATGCCAAATGTATTCTTGATAAAAACCAATCAAAAAAAAATTTCTCTGAAGTACAGTCCTCAAACAAATTAAACATATATGAAACAAGATAGTTCACTTTTGTAAATCCCATTTCAAGTGACCATAAATCAAAAATAAATTTGCTTTATGTATCATATGCAGAAACGGGACATTTGATAATACCTTCATTTTTATTCATATAAGATAATGAGAACACAGGACTTCAAACGTTATAACCGTACTGTGCTGCATTGGTGTTATTTTAATTCTCTTTTACATGTATCTTTGGGTTTATTTTTAATACACTGCTTCAGTATAATTACACCAGCATTAAATTTTGAACATAGGTAAGGCTGATGATAAGTCTCAGATAAGGTTTGGGTCAGTGAAAAAATGACTGAGAACTGGCTTATAAAGACCTACCAGCCATTTAAAAAGTAATTAATTTTCATATTTACTAACAGACCATTGCTGTAATATATAGCTTATTCTTCCACCAATTTCCTTCGATACAAAATGCAATGTGCTTAAGCTGGTTCAATGCATTCCAGTAGTGAGAATGCGCAAAATACTTTGTTACTATCAGATGCGCCTAAGTAACCAACAGTTTTCTATGCGAAAGTAGGATAAATATATATGACTACATTAAAAAAATGGTTTGTTCCTCACAAAGATAAATCATTTTGGGGAGGCCTTTGCAGATTCAAAACAGATTGCTGGTTTCATTTCTTACATGGGGAAACACAGAACTGTCGCTTTTCCCGGTATACCTATCAGATGATAAAAGCTGCCTTGGTGTACCAAGTACATCTTGGATGAGAACAAGTTTTCTTGTTATACATCCTGGGTGATGCGGGGCGATGAGGAGCAGTGTTACATGTATATCTTTGGAATGCATCTTTCATCTACACAACATTTCAGTTCTTTTTGTATTCTATCCTCTCCACTTTGACATCGTCTCCCACAAGCTGGTAGACGTACGTGACCACCGTCGATGCTTGGATGTCCATCAGTACAAACGATGGGACAGTGTTCCTGAAAGGAGTTATGAGAGGAAGGAGTTATGAGAGGAAGGAGGATTAAGTGTTAAGGCCACCGCACACCTTACGATCGGTCTGCGATCCGATTTCAGAGGAAAATGTAATATCATTTAACAAATCATTTAAAAATGGAATATTTTTTGATTGAGGGTCTGAATAGTCATACAGATAGAAAAATCGATAATACGGCCTTTGCAGAGTTTTCTAGTCAGTGGAATGGCCAAATCGGCTCTCAGTCGTAGTGACGTCACAAAAATGGTATGACTGCCTACGATTTGAAGCTAATTTTGCCCTTATTCCCTGTAGAAAGCTGACAGCTCACCCAAACCCTATGTTTGGTATTCATATTACTTTTCATAACCTGAATATGTTAGATTTCATTTGTTAAAATGCCAATATTTAATGCCATGATAGCGATTTATTTCACAAATCGGATCGCAGACCGATCATAAGGTGTGCGGTGGCCTTTAGGTGTAAGGTTTCAAAAGGCATCCTTAACAATGACGGGTAATCAAGTATATTATTGTGCGTATGTGAGCATTCTTGTTACAGGTTTTCCTGGAATATTCATTATTTTGTCAGCCCATTAAAGAGACATTCGATTCAACAAATTTTCCCACCTCTTATAACAGCAATATCTTGTTTCTGCACTTTGGGCATTAAATTAATATGTGAGCTGACAAAAATTGACCTTGGTCATTCAAATTTGCACTAGTATTGCTGATTTCAGTTTCAACTCTCAATTTCACATTCAATGTATTCAGGAGTTTACACGCTCTGATTTCCATTTTCTTTTCAATTTTGAAGCTACCTATTTCATGCTTTGAGCAGTTAATTTCAACAAGGAGCAGTTAATTTCAACAAGTAGCAGGTCTGTTTTGCATTAAGCAAACTAATTCAGTTAGGCAAGTGGCCTGCAAAGACTCCATGTTTCTTTTTCAGGTCTCTTCTCTCTTTTTTATTGCATTTCCATTACTTGTCACTTCAATTTTGTAATTCTATGCCTATTTGCAGGGTTCTCCACTAGCGGTTTTACCCGGGGGCTCCGCCTGGGTAAAATTTGAAAAACCAGTTTAGCGCCCGGACAAAATTTCCCCGCCCAGACAAAAACTTGATGCGCCCGGATATGAAAATTGACATATTTTCACGCACAGACAAGACAGCATCAAGACCGCGCGGCATTGCGCAATCATAAAAACTTTACTCGCATGATCATGTCGGAAACCCGCACGAACGCATTATCTCTTTTCACGAACCACGTCGAATTCTCATTGCGATCACGGCCACATATAATGCACCATCTCGACGCAGTGCACTATAATACGTATGCCGTCACGAAACCGCAAATTTGATGCCGTCGCGAAACCGCAAATTTGACTTCGGAGGCCCACGAACACAAGAGCCCCCGGACAAAATGCAGACCAGTGGAGAACCCTGTATTTGGGCATGCCTCACGAAGTAAAAAAAAAACAAACCCCAAACAAACTTGCATCCTACTTACGAGTCTAGAGCACTGTATGCTCCTGTAGCTGACCCAGGATTGATGTAGAATTTGCCTTCATGTTCGTAAGCCTCAAATTTGTGGGTGTGTCCCGAGATAAGGATGTCAACGTCGAGCTGGCGCTGGACCATTGACAGGCTCTCCACGTCACCCCAGGGTATCACCTGGTGTCCATGACAGATGCCCACTCGGAACTGACCCACAGTCACTACCTTCTGCTCTGGATAGGACACCGTCTGACAATATGGACATTGATAGCAAGTTAGCAACTCTAAGATTACTGACAAGTGAAGTGTATTTCTTTATCATTTTATGAGTCATAAATGATCTGTGACTGCGAGCAAATATCATATTGAATTGACAAGCTTCCCAATATAGAAGGTTGATGGAGAAATAAATCCTCTTCATGCTTATTTTGAACAGGGCCTATATGCCTTTCAATAAGCTATCAGTCTTTTCAAGTAATTTTACTTTTATATATGTTCACTTAACATATCATATGATAAGCTATTCCATCATCAGTCCAGTTTTTTTTTTCCTTCAAATTTCTTGTAAGATCAGCAGCGATCATAGATTCCTTGATGAAGAGGTTATAGAGTACACTGCAACACATCAATCCCACTAATTACATAGCAATATAATATTTTTATGGTATGAATTTCTTTGTTGGCACGTGTTCATAAGGAGCAATCTCTGTGATAACTTACAGAACTTATGATTTTTACTGGTCGGGTATTTAAAAATAAAAATCTAAATCACCTTTTACTAAGCAATTATAAAGAGAGTAAAATAAGCCCAGGCTACCAGTTCATATCAGACATGCACCATGAAAAATTTTGTAACATTTGCAAGTGTTTGTAATTTAAGGAAGAAACCAGCATTAAATCTCATCGCCTACCTCATCAAAGTCTCCCCTAACGATGTGGACATCACTGGCCAGAGTCTTGAGGTAATCCTGAGATTCCTTGGTGCAGAGGTTGCCGGTGCAAAGGATGTGCTGGATCTTCCCAGGGACCAGGAGCTTCTTGAACTTTGCAGGCAGGCCACTCTGGCGATGGGGGACATGGAGATCTCCAAGCACAAGAACCAACTGGAAAGATATTAATAAGATGATCAAATTGATCACCCATCATCTTGAGAAAAATAGCCACGAGACTGAGAGATTGGTGATGTAATACTTACTGTTTTCAGAAAGGTAATAAATCATGAGCATCATTATGAAAAAGTTGCACATGAATGTCTTCATGAGAAGGAATTATTTAAGGTATAAAATGAAGAAGATAATTTAAAAAGGGGAAGATCACCCTGGTATTTCGTTGATTTGAATAAAAGCAGAAAAAATGAAACAGGGTAGTGAAAGTTTGAGCCAAACCCGACAAGAAATAAAGTTATGAATTTTTGAAGTTGTAAGCAATCAAACACAAATTGGCAACTCACTGACGTATCTTGCAAACTCCTCTCCCATTTAGTCTGTACAGAAAAGTGTATAAATTTTCATTTTCTTAGTTTGTTTTGTTGTTGAAAGAATGAATTTGTTTCATACAGGCTTTATGTAAAAAAAAACATCTGTGCAATGATTATATTTAGGTTGCATGTACACTGTATGATTACATATTTTCTTTAGAAAAAGTGGAAATTTATGATTTTTGTACAGGTTAAAAGGGAGAGGAGCTCACAAAATATGTCACTTCAAAAATTCATAACTTTCTTATTTCTTATCAGATTGTGCTCAAACTTTCACTGATCTGTTTCTTAACAAAATTTCTCCTTCTTTTAAAACCTACTTGATATCTGGGTGGACTTTCCCTATAAATTCTTTTTTTCTGTGTCTGCTTAAATGTAAATCAATGCATACAATATGTAGAACTTGCACATTATATTAATATATAGATATTAAAATTCTGTTGAATCTTGGCAGATTTTCAAATTCTTTTCTAAATGCAAGTATTTATAGTTTACCTACTGAATTCCTGAAAAATTGGAAATAACAGCTGGGGAAATAGATGAAAAAACATTGAATGCTATGATTGTATAGAACACATGGAAAAGTGCTTTGTTTACATCCTCATAAGTACCTCTGATTTTTTTTGGCACAATCACAACAAATTATTTCCAATTATTACAAACCATATGCAATACTGTTTGAGTGATATGTCAGTGAGGTCATTCAGAGTTTTTTTTTTCCGTATCTAGAAGGAACATCAACCAATCAAACATCTATTTACATTCCAATAAAGTTCATTTGAAAAGAGGGATATTTAATTTTTGCACTCAAAACGAATGCACACTGAATGGCATTTAACATGCATAGATTTGCACATTTGTAGTTGAACTTATTGAATGAAAGAAATGGATAACTTTTTTAAATCCTAATCACATCTTTCTCATACTTTTGTTTAATGATCTGTAACTCTGAAATTTTGGCACAGGTCTATCTCAAATCAAACTGATGCCAGATTCTGAATTCCTTTTAAATTTCTTGTGCTGGCATGTCTGTAGAAAAAGTTGTAGGTTTCCTGCTCCTCATGCTCCTCCACCTTCTCCTTCTATCTTCTTGTTCTTCCTTTTTCTTCTTCTTTGTCAATACTTCTCCTCTCCTTCTTTCTTCAACTTTAGTTCTTGTTCTTCTTTCGTTCTCCTCATCCTCCTACTCATCTCAATTTTCAATTCCTTCCTATCCCTCTTCCTTCAGTCCTTCTCGTCTTCTCCCGCCTCTTTTTCTAATCTTCTCTTCTTGTTTTCTCATTTCTACCCCTCCCATGTAGCATGCACCTCCTCTTCCTCCTCTTTTTTCATGTCTTTCTAAATTCATGAAATTCTATTTTCTTTTCTTTCCTTCTTCACCTTTCTCACGTTTCTCCTCTTTCTTTTTTTTTCTTCCTCTTCCTCTCTTTTTTGAAAACCTTCACATACCCTAGACAATCACCCATATATGTACGTGATTATCTAGGCCAACCGATCAAATGCCGATCTCAGATATGTCAGACTCAGAGGCTCAGACTCAGTTCTCTGTTTCTTCTCACATCGTGACTTGAATTTATTAGAATCTAACAGTTGCAGGACACAAGACTGATGCAGTGGGACTGAATACACTCTTTTTATCGTTCAGAAAATGAGTCATATTTCGTAAATTCACAACAGAAAATTAAAGATAACACAATCAAATACTCAAATAATATAACATTTACCAAATCATTCTAACTACAGATTAAAATATGATTCACGAAAGTGACAATTACCATATTTCCTGTGTAATCACGAGATGTAAGCCGAAAAAAGTACTTGACCTCTGTTGACGCCCCGTCACGTAAAATTTAAGTAGAGCTTTCTTGATTGGACGATTACTCAGAAGCCATGAACTATTAACCAATCACGTATCTTTTCATAGCCGCAACTGCGAATGTATGAAGGCGCTGAATGTGAAAAATATTTTATTCTGTGAAAATGAAGTGTATTATTCCAGGAAACAATGTCAAAGGTAATGTAAATCATGCTGTTTCATGTCAGTTGTTCATTTATTTGAATTCCAATGTTTTATCAATCTATGAACTGTTCTCATTGATTACATAACAACATGCCTGCTACTGAAGTGAAACTGGATGTGAAAGTGCAGTCCGATTCATATGAATATTTGTCATGTTTTTTTGTGGTGCAGAATAGGTCTAAAGTTTTTGAAATGTCTTTACATCTTTAAATTTTCACTTAAAGATCACAAAAGAAGTAAGAATGTAGATCTAGTCTGCATAGCATTAGGAGGTCTTGAAAATGAAAGGCAATCATGTAGTGTATGGGGATAAATTATTGCACAATCTTGTCATGTCACTCCATATTTGACGAAATAAAGCCGAAGGCGAAGGATTAAAGCCCAGCGCGGCCACACCACGTAATACTATAGTGGTCATATTGACCACTACGCGGGACTAATGCAAAAAATACTAGTCATTTTCTATCGCATGTACTTAAGCCTAGATAGGTATGGGGGGAAAAATTAGATAAATATTTAAAATACTTCCTTTCAAATTCAGCTCTTTAAAATCTCACACTCCTAGTACCTTAAATGGCCGTTAGGAAGAACTTCTGATATTTCCAGCAAAATCCAAAGTCAAAATCATGTCCAAAACCTAAGAAATCCCCGCCAATTTTTTTCGCGATCGCATGTTGTTTTCCTGCTGCCGATGTTTTTAGACTAAATCGGCCAAAATTTTTTTGTCCACAACGAAACTCGGTATCGCGTGCACATCGATCTCTACGATCGCACACACGGAAAATCGGGACTTACGTGTGCGTGATAGGAACCGAACTTATAACGACCAAATTTTTTAGCGGGAGATGTCAGCGCTCGCGGCGATCAGGAAATGTACACGATGACTTGCGATACCCCGTTTCGCCAGAAGTGACAGTAAATTACGGATTTCATATTTGGAATTATCTTTTCCAACATCGGTGAGTTGAATTTATTGTATTTCATGAATATGTTGGTGTCGTTTTTTGTAAATTAAATGCTGATATGAGTGAATGTTGGTGACTTTTGTGCAGTGGTGTTTTGAAAGTGTCGAGGTGGATGACTGCCTAGAGTCTACACGCTAAGTACATGTATAGTAAAGTCGCTATGAGTGAGCGCGGCAACAATTGCTTGGCTCGGCAAATGCCCTGGCTCGTGTTCCGGGCCGGGCTTGCCTTCAGTTCGTCAACATGCAATGCGATGACTGGCAGTCAATACTCTGTCATGATTGTCCTGTTGCCCATTTAGATCTTTTTCCTGTGTTTTGCTCAGCCTCAGAACTAGTTGCATTCATGTTCTCTTAGTCTTAGTTTAATTAGAATATTTTCTCTTCTTATTTTTCTGTTATTTCTGGACAGTTTTTGGACGAGCCGTTCACTGCCTTTCCAAAGTTGGAGAAGATCTTTACATGGAGCCATTGGATACAGGCGTAAGCAAGAACAATCCTGGCAAACTCAGACTAGTGACTCAGAGAAATTGGCAGTCTTTCCATTTAAGAAATCGATGGATCTTACTCCTTGATTTATACTCTGAAGTGTTTGAATTTTAGTTTAGCACACATTAACAACATTTAATCTTTGTTTGTTCAGGGATCTCTGTCCAAAGTGATTTATACATTTTAAAACACATACAAAATGACACTGTTCAAGTGAAACTGTGACATCGTTAAATTAGGTTTTATGTTTTCTGAAGCCACAAAGAACAAGAGGACTTTCAAATGCAGAAGTATAAAGACCTGAAGTGTTCTGAAATTGTTACACTGCCGAATTCCTAGATTTTCCAAAGCTATTAGGGTGTTGTCTGACAGACCTTGCTAAAAGTGTTGTTCATCTTTTTTTCTGAAAATTCTTTGAATGCAATATATCACACATTAACTTTTAAGAAAGGCCAGCCAGTAGGCCTATAATGAAGGTCTAAATCAATATGATTTGACATGCAGATATATCTATCACTGTACCTAGAACAGTGATAGATATATGTGTGGATTTATTTACATCCTCATTCCCACTGACTTACAATGAAAGGCAGTGTGGGTTGATTTTCTATCAAAAGAAAATTACAATTTTTAAAAAATTAATTGCTAATCAGAAGTCAGAACAACAGTACTTTCTTGTTGCTTATTTGTTCAATCAAGAAAAAAGATCTCTGCCCACTACTTTGTTTTATTTTATGAGTAGGTTTTTATGAGGTGAGTCCTCATAAAAACTCTTAGAAACAATTCTAATATTGCTATGATGAGGTACTGATGCAAAATGACTTGATGTATTCTTCTCTCTTGTTTCAGCTTGCTTTACGAGCTGTCAACTCCTCTCGGTCAGCATACTCCTGTTTCCTGTTCAGTCCCAGCTTCTTCCTTCGCTATGACGACAGAACAGCGACCGCATCCCAAGCATCTCAGGACGGTGAGGAGACCACAAGATGGAGGGTCACAATGAAGGTGATACATCTGCCCCTTTTCAATTAGCCAAGGCCAATTTAACGGGGTAACCTCGCTAGTCATAAGGACCGCTATTCATAAGGACCACTTATTCATAAGGACCACTATCCATAACGCGTGACTAAATGAATAGCGGTTTTGTATGAATAGTGGTCCTTCTAAATAGCGAGCAAACCATAGACAAATTACCTCACTATTCATAAGGACTTCCATTCATAAGGACCACTATTCATAACCATTCATAAGGACAGCTATTCATAATGTGTGTTAAATGAATCACGGTTTTCTACGAATAGCCGTCCTTATAGAATAGCGAGCGGACCTGAATTCAACAACGTTCCACGTTTCTTATCCCTGTTTTTTTTTTTCTCACCTGCTCTCTTTTTGTTATTTGATATTTGTATCACTGTGGAAAAAAACCCCAATCTAGTCAGTATAGTAGCAAAGATAACTTTGATAGTGCAATTTTAACTTGTTTTGAGTATGTATAGTGTATAGATAATTAACATTTTATTATGAAAAATTCTTTTGGAACTGAGTCCACAGAATTCATATCTATGATGCCCACCTTGGAAATGATGTCTTGTAACTACCTCCTCTGTTGCAGGGAAGGGTATGTATGCATTTCGTAAGTGCTGTATAAAGGACTGGAATTTGAAGAAATTTGCACCTGCTCTCTTCAATTCTTTTGCAGCATTCGGTTCTCATGATTATTTCTCTTACTTCAATTCTGCTATTACTGTATATGAGTGGTCCTTAGATTGTCTAAAATCTTTTTTTTCCTCAGTCCTGTTTGGCTGTCTTCAAATCACTGTCCAATCTTGAGAAGAATGTAGACCGATGTAACATCAGCCTTGATGCAGAGGATTGTCGTCTGGTCTTTCAGCTTCACTGTAGACATGGTAAGAACAAGCTCGTCAGCTATTTCTATCTATCTATCTATCTATCTATCTGTCTATCTATCTATCAACCAATGAGGGTGGAACATGTCATAGCATTTTTCTACAAAACACATATTTTGCTGTCATTGGCATTGATGCCAATGCTTAAAATAAAGAATTTTTTTCTTCATTTCACTCTTCAGGTTTGATTTACATGTATAATCTCAAAATTCAAAATGATATGGAATTACTTTTTATGACTACACTGTGTTTAATGCCTGGGTCACACCTTTGCGTATATTGCTGCCTATTGCTGTGCTATGCGGGATATATCAATACGCAGCCGTACCCAGCAATACGCGAAAAATTTGAAGGTCACACTATTGCGTATCTAGCTCGTTGTGTATGTAGCTTGTTCTTTGTTCTTTTGCTGCCAGCTAGCTGCTCGCACCAATTGGTCTCGTTGCGTCTCAACAGGCAGTGACACACGCTCCAAAAAAGAGGTGCATATTATTGCGTATACATGTACCTGCGCTAAGCCGCTCGCTGTTGCTCGCATTCACTGGTTGCCACTCGTATCCGCTTGTAGGCGATTTGACCTGCGATTGCTTGCGATAGTTTAGAAGATTTTATAACTAGTCTAGTGAGCGACTAGCCCAGGCCGATGCGCTAGTCGGCATATTGAGTACGTAGTGAGCACGTTTCATTGCGCTTTATTGGGTATGACTGCCTATGTCTGCGTTCGGGTAATACGCAAGCCAAATACGCAAAGATGTGACCCCTGCATAAAGTGAAACAAACATTGAACCAGTAATGTATTCTTTACATCATGTAACTTTTTTGTTTTTCCCCGACATACAGGTATAGTGAAGACCTATAACCTAGTCTACCAAGAAACAGAGACACTTCAAGCAGTCTTTTCCAAAGATCTCTGTCCAAACAGGATCACAGCTCCAGCCAAGTAAGTATTAGAAGGTTACCTGATTTATAGTCATATAGGCCCGAATTCACAAAGGTGGTAATAGATTTGTACCATGGTTTATGCAGATTTTGTGGTATAAGTGCGCTTGATTTCGCGCGTACACTTAGAAAGATCCAATAATGAATGCGCGTGATTAGCAAAGTGCGCAAATTTTACGCTAGTTGCCATAGTTTAGACCATGGTTTATGTAAATTAATTGAAATAAACTGTGCGTAAATTTACATAAACCATGGTCTAAACCATGACAACTAGCGTAAAATTTGCGCACTTTGCTAATCACGCGCGTTCATTATTGGATCTTTCTAAGTGTCCGCACAAAATCAAGCACACTTATACCACAAAATCTGCATAAACCATGGTACAAATCTATTACCACCTTTGTGAATTCGGGCCTTAAGGTCCATCTGCATATATCTAGAGCATAATGTGGGAATAAGGATAATGCACGGAAGATTTATTGCATAAAAGCACTTAAGCATATTCAGACAAGATACTTCATGTGTTTTATGTGACAAGAAAGTATAACTTTATAAGTCCTATCTCATAACCGGAATGGTATTTAATACTAACACTTGAGAAGTGGCAATTCCTTTGTGTAACATGAGTGACTCGTATGCTGGAATTCACGAAGGAAGTTTATCTTAAAGGGACCGAAAAGTCATCAATCGTGGTATTTTGGAGCTTGGCCCGGCTCGGGTAATATTCAGGAATCTTCGTTAAACGAGCATGCAATTGCAGTGATACGGGCGATCTTGCTTGAGGAAAAATATGCGACCGAAGAAAGACGAACTCAACAACCCAACTGACAAACTACCCCACCCTCGACGGCAATTTTGTTCAAGCTCCAAGATTGTTGTTATGCATGGTCTTGCAATAGGGGCAAGCGAATGAAATTGAGCGTACTTGGATATTGAGCGGTGGCTCCCGTTAAGCCATGATGTATGTGCATGGTAATGTGTCCACTGAACAGGCAATACCATGTATAGACCATTGTTTACATTTAAACCTCCTTAGTGAATTCAGGGGGGTGATTCACTAACAGCTAAAATTAATCCCAAATAAGAAAAAAAAATCAATTTTAGGAACAATATCCATCCTAAGAGCGATATCGCTTTTAGTGACTGATTCACTAAGGTATTTGAGATTGATTCCAGCCTCTGAATTGATTTTAAGGTTGGGAGTGATCCGGATCGCTCCTAACAATCACAAACGGTCACTCCACTGCATGCCCGCCTGCGCCCCAACCTGGGCGCGGCTACGCTGTGCCTGCCTGCACGCCCATTGCCCTAGCCATAGGCCCTAGCCCTGTGTATGTCCAGTCGATGCGTGCGCGCAATTAATGCAGTAGCTAGGTAACGCGCACTAGCTACGCGCTAAGTAGAGAATTAGGTCGGGTGACTGAGGGGCGGTGACTGAAATTTGAGTACGTTGATTGGTTGGAATGAGTGCGCTCGTAAATATTCATTTGCGCTCATATATATTCATGATAAAATTGATTCCATCCTAAAAGCGATTTAGTGAATCAGTAAGGTGGAATTAATTTTAAGCTGGGAATGAAATCAATCCCGAAAATTGATTTTAGGAATGATATCGATCCCAGTTAGTGAATCACCCCCCTGGTCATGATCTGTATTCCTTGAATTATTGCCCCTTCTAGGTTGCTTGCTGAGGCAGTAGGAAGTTTCCAGTCATCACAAGAAGAAGTCACTATGACCGTCACTCCTACTCAGCTTGGTTACAAGAACTATGTTGATGATGAACCAGGTAAACCCACTATAGCAACTTCTAGACAGCTGTCTACTGTATGTGATGATGATGAATTAAAGGGTACCAATCACCAAAGATAATTTTGCTCTGTATGTTACAGGTTTCATGTCGTTATATTATATTCAAAATATGGGCTTCAGATATCAATTCTATAAAGAGATATTGCAATTTTGATTACACTCTCTATAAGTGTAAAAGCGACTCGTGAGTAGACTACTCGACGCACCCATATGCGCTCGCCAAGATAAAGGCTCGCGTGGAACCAAACTCGGAGTTCGGTTCCGTGCGGGAATTTTCATGCTATCCTCAATTTCCTTCATACTCATTAAATGTTGACCTATAGAATACCAGACAAAGTTATTTGAGGTTGATTTTATACTTTCTAGCTGTACACAAATTATTTTTTCAGGTGGTTGGTACACTTTAAATTTGTATGTATAATAATACATACATACATACATTTCTGAGCACTTAAAAAATATCCCCAATTTTTTTTTTTTTTTACATTTGATAGATAAAGCTATTACGGTATTAGTTGATTTGAAAAAAAACCCCAGAAAACTGAGGAAAACAAATTAGTGAAAGTTTGAGTAAAATCCAACAAGAAATATGGAAGTTAATGCAAAATAAATTTAGGTCCTTCTTATTAGTATAGTATTTGACATGCTCTTTGGAACATGTTGTCCTGAAATAGCATGTTAAGGAATAACATTATGGAGAGAGACTTTTCTTTGTGTGGCATATAACTACTTCCTTTTACTATCATTGCCATATACACTGTACTTCTCCTTCTGTTACTGCTACATGTCTTACCATCACGACAGACTTTACGCTAGCATATAGCGACGTGTATGCCAAGCATAGGGCACTTGTATGTATGAAGAAGAAACACTAAGGGGAAATTGTTCTGACATGGGTAGTAAATATTTCAAATAATAAGTTCAACCTAAAGGACAAATACCACCCCTCCACCAACTCACTCCAGAGTCCATTTTGCATTCAGTATGACAAAAAAATTCTAGCAAGAATCACCTCCACTGCAACTAACACTTCTTATTGCAATACTAAACCTGCAGCAACTTTTTCTTTGTTTTTTATACTACTTGTCCAGATCCAAGTAAGGTGGTACACTCTGAACTGCGTCTTGTCCCTGAGGAGTTTACAGAGTATCTTATCGGTGTGGATACAGAAGTCACTTTCTCTCTCAAAGATCTCAGGGTTAGTATTCCCATTAACCTATTAACCTTTTTACTGCCATAGATATTTTTAACTGCTCAGTAATTGCTATTGCATCCACTTTTTATGCTTCCGCCCACCGAAGGTGGTGCAAGAGGCATGTTTTGGGGTTGTCTGTTTGGGGTACAAAGGTCAAAGGTCACAGGTCAATTTCTGAAATTTCAGGTGTTGACCTCGTTAATGTGATATCTCAAGAATCATTTCATCCATTAACTTCAAATAGGTACTAGTGTGTATCACCATAGGAAGATGATCTGATTAGATTGGGCAAATGTAGGTTAAAGGTCACAGGTCATGAATGTCATTTACCATGAAAATTCTGGTTATCACAATATTTCAAGAACAGTTTGAGCCATCAACTGAATTTAGGCAGAGGCATTTCATCTTGTTCATTATTATAATTTTTTTTTTTGACAAAGAAAAGCTTGTAGGTCTTCTTGAAATTCAAAATATGAAGAATGATCAAATTCAATTCACTGCATTTTTGCAGGTTAGTGATGATGAGGACACTACACATTATGATTTAAAATTTATATTTCCTCACTCCTAAACTGTAGAATATTTATCTGTGCCATATGAAGAAGGATATGATGAAGGGTTTGTAGTTTTGATATGCAAAAGAAAAAACTTTTTTTAAAATCTTATAAAGAAATACATGTCTGGCTTGATGAGCAGATAGATTCTTAGCACTAAGTTGCATACCTACATGTACACTTATAATTGTTGTGTTTGCATTTATTGCCTGTATGTATGTATGTAATAATATTTTATCATATTTTCTCCATGAAACTTCCTCAGGCTATCCTATCATTCTCTGATGCTGCTGGCCTTCCCGTCTCTATTCACTTTGAAACACCAGGAAAGTAAGTTTATAACAGTTTATAGTCCTTATTATTTGTTTAGAACAATGCTGTCTTAAAATAACAAGAGATCAAAGAGTGGGTCTGACAAATCTAGTCTTGATCCACTGAAATATATAATCAATAAATATACTTCTCCTGAAATCCCCCACATGCTGCATTTTGTAAAATGATATTGATATTCCTGTTCTAGTGGCATACAGTAGAATGATTGAAAAAAAATGTTTTTGCAGATGGTTGAAATTTGATTGAAAGTTCACCTAACAAAAGATTCCATCCGCGTTAAGAAATCATCATCAACGTTTGTTCTCATGTTATCCCTCTCTTGACCAGACCCATCGTATTCAATGTGGAGTCCGAGCAGACGTTAGAGGCAACCTTCGTGCTGGCTACCCTGACTGAAGTGTCCAGTAGTCAGATTACCGGTGCCTCCCAGCAGCCCAGAGCGAGTCAGGCTGCTCCAGTCAGTGCGCATCAGAGACAGAAGAGTAGAAAAAGGTTTGTGATGGTTTATAACTAATTACCAGTGCACTTAATCATGAAGAATTTATATTGACATTGCCAAATATTATCCCATTGCAATTTCTTTCAAATCCAGTTGTAGTCAAACTGTAAAGCCCTGTTCCCATATGAGGCAGTAACTGCCTAAAAAGAGAAAGAGAGAGAGAGAGAGAAAAATAAAACAATGGCAAAATAAAATGACATATTGTATGCATAGTGAGCCTCACATTCCTGTGTCATATAACACTTAAATAATTGAGTACCGTTACACTTGGATCCTTTTATTTTACACATTGATATTTTTTTCTAAGCCCCATTTACACATGAAATAGTATATATCTTGCTGTGGTGGCTTGCTGCATCATGTGTGAAAGAGCTTCAAGGTGTCCTTTATGCATTATACAAGATTATATTCATGACAGACCAGAATTAGTTGACCTTTCTACCTCTGTATATTACTTTACATGCAGTTCAACTGCTGGACAAGGTACAAGGAAGAATCAAACATATACATATACATACATCTTTGTATATTATTTTACATGCAGTTCAACTGCTGGACCAGGTACAAGAAAGAATCAAACAAGAGATAATGGAGATGGCCGGAGGATGCCTAATGGACACACAATACGGTGAGAACAACAGGTTTATTTATTTTAACCCCCCCTCCATAAATGTACTACACATGGCCCCGTCTTCTAAAGAGTTGCGATTGATTGCAAATAATTTGCAATTGATATCAATCGCAACTCTGTACTTAAAAGATAGGAGATTGGAAATTTGCGATTGATTGGAGGACTTGCGATCGATTCGAATCAATCACAACTCTTTATAAGACGGGGCCATGGTCTGGAGACAGTATTGTTCCATGATCATTGTTTGACTCTTATCAAATTGCTAACTTCAACTCTTGACCTGACACTTTTCCTAATCCTAAACCTAACTTGCATCTTGGTGATTTTCTTATTTGACCCAACGACAAACTGAGGTACTTAATCAAACACAAAGGAAGGGGTGACAAGAAGAATTATGAAAATGGTGTGAAAATATCAATATGCATGTTCTTTTTGAATATTCATATTTTCTCAGAGATGAATATGAAGATGAGTTCCCTGATGATTTGATGGCAGACTTGTTGAACAGGAATGAGAGGACAATGAACCAAGGAAGTCATACAGGTTTGTAGTCTTTTCAATAATGCTCCCCATAAAAATCTGGGATTTTTATTTTCCAGACAGGCAAACTAGACCCCTTTTAGCTCCACAGTTTTCTTTTGTGAATATTGTAAGGTACTAAAGGCACTGTTGAATAATTACTTTTGTGAGATTTCTCCTTGTTATATATATGCTTAGATGTTACTCATGCACCCCCCCCCCCCCCCCCCCATTAAAATGATATTCGATGAACCGTGAAAATTGAAATAAAACAAATAAATAATAACCCTTCAAAAATGTGAAAGTTTCCAGTAAGCATAATAATAAAAAAGAAGATGATGTTGTTATTCATTAATAAGTTTGGCCAATATTTTAAGGTAGGATGATTGCTTCAATAGGTCACTTTATTACTTTGTAACACTGCATGTAGATGCAACAAATCTTTCAAAGTTGTCAGGTCTTGGTCTCTTATTGTTGATATTTACTATATTTTTTTTGTGCTTGGCAATTTGGGCAAGTCATGACTTTTTCGACAGATAGACTCCACAGCACCTGGCCATAGGGCCATTGCATTTGTACCTGCAGTTAGTACATGTACACTGTGTGTTGCACTGCATTATACTATCATAGCTGACATTATTTCTTTCTGCCATGTACAGCTGCAGTGCCCTCAGTATCATCCAGGCTAGACCCAGCACCGACCACTTCCAGCAATGACGACACGGCCTTCACAGCCAGCCCTGTCATTCCCTTCGACTCCGCCCTCAGCCACAGATTCCAGAAGACGATCCGCGATCAGAGTTGCCACGACGACCGTCTCCATCCACCAGAGCCTGAGGAGAGGGAGGAGGGGCATACCAGTCCCAACAGGACCCTGCTGTCTAACTTCATGGATGAGGACAGCAGAGGAAGTTTGGGTGATGTTGGTGGGCCATCGCTGATCAGGGATGAGGGAGGAGGAGGAGGGGATGGAAATGATGGTAGGGACCATGACGATGACGACGACGACGATGGATTCAATTTCATCCCAGCCACTCCTCCCAGCAAGAAAGTAAGTTCACTGTGAATATTGCTTGTTAACATCAACGTCAGCAATCATCAATTGGAGTTTAGATAACAGTGTGGAAGAGACTTAGAAATATCACTTTACTTCAAAGTGAAGTGTTTCAACATTATCAGCTCTTGAGTCTGTGCTAAGCTCGAAAACATGTTATCATAGTGTTGTTTTCTCTTCCCTGGCTTTATTTAGATTAGTGTTCAAGGCCTGAATTTAATACGTATATATGTGGATGTAGCAGAAATCAAATTCTGTCTAAATTATCACATTGTCAGATGTGCTTCTGGGCCATTCATTTGTAGCATTCCATGGTGGTAGGCAGTTCACTGTCTGAAATTACCGCAGCAGATAGATTATTTTATATAAGTGTCCATTCTAATGGCAGTTTTGTAAAGGTCTTTTATAGTGTGGAAATTATGTAGGACCTGTCAGTTCTAAATTGTAAGGTCTCTTGCTACATCATATTGATTGTTCTTTGTTTCTTTCTTTCCTTGTAGTTCAAATCTATGTTCTTTGGTGCATCACAATCACAGCAGTCACAGAGTGGTACCCAGAGGAGTAGACCTCCTCCATCCCAGCCCCACAGGGGAGGTTCAGTGACTGTACTGGCAGAGGATAGTGATGAAGACTGATTCTATTGTCAGCCCCACCCCAGGGAAGAGTCCGTCTTGACATCCCCACCCTGAGGGCTGGGTCTGTCATAGAACTAGCAGAAGAAAGTGATGAAGACTGATGATTTGGAGTCTATTGTCAACCTCAACCCCACCCCAGGGAGGGCCTGTCATGTTACCTCCACTCCAGGGGAGGATCTATAACAGTACTGTCAGTGGACAGCTATGAGGACAGCGATGAAGATTTATGATTTGAGTTCTCTTGTCAGCCCACCCTAGGAGAGGGTCTGCCATGTTATCCCCACCCTAGGGGAGGGTCAGTGACAGCAGGAAACTAGTTAGTAGCAGAGGACAGCAATGATGTCTGGTAACTTGGGTTCTATTGTCAGCCCTACCCCAGGGTAGGGTTAGTCATGTCATCCCCACCTTAATGGAGGGTCTGTAACAGTACTGATGAAGACTGATGTGAGCTCTTTTGTCAGCCCCGTCCCAGGGGAGGGTCCATCATGTCATTCCCACCTTAGGGGAGGGTAGGCTCTGTCACAGTACTAGCAGAAGACAGTCAATATGAATGATGATTTGCATTATATTGTTAGCCCACCCCCCCCCCCCCCAATCCCATTCACACTTGACATGTTAAACCACCTAAAAGAACCTCAGCAGAATGAAATGAAACAAGTGTTATACACTATATATTTCTGTACCTTGTATTAACACATAGATAGTTGATTAATCATACAGCCTTTTTTTGCACCCAGTTACTTTTTTCTTGTCACCCCCTATTGCCATTTATTTATGTGTATAATGGTTTTTATTTTGCTACGGAAGAGGTTTCTACGGTTTACAGTTTACGGGGTCATATGTAAACAAGGCTTTTGGGCTCTGCCTGTCTCTTTCCACCCTAGGGGAGGGTCTGTTCTTGTACTAGCAAAGGATAGTGACAAAAGAAAATTGATTGTTTTACTTTTCTGTTGTTGGCATCAAAATGTGGTTTTTCGTTTCAAGAGTTGACTGTTAATGTGTAACATGCTCTTAAAAGGTTAAAATTTGCTAGTGGGACCATCAGAATTACTGTTGAAAAATGAAGTCTAGTGACAAACATGCAGGATTAGAGATCACGGGGGACTCCAACCTGGGACAGCAGGAGAATAATATCTAACGTTTTTGCTTGTACAAACAAATTATATTTAAAAAACTGTTTTTGAGCTGACGGAACCCCTAGCTGTGGTGATATTGCATGGGTGTCTCTAGCCTATCAGGATCTCTGAAAACATTCTTGTGAGACTCTTTTACAGCATAAGATATCAGTAGAGACCAGATGAAGAGAAAATACTTCAGAGTCTTGAGCTTACCTGTTGATTCAATCCATGATGCAGGCTTCCTGATTACATTCAGATGGTATTCAATTCATTAAGGTTACAAAATAGAAGGAAGGAAGCCCTGAAATTAACTTGTATATCATGCATTGGAAATATTTGGGACATGATTGAAGTTGTACATGTATCTTATTATCCTGAAAATTATGATGCACACATAGGTATGTATGCGAGGGACTGTTCACACATTGATGGGATATCTCATTATACGTGTATCAGATCTCATACTTCAATTTTTCCCCCTGATAACCATATACCTCAACCTTGAAATAAAGAAACTAGAAAATAAAACAGCGGCATCTTTTTAGCCTCTACATGTGTTCCTGAAAATTTATATTGGGTCATTAAAACCCTAAAAGGGTATTGAGTGGTGGCCTCAAATTCATACTTTTTCAGTCTTCCTGGGGCCCGTTGCACAAAACTTGCGTTTAATCACAACTCCTAAAAATCAAACGCAAGTTCTTAATGCGCACTTCTGATTGGCTAAAAAATAAAGTTAATTTTTAGGAGTTGCGTTCAAACGCAAGTTTTGTGCAACGGGCCCCTGATGTTGTTATCTGATCAAAAGGTGAGTTTATACCTATAAAATAACTAAAAAGTTATATAAATTTAAAAGAATCTGTAAGATTCTGTAAAGATGATTTATTGCCTTCTTCTTTGCAAGATGAATGTTGATATTATTTCACTTTTATTGTTATCAGGTGTTTGATATTTTATGATGAAATAGTATTCTTGCAAATTAAAGATCTCTTCTTTAAAACCATGAAAGGTGGTCTTATGAATTGTTTACTTCAGGGCTGTTTAATAGATTTGTGTCATCTCAAAATTATGACACAAGTACAGAAAAAATCCTTCACATTTTTTTGCAGATATTGAGTGGTACAATTTATCATTTATAGAAATTAGATGGAAAATTAACCCAGAATAGAAAAATGTTCAGAGTGGAAGCAAGAAAAGATGTAGAGGACCTACATATACAGGGTATTGGCTAATATTTAAGCAGAATTAGAGAAGGGGTACCATTTATTCCCTTTTTTAACGTCAAAGATTATTAATTATACAGGGTGCAGTTGGCCATGTGGTTCATGCAAGAACAATGTTCACATAATGCCTTTTATATTCAAAAGTGGTGAAAATATCCTCATTCCTATTTGTATTACACAATACACACATTTAGTGGATATGTGAAATATGTTACCAATAATCCCATATCGTAAAAGAAGGAAGTTCCAGTGTGAAAAACAGATTTTTTGTTGTTGTTGAGAATCTAATGTACAGAGTCATACATCAATCATACTTCATAACCAACTGACACACTGTGAACACAATGACAATGAGAGCAGACAAAATAATACAGCTCCTCATTGTACCCTCCACTATTGCTCTGGTAGACAAAACATCCCTTCATTGCTATTATGTAAAATAAGTAGAACAGGTGAATATGCATGTGACACCTGTTCTACATATTCATACTTGATAATAGCAATGAAGGGATGTTCTTTTGTCTACCAGAGCAATTGTGGGAGGTACAATGAGGAGCTGTATATTTTGTCCGCTTCTTTGTTCGTCATGTTCAAAGTGACAGTAGGAAGTTCCCCTTATCATTAGTGATCAAATACAGTGGAATCTCGTTATAACGAGGTCCTTGGGACCAGAGAAATTACCTCTTTATATCGAAACCTTGTTATATCAGGGCAAAAATACAATAGAATACAAAGAGATGGGACCAGGAAAATCACCTTGTTATAACGAGAGTTTGTTATATCAGTGCTCTTTATAACGAGGTTCCACTGTATATGTATTTATAAATTTCTTTATTCTCTGTCCATTTTCTCTCTCTTTTACCAGTATATCTCTGATTTTTCTGCTTCTACTCAGTTTCTATGAAAGGTTAATTCCCCTCAGATGTATATTGTGGGGTTCTTTTTAAAAATAATTTTTCTCCCTATTCATCTAATTTACAATACTGTACAATGTATGCAATGACGACTATTGCAGAGCAGGTATAATGTGAAAAATCTCTTTTTATTGGCAATAAAACAATATACATTCTTTCATCGTCTGTCAATGTAATATACGCTGACAAGATTTCATAATCATAAAAACACGTAATCGGGAGAGGTCTCTTTTCATGCCCACTTTCAAAGCGAAAAACACACAAAACTTCTCAATATCTCTCCATTTAACAACATACGTGTAGGGTTACTATACAAAGAATAATGAAGGCTGTACTAAACATATGACATCAGTTCCCTTGCAGTAATAGCAAATGCTATTTCTCTCCAAACAACCAATCACAAACAAGATTTCAGCTGTGTCCTGTTGAAAGATTGTTTCTGATTGCTTAGTTGGGAAAATTTATTTCAAAATGCTTTTGAAAACTTCCAGTCAATTAGCAAATGTTTCAACCAATCTTACAAAGGGTACAAACATCTTAACATGGAATAGATATATATTCTAACATCCTCATAAACAGGTGTACATTTACATTAATTCACAGCACAAAATGTGCTTCATTATTGTCAAATAGAACGCATTTTGGGAAGGAACTCTTCAAACACTTTGTATGTACCTGAATACAATTTTCTTTTTCCAGCAATCTTGGGCCCCATCTTATGAAAATTTGCGATTGGTCTGAATCTTGTATCACAAGTCTGCCAATTAATTGATACTTACAATCTCTTATCTTATATGTACAGAGATGTGATTGATATCAACCCTCAAGTTTTGATTCCAATCAAAGGCAACTCTTCATAAGACGGGGCATAGTTGAGTTCTATTTCTAAGTTCACAAGTTAAATAAAATAGAAATGAGTATCATATTATCAGCTATGAGTACATGTACAGTGGAAACTCACTATAACGAGGACCTTGGGACCATGAAAATTACCTCGTTATATCAGGAATCTTGTTATATTGGAGCTCTTTATAGCAAGGTTCCACTGTATTATCTATCCATCATTTCATCACGGACTGTACATGTATTATCTGCACCCAGCACCAAATAAATATTGCAGTACATTTCATTTAACATTATAAAAGATGACTATCTTTTCCCGACTTTATACAAATATCGAAACAGAAATCAATATGACAAATAAATGTAGGGATTGTGAAATTATAATGTTAACATTCCAATGCCAGGTCTTGGGGTGTATCTACATGTATTTTATTCTTATTATGTCAAATTCATTCTAAAAGCATCGGGGAAAATAAATACAGAGAAAACCGTACAACTGTCTGTATCTCAAATGCATTTCTATACAGACACAATTCTTGTATGAATTTGTTGCATAAGCTAAATTTCATTAGACACATCTTAACAGATGAATGTAATGATGAGAACATCATCTAGCTATTTCATTCTCTTTGTAAAAAAAGCCGTGTGGCTGGTAGAAGGGTGCTAGCATGCCTGCATGCCATAAGGCAAATTTCTGGTAGTGTGCTTCTAAGATTTTTATTACTCTATACATGCTATACCATTTTTAAAAACATGACAGGGATTTCTCTTTTTATCAACTAATAAAAAGTGAAAATGGATGAGAACTGTCTAATTTTAGTAGTTTCGTATCAAATAAGCAAATATTTTTGAAGTTATTGGTATTTTAATCTAGCGACGTTCTGCTTAACGCAATGTTGTGCATTTAGCAGAACAGCGCAATACGCATTACGCCCTTCTGCCAGCCGCACAACGAAGTGTGCATTCCCAACTCAAAGCTGAATAAATCATACAATCAAAACACAGCAAAAGAAACCACTATTTCAATATTTTTATAAAGTATATCACCATAAATTAGACTCAAACAATTTCAAATACAGGTAAAAGATATCTGATCTGAATAATAAAGGAAATGGTTTCCCCTAATGAAGAATGATAAAGCCAGCTTCTAGTTTTTCATATGGCTTCAACTAAAAAATTATCAAATGATTTATGTCAGGGAAAGTTGTTTTACATCTCTATGCAAGAGATGGGTCACATCAGGAGATGCCTTTGCTAAGTCTTTGTTCCAGCAACTATTCTTGAATATTCTGTGCTCCATCAAACAGACCTAAAATTTAGAGATACATGTATGAAACTAAACACTGGTCCTGCGTCAAATGTGGCCAATCTTCATACGCTTATTAACAGTGTGCAAAAAATTGAGAATTGGCCTCGGAATACCCTTTAAGGGCTTGTCAGACGTGAACGAACGACAACGATAATGATAATATTGTTGGGGTTCTGTCAATCAAACACGATGGACACTGTCCGCATGGCTTCTGAACTGATGTCACATCATAAGGAGTGAAATTATAGTCTCACATATATTGATGTTGAGCTCTTTCAAAAAAAAAACCCTGCTCTCAAAGGGATCCCAACGAGATGATAAAATCATTGGAGGCTCATTAGCATGAAGTTGTTGAGGTCTGGGCCCTGTTCCATAAAACTTGTTACCAATGACAAGTTGCAATAACTGTTATAAGCTACTGAAATCCTTGCATCTGATTGGCTGAGAGCAAATTTGTCCGTAAAAATCACCGACAAGACACTTGATGAAACGCCCCCCTGATGTATTACAACAAAGTGAGTTGGGAATGATTTATCATTATCGTCGTCATCATCATGACCAGCCCTTAACCATACTGTACTTTAAAAAAAAACCCCCAAACTCCTAAAGCATAGAAGTTGGGGGGGGGGGGGGGGGGGAGGAGGTTAACACAAAGCTGAAAGATACCGTACATTGACATAATAGTAATCACACACAGGTTCAAAATATATATATATATATTGCAATATGATACACAATGTGTTCATCCCACAAGGAAAAAAAAAAAAATCTTCATCTAAAATGTACAGTGATGAGATCGAAGTTGACAGGGAAGAGATGCATGGTAGTGATGACAAAGTCTTTCAGAGCATACACATAATCTCTTTTTAAAAACTTTTTCACAAGTATTAAACATGAACTAGTACAAAGAGTTGCTCCCTCAGTGAAATAGGCACCACAACTAATGAACATGTATATGTATGCATGAGCAAAAGAAAAAAATCAACAGTAAACCAACAGAATTGTTAATCATGTAGTTGTTAATGGATTGTTTGGACTAGTGAAACGTGTAACAAAACGTATTTAGACATGCAGAAAGTCACGATCTCTGAAGAGTGATTGATTATATTCTACATGTACGTGTCCTGGGGCCTCTTGCGTGAAAAATCTGCAGTTAAATGCAACCTAAAAATAAAAGACTTTAACGCAACTTGATTTTCAACTAGTCAGGATTGCGTACTTAGGACTTACGTTCCAGTTTTGCAGTTGCATTTAAACACATCTTTTTACAAAGGAGGACACTGACAACGGATTGTGTATTGGCGTACATACAAACGGGGAGAAGAAGTAGAAGGGAAAAAAAACGAACATAACGCAATATCCTTTGCTGCACATTACTATATTAAAATAGGGACCAATCAAAGCACAAATTTCCTGGATATTTTCTATGAATAAAGATGGAAGAAAAAGGCAAATCAGGCAACAACAAAAAAAAAACAACCCCAAATCCTAAAAAGTTGAAAAATTAGACCCATGCCACAAGTGTGTGTAATTCCTTGCATGTGACCTTGAGCAAGATTAGGCCAATTTCTTATCATTTCTGATGATTCTGAAATTTCACAATTTACCGTGTATCATACACCAATTCCTGTGAAAATATTAAGATCAAACTTTCCCAAAGTGTTCTGAGACAGTTTCTTGCATCATGTAATTTGCATGACCAGTATTCAACTTTATCTTTAAAAGCTTCAGATCACGGCCCGTGTCTGACCTATCCACAGTACAGTCAGAGAGCATGAAATCGAGTCATTACCTCAAACAGGGAACCCCGAAGGACCAAATTGGCAACTCTTACATTTCTGACTCAAGAGGAAACTTCCCACAAAAGTCAACATCCAAGTCGTTGCTATGGAAACGCGTCTTCATATCCTGAATGGTGATGAGGGATGAATGTTGAAATGGTGACAGCTGAATGCTCTTTCCATATCAGTAAAAAATAACTGTCCTTGATGAAAAGCCAACTATTCTCTTTCATAAATAATTCATACAGGTAAAAAAAAAGGCTTGTAATGATTGATGCAAAGGCAAAAATAAAACTATTTAAATAAAGGAAACACTCCTATTCCCTCTGCCAAAATTTATTTGGGTATCTCTTCACATCCTTTGATACCTTCTTCTTTCCAGGATCCAATTGTACGATACCGCAACGGACTGCAATATCCATAGATCCATTCAAAATTTTCTCTAAACCGACCAGGATAATTCTCTGAACAGGACACAGCTGATCCTGGTTGGCGGTAGAAAGACATTATGGATCACCTGCAAGTCTATTCATCAATGTGACTGGGTCCGTTACCTAGGAAACCGTCTCCAGCATGTAGCAAGACCATCTCGTTTCCAGTCTTTCCTCCTCTAGCTAACAAAGGTGAAGGACCAGAGTTGGCCAGGAGACTTAGAGTACATGGAAAGGGATGCTACACAAACGACAGTTACTTCCTCCATCTCTGCTCCTTTGTCCACCTTTTGACCCTAACCCATGGGTAGGGAGAGGTAGGAGAGAACATTTTCATTAAAAAAAATCTACACATATGACTGTTACTTCCTCTGTATCTGCTTTGTTGTAGACGCCCTTTGATCCTAGACTGCGGAAGGGAAAGGGCAGGGCATTTTAATGGAAACACTACAAGAATGACTGTTACTGCCTCCACGTAGATCTGCTCCTTTGCGGACCCTTTGCTCAGAAACCATAGATGGGAGGGGAGCGATTACAGTGTCAAAGCTACATGAACGCAGGGCGCTTCCTCTATCTCTGCTCCTATATCAGCCTTTTGATCCTAAACCTTTGGTGGGGATGGGCGGGAGAGTACATGTACATCTTAATGCAAAAGCTATATGAACGACAGGTACTTCCTCTCTCCTTTCGATCCTTCATCAGCCCTTTGATCCCAAGAGACCATCTTGTTTCCAGTTTTTCCTCCTCTAGTTATCAAGTCACCATATATATTCTATTCACATGATATATTGTTTCAGGACTTCAGGCTAAGGTATACCCTTATACCTGGCAGTCTTTTACACAGTCTTTCCTACTGGGGGACCGCCCCTCCAGGGGACGGAAGAAATGAGTGCTATGTGTCGTCGTCGCTGTCGTAGCCTACCGTTGACATCAGGACTGTGATGTCGTCTGGCTTACCACCTGTGAGTCAAACAAGAAATGAGATATTTTAACAATCAAACAATATTTTATCAAGTAGCAAAAAAAAACCCATCAAACAACAAACAAAACAGCATCTTTACCTCGATGATAATGAAAACAATCTAAAAAATTTACTGTTTCAAAGGACCCTGTTTCAAGATGTATTCTACATGTATGTAAATTTGAAAATTGCTCAAGTTTTAAAACTTTGTAAGATATATGTGAATAACAGCAGCTGTTGATTAATATGACAACTTTTCTGACTCTTAACCGTTACTGTGCTGGGGTGGGGGGGGGGGGGGGGGGGGGCTCCCAGGCCTCCCTTAGGCAAATTTCGCCGCGCATTCTGAACCGCTGCATTTCTGACTTTCTGACTTTTTTCTTTCAAGTCTAGTGCATCTTTGGACACCAAGTTTACAAAAATCGGTCATGCTGTTACCAAGTCCCGTGACCTTTTATGACCTCATGTCAGCTCGAAAAAGGAGAATTTCTGAGTTTTGTGTACAAAACGAATTGGAAACTGCATTTCCTCATGTTCCTCCTTTATTACTTATAATTTCTTCTTAACGCTGTAATCATCATCTATTCTAACTGAATTCAGAGAACACTCTGAAACAGAAGACTTTAAAAACAATACAAAAGTCAAAGTTGAAAAACAAAGACATACATAAGAAATTCGTAAAACAATTGAATATATAGGAATGGAAATCACTTTCAACATTTTTTATTATGTAATAATGTTTTAAGGTTTAGAAAGCACTACTTGCATTAAAATTTTATCTCTAAGGCCTTTCTTTACTTACGTTTCTATTGAAATGTGTATTTATGCATATAAATTGCATATATTATAATATTAAATGAAAAAAAAAATAGAGATTTTACATACAAATAACAATGGATTTGTGTTCTTTACGCGATTCTCAAGGTCTGTGCAAAATTTTGCAGTGATCGGTCATGTTGCGGCCAAGATCGGAGAGGAACTTGAAATAGCCCAGTACAGTTAGGGTTAAAGCATCTGCTTTACTGCATAATTTAAATATGAGTATTTAAACCATTACATGTACCTCTTCAAAGCAGCAGTCTAATAATTTTTCTTTACCGGAGAGTCTCGATCTTATGCTCTGTTCATCAATGAACTGTTGTTTACGATAGGATTATGGAAATCCATATTCCTAAGTAAACTTGTTTGTATTTCACAGCACAATAAACACTATACAAGCATTGGTCAAGATTAATTATTTCATCTCCAAACACCAGGTTCTATTTGTGAAATAAACTGTAATTTGCAAACAGAAGGAGTTTGCTTTGATGTACTGTACCTGTGAATTCCATTCCATTTTCCCTGGCATGCATAGCAAACGGTGACATGTAGGTTGGGTCATAAGCTAGCCGTCTTGCTTTAGCTGCTATGTCGTTGACTGTCTTCTGCACACTTGAGAATGTGTTGTCCTGCGAACAGAGAAAGAGAGAGAGAGGGAGAGAGAGAGAGAGAGAACGAGAGTTAAACATAGAGAAGATGCAGTGACAACAACAAAGACTTCAAATATTTCACACATTACATATCATGGTATAAAAATTATAAGTCGATTTAATTGACAGTCTATATATTTCACACATTACATATCATGGTATAAGAATTATAAGTCAATTTAATTGACAGTCTATCATACATGTAGCTGACTTCCCGTTACTTAATAACAAGTTATTTCACAGAACTTTGCTGTAAAAGAAATCACAACAGTAACAACAACACACATGTTCTTGTTGTCCTTATCCACTTCAGTTTGTAATTTAAATTCTTGTATCATTTCATCCTACAAACCTACTCCAGACCCCACTTAGCATGCTGGCATTCCATACTTTTCAGAGCATACATGCTGTTATTTTTATATTCTTTGAAGGAGATAGCACCTCATATTTCACACATATTCTACCCAACAACGCAGTGTATTTGAGACTCTCATCCAGATGAGGTATCTTTACTCCAAACATGGGGGGTCTGTGCTCCCAAATGGGTTCATTGGAACACTTTTCGGTAACCTTTACACTGGCAATATTCCAAATTCAACCATATGTTGCAATAGCATTAGTGGGTGGCAGATCGTGATAAATATCTGACAAACTAAGGACCCCTGGATCTGGTGTGAGTTATGTAGGTTTCAGTATGTTACATGACTTACATGTAGGTCTGTGACTTTACTTTGTGGGCACAAACCCTGGCCAATCACAGGTCGTATAACAGGGTCTGAACTATCAGCAAATAAAGACTACAGTGTACCTTACATTTATTCATAGATCTTGTGTCACGTTTACTCCCGACACAAAGACCCAAATTCACAAAGGTGAAACAGCTAACTATTTGCATCTCCACTGAAAATTACCTGGAGTGGGTGTGAGATACATGTAGGGCTTATTTCCCCTGATCAGATTTAGTGGGCTGTTTAAAAATTTGGCTTATGAAGACAGGCTTTTTGTGCCCTGTAAATCACATCAAACTTGACTGACTTGATTTCTTAGAGGACTTATCATGGGCTACAACCATAAAGATATGACATGTTCTTGAGCAGCAATAAGGCCAGGTTGAAGTGGAGACCCACATCTCATTGTTTATTGTAACCTAATGAACGGGTGTAATTCTTCCTATTGCTCACTAATGTGTGCACTGTCTGTAATTTTATTAGATCAATCCACAGATATGGAAATTTCTTCTTGAAGGAATTATGCCAGACTTCAGCTTTCCTTCCCTAGCAAGGCTAGGAATCACTCTGTTCTCTCCTGCTTTTACTATCAACTATTATGATATTTATATTCTTATCATGTTTTCAAGGACGGGAAGAGGAGGTATATTTCAAAAGAAAATAAAATAAAACTTTTACAAAAATGATAGTGTTAATACAGCTAGATTTATTTATGAACATATAACAAACATTTCCCCAAAGTTTCTCATTCTTACACAATTGTCAAATATCACCAATAAAAATAGAGATAAGATCACTCTATGTATAATGTAGATTCTTGTAGAAAAAGGTATCAATGTTGCTCATCGATTTATCCTTTTTATGCGATTTATGCCAAAGGCTTTTCTACAAAGACTGATTTTATAGCTACACATATGTATACCTATCACTATTATCATTGGTGATACGTGACAGGAAATAATGTATCCATACTACTACTTTACAATGAATTCTTCTTTTTTATTACTCCGGGAACACAACCATTTCCCTCTTCCTTTCCTCAATTCATCTCTTTCTATTTCATCCATTCAATCCTGAACACGTCCTCTTATTTTAATTCCTTCCCCTTCCATCTCAAATATATCTTTTATTGCACCCATTTCCATCCATAAATGTTTTGGCTATAAATCTCACCAAATGGCCATTGAAATGCAGGAATTCCTTTCAAGGAGTTTACACAATACTTCAGAGAGTATTTATAACCCTGACTGGTCTGCCATGATCTACTGTGTAAAGCCGAATAACAAATGGAGTAGGTCCTTGGGTCAACAAAAGCTTTCAAAGAATTCATTCACAGTATCACCTTCACACAAATGCAATGCCTACCAGAGCATGAGTTGCTTGCTATAGAGTCCTACATGTATATTAGAAAGTTCTGCTATAAATGGAAGATTACATTATATTTTTAAACTAGGAATTTGTATCGAAATACAGTCGTTTTTGTTCTTTATTGTTACTGTCTAAACTGAGACTGTAAAACTTTTGTATTTTACAGGGATGCCACTTAGAATTGATATGAAAGCCTGAAAATCATCTAGAATGAGCCATTTTGTACAAGAAAAATGTGTTTACTATGGCCTGAAAATAAGTTGCCTGGGCCTGAATTCAGGCTTTTGCCTGAAAAGTGGCATCCCTGATTTTAAGATCATACACTTAGAAGGCCATGTATGCCAATGTCTTAGCACACCAGTGACACCACTTAAAGGGAAATCCAACCTTAATAGCAAGTTGCTTTGAAAGAAAGAGGAAAAATCAGAGAAGCAGATTGGTGAAAGTTTGAACGAAATCAGACAAGTAAAAAGAAAGTTATGATTTTTTGAAAGTTGTAATTACTATGCATATGGGAATTTCAAATTGGCCGAATTGGTAATGTCACTGTGATGTAGCTGTGGACAACTCCCCCATTCGCTCTAACACACAAAATGACTAAAATGTCACTTTTTTTCAAAATGCATTACTCAGTAGGATCTTTTCGCTCATGAGGACCTATAACAATATGCTATCTCCAATATATTTTTGAGTTCTGCCCCGAGGGTAAAGGCGCCTTGAAGAAAACTGCAAATTAATTATATTTTTGTGTACGACAAATGGGAGAGTTGTCCACAAAAATGTCAGAATTGACTCACCAAATTGCCAATTTTAGATTCGCATAGATGTAGTGATCTTATTTTTCAAACATCCATAACTTTCTTAGTCCTTGTCCGATTTCTTTCAAACTTTCACCATCCTGTTTTTCTTATTTTTCTGCTTTCATACAAATCATCTTATTACCAAGGTTGGATTGCCCTTTAAAAGATAAAAGTTGAGTTCTGGTCATGATGAGATTACATTGTGAAAGAAACTGTCTCAGAGCAGTTGGGAAAGGCTGATCATGCCTACAGAAGAATTAGTGTATACCGTGTGGTTTTGGAGTCATCAAAATGTTAAGAAATTGACCCTCTCTCGCTGAAAAGCACATTCATGCCCTGCGCACAGACACGGTATATTGTATCGGCCTAAACACATTCGGAACACTTCAGATATTTCTTGTCATAATTATTTTGAATATGGGGGCTAACATTTTCAAGGCTCATTTCTACTACGATGCTTTTCTAAACTGACTTAAAAGGAATGAGAAAGCTCACAAATTATTTGACACCTTTCCCAGAACACAATCTTCTCTTGAAGTTCTAGGCCTAACCATAATACACACTGTTCCTTCCGCTTGAGAATGTACATTTATATTGTAATTGCCCCAAGTGGAAAGTATCTCAGGACAGAAGTAATACCACGCTAGCCTGATTAATCAACTCTCCAGTAGACAGTGAGTAAAGCAACAGTTGAGTAGCCTGCAATAAAAGATGTGACACTTTTGGAAGTATCAAATAAAATACCAAGTGTTTGGAAGGTCATTTTGTTAGGTGCTTGTTACAAAGTCTGGTTACCAAGTCCATGAATAGACAATTCACATTGTCTAAAAATGAAACTCAGTGTCTTCATGCCGTTAACAAAATGTCTGTCAAATAAGAAAAAATAGTTTTCCACAAAAAGAAAGAAAAGGTCTGCAGATCAGTACCAGTATGCTCTATTACACATAGCACCATGCTACAAGAAAAGTCTGGATTTTTAAGACATAAACCATCAATATCTTGTATGTTGAGAGCCAGAAGATCATAAAACTCATATTGTTTTACATCAAGTTAACACCCTTCTACCCCTCAGCACAGCTTTCTGCAGATATACGAGTACACCAACATCTGGAGGCCCACATCTACATTTCCATTTAAATAAGGGTCCCAATTAGTGACATTCTTGGTTTCCCGTTTACTTTAAGGAAACACAATGGTTTTTTGTGGCTCTGGGTAGAGACAAATAGTGAAGTAAGATTGAGTACTATTTTAACAGTGAAGATGCAATGTTATGCTCAGAATCACTTCGCAGTTTTACTCTACGATTTGGCATCTTACAATCAGAGCCACGAAAACCTGTGTTTCATATGTAAGCGGGAGACCAAGAATGTCACAAATTGGGACCCTTATATACAATGTACATGTAATGCTAGTACTGTGCTAGGCTGTGCTTGGGGAAGCCAGAGTGAAACTCTGAATCAATTAGGTCCCAAACATCGAATCGCCATCCTCACATACCCTTGTTGATCTCATTAGCACTCGGCCCTTTTCTAATTTATTTCATCCCACGCACATTTTTCTTCGCTCTCCTAAACGCTGCTACCTGGATGCCTATCAGGGCAGCGATGGCCGTAACTAGTCAAGTAGCTGACATTCCTAGAGGGTCAGTACTATGGAGGCACGGAGTGAACTCCAATGACAGCAGGGAGGGGAGGGGGGGGGGGGGTTTACAGCGACGATTCCTGTTGATAGTGGGTACAGTCACCTCATGTACAAGCAGACAATTAGTTGTTTTTTTTGGGGGGGGGGGGAACTTTACAACAAAAAAAGTTTTGCAGATACATTGGAACCTCGTTATAAAGAACACTGTTAATAATAATAATAATAAAAAACCTTTCTTGTATCACATTATGATATAACGTCCCTATGCGCTTCCAGAGGGTTTGGATATTACTACCCTGGCGTTAGCTCCGGCTGCCGTAATCAGCGCACAGTGCATTTCAAGGAATAAATCCTGCCAGGTACCCATTTAAAACCTGGGTGGAGAGTGGTAAACTCTCATTATACATTTAACAAGGTAATTTTGCCAGTCCCACTTCTTTGTATTCTATTGTCTTTTGGCCCTGATATAGCAAGGTTTCGATACAGAGAGGTAATTTCCTAGGTCCCAAGGAGTTTGTTATATCGAGGTTCCACTGTAATTGGAGGAGTTACCTCTTTCACATGTAGACAGTTCCCATGAGAAGGGGGGGGGGGGGGAGGGCAATATTTACAAGAACAATTCATGCTGATAGTTAGAGCAGCTGCCTCTCTTGGTATATGCAAAAAGTTCACAGGAAAAGAGTGGGAAAGAAACGTGTATAAAAAATGAAAATTTCGGTCTTCAAATCTGTAACGGCAGCACATTCCAATTTTTCAAGATTTGTTCGCGCATTAATCGAGAATGCTATTCATTTCATTTTTTCTCTTTTTTTCCGGCATGTTGGAAATTTCTTTAGCCCCTACCATTCTCCATTCCCTTAACCCATCGGTAAATATCAATATGTGAGGACCTGCTTTTACAATTAGTCAGGCAAATTCTAGAGCTGTGCACCTAGCTTTACTTGCTCGTGGGAATATTCAGAAACTTTTTAACGAATACCCCCCCTCCCCATTTAACAGGCTTTAGCGACACATACCCTGTGTCTTCAAGATCTCTCACCTTTTTATAACATTTACAAATGTATACTAGCCCAGCATCACACCATGTATACGTGCTCCAATGCAAATGTCAGGCATTGAACTCCTGCCATTGTGGGTGGAAACTAGAGCTACAATGTAGGGACTAGTTTTCCATTTCAATAACTTCAATATTCATTATAGTTGACTGCTGAGCCATATCAATATGATGACACTACATGTAGGCCTATATGTATACAAACTTTATATACATATACAGTAGGCCAGGATCCATATGTTTCTATTGTGGAAAAGGTTATAATGATAAACTGTGCAAAAATTTCTTTTTTATCTGAGGAGGTTGTCCTGCAGCAATTCTGACATATTCTCATTGGTATTTTCTTTTCTTTTTTTTCTTTTTTTTTACCAGAACTCCTTTTTTTTTCTTTTCTGGAACTATGAAGAAACTTTCTAGGGCATAATCACCGTCCACTGACTCCACTCCTTTGTCCTTTTTTTCACTGATCAAAAGATATTACAGAAGAAAGAAAAAAACAGGGGTCTTACTACATACATGTATGTAAAAAATCTCTTCATTTAAAATAAGACTTAAATTTGCGGTTCATTTTGAATTCTAGGGGTTAATTTGCTCTCTGATTGTTGTAACAGGCCGTACAGAAGAAGTATTTTTCTTACATGTATGTTTAGCTGCATAAGTACAAGAGGAAATCAGAGAGGAAATTAGATAATTTGCTTTTCACGTTGGTCAGCTGAAGCAGAATGCAATCTAAATGTACATGTACATGTCATGTATGTATTTTACAAGAATGACAGACAAGTAATAACTAATGCATAGAGATACAAGTACATGTACATGTGAGGGCTGCAACTGATCATGTACATGTCAGAGCATATTAGACATGCCCCATAACATATTACATGTTTTCAGTGTTCTTAACCCAGTGACTACCCCCCCCCCCCCATGCCCCGTTCATTCCAGTGAGGGAGGGAGGGGGGCAATGGAGCTGAAGTGCAGTTTCCCCAAAGAACCACTATCAATGAAAAAAGGGCCCTTCTAAATGAAAAAAAAAATGTCCCCTGTAAATTAAATATTCTCTATGGGCAGTAAGCTAAATTCATTAAAAACTACAGCCAAGTCTAGTTTGGATTAAAAAGTACATGTAGCTCTCAAAAGTGAAACTGTCAATTAGTATTTTGTTTACATAGCAGAAAGATAATGTAGGCCTACATGTACATGTACTTATTTCATATTTTTCATTGTGCAATCATTAAAAAAACCAACATAATGTCACAAAGGTAAAATGTCTACATTGCTTTCTCAATCCAATTCATTGTAAATGAGATCTCCATACATCTCTAATTGGCCTACAAGCAAGAACATTTCAAGACACTCATGGTAGAATATACAGTCAGTCAGACAAAAAAGTGGAGCAGTGAAGGCCCAAAGGAAAAATGATGTATCCTCATAAGGACAATTAAAATGTGTGCTGATGGATGAGGGCAAATATCAGACAAATTGATGAGCTGTTTAGCATTTCTGTGAGACAAGATGGTAAAATCACCATCTCCTTGTGGAGGCCTAAAGCGACAGCCCTCATCCTGGGAATTAGATAAAAATCCTTTTTCTAAAAACACTCCTCATGTTTGTAAAAAAATAATGTTTTTTGACATGATATACAAGCTTGCTCTAAAGAGCGCGAAAGGATTTGAGAGCACAATCATTACACAAATTGTACTTATTTTGTAATATATACATTTTCAAATCACTGTTCATAACTGAAATTGCCTATAACTTCTGAGCAAATCAAAGGTCTGCTGACCAGAACTACATGTACATCAAAGGATTTAGTAAACTACATGTAAACAATACCTTTCAAATGTCAAGTTTATTCAAGTTTACTAGACCACATATGGAGGAAAGTGATACTTTTGCTGTTATTTATGTTCATATTTTCCATCATTCTTTTATTTCTTGGTGATATATACATGTGTACAGGATGTACCCTGGACAAAGAAATTGTTTTTGCCCTTTTATATCAATGTACAATGTAAGCTACATAAAAATGGATCATTCTGTTGCTCTGACATAACAGAAAGAAACTTTAGGGTGATTCCGGGCAATGTGTCCAGTACAACATACATGTACATGTATGTCTTTTATCCATATATTTCATCCACATATTTCATCCACAAATGAAGAATCTATAGATATGAACAATGAATAATGCATTCTTCTGGTTTCACTACACTCTTATTTCTGCGGAGTCAAATTTGACTCTGAATGGCGTCAGCTGGGAGTCAACTCTATTCTGAGTTAAAGTGATTCGGATTTCCGAATTAATTTGACTCAGAATGGTGGGCTATCAACTGAGAATCGACTTAATTAGAGTCAAAGTAACTCGCAAAACGAGTCACTTTGACAAGGATGGAGTTGACTCCCAGCTGACGCCATTTCCAAGTTAAATTTGACTCAGCAGAAATAAGAGTGTAGCATTAGTGACGGTCATAAGAAGAGATTTTTCATTTACTGATGAAACATATGGATGAATGATAAATGTCGTGCGGGACACTCTGCACGGAATCGCCCTTTAGCTCATTTTAATCTGTATATACATGCACATTGTAACTTAGTAGCAGTAATATGTGTTTTTAAGGTGACATTTTTAAGACTAATTACTGCACTTCAACACCTACATGTACATATGTACATGTGTATATATAATTTTGTCTGAAACCAATCATACACTATTCTAAATATAGATGAGATAAGTCCATTAGCATGGGTACTTTGGTATACATCAATCAATAACCACGGCAGGTCTGTTCCATTATAAATCATGTTCATCATACATTTGCAACCTATATAAATGCGTGTTGTTAGTCTGATAAAATCATAACTGATGAATTATTTATTTAATGGCATACATGTACTGCTGATAATTGCATTATTTTAATGTGCTGTATGGGAAACATCTGTACAGGTAAAATCAAATCTACAACATACGTCAATATTCTACAATAACCAAATTCCTCATTTCAGCCATATATACCTAGATTCAACTAAAAGGCGAATTATTTTTTTTTTTTTATTGTATATAAGTATATCAGCGCGAAATGACATTACAGAGAATTAATGGATTCAAAATGTTAGTATATGTTTAGAATTAATTTGATTCAATTTGCATTTATGGCAAAAAGAATCGTATAATAACTACCTTTTGTGTGCGATAAGGTATATTTAGTAAATCCCCAAACTATTGATATAATCAAGAAAAACAGACATCGCCCTAAGTCCAACTTAGGACGTTAGATACCCAGGAGTTATACATATATAGATTTTCCACGTTATATTATACGAAAATGAGTTCTCCCTACCGAACAAAACTTTGTAGCAATATAAGTAATTTGGCGCCCTCTACGCTTATATCGATAGAATGCCTCCTAGCCCTACGGAAATGGGAAAAAATGGTGCCAAAAACGTTAAGGCGAATCAAAAAATTTGACTTAACGTCGGCTTCCCCCTTCCGTCGAATATTTCGCCAAAAAAAATCGCCTTAAGTAGGAATTATATATGTGTATATGTATATGTACCATCAGTAGTGTGTTTTAACCCAGGACCCAACACCAAACCTAACCCTAACCCTAAAACCAACCTAAAACCCAACAGCAACCCTACATTTTTGACAAAATAAAGCCCAGAGCATAATGTCGGGGAAACCATAGAATCACCTCACATAATGAATTGTTCATGAGGGCATCAAAACCCTCATACAGACCCAGACAAAATAGCTTGGCTTTTGGGTCTCGATGCAAAGTGAAATTTCCCAAGAGCTATCAGGCCAGAGCAGACATGAACACAGATTTGTGAAAGGAAGCCTTCTACAGCAGGTAACACAAACAGTGCAAAGTGAATATATTTTTGTAGACCAGGCACAATGAGAGATGTTGCCATTTGAAGAGCTTTCAGATCCTACGCAGTCCATTAAAAGTCTCGGGTTGATAATTATTGACAACACTAATGGACAAAACGAGCTGAACATTACAGTGAGCTGTTTTCTTACTGGCTCAATCATTTATTATACACTGGTGAAAACAACCTGACATTTATAAGCACATGCTCAGCAATTTCGTGGTACTTGGGTTGTCCCTGTGCAATTAAGTCATAAAAATTCTAGAGTATGTGCATGAATGTTTGTTATGGCTACTACACATGCACTGCGTAACATGGATATTTTAAAGAGTAACAAAAAAGGGCCAAAAAAGATGCTGTGGAAGGCAAGATTACCATGCATGCAAACCTGCAAGAGCTATCAGAGAAAAGAGGATTTTTCCAGAAAGTATATTAAAAAAAGCTCTGAAGAAAAAATCCCAATGTGTAAAGGTTCTAAATAAACTGCAAAAGAGGGATACAAATGAAATTGCTCATTACAATCTCTACACTATCAATAACAACCAGTCTTTGTAGCTGTCCACTTTTAACCCTTTCAGGACAGGAATTATTTAAGGGGTAAATTGATCATATTTTGTTCTTCAAATTGGCAACATTAATATTTTTCATTTAGTGCTACATGGTTCTAACAAAATGTAATGTCTTTGAAAACAATATACATCATTAGAAACTTAGTCGAAAGTTGAAAAAATTGCCAATTTTGATAAAAAACAGTGATTTTGAAACTCTTAATGTGTTGCCAATTTGAGGACTTTGAAGCTTATTCTCCTTTTTACAATTCCTGGCATCAAACGAAACATGGTCATCCAACAAAAATGGAAACAATGTGTGTAGAAATTTTTGCTCTTTCTACCCATACATCTGGTATATTTTTTAGAGCTCTGAATCAAAAGTTATTGAGCCAAACCACATAATGTGGTCAATTGTCTGGAAAGGGTTAATCTAAAAAAAAAAATTATGTTGAAGTATCATCAATAATAGTGAATGGACACGATTAGGTAATCAAATATGAAGGCTTAACAAGTTTAAGCTTTCAACACTTATCTTTACAGAAAATTACACTCTACATAACATTGATGTACTGGTATATCAATGTACTGAAGTGTATGTCTGTTTCATATCACTGTGTTTTTATAAACACAGCAAAAGTGTGATTTGTTATCACATGTTTTAACAACACAAGCATACTACATGAACATGAAGTTGCTATGACAACACGACAGGAAGGTGCATTGAATCAGATGCTTCAAGTAGCTCAGCCACAGACAGTGACGAACTTCCTTCATGTAAACTGTGTAGAAACTTTGAAGTACTCATCAATGACAGGTCATGCATGTGCATGTACACACAATTATGCATGTGTATGCATGAATTAGATGCTGGGTGATAGCACGGTTATGCTATCAGCGGTAGATGGTAAAGTACTGCATCATTCAAAAGCTATAGAATTTAAAATATATATACATGTATATATTTTTTCAAAGACAGAGATAGATAGATAGATAGATAGAGAGAGAGAGAGAGAGAGAGAGAAGAAGAAGACTCATGAAAAGGGAATCATAATAATTATTGCTATCTTCACTGATTGGTCTGACATTTAATGGTCAGGTTTTAGTCTGCCTAAAGATATAATGTACACTGGCCAAATTTTTTTCTCAGGTGTTGGTACCAGACTTATAAGACCAGAAAATGCAAACCTCAAATGTACTCTCTTCTGTCACTGCAGGGAAATAATAGACATGAACAAGCTGGAAATAATAGTACAAGACAGATTTTTCTGTACTGCTTGAGTCCAAACTTGACTAAATCTCATTGACTGCCAAGGCTTTTGTACAAGTTCGTACCAGCCACCCCCCAATGTTTTCATAGATTGTGAAGGACATGTATATTACACTGGAATGACACCAAACAATGTGTAATTTGATTTCTCTACAATCATGTGTGATAAAAACTGTTTCTTGCATGTATCAATAACCCATTTCTAAATTCATTAACACTAAACGGTAGAAACACTCCTATAAAAAAAAATACATCCCTGACAATAAAGACGAGAGGAAACTTGCCAGACAGAATTATGCCAAGTAAGAACATGATTATGCTAGCAGGCTTGCGCATAATTAGTACATCCATCAGCTTAGTGTTGTAACGCCTCATTCCTCCTAAGCTGTGCCTGTACTTAACATGCGCTCATGCACACCTAGCTCTAAGGCCAAGTAAAATTGATTCCTAGTTTCTCATCTGGATTTTTCGAAAATGAGGAGGGGGTACCATGTTGTTTGATATTTGATATTTTTCCAAGATGGCCGCCTCACATACAAATGCTTGTAGGCACAGCTTCCCGTTATATTTATATTCTTCTGGGGTCCCCTTAAACCCCCAAAAGGCATCAAGTTTTAATTTTAAGGGTCTGCAGTAAAATGTTGGTGGTTTAATTTTTTATTTTTTTTTACAAAAATAAGAAAAAGGAGGCGGGCAGGGACAAGAAAACTAGGATTAATTTTTATTTGGCCTAATAGAAACCAAGGTTGGACCATAACCTACTAATGAGAATGAATAGGTTTGAAATACTGCGGTGATTACAAGGACGTACATGTAAGTATAGCAGACAATTATTGCGCACAGGAGGAGAGATAGGGAGACAGCAAAATAACTAGGGGCAGGCCATAGTCAGAGTGGTTTCAAAAACTTGATTGGAGATGTGGAGGTCTCGGGTGTGAGCCCTTGTATGGCACAAATGTCCCATGGCAAGACATTAATCTAAATTGCCACTCTCCACCCAGGTGTTAAAATGGGAATCTGGTAGAAAGGACTTCCTTTGAATGCTGTGGGCACTGCAAGTGGTAGCCTAGCTAGAGCTGGGTAATACTGGAGCGCCTTGAGCACCTTGCATGGTGGATATGAGCGCTAGAGAAGTATGCAATATTATCATCATTATTATTACAATACTCAGGCTGATTGGACGATACGTGCTGCAGTAACAACTGCTCCATGATAAATTTCGAACACTAGATGAATTTCTAACTTACATGTAAACCCTGGTCCAACCACTACAATTATACTTAACTTTAACTCCAACCTGAACCCCACCCTAAAACCGAATTGCAGCCCAAAACTCTAACCTACATCTTTGACCAAATTAAGTGCCCAGTATTTTGTAAGTTTCCTTCATCATAACGATCTAATCCTAAATTTAATGCACAGCTTTGCACATAAGCATGGACAAAAGAGGGATATCACTCAAAAAACTACATGCAAATGTTGTAGGAAAATGATGTTGCAATTAAAGGTAAAAAAGTATCAAGAAAAAAGCCGAGGATAGATAGAACATTAAATGCATCATATCAGAAGGAATCAATAACTCCTTGAATATGGTCCCTAATTCAGAAGGGTAGATTGGTTTCATGTTGAAGATTGTGGCTTTATACAAGCAGGCAGTTCCCTGATACACGTCTGGAGACAATCCCTTCTTCATTGATTGTGACACAGCTTTGATAAACATCTTGAAATATTCATGTAACATGCCTCCCTACTCCTCATAGACATGTGCCATCAGGCAATCAATCTGCAAGCAGACAATGAAAAACACACCCCACTTTACCAAGCAGGCTTTTATAGCTGTGGCTCTAGATAGCTTTGCCTTTAGTTTGTAATTTACCCCCTGCCCACCTGCTTCATAAAAAATAACATAAAAAGTGATGGTTGGGTAGATTTTAGCATAATTCGTATCTATAATTTATTCATAAATTGCAGGGTGCTAAACATACATGTACAGTACAGTACATAGCAGTGTATGTCCACTGAAAAATAATATTGTTCTGGCAGAACCTCATTTGATTCATAGTCCTAATTTATACAAAAGAACATGCAGTAAGACCAAAGCTTGTGTCTATAATTGCATCACAATTTTGTTGTTGTTGTTAACTCAAGGAATTTGAAAAGGAAAATAAGCATTAAAAGCTTCAATAACAAATTGACAAATTGACAAAATGCATTTTCTTGTAAAAATGGTCAATATATTCTATTCATTTTCTGATACATGATTGTTTATTGCAAAACTGAAACAATTTAAGAAAAAAAGGAGTGAGTCAAGAATAATAAATTTTATTAACCAATCACAGTACTTAATGGGTTAAATGAACTTTCTAACACACTTTAGTGAAAAAAAAAAAAAAAACCCAAACAAATACACAAACAAAAAACAAAAATAAAACATAACAAAACAAAACGAAAAAAGAACAACAAATAAACAAAATCAAATTTAGTTGACTTATTGACTGAAAATTGGAGTTTTATCATTAGTAATATAAACACAAAATCATGCCTGTTTTCAGAGTATTTCATAATTTGTGGGAATGCCAAATCACCTAAATCTACAAATTTCAAGTTTTGAAAATAATATTTCATCCCATACTTGGCTCTGATGTCCTAAACAACACAAATAGATTCTTTGTCATGGCGCCAAAACTGTGAATGCATCCATTCTATACTTTATAATGAAAAAATGTGAACCAAGTTTGCCCTTACATGTATGTACATGTAGTTGTCTAAACCGGGCAACCACAAAAATGGTTGATATGGCTTTTACCAATTCCGATTCTGATCCAAATCCACAATTGGCAAAAACACTGGTTGTGGTTTTACCATTCAAAGATTACCATGACATCAGCAATTCATATAATCGAAAAAATCAATGTGTCCTTCAGAAATGTTTGGGCAAGTCAAGTTGTAAGTTGGGCCAAAAACATTAACCTACCGGTATGTTGAAAGTCACACTGGGATTTGCTCGACTTTTGTACATGTGGCTTTTAGACACACTGATTTAATACATACTATACTGATACAGAACGTCATCTGTTGGGAGCCAACAAAAAAAACAGAAATGTGAAATTGTAAGAGTTAATACTGTTCTGTCTTTGAGAAATGGATGTCTACACTGCAAAACCAGGGTGTTAATTCAACAGCATCTCAGTATCAATATTGGGCTACACCAGGTAAGTGTTAAAACAACACTAATCTGGTGTAACCCAATATCAAACTGGTGTTGTTTTAACACTTACATGTATCTGGTGTAGCCCAATATCAAACTGGTGTTTTGTTTTAACACTTATCTGGTGTAGCCCAAAATCAAACTGGTGTTGTTTTAACACTTATCTGGTGTAGCCCAATATCAAACTGGTGTTGTTTTAACACTTATCTGGTTTACCCCAATATCAAACTGGTGTTGTTTTAACACTTACCTGGTGTAGCCAAAAATAAAAATGAATTTTTGTGTATGGAGCAAATGGTAGAGGAGCTCACAAGCTACGTCACAGAGTTGACAATTTGTGTTTGATTGACTACAACTTCAAAAATTCATAACTTTCTTATTTATTATCAGACTTTGCTCAAACTTTCACCGATGTATTTCTTTAATTTCTCTGCTTCTTTTAAAACCAACTTAATATCAAGGTGGACTTCCCCTTCAAGCGTTTAAGTGAAAATGAATGTGGTTGAACAAAGCATTGTCAAGGAAATACTTGAAGGAAGCCAGCACTGCTTGACTGTATGTGTATCTGTCTAGACTTACAATGTAGATCCTATATTATGCAGTAATTATCAATCATGCTAATGTATTCTGTATATTACAAGCACTGTGTAAAGTTGTAAACCAACAACCAAGGGAAGAAAGAGACAGAAAAGTGCAACCTGCAAGCAAACTTTAGAACTGAAAACACCACAAAAATGACAGATGGGAGGAGAGGGGGCCTCCACCAATTGGTTTTTTACAGGACTGACATCCAAATACTCTATCATCATCATCATCATCATCATCCATGACTCTGACCTACAATAGTACAGCTGTGTCAAGGGTACTAGAGGCAACTGGGTTATCAAATCTAATCACCAATGCAAATATTGGCGCATATCTCAAACGCACTGCACAAATACAAGACGGCAAAGTACGTTATGCACATTTACGTTGCGCAGTCTTGGAGTTTGAATTGGATTATCCTCACAGTTGGAATAAGAAATGGCAAGTTCATGTTCAAATGCAAGGAACTACATGTACATGAAGTATTAAATGTGTGTGCTGCTTTTTTAAGACATACTGCAATGATTCTATGTTGCTTTTTCTTCCGCAGAGGATGAATTAAAATACATACATGTACATGTAGAGAATGTTTGCATTCAGCTGGTATTGATGTTGTTGAACAGCCCTGAATATAGGACTTGAAATCCATCAAACTAGATCAATAATGACAAGTACCTCTGCATGGAGTCCTATTACAATGTTGCTATTTTATTGTACTGAATACAGAGCTGTTTCTAAATGGATGAACAGTTGTGAATCACATTTGTACATGTACATCAATATAGCTCTCAAAGCCAGGAAATTGGCAAAATGGGCTAAAGGAGCTTAGCAGATGATATGTCAACTACATGTAATTAATAACCCAATTATTCCATTTAGGATCTAAATGAAGTGCAAATCTCATCGATAAGTGTAGTACAAAAAATGATGTGAGTGAGAAAAGAAGGCAAGGTAAATCATAAAGGAACAATAATGCAGAAGGGGCAGAAAGAGAGAGACAGAGAAAGACAGAGAGAGAGAGAGAGAGAGAGAGAGAGAGATACATGTACATAGAGACATACACTGTAGAGGGAGAGGGAGGGAGGGGGATAGAGAGGGTACATGTAGGTGGAAAGGGTAAATACTTTTTTTTTGGGGGGGGGGTAAAATAGAAGGTACACATAAAGGCAAAGAATGATTAAAAGAGAGAGAAAGAGAGAGATAGAGATAATAGTGGGAGAGAGAAAGAGAGAGAGGGGGTGGGGGGAGAAGGAAGCAGAGGACAGGTGTAGATTAAAATGAGAGCTTGAGATAAGGCTGTAGGCAGACATTTTGATGTAGGAAATGAGGGTGGACAAAAGAAGTGAAAATGAGACAAACAGATGCAGAGAGATGGCAAACAGATGATGAAGAGGAAAAGGGAGGTTTCCCAGACACACAGAATATCTCTAGGTGACTAGGTCTGTGTCTGTTCTTCATCTGTGCTACTGTGATGCAAAGGAAATCCACGGGTCAAGAGCAAGTGTGCCGAGCATTAAACGAGTAATGACAGATATCTAGGGGCTTCTCATAGCTTGATTTGCCCTCCGGATTATCCTGTACCGATGTTGACTTGTGAGCGAGCACAGTTGAGGTATTAATAGCACATATGTTTGCACACTTTATCTATTTGGCTTTAAAGATTAGATGCTTGTGAAAGAGTATTCACTAGTAAGTTTGCATTACGAAACTGCAACTTGTTTGTCACATTTATAATTGACTCGCGTTAAACCACTGTCGATATGAATTTAAGGCAGTAAAGCTAAATCAATTTGGTAAATATAAAAGACCTATCCACTGACAAATTCCTCCGTAAACAGAAACAAGTTGTTTCATTTTTACTCTGAGAATTCAACTTCATAAAAATTACTCTGGTTAAAACTGAAAATAGAAACCATTTTCATGCTTTTTTCCTAGACATGCACCACACATGAGTTCATGTACATGTACACTTACCCTTTTTCATGTATAAGGTAAAAGAAAAAGAAAAAGAAGAAGAAGAAGAAGAAGAAGAAGAAGAAGAAGAAGAAGAAGAAGAAGAAGAAGAAGAAGAAGAAGAAGAAGAAGAAGAAGAAGAAGAAGAAGAAGAAGAAGAAGAAGAAGAAGAAGAAGAAGAAGAAGAAGAAGAAGAAGAAGAAGAAGAAGAAGAAGAAGAAGAAGAAGAAGAAGAAGAAGAAGAAGAAGAAGAAGAAGAAGAAGAAGAAGAAGAAGAAGAAGAAGAAGAAGAAGAAGAAGAAGAAGAAGAAGAAGAAGAAGAAGAAGAAGAAGAAGAAGAAGAAGAAGAAGAAGAAGAAGAAGAAGAAGAAGAAGAAGAAGAAGAAGAAGAAGAAGAAGAAGAAAACTCATTAACCTGTACAGAGTGTATTTTATAGTAACTGATCATGGCTTTGGGCCAACAGATTGTTAGACAAACAGGTGATAGTGATGTGGAGAAGAGTGATTGTTAGAATCATGACTAATACACCAACTAAATAATAGGCAGATGTGATATCACTTCTAAATTTAATGAACAGTATGAAGAAAAAAAATTCAAATTAGAAATGAACAACCTACAGAGTTGTGTTTCACTACTGTAGCTTTATAAATAAATCAACTATCTCTATAGATTTCCAGTTCTGTAATACTGTACATGCATACATGCAAATCAATCATGTATTGTTCTGAACTATACATGTAGGGCCTATTGGTACATGTATCTGCAAGCAAAAAGTGTAAATTGTCCCAAACCCATTGGCCGGAATTCACAAAGGTGGTTTCAATTCAGACCATGGTTTATGCAGATTTCGTGGTATAAATACGCTTGATTTAGCGCATACACTTAAAAAGGTCCAATAATGAACGCGCGCCGGTGGCGCGAGGTTGGCAAAAGAGCTAAATTTACACTAGTTGCCATGGTTCAGACCATGGTTTATTTAAATTAATTTAAATAAACCATGGTCTGAATTTACATAAACCATGGTCTCAACCGTGGCAGCTGGCGTAAATTTAGCGCTTTTGCCAACTGGCGCGCGTTCATTATTGGATCTTTTTAAGTGTATGCGCTAAATCAAGCGTATTTATACCACAAAATCTGCATAAACCATGGTCTGAATTGAAACCACCTAATTTGTGAATTCTGGCCATTAGCTGTAATGTACAGCGTACATGTACGTACAGTGTATGTCTAAAGGGGATGGGGATATCAAATGTTAAATTCAGGCCTCCATACATGTAACTCATAAAAACAACTTTTACTGAATATCTATCTATCTATTTACATGTACATACATGTATCTATCTAGCCTACACTGTATTTCACTCCACGGCTGAAGGAAGGCCTCCTCATCAAGTTTCCATTTTATTCTGTCCTGTGCCATTCTCTTCCATGCAATACTGGATTCGCTGATATTATCCATTCACCTCCAATTTTGCCTGCCTCTATTTTTAGTCTATCTATATACCAGAATATAATTTCCTTCAATTACTTTACCCATGTACATGATATGTGTGGCATTTGTTACAGTATCATGTGGATAGTAGTATGATAGCGATCTCATTTGACCAACTTGGTCTCACATACTCATTTCCTCCTACACGCCACAATGCTGGAAACTAATCACATTTTCAGCCAGCCCGCATCAATGCCTCGCTCGGCTATCGCACCATAATGCTATCATCTCAATAGCTCGGTGTATCTAGACATCGCCTCTATCCAGCTCACACCGTCTCACCCGTCCGTCTGCCCTTCACACGTGATGCTAATTTGATTAGGTGGCAAGGTGGGACCCCTTCAATCCACCTCATCGATTCTTATTAGTCCTCTGTGTATCATGTACTACACCTACAATATCATGGAAACTAATCATGCAACTGAATTAGAAGAGGGAGGGAATGAGGCAGATACATGTAGCTTCAGCATCTTTGTCCACACCCCTTCATCATTTATAGCATCTCATGAATCTTCTCAGAAGTTGATTATGCTGCGGTAAAATGGGCTTTTTCTTTCTTTTTCTTTAAACTATTTTTTGGGGGGGGGGGGGTGGAGAAGGGAAAATCCTGCATGTACAATGCCCACACTTTCATTCTGATATCCAACAATGAATACCAACCATTTTGAGGTTACAATACCACTCTGAGTTGGTTCAATTACACGTACATAGGCTTTCAAGTTCACGTTTGCAGGAAATTACACGTCTAAAAAGTGCCCTTTTGCTACAACCTAAGCAACTGCTCTGTTCATGAGAGATGACTTACAATGAAGCAACTTGAGAGCAGATTTAAAAAGCTGACTGAAAAAAGAGCTGGATGGTGGGATTTAATGGGACTCAACTACCTGAGAGAGCTCCAAATCAGTGAGCAATATCTTGATTGCCCGACTATTTATACAACTCCTCCTTGAGACTGACTGTAATTGAAACTACTGTATACTTTGATTGAGATGACTTGCACCTTAAACAAGAGTATCAGGAGGAGAGAGTGAGAGAGAGAGAGAGAGAGAGAGAGGGGGAGGGGGAGTGATAAAGAGAAGGTAAATTAGAAACATACAATGACACAAAGAGATAGAGATAGTGAGGTCGACAGAAGACAATGCACCTTTGATGAACATGTAGTATAGCAGAGAATAAGACAGACAATGGAAGAGAGAGAGAGAGAAAGAGAGAGAGGCGAAACCAGGCAGATAAAACAGAGAGGACATGTACAAAGACTGTAAATGAGAACGATGGATTCGGCACACACCATACTCTAATACCCTTTTCATATTAGGAGTAAAAGTGGAGTACATGTTAGTACGGACTTAGTAGGGACCAAAAAGCTTTAATATGAACGCTATCAGCATGACTCTATCCGCTCTTAGTTAGTCCGGACTTCTTGATCCATTTCTCTAGCAGGTTTAAGTCCGGACTTATTTCTGACTGGAAGTGGATTTCCTCGTAATATGAACGCTATCCACACTACCTGATATGGATCGAGATACTTTATATGTTTGTTCGCTGTATGTTTTATGACAAGGTGGCAGGACAAAACAGACAGTGGGGGTTAATTAGGCATGCCAAGTGTGCAACCATGGAAACAAATGCCCATAGCAGATCATGTACTCTAGCTGCTGTAAGTATGAACACTAAGTAGGACTCGAGATGCAGATCTTTCGATACTGACCCAATCCAGACTAAATCCGCTTTTGGCAGTGAATATGCTAGAGCACCAAATTTTTTTTCCCTGGCTAGAGCAAAGATACCTCAGGCACGTATAGAATATAAATAATTGAATAAATATTTTCCAAATTTTTTATCATTTGAACTATTCTAGCAGTAGAGTACATGTATGTGCTCTCCATGTACATGTATGCAATGAAGTCTGGTGAATACTGTTCAAAGTCTGACATCTTCCATTTACATGTACGGTTAAGAGTCACTCATAATGCTTCCCCTACAATTATTCGTTGAAATTCATGACTTTGCTAATTTCTTTCATAACACCCAAACATAACATTACAGTATCTCATTTCAATATCGAAGCTGCACGCTGACAACATTCCTGAGCTTGTTAATCCCTGGCGAGACATGGCATCATTCACATTTCCTTTTCATATTAGTGCAAAGATGGAGTAAAATGATGCCCAAGTTCAAAGCAGGATTACTAGAAACCAATCTTATTATCATTATGATAGTGTGAACCCTGGGCCTGTTTACTTTGAAACTCAGAAGCAAACATGAAATAGAAGCTCTTTTGGCTAGCCTGCTCAAAGCTCATGCTACTAGGCGGCTGGGCACATGCTCCACATATGTTTACTAACCAATAGAATATTAAAGGCGCATACATGTACATGTAATCATTGGTTCTCATGGGGTATTTGACACCATTAGGTGATTTATCCCATATTGGGTGTTCATCAATCACAGACAGTGGACTTCACTTCTATGACCACTGACATACAGGTCTTATGTAATGCGCGCATCCTCCACCAAGTGCAAAAAAACCATCCCGTAAGGAAAATAAATCCTCATAAATTCAATGATGCAACACTTTCCAATCTCTCGCAGCAAGTTCCAAGTAATTTCCATATCGGCCAAGAGTTTCACAGCATGCGAGATTTGTACGTACACACCAAATAAATATCCCAGGAAGTCCCACGCAAGCAAACTATACATGTATGGAAATTGCTGATTGTACATGTACATCTTTAAAAGGCACCCAAGTCATTCAGAGATTTTCAGACACATCTGAAGAAAGTACAAAGGGTATATTTAATCTTACATATTGGAGTAATAATCATTTTGTAAATTAGATATTAATAGCTACCCTGTGCAACCAGGAATATTATTGCTGATAACTACAATAATTGCAAGAAATAGCTGATCCATCTAGATAAAAACGTCCTTTATCGACATTCATCACAGCAAACATGTGATGGTAGGCAATTGCATCAATAGACCAAGCCAAAGTCCACATTTCATTCATTCTTTGAGCAAAGCTGTGCAGCCAGGAAGGTGGTGAGGAGCACAAACTCATACATGTAACAGAAGACAACTTCCTTTACCAGGGAAAGACTAACATGCACACATTCACGATGTTTCCTTTATGTTACTACTTCCGTAATGGGTGTAGCACATGTGCTGGCCTCTATTGTTTTGCAGGGTCACAAAAACTCAAATTGTAATAAGGACCATTAAAAGCTTTTTTAAAGTCAGCACGATTGTTTCCATAGTGTAATTATAAAGGGTGTCTCATAACTCTAACAGCTACAGTACCTTTCTACATGTAGTTATATGTCGAGCAGTCTTTTTTGTTGTTGCATGGATTACATTATGATAATAACCTTGAAGAAGGCAATCTATTTTGGAATTGCAACTACTTACTTTCTCCCAAGTAATTCCCTTTCAATCTGAGCTGCAAATTTGAATTGAGGATATTTACCAACCGTAATTCATTGGAATTACTCTCCACAATATTCATGCACGGAACGAAAATGAGATTCAGCTAATAACAGTTATATGTTTGTACAGTATGAAAACCTTATTCATCTAGCAAGAGCTCTGAATATATTGCAGCTCCATCAACAGCAAAGGGATGGAGAAACCCATTGCTCGAAGACTCTTGTAGGACATTGTTATCAAACAGTGTTTATGTGTAACATCTTCATTTTATGGAATACAATGGAAGGTGTACATGTATGTATATTTCTATAAGAGAAGTTAATAGCAGTCTAAACTACCATAAATTGTCAAAATTATCTTTGTTGTCACAGTTCTGTTTTGAGTAATTATTGGGGCTTGTTTTGGGATGGTCTCATTTCACAAGGTTTCAGCTGCTCAGAGTGCAGCATGTACATGTAACATGCACTGTTGTTATTATTGCTGCTTTTATGTACATGTGTCATTACTGAAACTGTGAAACAACAACAAATATGATGTAACACAACACAACAATGCACCGCGCAGCAGAAAGTGTCCAGTGAGACCAGCTTAGGCATACATTATAGATTAAAGATTCACACCTTCAACAGAAGGTACAAGGTGGCGTAAGCTTTTTATTTTGTCTTTACACTCTGGTGTTTGAGAAGTCAAGACCTGTTGTACACAACTTCCTGTACTTAGTCAAATTAAAAGGTTCCTCAACAACTAACCATAGCATTTCTAGGAAATTATTATGTAACGAGGCTTCTTTCTCCGAGCAAATGACCATTAAATCTAATAAAGAAGGATTTTATGCAGGGTTCTCCTTACAACAAGAAAGATTGTACAATGACTGCCCAACATAGCAACAAAGAACATATTGAAATTACAAGAAACTTTTGATTGGATTGCCAATTTCACCCTTGGTCTAGCTACAAAAAAGTTTCAAGCAGTAAAGGGAATTGATCATGACACTGAATTTTCAATTCGTAAAAAAATTTCTTGCCACAGAAACAGCCGACCTTTAGTATTTGGTTGTTCATCAAGCAATGTGGATTCATCCGTTTGTCACATGAGGTCTGTGCTGAAATGTCCACGAATTGAATATTATTCTGGCACCTACCTTTAGTTTGGAGAGTTCCCCAAGGATCATATGCTCTGACATGTTGTCAAAGAGACCATCTGTCGCTACTAAGATGATGTCGCCCTCTCTGACGGTGAAGAGTGAGCTGGATGCTGAATGAGGGCTGTAAAATAAAAGCCATATCAGAAGTCAATAAGTACTCTACATGTATATCTTTTAAATATTATAGTTTAATTATTACAATCAACCTGCTTATTGACAAGACAGTTAGTCCATGAAAAACATTTATATCTTTAATAGCTGGTCTTGAGTGGCCCTACCGCCTAGAAGCAGATTCCTGCATTTATTTATTTATGCACATGTACTCTTTCTACCGAGCAGTGCAGCTGCACTCCAACAAACTTCTCTCTTGACTTCTTCATCTGATCCTTCTCTCCTGACACTCTCTTTTCTTCTCTTAATCAATGCCTCTCTCTCCTTCTTTTCTTTCTTTCCTTCTTTTTTCATTTTTCTTTTCTTATACACTTTCTTTCTCCAGTCTCCTTCCCTTCTTACGGTATTTTCTTTCTCCATCTTTCCCTTTACTATATCTTCCTCTTAGGCTCCTTCCATGTTGTTTTTGTTTATGTTGAAGGTTAATTATTATTATAAAACGGGTTCAAGAATGTAGCCATCCTGATTGGTCAAATAACACCACGTGACCGTGCAAAAAAAAAGGACTAACGCACGGCGAGGGGACTAACGCACGGCTAATCCCGATCAAACACTAAAATTGTAAGAAAACACTAAGATTGTAGACCCGTTTTATAAAACTATTAATACATGGTTGTGAGTTCGTGCGATCCAACAACACGCAGGTTTTTATCGTGGTGTCTAACACACTCGGCTACGCCTTGTGCGTTAGTACACCACAATAAAAACCTTTGTGTTGCCAGATCGCACTAACACACTCCCAACCATGTATTAATAGTATATTATTACATAAATGTATCATTTATTTAATTAATGTTTATTCATATATGTCTTTCACCGATATGAATGTATTTGTATTACTTGTATGAGTTGTGTATTTTTATGTTGGATCTTCACCTGGATGGAAATTTTCTTCTTTTTGTGGAAGAAGACTGAATAAATTAACATATCTTATCTAGAACAGATTGTAGTTTTGTTTCCTTCAAGTCATGCAACTGCATTACAAAATGCCAACAGACGGGAGAAGAGTGGGAGTGGAATACAATGCCATGAAAAACATGAAAGCAAGCAGGTATATGTAAACATAAAAAAAGTGTGTAATTCTAAATCTTGCTGGCTCTGAGCATAAACCGCTGACTGCAAACAAGTGGGTTTACCTCATACAAGAATTATTTAAGGGCTGAATTGATCGCATTTTGATCTTCAAATTGGCAACAATAATATTTTTCTTTCAGTGCTAATATGGTGTAATGTCTTTGAAAATAATACACATGGTTAGGAATTTTGCCGAAAAATTGCCAATTTGGATAAAAAATAAGGATTTTGAATCTCTCAATGTGTTGCCAATTTAAGGATTTCAAAACTAATTCTCCTATTCAAAATTCCTGGCATCAAACGCAATATGGTAATACAACAAAAATGGACATAGTGTATGCAGAAATTTTTGCTCTTTCTACTCATGTATCTGGTATATATTTTAGAGCTCTTAATAAAAAGTTATTGAGCCTAACCACAAAATGTGGTCAATTGTCTCGAAAGGGTTAAATACATGTATTAGGACTGCATACATGCATTGTCCTAACACTTTTACCAAGAAATCCTTACACCTAAAAGAGTTTGAAAACATAACATTAACATCAGATCTTCTACATACATGTATACAACGCACTTACCTATCGCTTAATATAGTACGCAAGCCAGGGGGTGCTATTGATAATTGAAACGGAGTGTTGAAATAATGCTGCTGTTCCTCCGATCGGTGTACCACCCTCCCAGCTCTGACGATGAGGAACCCGGAATCGCCCAGGTTTGCTGAGGCTACTGTCTTGTTGTCACTGTCAAATATTACTATACATGCTGTGCTGCTCCCTGTTGATTCATAAATAAAAATCATAAATAAAAATCATACAGATGATCAGGTCATTTCCTACAATAATTTACTGTCGGACCACAGAACACCAAAAATAAGACACAGTGACCTTGCACAAAATTCATATTGTGTGAGATCTATTTGTGAAAGAGTAACAAATTTTCTAGCATACGCTAATGCTTTAATGATTTTCTTTTCTTTCTTTATACATGTACATGTACATGTACAAGATTTGGTCTTCAAAGTTGTCAACTAACCAGGCAGTGGTTTCTGCATTACATTTTTATGATAATATCAAACAAAACCAGAAAAAAAAAGCATTATGTAACTGTGGGCTTAGCTATCCTTCTTTTTTTGGGGTGATGGCACTATTCATTAACCCGTTGACAACTGAATAGGCTTATATAGGCTTTATACAGGAGCCACCCGGTTTCCGTAGTCTATGGGTTAATATCAAAATAAGATACATATACTGTACATGAACATGAACAACTACATTGTAAAATCGAAGGAGTAAACAATGAAATAAGATCAACAACAAAAGTTATTAAAAGGAGAAAAAAGAAAGTTCTACAAAAAACAAGAAGCAGGTTAGTAGGGGGACTACAAAAACACAAACAAAAGAACAGTTCTGAGTTCATCTGGTTATTGCCCTGTAAGTACAGGTACAGACAGAGAGAGAGAGAGAGAGAGAGAGAGAGAGATAATATGCAACTAAACAGTGATACGGTTGGTCATATCATGTACATGTAGCCAAGAATAGGACCTTGTTGTTGACAAAACACATCAAAATCTGATTATCAACTGTGATAAAGTAGGACTAACAAAATCAAAGAACCTTGGATTCTGATTTATCTACTTTTAATAGATGACTTAGTGTAGAGTTCATCTCAATTCTAAGCAATGTAAAAAGAGATGAAACTAGTATTTGGTTGAAAAATTGCAAAATGCAAAATTTTGATACTATTAAAGGGCAATCCAACCTTGGTAATAAGATGATTTGTATGAAAGCAGAAAAATAAGAAAAACAAGATGGTGAAAGTTTGAAAGAAATCGGACAAGGATTAAGAAAGTTATTGATGTTTGAAAAATGAGATCACTACATCTATACGAATCTCAAATTGGCAGTTTGGTGAGTCAATTGTGACATTTATTGCGGAAATATCATTAATTTGCGGTTTTCTCGAGGCGCCTTTACCCTCGGGGCAGTACTCAAAATATATTGGAGATAGCATATTGTTATAGGTCCTCATGAACAAAAAGATCCTACTGAGTAATGCATTTTGAAAAAAGTGACATTTTAGTCATTTTGTGTGTTAGAGCGAATGGGGGAGTTGTCCACAGCTACATCACAGTGACATTACCTATTCGGCCAATTTGAAATTCCCATATGCATAGTGATTACAACTTTCAAAAAATCATAACTTTCTTATTACTTGTCCGATTTCGTTCAAACTTTCACCAATCTGCTTCTCTGTTTTTTCCTCTTTCTTTCAAAGCAACTTGCTATTAAGGTTGGATTTCCCTTTAAAAGGTGGCTATAAATGTCATTAGATCATCAATGACTGTGACTTTATACTCTGACCTTGAAAATTTAGCACTCTTGTAATAATTTATTTCGTATGTTACCAAGCTGTAATGAAAAACAGATTGTTATTTCCAAGATTCTGAAGAAAAAAAAAGACATCCTTTTAATAATGGACGAAATGTACAATTACCGAACTTTACAGTGATAATTTTGAATTTTATAGGGTTATTTTTCTGTGGACTCCTTTTCTCATTGAAGTGTGCATTTCACTTTACATTCAAACATACCTGATACCTTTCACGAACATAATGTTACGTTAGATGTTGGCTGAAACCTCAGTGGTTTATCTCAGGCTTCTTACCTACATGTAAGGTTTAGGGTTTTTTATTCAATTAGGAACCTGAGATTTCCCTGACCTAATCCCCTTGTTATTTCCACACCCTGGTGCCCACACTTCTTCAAAATATGACAGAACTGAAGACTGACAAACTCCCCTATCGTAAACATCATCAGTCTGAACTCTGGCAAGGCCCATTTTCTGCGCGTCACAACAACATACATGTACCAGCATAAAAATGGAGGGTTCTGTTTACCTTTATGCTTTACAGCATGAGAGAAATAGTTGGTCTCAAGGCAACGTTTTCACTTAATTCTATGGAAGACTGTATATAGTTAGTTGCTCTCAAGGTTATTTATAACATTGTAAATGTGTAACAACAATACTGAGCCCATTTAAACAGCTTTATATGTAAAGTGTACATGTACTTTTCTGTGAGTTCAAAATCCTTGATGACACTTATCAGCTTACTACATAAACATAGTGTACAGCAAGATGTATGAAGAAGAGATATATTGCAAAATACATGTGCACATAAATGCACGTAAGTAACACTTTTAGAATATATTATACACCTGTATATAAAACAACGCTTCAGATCCAAAGTTGTAGTGTGTAAAAAATTAGATCACACACTGACTTTTATGAGTTGAGGCAAAGAGCATACAGTAGATCTGGCAAGATTTTGTTAAGAATGTACTTTCTTCTATTCTCTCTTCAAGTACCGGTACCATAAATATTCTTGAGGTTTAATGCATTTCCTCTACTAGTTTTATGACTCAGTCATCATGTTTCCTAGTAATACACCTGGGGCCATCTTTCCCCATCCCAGCCCCCCTACCCACAATGAACTCATCCATGTTGAAGTGTGTGTGTACATCATCTACATGTGTATCATGCCCTTGTGTGTCACATCTACATGTAGCCACTTCCTACTCAACCAATTAAAGGGAAAGTCATTTATTAAGTCGAAAAGGATATACATGTACAGTGTATGTATTTTGCAAAAATTGGAACAGGGAAAAAGTTAGAGTGCATTAAACAGAACTTTAAACTAACCAGGGTCTTCTGGAAACCGGCCCTCTAACATTCCCAGTAACCCCTAAAATTTCACAATCTTGACCCTTTCTTCGCCATCACATTTGTGGACAACTGTCATCAATAAACATCAGAGGGTGAAATGCTGACTTAAACTGCTGTGTTTCATTGAAAAATTAGGCAAAATAAATTTTCTATCGATATAAACTTCACAACAGACGCAACTGTTCCCGTTTCTGGAAGAAAAATACACATGTAGATCTTCTACTGTACGTCCAAACACATTGTTCAACACTCAAAAGTTTTGAGCAACTTGGCATTTGCTGCCCATGGCATAGGGACAGTTATAAGGTGATACATGTGTAGCGCCTCAGTGATCGGTTTTGAAAATCTTGTTAAAACTAGTGCCCCCCCCCCCCCCCCAAAAAAAAAAAAAATAATAATAATAATTAAAAATTTAAAAAAATAATAAAAATGAATAAATAAAATAAACAAATAAAACAATAATAAAAAAAAATAAAAATAAATGAAATCGAGTATTATCAAAGCCAATCAAAATCCCCTGTTCACAATCCCTGTCCAAGTGAATGCAAGATTTTGAAACCAAATTCAACTGCTTATGTGGGACCAGGGCCCCATTGTATAAAACTTACCATTAACGGTAACTTTGCCATCAGTGGTATCTCCCATGGAAACCTTGATTTTGATTGGCTGTTGAGTGATGTTACAATGGTAGTTACCATTGATAGCGGAGTTACCATTAATGGTAAGTTTTATGCAATGGGGCCCATAACTGTAACCAAATCCCCCCTTTTCATCAGGAAAATTAGGTTGTACTGTACATTGCCCTACCCTATACCTACCCATCAGAGGTGCTTTGTGCTCTAAGAGTTCTTGGTAACTTGTGGCGATGATGGCTACAGGAGAGCGTGGATCAAAGTGACCCTCCTTCACCATCCGTTTGCACATCTTCATCAGTTGGCATGGGAACTGAGATGGATCGATTCCATAATCCCTCCATCCTCCAACCCCATCAGCAACACCTGTAGAGACAAACGACAGTCAGATGATATGGGCTACATCTCATCTTCTTCATCATCATTATCACCACCACAATTAACATGCATAATCAACCTTTCAGAATAAGTCAATTTTTAAAAAGTAAGTCTCGTGTAAGTGTTTGATTCACTTTTATTCCTTTATCATCTCTTTCCTTTTCTTTCTCTCTTTCATGTCACTTTTCCTAAATTTCTTTCCTTTCACTATTACTACATTCCTCAAAATGCTCCATAAATGGGTCCTTTTGATGAAAGAATATATCAACAGCCTTTCACAGAGGCTACCACATGGAGTTAAAGAAAGCGATCAATTATGAATACTCACTCACCATGGAAACCTACAGAGAACATCTTTCAGAATAACTTCTTGAAAGTTTCATTCCAAATGCTAAATTATGCACAACCAGTATTCAACCAGCTACAATGTATTCTACTTGTATCTTTTTATTAGTTCCAATATGTTGTTTTCTGTTTTTCAACACTTACAAGTACATATGTTAAACAAATTTTGTTGAATTTCATGAGCATTTCATTTCTGTCATTGCATACAACTAGTACAAGTAACCTACAATTTGCATATGCACTACCAGTTGTAAACACAAGTCATATGGTATTCTAAATGATTTTATTTCCATCTGTACATTCATTAGAGACTGTACATGTACTGTATGTATTAAACATATTGGATTTGTAAGTACATGTACATGTAGGCATTGGGTTTCAATAGGCATTTCATTCATAGCACATCATCATTTGATGGGTATAAAAATCAGAGCACTGCGAACCAATTATTCCATGAATGTTGGCTGTAAATCATTCTGTCACTGCAGCAAGATAACGAGACATTGCACGCATTACGAATCTCAACGTGCGTAACACGTAACGCGTATTTAATCACCTGAGGTACACACAGGTACGAATTACGCACACCGAACTGCACCGGTCAAAACATTTCCTCCCTGACGCATTTTTACTCACTGCACAAAAAAGGTCAATGGTGTGTGTACCCTCAAGGGGGGGAACATCCAGAGTATGAAGCATTATGAAAGTCACCTTGAGGTGGATAAAGCCTGCCTTCCTGTGAAGGCTTTGAGGACAATAATGAGATGAAATGGGAGCTCAGGTGACAGGGCCTTGAGTGTGCTAGGGGAAGTATTGATTACTGATGTGTGTTTGTGAGTTTAATAAAGAACTGGGCAAGGCAAAAATCAATTGCGGACAGAGGATACTGAACAAATATAGCTTTGCTTGTCTGACCAAAAACCCTTTCCCCAACAGACACACATTCGTCTGTACATGAAAACAATAAACATCAAGAAAGTTAATGATCTATTTACAAAGTTGGTCAAGGTCATGGAGTAGGAGAAAATCACTCAATGTAGAAAAAGACCAAAATAATCAAATCCTGTACGTAATATCTAAATGTTGACATGTTTAATTCTTTATCAAAGCATTTGGCCTTGAATTACAGTAATGTATCAAGTTGTATGTAGAATGTCAGGAAAAAAATCTCTCAAAGTTTTCAGGAAAATAATGGAAGTTTTAGTGGGGAATCAGGAAAACTGATTTTTATTTCCAATAAGAATTCAATTAGTAGCACAGTATGAATAAAAAAAATCAAACATATCATAATAACCAAGCAGGGAGGAGTTCTATACAATTGTATACTACCATACATGTCTATGTACCCAGAAATTTGTAAATTAAAATTCTAAGATAAACTAATTTCTTTTCACAATTATGAATTTAACACTGTTCATTACTTGGGGGAACAATAACATACAAGTAATAAACGAAAAATTGTTCATGTGGAACAATTTAAAAAAAAGGGGGAGGGATCAAAATATATTTTGTGTGAAAAAATATGTACATGTACCTAAAATACATGTACATGTACACTGTACCTACAAAATGTAGAGATATGTATGTACATGTAGACCTACTATGATTCTGTCACCTTCTATTTATTTTCATGTCCAGTGTCTTGTTCTCACAATATTAGGAAGAAATACTTTTTCAGGACAGGGTTCATTTGGCAAACACATCAGTTTTGAAGGCCTGCAGTGTCATGTACATACTGTATTTTGGCAATCAATTAGGGAAAATGTTTTGTATTTTGTTTCACTTTCACTAAAACCTCTTTTACATGTATATTGTACAACCTTTTTGTCGCAAGCTCTCAATCGTACATATGCAAAAAAAAAAATAGATTAAAAAAAACTCTCAATCGTAATTAAAGTTAAGTTACAGTTAGAGTTGTAGTTACATTGCGTACATGTAGTTGATTTTAATATACTGTAAGCAGACAAACGAGAAGAACAGAGCCCTCTTGTGATTAAATGCAAAGTTCTCGCAAAATTATACGCATGTCAAAAATACACAATTATGATTGGTTGAAAATCAAGTTGTGTTTAATTTTTTGAGTTGCGTTTCATCACAACATTTTTTATGGAAGAGGGCCCAAATTAGTGAATGTTTGAGGAAAAAATATGATAAGAAATAAGAAATTTATGAATTTTTATAATTGTAATCAATCAAACCAAAGTGGTAATTCCTTGACCTTCATGTATCTCGCAAGGTCCTTTCCCATTTGCTTTGTACAAAACATTTCATAAATTTTCATTTTAATAGACTTTGTTGATGAAGGGATACTGTTATGTAGACCCTACATGTACTTGTTTCATACAGGTTTTGTGTAGAAGCATACATGTACATGTATGTGCAAAATCAATGATTATATCTAGGCCCTAGGATGCACGTACATGTACATTGTACATGTATGATTACATGTAGGTATATTTTCTTTAGAGCAAATGGAAATTATCTTTTTTAGTAGATCTGGGCCCCCGTCTTATGTATATGTATTATCGATTCAAATCAAATTTTAGAAGACAGCATCTTAGAGACTACAGGGTAAGAGAGAGTACAAGAAATGTCACAGATGTAGAGTTGCCAATTTGTGTTTGAATGATTAAAACTTCAAAAATTCATCTTTCCTCGACCTACATGTATTTCTTATCAGATTTTGCTCAAACTATCAATGAAAGTTTGAGTAAAATAACTGAAGCTCTCATTGATCTGTTTCTGTATTTTATTGTTTCTTTGAAAACCAACTTGATATCAGGATGGAAACCCCCATCCCCAGTAAAAGGGAAAGGCCCCCCTGGTATTACATGTAGGTTGATTTGTATAAGAGAAGAAAATTAAAGTAACAGATTAGTGAGAGTTGTTATGTTGTTATCAATCAAACACAAATTGGCAACTTTGTTACATTCTTGTGAGCTCCTCTCCTGTTTGCTCATACATGTATTGTACCTCCGGGGGTACTTTAAGGGCAATCCAACCTTGGTAATAAGATGATTCGTGTGAAAGTAGAAAAATAAGAAAAACAGGATGGTGAAAGTTTGAAAGAAATCGGACAAGGACTAAGAAAGTTATGGATGTTTGAAAAATGAGATCACTACGTCTATGCGAATCTCAAATTGACAATTTGGTGAGTCAATTGTGACATTTTTGTGGACAACTCTCCCATTTGTCGTACACAAAAATATCATTAATTTGTGGTTTTCTTCAAGGCGCTTTTACACTCGGGGCTGTACTCAAAATATATTGGAGATAGCATATTGTTATAGGTCTTCATGAACAAAAAGATCCTACTGAGTAATGCATTTTCAAAAAAGGTGACATTTTAGTCATTTTGTGTGTTAGAGCAAATGGGGGAGTTGTCCACATCTACATCACAGTGACATTACCTATTCGGCCAATTTGAAATTCCCATAAGCATAGTGATTACAACTTTCAAATTCATAACTTTCTTATTGCTTGTCCGATTTCGTTCAAACTTTCACCAATCTGCTTCTCTGATTTTTCCTCTTTCTTTCAAAGCAACTTGCTATTAAGGTTGGATTTCCCTTTAATATATTGGACACTACAGACGGGTACGTGCTGCTTTGACAACCCCCTTTTTCAATGGCTGATCGCCGTTCTCAAGATACCCAATTTCTTTTAACTGCCGTTTCGAAGACCCTTGGAAACGCAATTCCCCGTAATAATGCTCTGGTCCGTTCCCTAGCCTTAAAATGTCACTCCCTCTGAATCCCGAGTGCTTCAAAATATACATGTTCGCATATGGACCTAAAATAAAGGTTGTCAGTTCCAAGACCTTCCTGTTGCTGTTAGATATGCAGTTCCTAAGAGTAAGACCCTATTTTTCACTCGGCTGGTGAGTTCCGTAGGCGTAGTTCTGAAAACCCTGTATTTTGCCCTTGTCCGTTCCTTAGACACCCATTTCGAGGGCGGCTGTGGCACATCCCCATCTGAAAAAATTTGAGTACCCCCCCCCCCCCCCCCCCCCCCCCCCCCCCCCCCCCCCCCGCGCTCATACATGTAGACTAGATCTATAAAATTTCAAAAATTCTCATTTTCTCAGTTTTGATGAAGGTATAGACTTGTTTCATACACATTTTGTGTAAAAACATACATTTGTAGACCTATAATATGAGCAAAGATTATATCTCTGAACAGAAGCACATATGATTGAATATTTTCTTTAGAGAAAATGGAAATTATTAATTTTGGGGGTACAGGGCAAATGGTAGAGTTTACAAGATACATCACAGAGTTGCCAATTTGTATTTGATTGATCACAAAAATTTATATAACCTTATTTCTTGTCATATTTTGCTCAAACCATCACTGATCTGTTTCTTTCATTTTTCTGCTTCTGTTAAAACCAACTTGTAATAAGTTGGTTTTAACGGAACCAATCATACCAATTGGTCCAGCAGTGTAAACATCCTGATCCTGAACTTGGCTGAAGGGTGGACTTCCCTTAGTTAACCATGTTAACAGATGAAGAAAAGTGAAGACTTAAAGGAAACCAAAACCCAAGGAGAGAATCAATGTTATTGGAAAGTGAGAATTCAGAGAAGCACTTTACAAAAAGTTTCATTAAAATTGGTTAAAAAATGAGAGAGTTATGGAAGTTTGAAAAGTCTCGTTTTACTTTCTATGGAGATCCTCAAATTGGCAAAATTGCTTCAAAATGGCTGATTTTGTGAACAACTCTCCATTTGTTTTGTACACAGATTTTCAGATTTTCCCCATTATCTTTCAAGGTGCAGTTAATCTCCTTCTGAGCTCAACATATATAATGGGAAAATGTATTTTACACCACATATGTCGAGTTCAGGAGGAGACAAGGAGCACCCTGAGAGATAATGGGGAAAAACTGAAAATCTGTGTACAAAACAAATGGAGAGTTGTTCACAAAATCAGCCATTTTGAAGCAATTTTGCCAATTTGAGGATCTCCATAGAAAGTAAAACGAGACTTTTCAAACTTCCATAACTCTCTCATTTTTTAACCAATTTTAATGAAACGTTTTGTAAAGTGCTTCTCTGAATTTTCACTTTCCAATAACATTGATTCTCTCCTTGGGTTTTGGTTTCCTTTAACAATTTTAATTTTTAATTTTTAGAAAAAACAATAAATTGCCAGGCACATCCCCTCTACTTTTTTGGCTTGTTTGAATCGAACTTATTATGGGTCACACTTTCATCTTAAAGGAAACCAAAACCCAAGGAGAGAATCAATGTTATTGGAAAGTGAAAATTCAGAGAAGCACTTTACAAAAAGTTTCATTAAAATTGGTTAAAAAATGAGAGAGTTATGGAAGTTTGAAAAGTCTCGTTTTACTTTCTATGGGGATCCTCAAATTGGCAAAATTGCTTCAAAATGGCTGATTTTGTGAACATCTCTCCATTTGTTTTGTACACAGATTTTCAGATTTTCCCCATTATCTTTCAAGGTGCAGTTAATCTCCTGATGAGCTCAACATATATAATGGGAAAATGTATTTTACACCACATATGTCGAGTTCAGGAGGAGACAAGGAGCATCCTGAGAGATAATGGGGAAAATCTGAAAATCTGTGTACAAAACAAATGGAGAGTTGTTCACAAAATCAGCCATTTTGAAGCAATTTTGCCAATTTGAAGATCCCCATAGAAAGTAAAACGAGACTTTTCAAACTTCCATAACTCTCTCATTTTTTAACCAATTTTAATGAAACTTTTTGTAAAGTGCTTCTCTGAATTTTCACTTTCCAATAACATTGATTCTCTCCTTGGGTTTTGGTTTCATCTTAATCCAAACCAACTTACCAAGGACATCGAACCCTTTGTACTTGGCTACAAAGCATGCATCATCTCCAAACATGCCCTGTTTGAAGACACGGCTGTTAGCATCTACCGCGGCATCGTCCTTCGAATAACCACATGATGCGGTAACCAAGCGCATTCGTCTCCGGTCCCTCCTGTACTCAATGCTCCTACTCGCATCGTACGGTACATAACCCATCACCGCACGGGCGATCTGGCGCCCATACACCAAAACTGACTGCATAATTCCGTAGATTACTGTAAATTCCTTGGAAAATCATTCGAAGATTGTGAAATACTCTGTCTAATTTGGGCTAAATCACGTTACAATTCCAAATAATAATCATCACACATCCAGCCACATGCATCGCCATTTTGCCAGCCGGCTGATAAATGTTTATCAATTACGTCATGTCCGTGGATGCGTTTATTGCATGAGGGTATATCAATACACAAATATAATTTGTAATCTGCGAAAAGGGGGTATTTGGATACCATTATTTCAATTTTTATATTTTAAATAGCTAATTTAATTTATTTTATTATTATTTATTATTATTACATATTTTTTGTTCCAAAAATGATAATCTGTTATTATTGTTCTGTACTTTATCCCTATTTATGAATAGAATAATCCAAGACAAGCCTTCCACTGGCCTCTACGCTACGCATTCGTTTACTCAAATGCTGAATTGTTTTGTTCTAGATCTGTTGGAGATGGCTGCCATCTCTCGGTAAAAACATTACATCAGGGAAATGTAACTCTCTGATTACATCTTTCAAATTAAAAAGAGGCTAATCAGGCTATGTACGATCGAATACCAGTATATCCATAGGCGCCGGAAGTGGGGGGGGGGGGGGGGGGGGGCGGTCGCCCCCCAAACGAAAAAGTGGGGGCAAAATGCATTTTCGCCCCCCCCCCAAAAAAAAAAGCCCCCCCCCCCATTTAAAAAAAAAAAATAGTAGTAAAGGAGTAAAAATCGTGTGTATATTAAAAGCTTGATTGCTTTATTACGTAATTGTAAGCCTTTGTATTCATTTTTCGCATTCATGGAGATCACTGAAGACAGATAAAGCATTCAAACTTTAAACTTTAACGTAGTGGAGGTTTTGTATTAGACGCAAGGTTGCCAGAGTTGGCAGAATTCTGCTCTGGCAGAATTTTGACCGCTTTAGCATAATTTGACAAAATTTAGCAGAATTTTAGCATAATTCTGGTGTTTTGTTTTTTTTGCTTGTCAGAGAATTTTCCAGTAAAAATACACCCCAAAAATGCTTGTCAGAGAATTTTTGAGTAAAATTTTGATTTAGCAGTAGGATCTGTATTGTTGTGAGAGGGTGGGAAAGCGTGTGTGTTTTTTTAGGGGTGAAAAGACATGAGCCCTTGAAAGGTGAGCGCCCTTGAATGTTTGCCCCCCCCCCCCATCCCAAACTGCTTCCGGCGCGCCTGAGTATATCCTATGTTTATTTTGGTCCTACGTTGTAGTTTATTTCCTTTCTTCATTCACTTCTTCTACTATGTCTCTTTCGTTCATGTTCTACTCCATTTTCTTCATTTTTTTTTTTCTTCTTATCGTGCTTTATTGGTGACACGACATTTGCTCCTGCGACATTTGCTCCGCCGTCGATATCTCGAAAGGTCAAAGGTTAATGTCAAGGTCATGATTTGTTTTTTTGTTCAGGACAATGTGAAGATTGGGATTAGGGTTAGGGTTAGGTTTAGGTTTAGGATTAACATGGCAAAGTTAGACCGGAGCAATTGTCACAGGAGCAAATGTCATGGAACCGCTTTATTCCTTCTTGTCGATCTTCCTCTTTCTCGAATTTTAAAAAGCCTTCTATCGTGTCCTATTCTTTCATTTTTCTTTCTCCACATCTTTCTCCCCTTTCTTTCTCTCTCCCCACCCCTCCTTCAGTCCGTCTCTTGCTCTCTTTAATTTGCTTCTTCTTCTTCTACTACTACTTCTTCTTCCTCTTCCTCCTCCTCTTCTTCTTCTTCTTTTTCCTCCTCCTCCTCCTCTTCTTCTTCCTCTTCCTCTTCCTCCTCTTCTTCTTCTTCTTCTTCTTCTTCTTCTTCTTCTTCTTCTTCTTCTTCTTCTTCTTCTTCTTCTTCTTCTTCTTCTTCTTCTTCTTCTTCTTCTTCTTCTTCTTCTTCTTCTTCTTCTTCTTCTTCTTCTTCTTCTTCTTCTTCTTCTTCTTTTCTTCTTCTTTTTGCATCTGGACATTGCCATCATAACACTATAAGGATATAAAATCATGGCATCTGCATTTGTGTAACAAATTTTATTATAATATACCGTAATGTATAATTACATTAGCTTTCCATCTATATAGGTGAAACAAAGTTTAATTTCAATTTTTCACATACATGTATCTCTGTTTCATGCTTGAATTATCTACAAGGAGATCGTTTACGGGAAATAATTACTAAATTCACTATCGACCAAAGTTTCTTAGCTTCACCAAACTATTTCAAAAAAGTTCTGTTTACTTTATTTTCTCTTTAGAAAACCATATCTGTTTAGAAGGATCATTGAGCTACATCACCCCTGTAATCTTTTCGATATAATTCATAAGGCTACAAACTTCATCTACATGTGCAATAAGAAGGCAATCATTTTCATATTTTTCATCAATACGGTTTCGAATACAGTTTAATACAGTTTTCTTTACACCACTTTGAAACATCGTTTCTTTGAAACATCGTTTCGATCGACTCAAGACAGAAGGCCAAGGTAAAGTGCACACATTTTCCAGCCTATATATCAAAGGTGTGCGGGAAATCTACAGTATATCAAATCTCAGAAAGATTCGTTTTGTCATACATACCGTATTTCGAAAATTTGAGGAAGCAGAGGCCGAGCGGGGGAAAGGTTTGTGATTTAACCCCCCCCCCCCTCCCGCACAAAAAAAAGACATTTTGCATTTTAACGACACCCGTGGTAAATAATGAATATAATTAATAAACATAATTTACCAGTGGTATGCAAGTTCGATAAAATTTTGCATTGTGTCTTTATAAGTCGTTTGAAATTTTGTATTTTCATAGAGCAATTTTGAACACACAGTCAAGCCAAAGTCTGATCGTAGTATCTATACAAATTCTCTTTTCTTTCTGCAGTGTTAGGCAGCTTTAAATCATCATTTAGACAATTTTTAGGACCATTTGCTGAATTTCAGGGAGACATTTCGACCCCTTTGAGAAAAAAAATTTTTCAAGGAGAGGCGTCCCCCTTGAACCACTGACACTGCATTTCTTAGCCTATACATGCTATATAGGCCCTTTTCGGAGATCGCATTCTCTAGCACTTGTAACTATATACACACTGGAATATCTGCCTATGTACCGTACTACGGTTTACAAAATCTTTCACAAAATTTCAAATCTCAAGAGAATTGTGCAAGAGAGCGTAGCGACCGGGCGAGAAGATTTTCAATATTGAATGGTGTAACTGCATTAGAGCACTTCGGTGCCTAAATAGAGTGTTTTAGCCTATCCTGATTTTTGTGTAAAGTTTTCAAAATTTTAGGGGGGGGGGGAGGGGGACGACCTTCTGAAAATTTTCAGGGATGATGCGACCCTCCCCCCCCCCCCCTGGTTCTGGAGCACCTGTGCCCCATTCTATAAAAATGCTATAGTAAATATTGTTCTCCTATGCATTTATTATGTTTCTGCAATGTAAAATTTATATACGAATTAGGGCACGTTAAGTAATCTTACGTTTTGCAAAATACATCGAATGAGCATTCTGAAAGTACACTACAAAATATGACACATAACTCTCTAGTAAACTTCACATTTGCCTATACAATATGAAATGTTGCACGATCAAAATAACTTTATTTTCCCGACAAAATTAATGTTACGCAGAAATGTTACAAAAAAAAATATAATAGTGTAAATTGGAGGATAATGTTATGATACAGAAAGACTTGCTATATACATGTATATGTACCATCACATTGCAAGTATTTACCATGGTAAAACATAAAAAAACCTTTTCTCGTGACATAAATAAATAATTATCTTTAGTATTACCTACTAACCCGTTGTGATAAAAACTTCAAAATTTCAAGCTAAAAGCAATACAAAAAATATATATTTTTGTTGTTTTCAAAAGGCAAAATTAAGGTAGGTATTTTAAGAAATATTTTCTAGCACTTTTTTGTCATCTCTTATCGTGCTTTTGTTCCTGAGTTTTGTTTTGAATCACTTCATCGATTGCATTCTGTTCCATACCTTACTCATTTTTTACTCAACCCTTTTTTTTCACAGACTTTCTCCGGGTCCCCAACCCCCCCCCCCCCCCCCCCCCCTCTTTGTACCTCTCTTTCTTCCCTGCTCTCCCTCTCCCTTTTTCATTCTTTCTCTTTCATTATATCAATACACGTTCTTTCTCTCTTTTAATTCGTATCTCCTTTAGTCTTTCTCTGCCACTTTTCTCGTTCTCTCTTACATTCTTTCTCCTCTCTCTGACACTCTCTCCTATACACACTCTCTCCTTTTCTCACCCCCTCTTTCCCCGTTTTTTCTGCCTTTTAAATACCTAGTCTACCAGTCCCATCTCTGACATTTTACCTGAGGAATAAAATATATGACTTCAGATAATATACTGTTGCTGTTATCGATAAACGGAAAGATCCATCATTCTGATACAATGGGTACGTCTTCGTTAGTCAAACAGATTGGCGAAGAAAATCGATGGAATTGTGCACTTTTTCATAAAAGCATGAAATTTTGCATGTATGTAGAGTTTTTGATGCTGAATAATTCTGGATATGGGGCCAATAAAAAATCGGGTCCTGGGGTCCGTTGTGCCCATTTTTCTTTTTAAATGGCCCTCTCAGGGCCTTTCCTTCTAAGTTGATGTAATCAAATTTAGTTTGATATAATGAAATATCATGTATTATTTTCCGGCCTCTAAGATCAGACAAATGCCCTACTTTTCAAATAAAGGCCTATCCTATATACCAAAATATTATAAAGTCACCGATATGTTGAATATAAGTAAAATGCTTCTAATTGTGATCAGTCAACATTACGTCTTTGAAATCAACTACATTGGTGCCACAGGTGCCCATTATAAAAAAAGGCTCATAAAAGCCATATAGGCTCATATATTTGCAAAATAAGATTTAAAAAAAAATATTTGGTTTAAATTTTAAATGGTAGACATTAATTTGAAAATCCAGGTCATATGAAAATCCCACTTTAGGGATCACATAGGCCCATTGATGGCCCATCAAAGACAATTCTTTCCCTCACAAGAGGGTTCAACACGGCCCCCGAAGTGTTTGAATATGCGTATAACTTTGAGTAGGGCTTTAAAGTATAATGGCAAGGTAGTATGTTTTATAAGCAGAATACGTCTAGTGCAGGGTCACTTCCTTTCATTACGATGGCCGTCAAATAAAAAATAACCACTGGTCTGTTTCAAGATGTGGTTATTTGCATTAAGTTTGCTGTGTCTTGAAGGTTATATATTATAGGTATAGAAAGTTATGAATGTTAGAACTTTTTGCCAAAATAAGACATAAGCGAGTTATATGGTGTATTTGGTTGAGACACAGTGAAACCAAGGTAACGGTATATTTTATAATGCTGAAAATTTTAGATAGTGGGGAATTTCATTTCCAAGATTGCCACCAGATTGAAAAAAATAATGGATAAGAGTTGAAATGTAATTTGCATCCGATAATGTTGCATTTTGGCATAAAGCATCCAAATGCAAAATGGTTAATACGCTAAAGAATAATGTATTCAGGCTCTCTTTTTTTAAAAGGACATCCAGCATTAATGGAAAGTTGCTCTGGAAGAAAGCAGAAAAATCAGAGAAGTAGATTGTTAAAAGTTTGAACGAAATCGGACAAGCAATATAAAAGTTGTAATCCCTATACAAATGGGAATTTCAAATTGGCCGAACCGGTAATGTCACTGTTGTGTAGCGGCGGAGAACTCTCCCATTTGTTCCAACAAACACAAAGACTAAAATGTCAAATTTTCAAAGAAATATTTCTAAAAATATATTTTAGTAGTGCCCCGAGGGGAAAGGAGCTTATGAGAAAAAGGAAAATTAACAGTGTACGACAAAATCGAGAGTTGACCGGGAATACCTCACAATCGACTGACCCATCTACCAATTTGCGATGCAAATAGTGATCTCATTTCTAAAACATTGATAACTTTTTTATTCTTTGTCCGATTTTTTTTTTCAAACTTTCATCATAATGTTTCTTTTTTTTTTACTGATTTTACACAAATGAACTTATTACAAAGTTTGGATTGCCCTTTAATATGTGTTGCAGATGTTTATAAATAATACAGATATTAATTGGCATCTTTAAAATTCTTACGATGTCGCTTGTTTCATAATATATCAGTTTTGTCTTTTTTTCAATATGGCCACGAAGATGTAAAAGAAGAAAGTGCAGCTTTATCACTTACTTGTTTTGCATCTAATTATAGGTTTAGTTTGGCATAATAACATATATTTTGTAAAAGAAGAGTATTTTTCGCTTCATCAGAATATTAATGTATATTGTTCATGAATAACTCTTCAATAAGAAGAGAAACATGTATTAAATGTTAGATTGATATTTCTATTTATAGAAATTTCCAGCATATCAGTACTAAATTCCACACTTTTATACCAAGTTATAAGCTTCGAGATACAACATAAACTTTAAAATGCCAAGAGTCACATCTTAAATCACAACGGAGGCCATTTTGAATGTGACGGCCATCTTGATGAAATGAAGTCACCCAACTATTCTGCCTATAATAACCAGCTTGCAAATAGCTTTGCTTTAAAACCCAAACTCAATTTACTTGCAAGTAGGCATTTTAACACTTTGGCAGCTATTTTGAATTTGTTGAATTTGGCCAACCTCTGTGAGGGAATTAATCAAATTTAATTGTCTCGAATGGGCCATCGATGGGCCTATGTGGCCTGCTAAAGTGAGCTTTTTACATAAGCCCGCTCTCAAAATTGATGGCTATACCATTAGAAACAAGTGAATGAGTAAATTACGCAATGCGTAATAAATGTCCCCGCCGGAAGTGCAGATCTGTGGAAATTAACTAGCCTGAACCTTAAAACTTCAGTGAAAAACTTTAGTGAATAAAATAATAATGTTACTGCATGCAAAAGAAGAGAATACCAACAATGCATGTATACAACTGAAATATAAAACATGAAAACATTATGAACCTTCAGCCATTTTGAATAAATTTGCATAAATTTGCATGAATAATGAATTTCAAAATTCTGTGTAGAAGTTTGGAAGCCCCCACCCAGCCCTATCAGATAAAACAATCGGAATCAAAATCCGATGTGAAATAGAGGAGAAGTAGCATTTTTCGTCAATTTTGAATAAATTTGCATAAATTTGCATAATTTGCATAATCAAAATTCTGTGTAGAAGTTTGGAAGCCCCCACCCAGCCCTATCAGATAAAACAATCGGAATCAAAATCCGATGTGAAATAGAGGAGAAGTAGCATTTTTCGTCAATTTTGAATAAATTTGCATAAATTTGCATAATTATTGAATTTCAAAATTCTGTGTAGAAGTTTGGAAGCCCCCACCCAGCCCTATCAGATAAAACAATCGGAATCAAAATCCGATGTGAAATAGAGGAGAAGTAGCATTTTTCGTCGATTTTGAATTAACTTGCATAAATTTGCATAATTAATGAATTTCAAAATTCTGTGGAGAAGTTTGGAAGCCCCCACCCAGCCCTATCAGATAAAACAATCGGAATCAAAATCGGCCAAGAAATGACGGAGAAGTAGCATTTTCTAACATTTGAGCACACACGGACAGACGGACGGACGGACGGACACACACACACACACACACACACGCACACACGTACGGAGCCCGTTTCATAGTCCCCTCGCGAACTTCGTTCGGCGGGGACAATTAGAAACAAAGATTTAAAAAAATTATGTTGCAGATATATTAATTTGGGCCTCTTGGGGCCTTTTTTGGTCATATTGGGCACCTGCGCCACATATCTCATTGATTTTAAAGACGCAATGTCAACTGATCACAGTTTGAAACATTTTACTTATTATTCAACAAATCAGTGACTTTTGATGTACAGGATGGCCTTTTACTTGAAAAATGGGCACCTAAGGCATTTGTCTGATTTTAGAGGCAGTGAAATATTGTATAATATTTCATTATATCAGACTTGATTTGATTACATCACCTTTGAAGGGAAAAGACCTTGAGAGGGCAAATGTTTAAAAAATGGGCACAACGAGCCCCAGGGCCCGAATTTTTGTTGGCCCCATATCCAGAAATCCAGAATTATTCAGCATCAAAAACTCTACTTACATGTCAAAGTTCATGCTTTTCTGAAAATTATTTCACCAATCTGCCGAACTCTCAACGGATTATCGTGCATAACATACTTTGTCGAAGACAGTTTAAGTACCGATTCAACTTCAGTTACGACACAACGGATATAAAAATTCAAATTCGAAGCATACAAGTAGGAATATCAGGTATCAGATCAGGCAGCACTAAGTTTAGTCCAGTTCGACTGAAAGAGAAAGTGTTTCCAATCCTTATTCGTAATGAGAAAGTCGCGCCCAACATTGCGAGAAGACGATAATTTCATTAGAAGTTCGATGCTTCCAAGGTTCAAGAATAACATTTATGCTGCTTCTGATGACGCCCATTTCGCTCCACGTTTGATTTCCCTGCCCAAAATCGACTGAAAGAGAAAATGTTTCTTATTCATCCATCATTGCAAGTATCATAAAGTAAATATACCGCACCGAGAAACAACGCGCTCAAAATTGGGACAAGAAAATTATGTCATCGGAGAATATGGTGTTTTAAAATTCAAAGATGATTCCCTCTCAAATTATGTTGTTTCTGATGATGTACACCTTGCTCCACAGAGTATACAGCTATCCAGACGGAGTGAAAGAGTAAATGTTTTTTCATTCGTATACGTGTCTTAACTCCTACCGCGCTCAAAATTGCCCCGGGAAAATACATCACCAGCTGATATAATGTTTGAAAGGTCAAACAAGTCTTCTCTAAAGTTTTTTTTTCTGCTTCTGTTGATATCTCTGTCCATATCGGCTGAACAAAGAAAATGTTTTCCCTCCATAACTTTGCTCATCAAACAGGCTATAAACCAAAGTGGCCACAAGGAATTGGATCATGAGTGCATGGGTACGCACGATATCTCATGAGAGGATGATGGGTTCTCCATTCTGTTTGCTTCTGATATTGAGCTTCTCGCTCAAAAGTTGCTATCCGGTCAGATCGACTGAAAGAGGCCATGTTTTTACGCCATGCATGTCAAACAGTCCTACCATACAGTGAGAACATCGCGCTCAAAATCGCCACTAGAAAATACGTCATCAACGGATGCGACGTATGAAAATTGGAAGGTGCTTCTCCTCTAGACTGTTTCTGATGATGCGCTCCTTCTTCCACCGTTGCTATCTTCAAGATGCTCAGGGTGGGGTTGAGATGTATCGCTGGGTGTTTCGTGTTGATCATGTCGGATAGTCTGTATAGCTGATTGAAGCACGAGTTCTAAATGAAAAAAAAAAAAAAATTAACACCCGATATAAACAATTCGACCCACGCATATTGCAAATTTATAATTTATCATTTTATTATGTACTGTAAACTTTAGAATTTAATACCATTTTCCCCTCCCCCTTTTTTTTTTAAATGTAATGTTCAACAATACATCTCTAACATTTTGTGGTTATATTTGTTTTCGGCTTATCAGAGATTTCGGACACATACTTGCGCCCCCAACGAAAAATCCTAGATATGCCTTTGTGCACGAGTGAATATTAAAATCTACTCTCCTTAAAATAATGGGTAAAGACTTGCTACGAGGGTAATTATATATCAGACCAACTCAATTCAGTTCAATTCAATTCAATTCATCTCATGTCAATTCAATTTAAATCAATTCAATTCCATTCAATTCATTTCAACTCAACTCAATTCACTTCATTCAATTCAATTCAATTCAATTCAATTTAATTCACTTCAATTCACTTCAATTCAATTCAATTCAATTCAATAATGGATTATTAATCAATCCATCATTTTACATGAAAATCAGCCCAAGCTGGATTATTCACGTTTACATGACATTGGCATAATAAATAATATTTTAGAAAGATGCATACATATTAAAAACGAACAAACATTAACCAAGGGCAGGTAAAAATGGCATACCCAGGTCATTTGGGTAAAACTATTGCAAAATGATCCGCTAAAACAGTTATACAGTACACATGAGGAGAAGACTAGGACCATGTTAGAAAACTAGCATTTATCTGTCTATGGTCAGATGGTGAAAATAAGGTACAAAAATGATAGCAAGAACAAAAAAAGGTATTCAGTTTTGATTAAGTAAAATCTGTCAAATACGGTAGCGGACTGTTTTTGAAACGTTTGGTTTTGCATATGAATTGGTGATAGGTAGGAACTCTGAGCAACCTTTATTTATTTTTTTAAACCCAACTTGGGTAATATTTTGCCCATTCTGAAGTAATAATTCTTTAGTTTGATAGTTTTAAGAGTGTACCTTACCATGTTATCTCTGTAGTAGACTGATATAAGAAGATTATTATCTGTATTCTCTAGTAGTTGCAACTGGCAGGGAACCTGGGATAAAGAAAACAAAAATCCTTTATTACGGAACATCAATTGCACTGACATGCGACAGATCTGAATACTCTTAGCTGCTCTAACTTGCAGTAAATCAACTTTAAAAAAAAAAAATAATTGTTACAGCTGGGTATTTGACTGAGAAAAAAACACAGACATTTCGTAACCCCAACTTTGAAATATGATAATTTAATAATAGTTTGTATGGCATTTGAGTCCAGAAACAAAAAACTTTCATATTAAGACAGGAGCCGAGAGAGAGAGAGAGAGAGAGAGAGAGAGAGAATAATTGAGTAATTATGATTATTGAGTGGTACAGCAGATACAAACGGATAAGCCTTTTGTAAAACTGAGGGAAAAATATGTTCCCTTAATCAGCTTTCTGCATTCTCAAATCTGTTTTTCTTCTTTACAAAAAGAGTAATAAATATATAAGACTTTATGAAAAATTATATATACCAGTTCCTGGTTATCTAAAATGCTCTGTAGACCACTGATAATGGATCCATCTCCAAACGATTCCTCCAGCTGTGAGTTCAGATCGTACTGAAGCTGACTGTCATAGGCTACACTGATACTGGGAAATACTACACATGCCATGGAACCAAAGTGAGAAATCAATTAACACCTCATTATTAATTATATACAGTTGTATACAGGAGAGTCACTGGAGGGCGGAGAGGGTGGGGGGGGGGGGGTATTGTGGGGATGTGTCCTTTCCCCCATTAAATAAAACTACCTGCTATTTTGGACTTTTGTATGGAAATTCATAATTTAAAAAGCTGTGTCTGGAAATGGCAGAACCTGATTATTTTTTTTTCTTGTTTGATACAATTTTTTAAACATCTATCAAATGTTTTCTAGCCTTTTCGGCGAATTTGAAATTCTGGGGACAGTTTTTTGTTTTGTTTCGTTTGCTTCAAAATATTGGGCCAACCTGTAGGTATATTTAGTCCGACAGCACCCAATCGAAAGGATATGCAGATTAAAGTTGCAAAGAAAATAAAAGTGTAATTTTTTCATTGGTCATGTTGGTCTAGATAGTTATGAGCATAATGTTTGTGATGAAAATTTCGAAGATGCAATTCCATAGGTTCATACATCTGAAGACGTAAATCTTTGAACCCACTGAGGGCTCATATTAAACGAGAAGAAAAAGGGGGAAAAATCACTGGAATAAAGGAAATCCGAATATTAGTTCTGATGCATATAAAGCCATATATAGGTTAGTTATCTCTAATATTCGTTATCCCGAAATTTCAATCTCATCAAACAAAAATGCGGAATATAGCAAGATAAATGCATGACTATAAAAGATATTATTCTTAATAATACTAATATCTTTATCAAAATAATTAATCAAATATACTAGGTTTATTATACTAGTTTATCAATAATACAAATTTATCTAGTTTATACTAATTCATCAACTTTACTCAAACATTTACACTTAAGCAATCGTTAAGAGATATCTATAGTACAATAACATATCAATTATTATTCATAATGGTTATCTGAATTCATCTTGCTTATATCTTTACCTAGTTGTGACTCTTTTCCTGAACCTGATGCATGTCTTCTTATACATAACATGTTTCCTGACAAACAGATGCAATACCCATATGACGGGTGAGAAAAAAGCTCATCATGTTCTGAGAAAAAAACAAAACAAGACAGAACAAAAATCAAACAAAACAACAACATCAACAAAGAATATGCGCTAACTAGCACCAAGGACTATAAACAAGGAATATAATTATTTCTCTTTAATTTGGAAAAAGAAAGTTGCAAAAAATCGGTGGAAAAGTATTCATGCTACAATTTATTCATGCACTCGCCCTTGGGGTGGAACACACTTAAAGGCAGCATCTGATTTCCTTTGGGGATTCAGATTTTGACGTACGATATCAATATATTACAGGACTATACGGGAATCTCAAATTAATGACTGATTTGGTCACACGTGTGAGTTGGTGGAGTCTTCTCTTTGACAACCATCGATCCCCTCTCTATTTCTCCTTTTAAACAAAATATCGTTACATTTAAGTTTGCTTGGGCCTGCGCTTGCTCAAAATTTTACGGGTAAACATGTAAAGATGTTCTTGCCAAATGGCACAAGCTGTGGACAAGAAGCTGTTTAAATGATAGAGGTAATATTGTTAATTTCTATTATTTCAATCAATGCCTTTCTCGAGCTTTTAAAATTCAATTAAAAAAATGAGTTTTACTTTGTGGTTTTCTGCAATTATGAAGAATGGATTTTGACTACGGACGTCGATCAGTCTTCAAGAATGGGTGGGTGTGGGGGGGGGGGGATATTTCGCTGAATATTATACACAATTAATTCCAAAATGATTGGGGAGAGCCTCGACGTGTCCCCTGTCCCAAGGAACAGATGTCTCTGAATATGGCCCATCACTTACTGTATTCTATGTTGTTGACTGTGCAATGAATATCCTCAGGACAAGGCTGTCTTACACAATTCTCAAGATTTCCATTGTATACACATATACACATGGAGAAGCATCCAACACCAAATGGAACCTGTAGAGGAGGGAAAAAAAAAAGAAAAAAAAGGGGGAGGTATTTAAGATCATCACCTTTTCGGGTTTTCATGGTGACGAAATTAATTAAGATGTTCAGGTGCCCTCATTAACAAAGTACGTGCCCTCACTGCTGAAAGATTGCACCTTACGTTTGTTAAAAATCATTTCCACCGCCCCTCGGGGAAATAGACGACTGCAGTCGCTACGACCGACATCCTAGTTTCAACTAAATTTTACACAGGCCCTGTATATTTTGTATACTATGAATGAATACAGGCAGCTCTAAAATTAGAAACATATTACTTGCACGCACAAGAACAAGATCTAGGCATAATTATGTCATTCACTAAGTCAGCAAATATTCCAGGAATTTATATAACAGTATTTATTTTTTAAACATGACGGGACATCATAATCACAAAAAGACATTATGGTCTTGAAAGAAATAAACTATCAAACTTAATAATATTTATGAATAGAAATACTCATGACACAAAAACTTTGGTGACCATCGTTTGATAAATATTTATTTGTAATCTACCATACGATGATCTAAACTGCATGGGTAAAAGCCGATTTTTTTCCAAAAAGTGGGTGATATGCTACCAACTAAAATGATGGGAATCAATATTCATACCAGTACGAGAGATCCAGGCTTGACTCTGTATGGAATTCCGCGATTTAGAACGCTATTCACAACGCACACTGTAAAGTTTTGAAATTGGGGAAAAAAGAAGAGATAATGGTTTTCATCATAAGGTTTTTACTTAGAGGTCTTTGCCACTCACTACAATAATTTACATTTGATAAATTATAATTTCCAGCATTATTCCACAGACACCATCTTTTTTTAAACGCAAAACCCTAAGACCTTTAAAAAACACTACATTTTTGTTGTTCAAATGTATTTCGAGCAGATTGTTCATCAACACATCTACTAACAAAATAATTAAGTCTATTCTATGTTAGTTTTGCAAATATTACAAAGAGTAATATGAAATTCGAATTTCTTTCAGCCTTGGGCATAAACCCATTTTGAAAAAAAGTTGGAGTATGTAAGTGCGCGTTAAAAACTCAGAGGATAATAGGGGACATTTTATTTTGTGGCTCATAAACTGCCTTCAAGAAGAGGGACGGTAGGAGGTAGTGATAATGTTCTATGACCCCCTTGTTTTGTGCCCATGGACAAGTTTAGTTGATTATCTAAGTGACTTGTAATGACGTTTTAGTATCTGTGACGAATGCACAGTGGGAAATGTTACACACGCGCTGTTCGTTCTGGTGATGTTATTAAAAGAACTGTTACTCTGTGAGAAAATGATTTTATACATTTTTTTTTCTCTCTCTCTCTCTTTTCTCCCTCTCTCAAGCTTTCCCCTTTTAAACATGGTAATAGTGCTTAAGTAAGCAAGTTTCTTTTAATATGAAGTATTGCTACTATTTTTATTTTCAAACAGTTGGTAGTAATAGATTTCTCCGCTTACGTTTTTTTCTTCACTATGTTCAGTTTATACCAACTGCTTTATCACTGTAAATCACACCCAAGTCTATTGAATTATGATCTGTTATAACTGTGTATATAATTTTTACGCTCTTGTTCTTAATTATGATATGTATTTTGATACGTTCTTTTTCTTAATTTTGGTATGTACCGGTTAGAAAAAAAATTATTGAAGACATATGTGGAAAATAAAGGAACTTTGAAACTTTCTACAGGTTGGTGCTTCCCTTTGTGATTTATTTGGCTTTTATTCTTAAGGAATTTGAAAACATAACGTAAATAACACTTTTGATGATTTTAGTTGTATCGGAATTGAAAAAAAATAAATTCAAGATGTTCAACAATTTTCCAAAGTGGTACCGGTAATTTTCTAAATATTCTTGTAGAACATTAAAACTTTGCAACATCTTTGCTTACATAGATTACAGGGGTGTCGATCGGTGTTCATGATTGGGGGGGGGGGGGGGGGAATGACCGGCGAGGGAGCGAAGCGACCGAGTGGGGGAGGATGTGGGAAGGTGTGGGAGGCGGGTATTCCCCCTCCCACACCGGGGACTTTTTTAAAAATCTGTCTATAAAACTTAAATTTTAGAGCATTCCGAAATGGTTTTTAATGAAAAGAAGGAATGCATGGATCTACACCAATAGACGGAACCCCTTAACTGAGAATAACAATGCGAGCAAACGAATTTTCTTCGATATTTTCGCATTGAAATTAGGGCATTTGTTATTTCGTTACTTCTAATCATTAAAGAATGTGATGGTATTTCAAGATCAAACATAATGAGTTGGGATAATTATTAGTTTTAAGTTAATGTATCATAATTCTTATTTCTTTTATCCAAAAATATGGGGCTGGGGAGGATAATACAGGCCACCCCACCTCAATTTTTTTTTTGGTATATATTTCCCCACCCCCCGGGATCGACACCCATGATAGATTACCTTGTACAAAGCCCCGCTGTAAATGCCTTTTCCAGCAACATGGATATTGTTACAAAACTGTAACAGTGGCAGTATAGTCAGTAGGTGAATATTTGTCAATATATCATTTCGTAGATGTATTAAAGTTAACTTGATTTGTCTAATCTCTCTCTCTCTCTTTCTCTCTTTCTCTCTCTCTCTCTCTCTCTCTCTCTCTCTCTCTCTCTCTCTCTCTCTCTCGCACACACAAACACATTTTGTCTGCCCCATGCATAATAAATGTCGGCCTTAAGCCACTGACCGTCTTTATTGGCAGCTCTCTTTCTCTCTCTCTTTCATCATAAGTCTCTTATAAGGTGCGTTTATAGTTTCCCCTTTCAGGCCAGAGTCAGCGTTTTGATACGCGTTTAGTTTAGTCCGGAGCTTCCCGCCCCCCCAAAACAAAAACAAAAACAAAAACAAAAACAAAAACAAACAAGATTTTAAACACGTTTCACACTCACAAAACGCAAGGTGCATTTTATAGCTCCATTCTGCATGATAGTTCTTCATATCTTTCTGTTATGCACTCTCCCCCTCTCTCTCTCTTTCTATTCACGTATGTCTCTTTCTTGCTCTCTCCAATTTTCTATGTTCTCCCCCCCCCCCTCCTCTCCCTCTCTATCTATCTCTAACTCGATCCTCTTTGCTTACTTTACGGTTACTTGACATGATTTACATTACTGAATTATCACAATGATATCCTTATAGTTTGGAGATCAGTCTTGAATAAATTTAGATCATACACAGTTGAGAGAGAGAGAGAGAGAGAGAGAGAGAAAGAGAGAGAGAGAGAGAGAGAAAGAGAGAGAGAGAGAAAGAGTGGGGGGGGGGGTCTGACAAGTAAAGAAAAGGTCCACATTTCTTGAAATCCGACATGCATGAGTTATGAAAAATCTTCAAGAAACCAACGGGAGAGAAAGAGAGAGAGACTGAGATTTAATCTGCGGTTTCATGTCCCCATCCTCCTTATAGCGCTGCCCCCTGAATGTGATGTCACTGTTGTCAGTGGTTTCCATTTGGTGTTCTCGGTAGCGTTGTACTTAGTGTTGTCACGAAGGATATTGACGGCGATGTTTCCTTGTATGTGTTTCGCGCTGGAGAATCGCGATTAGTGACGGTCTCAAAACGAAATACCGACTTCCATCGTGGTCTATTTGTTGCGGGATTCTGGATCAAGTCTGAACGCTGCTGGTTGCGACCCATATAGACAGCAATGCTATATATTCAGACTAGATAACAATTAATACAAGGAAGAGATGATGAAGCAGATGTTGATATAAAGATGACCTAATGCCTGGCACAAATCCGGCAATGGATGTGAAGAACTATTACAACAGATTGTGTGAATACTGAGTTCATTCGAAGAGCCCACCCTGTTAATATTTCAAAAGAAATATGACACCCCATAAGTGCTTTGAACCAGAAAGCCTCCATCCATCGGGGAGATTAAGGGAACCAATTAGGATGATAAGAGAGTCGCTATGTTTACCAGTTTGCATTTATGTATACTAATGTACAGCTTACGGACTGCACACACACACACACACACACACACACACACACACACACATAGCTGATCAGGGCCCTCTTGCATAAAAAGCTGCGATTAAACGCAACTCAAAAAATTAAACGCAACTTGATTTTCAACCAATCAGGATCGCGTATTTTGGACTTGCGTTCAATTTTTTGAGTTGCATTTAATCGCAACTTTTTATGCAAGAGGGCCAAGCTGGCGATGTGGAGATGGTGCAGACGTTATGTTTCGGCTTAAGATAAATCGTAAAACTTTTAGTTTCTAAAAACATCACCTTGATCATAAGCATTTTGTCCATGTGCGTTATAGGCCTATCATGTTTACTATTGCTGTCTTCTGAAGATGTGAATATATACTCTTCTTGAACTGTTTTTGTATGGTATACATGTAACACTAAAAGATTACCGTGTAATTATTATTTTAAGAAATTGGATGTGAACAAGTGGTATTTTCCGACCTTATACTCAGAAACTACTAGCAGTTTCTTTTCTTTTATTCTGAAAGGTATTTGGTCTTGAATACAAGTTACGGAGGTAGCCAGAGACATTTTTATCTATGATGCTGTATATTCAACCCTAGAGAATGGTTTATAACATTGTTAAAAAATGTTTATCAGGTATTAACTATCTGGGAGTATAGAATATAGGATTAAACATTGGTTGTGTAGTAATGGATTTAGCATTAGGAATCCGCTTGCGCAGTAATGTGAAGTTATATATACATGGAATATTAAATCAGTCAGAGGTAAATCCAATCGTCCGTGTATCTTCATATCAATTTCATTTCATTCATTCTCTGTCAATGTATCTTAAAGTGCAACATACATGTACATTATTTTTCATCTCTCCTATTTTCTTTCATGAGAATTCAAATGAGCGAAAGATCATTCCCATCATAACAGCAGCATCATCATAGTGATGCTCACACAAACAAAAAATCAACGCATGATTGTGGCACATTCTAGATTCAACTCCAGTGGTAACCTTCTACATACACAGTTATTGTTCAATATGACATTTCATTCTCTCTGGCTGCATTACGATCACATCTCATGGTTGCACTTAGTTTTCATAAGAAATTGAAAGTGATATTCCCTTCTTAATGACGTCATGTTTCACATGACATAGATAGGGGTGAAGAAGTTTTCTGACATTATATTTTCGCCGCCGGAATCCTAACAGCCCTCACAGAGGAGGGTATGTGACTTTTTCCAACAAAAAAATAAAGGGGGGGGGGGGGAAGAGGGAGGGAATGGCTGTTTCAATCAATAGATTCGTGTATATAATGTCGGTGCCTGCAGTGTTGTATCAATAAATTCTTTGAATAATTAAAAAAAACAACTTGTGACACATTTGTATTTTTATGTCTACTATCGATCGAGTAAGTATTTTGAACATCTATCAACAAAATGTTTAGCGTGTTTAATTAAGATTTGTACCACCACATTTGATTAAATTTTGAACACATCTCTCTCACCTTCTCTCCCCCCCCCCCCTCTCTCTCAAAAAAAAAAAAAAAAAAAAAAAAAATATATATATGAATGTGCTTTTGTAAACAGGCATCCCAAGACAAAAGCATACTTTTCTGCTTTTCCAGGACCTATATGTTATGTTTGTGTTTGTTTTTTTGCAATTTATAAATGTCATAATAAAAGGAAATGAAAAAAAAAAAATAACTGTTGTTGGTAATTGAAATGAATTTTATTTTCTCAGAAAATATTGAGCAATGAAAAGCACATGCCATTTGGTGATTCTTGTGTTGTTTTTTACGTTTGGAGTGTTTTTGATAATAATGGTAATAATGGTCAAAGATTTGATGCACTAGTGAATATAAGTATATAACTAAGTGAGAATCTCTTTAAATAGTGACTTTAATTTCATTAAATAGGATGATAATACACTAAAATTCATTTTCAGGACAATCAGCTTTAAAAAATAATGGCTAAACCTGTCAGCAATAGATCCAAATAGATCCAAACATATACTCTACTTTCAATTTGTTTTGCCGGCAAATAAATATTCGTGGACATCCCCCCCCCCCCCCATTCATTTATGACAACGACATGTGGAATGCATAAAACTATAAGTTGTTAAGCAATAACATACCGGTGATAGCAAGATACTGAAAATGGAATAGCTGACATTTTTATCAAATAATTATAGTTAGCTATCACATTCAGTTCTAATATAAAGAAATAGAAGAATTCTGCATCATACTCTGACATTTTCAAATTAACATTTTCTTTTTGTTACCAGAAACTAGCCCTGAACGAATACATGGAAGAAATTTGTATTATGCTAACGGAGGTAGTTTAACGATATGATAAACATGCAATGATGCATGCTGCATTGATGAAAGTCATACATTTCTTGTTTCGATTAACATTTTATCAAAGCTCGTCTCCATGATAGTTAAAAAATATCATTTTGTAATAGAGTAGTATGTTCACAATCTTTAAAAGATGGAGCATGGCTCAATGAAACATACATTTCTTCAAGATATTACCCTTTTTATAAGTTTAGGATTATACATAATCAGGGGCGGCGCCAGGGTATTTTGATAGGAGGGGCAAGACGACCTAAAGATGACGTCATATTTTTTTCTCCATTAAATAACAGGGGTAATATAGAGTTATATGTTTAAGACCTCTCTTTTTAATATTCCTCTTTCTTCTTTCTTCCCTTTTCTTCCTCCTTTTCTTCTTTTTTCCTCTTTTTTCTTCTTTTTTCACTACTTGAAAAATCATAGGGGGGGGGGGCGGTCGCCCCCTCTGCCCCCCCTGTAGCGCCGCCCCTGTACATAATGTATTAATATACTGTAACGTATATGTTTAACTTCTTTCTCAAAGTTTGTTGCAAAGTATAAGTACACTGCTGTTATTCAGAAGAGACCGATTATAATGAACTTGGGGAAGAGGAAAGTAATGCACATTTTTGGGTTCCGGTTGTCCAGATGGGAAGAATCAGTATTTCAAGGCACAATTTCAATTTGCTCTGATCCGATGTTTATGAGATGTTTTTGAATGACAACGTTACATCTTGAAGCTACCATCTCCATGGTTTCCATGGTTACATCCTCATTCCTGGTACCTGTCACGTGCGGCGGAAAGGATGAATGTTTGTCGTTGTATATGCGTTTGCAATGCAAATGATGCTTAATATCCCTTCTTAAAGCCTTTCAAATCACCTGTCCAAAGTAAAAACAGAAATGGGAGGCTGGATAATCTTATTCCCATGTCAGGTTGACGCACCGACTGGCGCTCTCATTTACGCTACTTCTGTCGCTCGGGTTGAGTTTCCAGTTGATGCAATGGATGACCAAATAGGTGAAGCACTGGGTAACGAAATCGCTGACGCATAGAGTTATGTCCTGGCTGACCCTCCTGTTGACGCTCTGCTTTACGTCCCTGCATAAATTCTGACTCACGCTCCGGCTGACGCTCTGCCTGAGGCTCCGGTTGCGGTCCATGACGATACTGTGGTTGACGCAACGGTAGACGGACTAACCTGGGCAGGGGATAGCGCTGTACGTAGAGATCTTGAGGGCTATTTGATTCGTGAGACTTGGCAGGTGTAGTCAAACGCATTCCTTGGTGTGTTGCTCCTACACCAACTCGATTCTGACATGGGCCTTGTCGTTTAGTTCGTCCTACACATCGATTTGTCGACTCAAATTCTGCTTATAGTGTGAAACAAACCACATTTTAAAAGTAGGATCTGTCTTAGAGAGTTTACGGTGCAACGTAGTGAAAGAGGTTTATCACTGCTTAGTGCTCTTTAAAAATGTGTAATATACGAGATAGTGAATGCAGGATGAGTGCTCTTGAAGTGCAAGTGATCATTTATTTCAAAACAATCCACTAAATCTGCCTCAAACTACTTGAATGATGTACCACTTACAATTAGACAGTCTCCCTCAGTCATTGCCTTCAGAAAGGCCTTGAAAACACACCTCTTTACTAGTTTGTAGTTGTAACGTTGTTTTTCTTACTACATCTATTTATAATTGTTTGAATTTATTGAAAGCGCTTTGGGCCTCGGAGGAAAAGCGTGGTATAAGTAATGATGATGATGATGATGATGATGATGATAATAATAATAATAATAATTAATAATAATAATAATAATAATAATAATAATAATAATAATAATAATAATAATAATAATAATAATAATAATAATAATAAAAATAATAATAATAATAATAATAATAATAATAATAATACCGAGCAAGATTTTACGCAAGTGATTTTTAGACGACAATTGCTATACAAAACCCTGTTACATTAACCAAAGGTAATTTACTTAAAAAGCAGGACTGAACAGGTTCAATTATATATATATATCTATATATCTAGAGAGAGAGAGAGAGAGAGAGATTTGAAGAAAAAAAACCCCCTAAAATTGAGTTCTAAAAATCGAAGAGGAAGGTGTTGGAAAAGTGTTACCTTCTTCACACCTGGCAACGAATCATATGCTATTTTATTTCTTTATTTTATTCTATTTCTTTATTTTGAGAGTACTTTTAACTTCAGGCTGGTATCTAGCTCTGAAATTTGTTTACGGGTCTCGATTTCCATTCACGTACTTTTATCCTAAAACCAGACATTTCATGTAATGTCGTATCAAATAAAGAATATCGTGAAAAGTGGTGTATATAAGCGTTGCAAAGTTATTTATTGTTGTGATTCGTGATTCGTGATTCGTGAAAGTAATTAATTGGTACTTGCATACAAAGATGATCAAAAACGCCATGGGAGATTACATTATGTACGGAATCGTTCAAACATTGGCATTTCCATGATTATAATACATGATATCATAGATATAAAGCCATGCAGCTCACACGAGGCGTCATTTACTATTGTTAGGACCGCGTCATTAGAGCAGGTACTAGCTGAAGCCTCGTGTGTGCCGGTCTTAAGGAATCGTTCAAATTATTTGACATTTTCCTTGATTCTAATACTTTCACAGGCGGATCCAGGTTCGTCAGAAGAGGGGGAGGGGGGGGGGGGGGAGGGGGTGTTTGAGAGCCTCAAAAGTCCATTATTCCTGGGAAGCGTAGCGTAGACAGCGATTGGTCATTTTATTTCAAAAGAAGGGGGTGAGGCCGATTCTCATTCTTCGAATCTTCGTGCACTTGCCTATGAGTTTGATTTTAATCGCTTTCGGTTTGGAAATATTCTTTAATTTTGTTGTCTATACGGAGTGCGATATGCCGGCGTGCTCAGGAAAGGAAAGTGAAATTTCTAACCGTAAGAACAGCAAATGCTTAAAATTGAAGCTTGTTAAAATTAAATCAAATCAAACTTTTAAAAAGCTCAATTACTAGTTACCAACGAGGCTTCATTTTGATTGCTTAATTAATCACGCCAGTCCAGTATATTACGGCAAATAAAGGCAAAGTCCACCCTGGCTGATTAAGTTGATTTGAATAAAAGAAGAAAAATGAGAGAAACAGATTAGCGAAAGTTTGAGCAAAATCCGATAAGAAGTAAGAAAATTTTTGAAGTTGTAATGAATCAAATCCAAAATTGCATCAAATCTTGCGAGGTCCTCTCCCATTTGCTCAGTTCAGAAAGTCTCATAAATTTTAATTTTCGTAGTTGTTGATGAAGGAATAGATTTGTTTCATACAGGTTTTGTGTAAAAACCTATGAGCAATGATTATATTTAAGGTGCAAGTATGATGAAATGTTTTCTTTAGAGAAAATGGAAATTAATGATTTTTTTTTTGTACAGGGCAAATGGGAGAGGAGATTCCAATAAGTCATGGAGTTTGCAATTTGTGTTTGATTGATTACAACTTTGAAAATTCATAACTTTCTTATTTCTTATTGGATTTTGCTCAAACCTTCACTGACGTTTATTTAATAATCTTTCTGCTTCTTTTAAAACCAATTCGATATCAGAGTGGACTTTCACTTTAATGCAAGCGCCAATAATTCAAAGCATTGTTGCACCGTTAATTTTGCATTCACTTTTGTCTGATGCCACATGTTGCGTCAAAACCACACAAATCACTGACGTAGCCCTACGTCACCGAAATACCCTGCCGGAAAGAACACAGTGTCCCACAGTGTGAAACACAGTATGAAATCATCTTCACACTGTTAAATTCGAGCGTTTTAACATTGTGAATCACATCTTCACATTGTCAGCGAGTAAATTCACACTGTGAAATCGAACATCACAATGTGAACAATATGTAGTAACCCAAACTGTGGAGGTGTCCACAGTGTGAAATCATCTTCACACTGTTATATTTGAGCGTTTTAACATTGTGAATATCATCTTCACAGAGTCGACTATGTGAACATACCTTGAACACACTGTGAACACACTGTGGGACACTGTGTTCTTTCCGGCAGGTTATAACGCCTCATGTGCAACATCATATTACAAGGTAAGAACACAGCCTACGCAAAAAATAATTTTTGTTCGTGCAAAAGTATTGGCATGCACCAAGAATAAAGGAAATCAGTTCTTACCAGTATCTGATAGGTCAGGTGGTACTGTTGGTGGATCTGAAGAATAATACCCTTTATCGGAGCGGTCTAGAAGAGAATGACAACATTGGTTACAGATATATCAACTAGAAACATTTATGTTGTACTTATCAAGGTATGTTACACAGTACTGCACCCACGTCAGCTCTGACTGCGATAGAACAAAGCCCAAATAATCTATAATTCCAACAATGAGTGCTGAAAAAAGGGAGACATGCAATATGCCTTATTTATTAGGGCAATTTCAAATCAATATTTTTAAAACTGCGTACAAAAATAAAAGAACCGGGGTAAATATATTTTGGGAACCATCTGATACAAAGTATATTCACTTCATATCAAATAAACAACGAAGAACCAGGCAGATTCATGAACTTTATGGTTGATCGGGGGTGATCAGTCTAGCAGGAAATGTCACACTGCGCTTTCAAGCCTCCTGACGATTATTGTCCCAAGTGAGGAATTAAATTTGACGGATGATTTATATCAATTCTGCTATGGCTCAGCACTTGCATAACAACCAAGAGTGTGCTTAATAATACTGTTCATCTTGGTTCAAAGTTCTCAGCCAAGCGATAAACCTCACTCACCTGCGCATGCTCGATGTTACATAAATTCAGCTGACCGACCCTGTTCTGTGCAGACAGAAAGAGTTTGTGAGGAAGCTCTTATAATTTTAGCGATTTTCCAGTTATTAAATAAACCTGCTGGTAATAAGCCTCATTATGATAATAAGTAAGAACTCGTTATATTTCGCGCCTTTTGTTTCTTTAGTTTTCGTTTAATATTGTTCGATTTCGGTTTTCCGTTCATTCTTGCGGATTACTCTGATGACAGCAAAGACGAAAGCTTGAACAGTTTGCCTCTGTTCAACGCTGATGATTTGGCAAGACATTAATCTACATTTGCCACTCTCCACCCAGGTATTAAATGGGTACCGGCAGGAATGAATTCTTTGAATGCTGTGAGCGCCGAAATCGGTAGCCTAGCTAGAGCCGGGGTAATATTGGAGCGCCTTGAGCACCATTCATCAGTTCATGGTGAATATGACCGCTATGTAAACATTCAATATTATTATGATAATCGTTACTATTATGTGTTAGTCACAGTCACATGAATTACTACATGTTTTAAAAACAAGACATAGAGACATACAAATGTTTTGGTTATCATCAACCATGTCAACAATTCAGGGCGGATTAGGGTTTTGTAAAAATACGGGGGGGGGGGGACAATGCAGAAAAATACCTGAAAATACAACCCCCAAAAAGGTTGAAAATTATTTTGTATACTTTGGGAATAGTAGACTTGGTTTAAAGGGGGTACAGGCCGTATGTGCCACTCCTTCCTTCCGCCAGTGCACTCTAAAAAAAACCGTCTAGTCATTTTTTTATTAAAAAAATTTTTTTTTACCATCGCCTGGTCACATTTTCTTAATGAAATTTTAGTCATTCTGACTAGGATTCTGTTCATTTTTACTCGGATTCTTTTTATTTTGACTAAGATTCGGTTCACTTCAAACCTGAAGCTGGTAGTTTTGACTAGAATAGTGCAGGTGACCGTGGAAAGAGTTATTCTAGTCAAATCTGACTTGATTCTAGTCACATTTGACTAGATTGTTTTTAGAGTTTGCGTTAGGCAACTACGTACTGTTGATGTTCTAAACATTTCAATCATAATTTACCAGTTTAACAAATGAAAGTAAAATGGACGGGTCTTGGTATAGTGGGTTATTCACTGCCTAGCAACGGAAAATTGAAGGTTCGAATACCTGCCCGGCACAAGCGTCCTTTGGCATGACATTATATACATTTACCACTCTCTACCGAATATAATCGCATAACCACAACTGAAACTTATCTTTAGTTGCCACTGCGCTGTACAAATTACAGTTCGTATTATCAATATCGTTCTCACCGAAACACGCGTTATCAAAGATCATCTTCTGGTGATACCGGCAGTCAGTATTGTTGCTATCACAGGAGCAGCTTGAGCCCATGATCGTTCCTATGATGGCTACCCTAGCGGACCGGCAAGCACCATAGCTGTAGGCACACCCACTCTCCCCGTCTGAAGGTTTGCAGAGCTCCTGGTAGTTCCTGTATGCTGACCTTAACAAGTAGGAAGCAGTTTCGAGGGTCAAAGCTTAGCCGTATGAAAATCCCCGATGTGTTCATTTGACCACCATTCGACCTGTTCTATTCTAAAATTTGACGTAGAGAGCCTTGATTTATATTAAAGAGTAAAGGTATAGCTTTTAGAGAAGGGCGTCAAACATGTATAATGCATGAAGCTAGCATTGAATAAAACTGAATAATCAAAAGGGTTCGATGCATTACTATTTCATCAGAACAACTAGTTAATAGGTCTTCGGTTTTCAAGAACGAAGTTCCACAAATAATAGGTCCTCGAGATAAAAAAATACTAAAAAATCGAAGAGACCAACATCGTCTTGACCTTCAAGCTCTCGAACTACAAGACTCATTTTCAGAACTGAAGATTTATGACACTTTATCTCTCTTACGTTCCATATCGGTCTGGGCCCGCTAGTGGCACGACCTTACAAACTAAAGGAAAGACTGGTGGGTCTATACCTGCAGTATGTATCTTCATTGCAGCTTTTGACCAGGTCCAGGCAGTCCAGGTTCTGGATCCCTGATCTAGCGCATGTTGGGTTGAGCCCTCTTTTGATCGTCTCGCACTGTATGTCCTCTTCCTGGCAATGACAGAACACCAAAGCATGGGTGTAGATCGGCGAGGTGTCCGTGAAGAACTTACGGACTATGCTTCGACAAGCCTGACGGTCGCAGTAGTCTTCGATTTCTTGCGGGTTGCACTTGACCAGGTAATTGCTAAAGTCTGTCCGGCACATAGAGTTCCTTGTGCACTCGGTAAGGGCCTCTTTGCAAGTACTCGCTGGTAAAAATTAAGCAAAGAAAATATAAAATCAATATAAGGCAAATGTATTGCGGAATTTCATTTACAGACTCTGAATTTAAAGACTTAGATACGATGAAAATTGTCATAATGATACTCAGTCGAAAATTAGAAGAAAACCAAATTGATCATGAATAATTATTGAATTCTTAAAACATTGGAAAACATGGATGCTTTCATGGAATTCTTTACGAAAAGAGGAATACAGAAAGGTAGAGGAGAGATTTTGAAAAAGACGGAGTGAAATCATATAAAACAGAGAAAGGAGTAAGAGAGATAAAATGATAAAGACGGGTGAAGGATTAAGATATTACGAGGAAAGAGGGAAAGATAAATTAGTATATCCCTGAAAATGTTCATATTATTGTTGTTCCAGTCGTGCTTTGATGACACAATCAATTTATTTCAACTGCCTCGATTCAACCTTCAACTTGTAACAACGACAAGCTACTTCAGGACACTGGCGATTGTAGCTGATTTGACCTGTCATAGAGTCAGCCAGCAACACTATGTGGTCGTCCGAAGAAGCATGTCGGCGCAAATAGGCGAATGTTTCATCAATACAGAAATTTAATTGGGTAATCAGAGTAATTATTATTCAACAGAATCAAGTATACCTCCATTGTTGTAACCCCCGCTTGGTCCAATCACCACGTTACTCTCATCCACCGGGCATTCCTCCTCGTCGAGCTGGCATAGTTCCTCCTCTGGTTCCTCCCCAAGAGCTTCATCTGAAGAGAAAGAAGAAATTCCTTCATCTGATAATCCTTGACAGGTTATACTAAAAAGCTTAAGAGTCACAATAGATTTGTAAATTGCCACCATAAATATAACCCACATAAATACACCCACATACATAACGTCGTTCCAGGTGACTCATGCGAGATGGGGACGTCGAATGTTCATATTAACTTTTTTTTTTTCAAACGATAAAAAGCAAATGCCATTTGAAATAAAAAAAAGTTGTCGAACCATGGTAGAACCTATACAAATGGCATAAATATCTTATTCATATTCTGTATTTACCATGATGGGAGATGTACTTCTTTCATATAACAGTTGCCACTTTGTAACAGATTATTCGCAAGTTTCCTTTTGATTAAACTTATGTAGCTATATCTCGGAATAAACATGATAAACACTTCTGGATTCAATATTGACTTTAACATGTTGGGTGCGTCTTTCCCTCAATAAATAAATGAGCACAGATCAGTGGTTCTATTAGTGTAACATGGACTGGAATCTGAAATCTGAAATCTGAATCTGATCCTCCCATTTGAGAATGGTAAAAATAGTACTTTCGTGAAACACGGCGGAGGAATACCGATGAGATTTGTTTGGTTGATTACCGCAAACTCACCTCCTGTAAGTTTCTGAGGAACAGCCGCTGTGAAGTCCCCATGGGTTGGAGTAAAAACTAGAAAGATAAACAAACTGTGATATTTTTTGTATATACCACTTATTACGGTACTAGATATCTGGTTGATCAAAACAGAGGAAATAATATGAAATATAGGAGACATCCCAGTTGATGAACAATACACGAGACTGTCGACCCATGAGACCGACGGACCGCTTCTCTTCCAAAATCACTTTCCATCCTGCCTGTTGGTTTCATTGAGATGAAGGGCCCATCAGTTGCTACATATACTGAGCAACAAAACCAATACCATGCATTTCTTTTGAGAGGAATACTACCAAAAACAGCAATATTTAACGTGTAACGTACAGAATGAAAGGGTCCCTTAAATTGCTCAAAAAGAACAATATGTTTTAACCAGTATTAGTATGTACTTGTATACTCTTACAAGTGATCCATCAACTTCATGTCGATGCAAACGAGGCTTCGACTGATTAAAATCTGTGAAGGGAATTTGTCAGAAACGCTAGTAAATTAACGCAAATTTTGCTCTTTCACTTTGCAATCACTTTGCTTAGGATATCACTCTCATAAAGGGCATCAGAGACCGTACCAGTCTAAGATGAAGTCCTACTTCAGCAAATGACCCCTCGTGTGCGACAAACATAAAACACAAATTCTTTAAAGAACTAATGCCAGAACAAGTACTATCATATGGCTTAGATATACATACTGGTACAAGGGTTCTGTTGAATTCGTTTCTTCTGTCGCTTGCATTTACTCTTGTCTTCTTCGCAAGTGCAGTTCATGAGCTTTGCGTCTAAGGCACCCTGCGCCGACTTGCAGGCAGCGCGTTCCTCGTTGGATGTTAATTTGCATGTATCGTGTTTACGTGTAGGGCACGCGTCGTAGAAGGCCTGCAGATTCACCTGGCAGTCTGTATCTTCCTTGCACGCCTTGATAACTTTGAAGCAGTTGCCCGGTGGGGATATTGCAGCTGGTATGTCCGATGACACATCACTGCTGATTGAAAGAGAAGGAGCTGAAGCTACGGGAAGAAAAATATGTTTTTAAAGATTATTATGTCTATTGTATGGGACAATCGAATTGCCTGCAGAGACCAAGGGGTCTTCAAAAAGTTGCAGCCAAACACCACTTCGAAAAACAAGCACACTTTGACTTGCAACCATTTAAAATAATACAGGAGCGTCCAACGAATTCAGGAAGCGAGAGGGGGTGGGGAGTGGGGAGGGGTAATTCAAAACTTATTTGGGTAACTGCCCTAATTGGAATGAACAGCACATAGTATTAATCTTTGTGGGCATGACGTGAAACGATAAGATACCATTCAACAAGCTTCATTTCAATTTCGCAACAAGATCTTAACATAGACCACTGTATCAGTAATACAGACTGTCCTCTTTTTTGGTTTGTAGCGAACGTTTAGGTTTGGTAAGCCTTAAATTTTTTTAAATAGTATTTCTCTGACTGAAGTTGATATGCATAGTAAGCACTTGGCGATTAGCCAGAGCTAAAAGCTGATAGCCTCGACTTGGTGTTCCTCACGGTTATACAACTAAAACTAATCGTAAATCCTGGATAGGACAACAATATGTCTATCACATGTATTTTCTGAATACAAGTGGAAGGAAGAAGGAAGGTGATACCTGTTGCGTTCCTGCATGGGTTGGAGACGGTCAGACGTTTTTGATGCTGACAGGCTGCAAACTGTGGACTGGACGTGTCGCAGTAGCAATCTGCAAAAACGCCTTGTATTCTATAGTCTTCTACCATCACCAGACAGTTGGAAAGGCCCGGCGGTGATGCTTCACATGAGAAGCCATCTGGAAAATTATAATGAGATACAGTTAAGTTTCTTTAACGCCCGCCTGTTGATAAAGAGCATCTGTATTCAAAGGCTTACTTTCTTTGAGACTACATTTCGTTTTCTTTGAATAGCATGTTTTCAACTGAAAACGCTAATAGAAAAACCAGTGTAGTCATGTCGTGCGATTGCCTGTATATGGTGTATTCTATTAACCCTTTTAAAACAATAATTATAATATCATTGTTTAATTGTAAATCATCAAAATTAAAAAAAAAAAAAGTGAGAGGGATAAAAAATAGTTATTTATTTATTTCACTCAGTGCTATAAAGGAAAATGATGCGTGTTAAATCTTTTAACTAAAATACTGTCTTAAATAAAATTGTTCCCATCTCCATCTGAGTGCTCTAACCACATCACGATTTATGCTTGAGCTGCAACCCTCCTCTGTCTTATGTGTCAAATACTTTATATTTGAAAGTTTTATTACTTTTATGTTCATGAGAAATATGATCGAAAAGAATGTATAGAAACCAACAAAGTAAATCAAATCACATTAAACTATCAAATAAGATCAACTGCATAATCAAGAATCACTTGACTCCTTTTCTATTTAAAGAACGTTGGTGATGGATCCTTTTTTTGCACTTACCCACGTTTCCACAGTGGTCTTCGATGGCAATTAGTCCCAAGTTACAGAAATCATCTTGTTCACAAACGCGACGGGCATCCGTGCAGGACATTTGGTCCCCATTTGCCTTGTTACTCTGACCTATGCAAAACGTCACTTCAAAAGAAAGAGAGGAAAGGATACCATCAGATCGATATTCAGATCATCAAGTACTCAGTCTCGCTCTCACTCATCCTCCTCCTACTCCTTCTCCTCCTCTTTCCCTCCCACTCCTTCTCGTCCTCCTCTTCTCCCATCCTCCGCCTCCTCCACTCCTTCTCTCTTTCCCTTCTCTTCCTTCTCCTCCTCTCCCCCCCCCTCCCCTCCTCCTCTTCCTTCCCACCGTTCTCCTCCTCTTTCCCCTTCCTTTCTCTTCTCCACCCTTCCTCCTTTCTCTTCTCCGACCCTCCCCTCCTCCTTTCTCATTTGTATCATCCCCACATCACTATATCTTCTACTATTCACAAAATACGATAAAACCGATGCAAATGTAAATGATAAAAGAAACTCCTTGCACTTTCAGTCATTAATTACTCAAATCGATATACCTTGCGAAAGATGATTTATATTCTTTTCTGTTCTTTTGAAAATCAGCAATTCTATTCTTATCTTACATCTTGACAGTAAAAATATTTCTTTAAGATCACCACATTTTAAATAACTAATTTGAAGTCACAGTCACGGGGATTACAATATATATATATATATATATATATATATATATATGTGAGAAATCAATTGAATTGAATAAGAGAAATAATTTGCGTAGCTAAATTCATTGTTCCTCCTTACTGACTTCCTTTTTGTGGAAATAACTGCAGGGTTTGCAAAAACTGTCTCCGCCGGGAGTCGAACCCGGGTCTTTGGCACTGTACGCCAAACGCCTTAACCACTAGACCACGGAGGCGGGTTGAGTGGTATTCGGCTACACCAGGTACAAACACCGACAGGCAGCCCTTGCAGTCCCTTCGCAGTTAATTCATTCCTTTTCTTTGAGGGACAGGGGAGTATTGAACAATGAAAAGCCGCATGCCTAGCTAGATCCATGGCGGATTCATGTATTAGAATTAATTAATTAATTACAATGTGTGAGATATTTGTTCTAATACTATAGCATCGGCAACTCTCGTGGGTAAATTTACATAATGTGAGAAATCAATTGAATTGAATAAGAGAAATAATTTGCGTAGCTAAATTCATTGTTCCTCCTTACTGACTTCCTTTTTGTGGAAATAACTGCAGGGTTTGCAAAAACTGTCTCCGCCGGGAGTCGAACCCGGGTCTTTGGCACTGTACGCCAAACGCCTTAACCACTAGACCACGGAGGCGGGTTGAGTGGTATTCGGCTACACCAGGTACAAACACCGACAGGCAGCCCTTGCAATCCCTTCGCAGTTAATTTATTCCTTTTCTTTGAGGGACAGGGGAGTATTGAACAATGAAAAGCCGCATGCCTAGCTAGATCCATGGCGGATTCATATATATATATATATATATATATATATACATACATGTAGTTCCCTTTAATACATCAAAATGTTAAAAATCAAATCTACAACTGTATCTTTCCCATTAATTATTGTCGTCCGATTTTGATTTAAATACACGGTGAATTGCAGATGCGTTTCCTGCATATGCCATTTTGAAGGGGCAAAAAATCACTCAGCGTGTGAAAATAATATTACATCCTGAAGTCTATTTACGTAAGATGATGTATATGTCAAATCTCACTCTCACCTCTCTGGCTCAACTAAAAAAAAACAAAAAAAACCCAAACAAACAAATAAAAACATAAGAAAAGAACAAACAAACAAACAAACAAACAAAACAGCATCCGACTGCCGATTTGATTTTAACGCGGTCATTAGCTTCCTATTCTCCAGTGTATGACCTGAAAATATTGAACCCAATTCGTGTGCGTTGGGAGTTCGGGTTTAGATGGAAAACAATACAGCGACGTTGTAAATACGTTGACAGCAACTACGACGGAAAGATAATGCCAGTGTATCATAATCGTGCTTTGGATTTATGCCCCTTTAAATGGGTATACTTTTTGAAATAATCTATATCTAAAAACCTTACATCTTCACTAATATTATTATTAATGGGTGATTGAGAGCATGGTATAAAAGCACTATAATTATTATTACTGTTCTTCATATCATTATTAAAAATTGGAGCAAAGAGTGGGAGAGGCAGGGAACGAGAAAGAAAGAGAGGGAGAGGGAGAGATTGACAGAGAGAGAAAGAGAGAAAGAGAGAGAAAGGGAGAAAGAGAGGGATTGACAATGAGATTGAGTAAAAAAGAGATAGATTGACATAGGGAGATAAATAAAAAGTGAGAGAGAGAGAGAGGGAGGGAAGAATGAGAGAGAGATCAAGAGAAAGAGAAGAGAGTAGAAAAGAGAATAAGATGGACATAAACCACTTGTAACATTACACGTGTATTATCAAAGAAGAGCTTACTCATCTCTCAAGAGAGATGAAATTCTATCACAAACTCGTCAAAGAACTGCATTCATGTTTTGTTTTGTTTTGACCAGATCAATCGTGTCTTTGCATAACAATCATAAAAAAGGAACACACACACACACACACACACACACACACACACACACACACACACACACACACACACACAAAATGCCTAAAACAGATTTGAAGGAAAATATGAAGAGATCTCTCAGTATTATTTTCAAACGGCGGGGAGGAGATAGAATAAGTTCTAATTATTTAGTATGGGGATAAAGGCGCTTTTTAAAAGATGTTACGTTGATTATGCATTTGTTTAGAAATCGTATCAAGGAACTATTGAATTAGGAAATAAGTTTACATCACCACGGTCACTCAGAATTCTAATACTTTTCGCTGGTATAATTGAATATTGCGTCTCACATACCAGTCCTCATAATTATACATCAACGTACCACAAAACAAATTGCATTTTGTGTCTATATACACTCTCCTTGTTAATGATGAACAAATAAAAGTAAGGTACCCAAATTAATTTCACCCACAATACTTTGAGAGACTCAGGATTTAACACCAGCATATAGACTTTCAAATGTCATGGAATTTCCGAGTTAATGATAAACAACAAATTGACCTGCTTACGGTGTCGGTCTATATGATAAAAAGCTATAAATTTGAGAAGATGTGGGTGAAAAAAAGTATATCACGAAATCACTATTTCCGTTTTTCTTTAAGATTATTCAAATTAGGACCCTTCCGGAAAGAAATTATATAATTTCAATAAGAGATGGGTGCGGACTTGTAATGCAGCTAGTACTTCGCTATACTTGCCTCGCGCCAAAAACCGCCATTATCATCAAGTGCTTTACAAATAACGCCGGTGAAAACATCTCTCTTTCCTTATTTCCGGTAAAAGACCGCTATAGAGAACTATAGTATGCCCGTAATGAAAGAGCCGAAAAGGACTGAGTATATATTTTTTTCTCGATCAGATCTGTTAAATGTTTGTTCAGATGTACCTTGAATAAACATTAGCTTATGGATTACTGCATGTTAATTTCAATATGACTAGATGATTGTTTCAAATTAAATTTCAAGGGGGCCAAAAAGGTAATCTGACGCAAAGCAGCAGGTAATTTATTATATTCAGAAGCAGCTCTGTACGTGAATAATATTTTACAGTAATTCGTTAATTAATTATCTCTAATTCTATCTCTATGTCAGTATCTAACTCGAACTCTATCTTTATCTCTATAATTATGTACATCAATACCCCATGTTTTTTTCTGTCTCTGTCTATATCTTAACTCCCACTATTTTTAAAGACTATTATAAATCTTATTACTCTTTGGAGACTATAACTCAAGCGTAGCTTTCTCCTTAGGCTCCTAAATATTTCACTTTTATTCTAGCCCAGTCTTTTCAATTAATACTGCATGCAAACGTATAGATATGAGGTACTCACCTTCTTTTATTTTCTTTAACAATATATTTCATGTTTGTTTGTACCATTTATCTTGTTTATAAAAATTATAATGTTTGTACCATTTGTACTGTAAACATGTAAAAGCACTGTAAATGTGAAATATGAAACAATAAACTGAAACTGAAACTGAAACCTTTCCCCTATCTCTGTCTCTATCGCTCTCTTTATCTCTATCTCTGTGTCTTTCATTGTCTCTACCTTCCCCCCTCGCTCTATCCCCCCCTCTCTCTCTCTTTCCCTCCTAATAAATCATTTTGTAATGCATTCAAATAATAATGTATACTTTTTACCCAAGTGCCTAGTGATGAACTATTACATTCACGTGCTACTTTTTTAATTGCATATTGATTGTTGTAAAGCCCATAGAGAATTCATTATTATGCGCTATATGAAATTTACTTTGATTATTATTATCATTACGAGTTATTGCTTAAAAACAACCACAATTAGGATGATTTGTAAAATCGTCGTTGTATAAAAACAATTAGGCTGGTTGCATCCAATATCATTTGCTACGTCGGATAAGGAATAGCATTCAAAGAATATTGCATGGACAAAAGTTAAGTGAAATCAACTATCATGCCATATACTAATAAATTTCATGTAGTCTGTATTACTGTAGATATAATTAGATGAATAGATCTTATACACTGCGTGCCCATACAATCTACAGAAGATATGAATATACTGCGGAATAAAATATAATACCCCCTCTCTCTCTATTATATATATATATATATATATATATATATATATACATGCATATAATATATAACTAGAAAAAGAGAGAGGGGGGTGAGAGATATATACTAGTATATATATATAGAGAGAGAGAGAGAAAGAGAGAGAGAGAGAGAGAGAGAAGAAAAAAAAAAGAATAGAGAGAAAGAAAGAGAAATGAAGGTGAAAGTCCATTTTTTTCAATTTTGCATGAATTGCTACAACTAAAATTGTGGGCTTTGTGGGATTCGTGTCAACTTATATGCGCTTATTTCCCCCATGCACAATAATTTAGAAGATTGCAATTTTCCTTTCCCAAGATAATGATATTTTAGATGTATACCATATGAACGTGCATTGCCTCCTAGTTTCAGTCAAGCCTTATGCCATTTGGCGTGCATAGAAAATAAATGTATAATCATATACAAGGTGTACATAATATTTGTAGGTGCTGGAAACAAGACTTACTGAAAGACAACAAGACAAATACAATGGGAATATTAATCTCTATTACTCAAGCCGCGCCAGCAAGCGTTATCAGGCAGAAACCTATGAAAACGAAGGTTATCATAAATAAAACTTACCAAGCAAAATAACATGAGTTGCTATGGATGGCATGGCTGTAAATTGTCTCCAATGCAACGTTGCACGACAACTGCGATGAAATCTTAGTTAACGCAGGTGTCATCAAGATGTCGTAAAGGAAGAATCTCTTGACGCTGAAGAGGTAAAATGTATCATCTGAAGAAAGTGATAAAAAGACAAAACAATCACGCAATCGTCATAACTTTTTAATGACAAAGCCACACATTCGCTATCGTCATTTAAAGTTTTGTACTTGAGTGGATGATTGAGAGAAAGCATGTTCAAGAATGCAAATTAGGAATTGCTTCGTTAATAGATTTTGCAATTTTGAATTGCTAAAAATCAATTAAACACAATGAACTCTGTAATAAGGACGTTGTAATATGTCTGAGTAATTACTGTGAAGTACTAATTATGGATAGCCTTAACATATTTTACATGCACCATTGTTACATGACTATGCTAACTATAAAACCATGAAAAAAATTATATCTTGCACTCACTGAGTTTCTAGAGAAAGATAAAGACATAGGTAGCAGTCTTCTCTCGTCAGCTGCTGTCCAGATCTGTTTGGGGGTAGCGCAAAGATTTGTCACTCTTATAGATACTTTCCTTTTTAAAATCTCCCTTGCAAATACACCATCAATACTGACAAAACAGTTCCGCAAATAGTAGCCTAAGCAAAGAAAGAAAACAAACGACAAAATGGAAAAGTAAAGGAAAGATTAATGGGAAAATAATCTTATGACATCATTAAGTGAAAAGGGATCCTACGGATTGTTGGTCACAGCAATGCTTATCAATATTTACAGTTTGGTGTGTGTTTTTGGCTTCCATTTCGTTTTTATTTGAGGTGGACTTAATTACTGCATGGTTAGTGATGTCGTCATTAAATTCGGTGGTTGTTTGTTGATAAATGGTGGCTCAAACCATTTTTCCATCGTAAAAGTCAAAGTTAGGAGAAGACAATTTTTATTAGGTTAGAGGTCAGTTACATCTCAATGAAATCATAAAAGGCAATCACGCCCAATATGAATATTAATACGCTTAACTACGCGGGAACGAGGACTTTAATACTGTTCTTTCGAACTTAAGCCGTACAGGAAGGTCTTGCAATTACCGAAAGCAGTCCAACCCACTCTGACTCGTAAAATTCATATTAACACTACTCCGTTCGTAAAAAATTCATATCAAAACATCTTCGTTTGTGGGTGATCAACCTTTAATTCTATATAAATGAATATAAAAGCAACGCAAACATGACAAAGGGCTGGTCCAATTGACTGATAACCATGATGATAACAGCGCCAATGTCTTATTTACCCAGGGTAGCCTCATCATTATTAATACTGTCCTTCCACAGGGCCCTGCAATTACTATTACCCCAGCATTGCCGGATACAACTGGGTCGAGAGTAAAGGGAAAAATTGAACCACAGATGTAATATAGGTCTCTTCAAGTTTATGAGGAAACAATATTGGATATGTCATCTCTCCGAGAAAATCGGTGCTGGAGGCTTACTAAGATTAATCCTTGATTTAAAACCTATAAAACCGTTATCTCACACCTTTTCTAGATAAACTTCAGGAGACCTATATGGGACCGATTTAGTAGTGATCGACTCATTATCGTTTTTAATGGGACCGCTTTTTAAGGAAAGGTGAAAGGAGTATCATGACAATAAGTACGTAAGCAAAATTCACGACCATTAGTATTGTTTGCTCTTTTTTGTTTGCATTATAAAAACATCTTCACAATTAAATATATTACAGACTAAAATCCAAAGATTGCTTGCTCCATCTTATTGATATAAGTAATCAACTTGCAAATACTATGTTACTATGTACACAGTTAATCAGGACAATTCAGTATGAGATAAAAAGGAAAGTTTGACACTTTACTATTCATCTCTTCCCTTCATATTGTATTATGTACTGAGGAGTAGCCGACATAAGCTTCTCCTTAAAGGGATTGATGCATTCTTCTCTGTATTACCGTAATCTTGAATTTTTATGCTGATGTTACTCTCTATACATTACGTTATTTGAATATTTTGTACAACGGGTGGCGCACCCCCAGCCCCTCCTCGTACGCCTATGCACATCAACAGTAGTTGAGTTAAGGTCAGGGGCAGACGGACCATGGGGAGTTTGGGGAGTTTTCCCCACGGGCCGGTCAATATTTTGGTTTAAAAAGAGAGAGCCGGTCAACGAGAAAAAGGGCCTGTCGCTCCAAAATTCTCCAAAATTCTCCACTCTTCCCGATCCGCCCCTTATTAACCCTTTCGAGACAATTGACCACATTTTGTGGTTTGGCCCAATAACTTCTGATTTAGAGCCTTAAAAAATATACCAGATGCATGAGTAGAAAGAGCAAAAAATTCTACACATACTGTGTCCATTTTTGTTGCATGATCATATTGCGTTTGATGCCAGGAATTTTAAAAAAGAGAATAAGATTGAACATCCTTAAATTGGCAACACATTGAGAGATTCAAAATCATTGTTTTTTTGTCCAAATTGGCAACTTTTTCAACTTTTCGACAAAGTTCCTAACCATGTATATTATTTTCAAGACATTACATCTTATTAGAACCATGTAGCACCAAAAGAAAAATATCATTGTTGCCAATTTGAAGAACAAAATGTGATCAATTTACCCCTTAAATAATTCATGTCCTGAAAGGGTTAAGGTACATGTCCACTTCAATCCTGTGTAAGTCGTGGAAGATTAGGGGTACATGAAACCCAGGATTGTAAGGCCTACTGTTATAATTTATTTCTCATTAACACAGGACCGCAAAAGCTGGTGAAATCTGAAAGAATTAAAGATTTGCGTCAGAGAGAACTTTGGATAAAACCATAATGACCACATAATGCTTTTTTAAAAGAAATCTAATTTTAATTAAATAAAAACAATAATCTGTTGAAAGCTGTCATATCTATAAGTAGTTCATCGATCAATCAACCATCTCGTTTCTACTTTTTTGTTCTGTTTTTTCCCCCTAAGTCTTTTCTTGTCACAAAGTCTTTTCTTGTCACAATGTAACATTGAATTCGAAGGATTTTTTTTGTGTGTGCAAATATTACACCACTCCTTCTACCATAGTTATTTACATACAACCAGCCAGACGATTGTTGCGGCCCACTAAATGTTCAAATTACAAAACGATACAAAAACCACACACAGAGCACGAAAAAAAAACCCCCAAAACAAACAAAACGAAACAAAACAAAACAAAACAAAACAAAACAAAAAAAACAAACCCAAAACCCCCAACAAAACAAAACAAAACAAAACGAAAACAACAACAACAACAACAACAAAATCTCTGAGTGTCAGCATAAACAATCATCTCATTGTTTTATTTGCTCGCCTCGTTCGCTCGGTAATAGACAATCACTGAGAAAGACAGTAATCGGGTAATTTAGGATTGCATAAAATACGAACAACAAGGGCGAATAAATATATTTCGTGATAATGCATGGGAATGCCCTCTAATTGAAAAAAACAAACAAACAAAAACAAACAAACAAACAAACAAACAAACAAACAAACAAACAACACGACCGATAGTCAGAGGCCCGGAACGTAATTTCCTACCTGTTTCTGGAACGCCCTATACAACTAAATTAGGAAAATTTGCTTTAATACTTCTACCAATGCAACAGCAGCAAAGAAATATCATCTAAATATAATTTATCTTGATATCTGAATGCAACGTATCATATTTCACTAAACGAAATCTCATTATATTTTGCTACTGCATGGGCCTAAACATCACTTCCTACAGCAAGTCCGTTTTGACAATTCTGAAGTTAAGATCCAGGGGAGCGTTTTATCAAGCGTTTTGTCAGTGATTTTTACCGACAACTGTTATAAGCTACTGAAATCCTTGCATCTGATTGGCTGAGAGCAAATTTGTCGGTAAAAATCACTGACAAAACGCTTGATGAAACGCTCCCCTGTTCGTGCCAAAAGAACTTGATAACTTTTTTGTTTAAAACAAAAACAAAAACAAACCAAAAAAAATGCATAAATCCATATCCGAACTGTTTGATAAAGCAAAAGTTTTAGGCCAAAGATCACCGTTTAGCAGGTAAGAAGAGGAATATGCCTCTTTCCCTGTTATACCTTGTGTTTTGAGAGTGCTTTTAGGAAATATCATACCACCTGAAAAATCCATTATTTGATAGAAAAAAATATGTCACCCATTGATTATTTCTTCTTTATTTTTTTGAATCTTTACGGTGGCTTTTTCGATGGATCATAGTTCCACATAAAATATGTAGACTCTACGTTATCACAAAGATTCATCAAAGTTTATCACACATTTTTATTCCTTTTACCACTTTTTGTCTATTTTGTTTAATTTTCTTCTCATTACATTTTACAGTTAAATGGAATCTTTGATATAGAGACAATAATTATACTCAACATTCGAAACCCTGCGGAATAATAAAAAAAATGTACATTCTAAACATCTACATATAAATCATGAATATAATTATATTTATGAATATAGGTAAACAGCTTTCAAAAATACACAAACAAAAAAGAAAGCCAGTCCAATTGATTACGAATGGAAATTAATGTGCGTATGTTTAATGGGATAGGATATTAACCCAAACGTATATTATTTCCCTCTTTCACTCTATCTTCATTTCATCTCCGTTTTCTTTAATTTCGATTTCTCTCGATTTCTCACTCTTCTTTTATTTCTTAAATTTTCTACCTCTCACTTTATTTGCTCGGACCGTTTTATCTCCCATTTTCATTTCTTCTTTCCGCGACGGATCATCATTCACATGTCCCCCACGAGGGTAATAAAACACGCCGAAGCATAGACGCCGCCGCATAGCCCCTGTAGTTCCGCCCTACTTCTGTTATACTGCCCAAACTTTGGGGGAAAGGAGCAGACAACAATGACCTAACTTGTCGTTGCCTTTTTCCCCTAGGAAAGCAAAAAAAATTGTATTTTATTGGTGCTACTATTGATAAACATGGGGGTACTCGTTTTTTTTCTCTCCAAAGGTTAGTGTTTCAAAAGGTTCATAGTTCATAAGGTTCGTAATTCCGAAACACAAATTTCCCATAGCATGGGGTCCATAATTCCGAAAATGAAATGGGGTTTGTAATTCCAAACATTTGATGCATTACTCGGAAGGTATACCTATTCCGAAGGTTTGTTTAACCGAAAATGAAATCGAGCCCTACATAACTTTCGGAATTACGAACCTTCGGAAATATGAACACTTTTTCATTTTCGGAATTATGAACCCTTTTTTATTTTCGGAATTACGAACCGTCGGAGCAACGAACCTTCGGGGAAAAAACAAACCTTCGGAATTATGAAACTTCGGAAAAACGACATGTAACCGATAAATATACTGTGCGATGAAGGAATACTGTGTTCTGATAATGATCTAAATGAATTCCAACAGAATCTAACAAGACTATAACCAAATATTCCTATGCATGAATTAAAAGCACTTGCCAATATTGTTCTGAAAGAAGATGTGTAATTTGCTAAGTAATTTGGAAAATATTCCATGAAATGTCAGGACTATGTCAAGACCACGTAGGTTGTCTCCTTTGAACGTTTTCCCATGTACCTTTTTCAGCAAGTTTTCACTGTTTTGTTTAAAGCTGGATGGACTAAATTTTACAACAACATAAATTTATCACATGATAACAATTCACGATGATGTTAAATATGTTTTCTCGAAACTCGAACTGAAGCTTCCCCACGGGTACTCAAAATTGGCCAATATTGTGACAAAATTTGGCCCAGCCTTTAAAATTTCTGATTTCCAGACTTGGCATCATTAACATCAAATCGCGATGTCAGCCGACTTCGAGCACACCTCAAGCTCTGCATCGTACTGTCGGGCAATTACGGGAAACTTCGGGGGGGGGGGGGGGGCCTCTACTGTAGGTACAAAATGTTGATAGTACGGGCACCAAATCTGCAGACCAATTTGCCCCAAAGTTTCCGACATGCACAAAAATAAGGTGATCAGTTTTTAGCGATAGGCCGACAAGGCTTATTATTTATTGCAATTTTTTTAAAAGAAAAAAAAAATGATATGGATAGAGGTGTCCTGCTCCCCCCCCCCTCCTTATTACCGACGCCCCTCGATAACTGTATTACTAGAAACACCTACAATTATAGTTTGTAAATTAATGCTATGGCTCTGTATTCGTAAAGATCAGCCTTCACAAAAAGTCAACAGACTAAAGAAGGATCCTGGACTACTAACAAAATAATCAATATTTACATCAGGATGCTGTAGAACTCAATTAAGGGAAACCTTGTCCATTTTAATCAGAATTAAATTGGCACGCGATTGGTGAGGGGAGAAACAAAGGCTCATGCATTGCTCATATTGGTTTCTTACGTAATACTCTTACTTGACATGATAGGTCTACACTGACTAATACCACGAACCAATATGTTTAAAGTAGGTCCCATATACTAGCAAACAATGTTAACATAATTTTACTAAAGCAAAATTGTTCAACATGACAAACGAAACCGTGAAATTGTAGCTTTCGATATCATGATTACATTTTTCTTGACTCTGAAGAAGGCAAGTATAATGCAACTAGATAAACAAATAGTGAAACTACCGCATTTCAAGTCCTATCTGAGGGACGAGCTTATTGAGGATTAATGCTGTGCCAACGGGCAATAGTGAATCAGCTTGGTTTCTAAAGATTTATTTCCAGAGCTAGTAAAGATGACAATAATAATAACATTAATTGATAATGCGTACATATCCGGAAGCATTCAGCCAAGGCTGAACAATATTACACTGTAAATATTTTGCCGTTTTATTCACGGGAATTTCCTAGCAGTCAGGATGCCGGGAATGCCCGCTTTTCCAGTTTTTTTTTTTTTTTTTTACCGGAAATCAGCATACATTTAAAATAAAATTATGTAAATATAAGCTGATTTCCGGTAAATCAACAAACTTGCTGTTGTTTTACAGGAAAAGACTGTAAAATTGAAATAACGGCAATAACTTGTAATTTCAAGGGCTAAAAAACCTGTAGTTTTACAGTTATTTTTTACAGTGTAGGTGTATATAATTATAGACAATAATAAGATCAACATAACCCGTTCAATCATATATAATCATATCAGAAACAGTTCACTGCATAGTTGGTATACTTCCCGGATCTTAGATCATGTTGATTTGACCCCTAAGGTTATCATGGTTATCTGAATTAAAATTTGTCTTAGTTTCATCTGGCAGTTTATTAAGCTTGAAATAATGATGATACAAAGTATTCAAAAGTAACCATTTTGATATAGGAGATCATTACCCCTAAATCTGAGGTTGGTTTGGAGAAACCATGTACCCTGAAATAAGAATAGCAAAATCAGGATACATGTGATGTGTAAACAAAGAAAAGGAATAGAGAGGATGAGTGTATTTTATGTATATATGTAAAATTTTGATAAAAAATGTTACAGTACTTTAGTAAGCGGTATGGCAAAATTTTTTTTTTTATTGACTTAGCGTACAAAACAATGATCTAGTATTAGTTAAAAACTTATTTTATCCATAAGGAAGGAATACGGCCCCAAAAAGGAGTGGAGATGGTGTACACATTGCGCGCTTTCGTGAATCTCATGACTGGGATGATAATAGAAGCAAAGCCCTTTTATGAGGGAAGGTAGTATTGAAAACGGCTTGAAAATATTAGAGGAAGACAGAGGAAGTTGAAATCGAGAAAATTATACGAAATTCATGAAGTGTCTACTGGACGGTAGGCCTACATGTAGGCTCCAGATGATATGTTACTGACAATTCATTATTTTACATATTTTCTTTCGGGGGAGGGGGAGGATAGATTCAACCATTTTAAACAGCCACATAATACACGCTTATGATACTTCCACCTAAAAAAAAAAAGACCGCAAAGATTGCATCAAAATGAAATGAACTCCATCAAATTCTTGTAATTGGTTTCAAGAAACGTCTTTTTAACAAAATGATAAAGAGAATGGAATCAATTAAGAAAGGCACGAACTCGAGCCGTCCCTGATCGAGTGTATAATCACTTCAATACACTTGAACGATAACTCAGAAAGTACTTGAAGCATCCATTGTGTTAAATTCTTGGCGCCTGCGCCAAGTATTTAACACAATGATTATGATTTTCTTTTCAGAGTATATTCGTATGAATGACGTAAATTCTTGACCCCACCTCTAAAGAGTTAAATCATCTTTTGTGGAAATTTGAATATATAAAGAGAATATCAAAAGCAAACGGTATAATATATTAGATTTTATGATAAAACTCCTATTTTTCACCATGAATTTCTTTGTTTTTGTCTACCTTTTCCTCCTTTTATATGTAATCAAATACACGTATATACAATTATATTAAAACTACAAATCTCTCAGTTTCTTTTAAAAATATACGCCTTGTAGATTTTTCTCTTTTTCATGCTTTATTTTTGCCCCCTTCTTTCTCTTTTTCTTTTGAATTTCGTTGTTTTATAACTTCTTTCATTATTTTCTTTCTACCCTTCAGGATGATGGGGATTTATTAATGTTTGAAAACTGAGATCAATAAATCTATGTGAATCTAGACTGGCAAATTGGAGACAACCCTCCTATTTGTTGGACACTATGAGTTTCCTTCGGGGCGGTGCTCAGTAAATATCACAGCTAACATCTTGCATCGTGTCTTTTTACCCCCAAATAATATCCCGATCAGCAATAAAATCTAGGAAAATAAAAAGATAATCAATAATCTCATATGTACAAGATAACAGGAGAGTCGACCGCCATTTCATCACATTGACATTATACGAAGTCGCCCATTTGAAATTCTCATTTGTACAGTGATCTCGGATGCAAATAAGTCGTATAATAACTTTCCTGGTTATATTCGCTCTTATTCACTCTTTGAAGATCCGTTTCTCTGATATTCCCCTTAAACCAATTTGCTATCTGCATGGTTGGATCATGGAGCTAAAAAGAGCCCCATGTATGATGAATTTCCCTTTAAAATATTTTCTCTTTCTAAGTATTATACAGGCAGATGCGAGGCAACGAACGACAACAATATAGGGAAGACAGATTGATATCATCTGGGGAAAGGAAGGGAAAATACCGAAAAAGATATAATACAAGTAAAATGGCGATAAGAGGATAAAACAGATTTCGAAAAGTAAAAAGAAAATTAACCCGTTGACTAATGAATTCTCTAATTCCCATAGGCTTAATACATAGGCCAGTCGGTTCCCGTACGCAATGGGTTAAGAAGAAGAGTTTGTAGAAGCGTTGAATAGATGGAATACGGCATCATAACAGTGATGGAAGGATTTGGTATGATGTTGAATGACATGCATTATTTCTCAATGATGTACAGAATTCAGGATATGCATACGGAAATTATTAAGGTGATTACTCCTTGTATATTTTATGGTTGGCTTCCAAAATCTAAACAATGTCGGTGCCGTAATGAAATTATAAGAGAATCAAGTATAATTTGTTTACTTCATTTTAATCACTTCAAAAGAATTTTTCCTGAATCTCTAACCAACCGGCCAAGGGAGTTATTGGTATTAATCAATATTACATTTTTTGTTTCTTGTAGAGAAGACATTTTCTTGCACAAAATATTTAATTTCAAAGAGCTTTGGTAAACTTTCATAAACAAATTTGATTTTTTTTTCTCATGAAAAATTGGCTAACATTGTGTCAATTTTGACCATGTTGACAAATCTTAAAATCACACCCGTTACTAAACTAATAGCCTGAATGGCTAGCAAGTACAAAATGTTAGAAAAATCACACACAAAAAGGACAATATTCTGGATCGAGCGGCTTATCCACACCTTAATTAGCTTCATGAGGGGCAAACATTCTAGTAACATAACATTTTTTTTAAATAGACAGATTCCGGTATATTTAGTATCCTTTTGATTTCAGCTAAATACTGATTTGAGTGAACAATGATATTTCACATTTGATTTTGATTCTTTAAAAAAGCCCCTCACTGTAATTCATACACTACTTTATCGGCCATTTTAGCTCTACTGAGCTGAGATGCATTGATACGGTGCCCCTATTATCCCCTTTGTCTCATAACAGAGACCCGTATTCTGGGGGGGGGGGGGGGGGGCGTTTCATCAAGTGTCTTGTCAGTGCATGATTTTTAGCGACAAATTTGCGCTCAGCCAATCAGATGCAAGGATTTCAGTAGCTTAAAACAATTACTGCAACTGTCATTGATGACAAGTTTTATGAAACAGGGCCCTGAACTCCGATTTGACGCAAACCGCGGTCTAAGTGTGGTTTAAACCCAGTCTAAACCTGCCCTTTAAACCGGAGTTTTAGGAAATCACTTTCTGGGCTCTGTTTTAACTGAAACTCCATTCTAGTGTGGTTTAACTTTGTACAGTTTTAATCGAACTCTTGTTTAACCCTTTCAGGACAAGAATTATTCAAGGGCTAAATTGATCACATTTTGTTCTTCAAATTGCCAACAGTAATATTTTTCTTTTAGTGCGACATGGTTCTAATAAAATGTAATGTCTTCGAAAAAACTATACGTGGTTACAAACTTTGTCGAAATTTGAAAAAATTGCCAATTTTGATTAAAAAAACAGTGATTTTGAACTTCTTAATAAGTTGCCAATTTAAGAATTTTGGAGCTTATTCTCCTTTTTAAAATTCCTGGCATCAGACGCAATATGGTCATGCAACAAAAATGGACACAATGTATGCAGAAATTTTTGCTTGTTCTACTCGTGCATCTGGTTTATTTTTTAGAGCTCTGAATCAGAAGATATTGAAGCAAACCACAAAATGTTGACAATTGTCTCGAAAGGGTTAAACTTAGACTAGAGTTCAAGTTAAACCGGAGTTCAGAATACGGGCCATATATTGTTTTACATTAACTTTATGATTTTGTTGTCCTTTTAAGGCGCTTTTAAGACTATGACCATGTTTCTTGCGCTTTCAAGAGCATTATAATTATTGAATTACAAATAAATTCCTAACTGTATAAACAAATTTGGATGCATTTTTTTTGTCTACGTGGGAAATTTGTCGGCGGATAGCTTCCTAGCAACCCTTTCAATTGTCTTTGCATACATCTGTCCTATATGATATAACTGCTATTACATGATCATTCCATGTTTTTTAAAACTCCCCCTGTTTCCCAGAAAAATACGGAAATTGTATACAACCACCCCGTCCCATAATGAATTTGGGAATATGAAACACCCAACAGATAAGACGAAGTGATTTTTCACGTGAACAAGCCCTACTCTCCTGTCATCCATTTTCGGCAAGATTTCTTTCTGCCTACAGAAAGTTTTTTAGTTATTTACTTTTTCAAATCTATCAATGCCAACTAATGTAAAATAGTAATTTCATTCGGATAGATAACAAACCCATTTTCATTAAACATTGAGACAACTAACTTCGAAAACAACATATGATAGATGATAAATTGTAAATGATAAATGAAAAATGAGAAATGATAAAAGAACATAGGTGATAAATGATGAATGGTAAATTATAAATGACAGATGTATGATAGATTCTAAATGAATGATAAAATGATAAATGGTAAATGACAAATGATAAATAATAAATGATTTATAATAAATGATAAATGTTAAATAATACATGCTGGATTATAAATGAAATATATAACAAATGATAAATGACAACTTTGTATAACATGAGAATACTTTTTATGATTGATTCTCAGACGAAGATTGTATCATAATGCCTCTAATCAGATTTATATGTAATTGAATGAGGAAAAATACAAATTACTTTGGTATTCGCAAAGCCATTATAGTCCAGCCGATTGACGAAATAACTTTTAAACTATATATTCTCATAATTCAGTAGTTTTGGTGTAATATGATAACATCAGGCAATAAGAGGTTGGCTGTCCTTTTGGATCAAACTTGTTTTTCGAAAACTTCTCTAATAGTCCCGCAGACTGGTGCTGAAAATCGAAGGAATTGTGCACTTTTTCATAAAAGCATGCAATTTGGTATGTAGGCAGAGTTTGTGATGCTGAATGATTCTGGATAAGGGGCCACCTAACATTTGGGCCATATGGCCCGTTGTGCCCATTAAAAAAAATTGTAAAAAAACATGGTTATCTCGGGGTATTTTTCCTTCATAACTGATTTATTCATATCTATAGTTTTGATATACTAAGTATTATGTAGGATTTCCGGTCCTCAAAATTCATACAAGTGCTTCAGGTGCCCATTTTCAAATAACGGGCCATCCCATATATCAAAATGTCACAAAGTCACTGATTAGTTGAATATAAGTGAAATGCTTCTAATTGTGACCAGTCAGACATTATTTTCATTGAAATTAAGAAGATATGTGGTGTAGGTGCACATTGTGACCAAAAAGGCCCACGAAATGCCCAAAATTAATTTATGTGCAAAATAGGAATTTTTCAGTTTTTTTTTCAGGTTTTAATTTTTTATGGTAGACAACAATTCTGAAATCAAGATCATATGAAAAGCCCACTAAAGCAGTCACATGAGCCCATGCATTGTCCATTGAAGGCGACTCTGGTTAAATTTGAATTATTCCCTATAACGAGGATGGCCAAATTCGAGATGGCTGCCGAAGTGTTAGAATATACCTACATGCAAATATCTCTTGTGTTTCACCTTTACAGGCAGTACAGTTCTACCTGTGTGCCAGTGTGATAAAATATATGACTTTTTGCATTTTAAAGTTAACTCTGTCTCTGGAAGCTTATTACTTTGGGTATAAAAGTGTGGAATTTAGCTGGTAACGGTATGCTGGAAAATGTCTATACTGTACAAATATCACTCTAACTCTAACATTTAAAACATGTCTTTTCTTATTGTAGAGCTTTACATTAAAAAAAAATACATTAATATCCCAATGAAGTATAAAAACCTGATCTTTTGCAAATACATTATGCCAAAGTACACTGTAATCAGATGCAAAACAACTAAAATATAAAACTACACTTTGCTCTTTGTTGTTTTGCCTGCATAGCGATATTGAGAAAGAAATTATATGCTCCTTAAATACAACTTAACCATGGACAAATTTGAAGATGCCAATGAATGACTGTATTTTTACACGGCAACTACTAACAGATGATAATTCGTAATTCTTCAGCATGTGAACTATTTTGCACTTTGATGCTTTATTCCAAAAAGGAAACCTATCACATTTTTACACCTTTGCAGTATTTTCCAATTTGATTGCAATTTGGAAATGAAATGCCCCACTATGCCAAATTATTCAGCATTCTAAGATATATATTAATCTTGGTTTCATTGTGTTTAAACCAAGTACATCGCTGTAGTAAACTTGCTTTATGTCTGTATTAGGCAAAAAGTTGCAATATCCAGTAATTTCTATAGTACACAAAGTTCTACCTCAATATAAGGTGTAGCTTTCAAGGCACAGCATAGCCACATCTTGAAATAGACCAGCGGCCATTTCAAATATGACGGCCATCTTGGAGAAATGAAGTGACCCTATATACGCTATTCTGCGTACCTGCCTGGCCAATAGAAAACTCAAACTCAAAGTTATATGCAAGTAGGCATATTTTAAAATTTCAGCTGCCATTTTTAACTTGGCCATCCTCTTGTGAGAGAATGAATTTTTTAAAAAAGAAGAAGAAGAAGAAGAAGAAAAAAGAGAGAATTGTCTTCAATGGGCCATCGATGGGCCCATGTGCCCACTAATTTGGCTTTTCATATGACCTTGATTTCAAAATTGCCGTCTACCATATTAAAAAACAATTAAACCAAAGACTAAAAAAAAAAAACTTTTATTTTTCATATAGATTAATTTGGGCCTTTCTTGGGCCCTTTTGGTCATAATGGACACCTGCACCATTATCTTGTTAATTTCAAAGACATGATGTCCGACTGATCACGATTAGAAGCATTTTACTTATATTCCGCAGAACAATGACTTTGTAACATTTTGGAATATGGGATAGCCCTTTATTTGAAAAATTGGCATCTAAAGCAATTATCTGAATTTTGAGACCCGGATACCTACATAATATATAGTACATCAGAACTAGATATGAATAAATCAGTTATGAAGGAAAAATATCCTGAGAGAGCCATGTTTTTTAAAAATAGGCAGTACTGGCCCCAGGGCCCAAATTTTAGGTGGCCCCATAATAATTCAGCATAAAAAACTCTACCTACATACCAGATTTCATGCTTCTATGAAAAAGTGCACTATTCCTTCGATTTTCAGCACCAATCTGCTGGACTATTAGAGAAGTTTTGGGAAAACAAGTTTGATCAAAAAGGACAGCCAGCCTCTTATTGCCTGATTCAGTACTTCTCATATATAGGATGTTATCATATTACATCATATTAAGTAACTACTAAATTATGAGAATGTATAGTTTAAAAGTTATTTCGTTTTAAATGAACATAAAACCAAGTACTTAACTATATATTTTGGTACAAAAGAAATATAAGAAAGAGAGAGAGAGAGAGAGAGAGAGAGAGAGAGAAAGAGATGGGAGGGAAAACCTGATTGAATTTTAGAAGTTCATTGATTTAGCAAATATCTGATATTATTAACCATATCAGACATCTGAGCAATGCATTTTTTTTTTTTACATTTTATTGCCCGGCTTTGACAAGCCAACAAAATTGCGGGCCGATAAATTGTTTATTGCCCGGTTTCGAAAATAGCGGGCAATAAACTGTATTTTTTACAATATTTTCGAGTTCGCTCTAGATGTCTGATTCTGGTAATAATAATGATATGGACTGGCTACTTTCGGGGGATACAACATTAATTGCCCTCACTGGAATCGTATTGCCCTCGTCGTTGACTTGGGCAATACGATTCTAGTTCAGGCAATAAATGTTGTATCCCCCTCAGGGCCCGTCCATATTATAGTATTATTCTCCTTAATTTTAATAGTCCGGTTATTTTCGCTGGACAGAGCATATCGCTGCTTCGCTTTTCTTCTCCCAACATTACCTATATCTTTAAGAAGTTTCAAGCTCACCCTTTCACCTAGAATCTCCCACGCTTGCCCACATGGTGTTTCCTTATAAAGTAGTTCGGTCATCATAATTATGTAAGCAATCGCCTATTAGTGAATCCCAAATTACTCATGGACTATATAGAGAACAAGCGGAACACTTACCAGCCACCTTCCTACGCGTATTAATGAGGTGTAATCGATCTCACGGAGGAGGCATCATTGTCGATCGTCATTGTGGGCTGGTTCCGCCATTTTGTTTCCTAAGTACGCCTCCTTTCAGCTCCCAAAGCATTCTGCCATGTATGGGCTTCGGTGGGTTGTCACTGATAGGACGAACGAAGGGTTAAAACGGTCATTGCCTTCTGTAATTGTAATGATGTTAAAGGGAATGATAAATGGTTGCAAATTGGAGGGTGTATAGTATTCAGCTTAATGAACTCTTTCAGGTTTCTTTTAAATATTCCACTTTTACCAAATGACGACTAACAGGCATTAATAATGTCTCTTAGTCGTCATATAATATATAATATATAATATTATATAATATATAGGCCTTTCGACTGACAGATGAGGTAATCAAATATGTCATTACAGTCAATAAACGTATATACATATATATATACATATAAAGCCAGAATGACGTTTACTTTATGCCGACGAATTTGACTCCGTAAATGGCTATGTTTATAAAATAAATGTTAATATTGTCACTCGAATGATCAGAATCTGATACGTTTAATGGTTTTACGTATACAATGAAGATATTCTACACCTGTATACACAGCACCATCTTTAACAGTTTATTCATATTCATATTGACAGATGTCATCGGGTTGGAAAACCACGTTCTTCGGTATCGTCTGAAGCACCTCCAGTTCACTCCACTTCAGGTTACAAGATGAAGAAGGAAACTTCATCAGAAGCAAGAGCTCAACACCAGTCCGCGAATGAGCCCCGTCCGCGACCAATACTAGTCAAACTATGCTCCTATCGCCATAAACGGATCATAATGAGCAAGAAGTCACAACTCAAAGACTCAGGATTCATGATTGTGGAAGATCTCACAAATAGGAATTTTCAGTTACTTATGGATGTCCGCAAATCAAAGCTGGTTGAAGCTGCATGGACAATTGATGGGAAAGTCTTTGCAGCGGTCAAGACGACTGGAAGTAAACCACTGAAGAGGTTGATAAGATCATGTGATGAATTGAAATCTCTCTGAACAATTAAATTACCTGTAGATAAAGTTTGCATCACAGGGAGATGAAGATATCATAATGGAATTATATTTGTATAAAACACTTTTTGAAATCCTAAATTCTCCTGATTGATTAGTACCATGTATCAACTTATTCTATGCACCGTGAGGTGAAGATCTTTTTCCCGGTGCAAAGTCATTCTTTATACTCCACGAACTGATATTGTTGTATTTTCACCCTCTTTTTAATGTTGTGTGATTTTGTGTGTGAATGTGATTGATTGACATTGTGTGTTAGGCCTGCTCTTCTCTTTCTTCACTCTGTGATATGTTTAATTACTGCAAACTATGTAAAACCCGTTTTCATAATTGTACTGATATATCTGCTCATGCACCTTTCTGTACTTGGTGTAATGCTGAGATATTCCCATTCAACAAGTGTTTGATGGATAGTGAATTTCTATGGAATCTGTATAGTTACTTTGAACTTAATGAAAATATAGATATTGATAAATTACAATGTCTAACAGTAAACCCGTTTGATATGAACAATGAACTCTCTAGTTCTGACAATATCCTAGCTGATACAACTTCTTGCTCTGATGATTACTTTCCAGATCGTAACTGCAAATATCTGTTTTCCGAAGAATTTAAAACAAAATTTCAGAATTCTAATAAAACTTTTTCAATTTTAAATGTAAATGCTAGAAGTCTTTCAAGAAATTTTGATGAACTACAGTTGTTACTGAAAAGTTTAAATCATGCATTTACAGTTATAGCAATATCTGAAACCTGGTTCAGAGAAAACACTGTTGTTGACATGTTTGCATTGGATGGTTATTCTCTTGTCAATACTGACAGATCTGGGAAATATGGTGGTGGAGTTGCCATTTATATCAATAATTCTTGTCAATTTATAATGCGATCAGAATTCTGTAAAAGTTCATCATTTTGTGAAACTGTCTTTATTGAATTATCACAAGAAAATAAGAAAACAATTGTTGTAGGATGTGTTTATAGGTCCCCAAGTTCTGATATTGTTGAATTTGATGAGATGATTGATTATTATTTGCACAAATTGCGTAGTGAAAATAAAGAAATTTACCTAGCAGGGGACTTCAATATTAATCTCTTAAATTATTCTATTGATACTAAAACAAATGATTTCTTAAACACAATGTACTCTCATTGTATGTTCCCCCTGATTACCAAACCATCACGTATAACCCCCAATACAGCTACACTTATTGATAATATATTTACCAACTGCTTACAAAATGACTTACATAGTGGTCTGATTTATTCTGATGTATCAGACCACTTTCCAGTATGGTGTGTGAGCAATGGACAGATTATTGAATACAAAAATGTCAACACCACCACCACTAGTAGACTTATTACTAATGATCGACTTGTGCAATTTAAAAACAAACTGTTGAATGTTGATTGGACTCCTGTTCAAAGTACTATAGATGTGAACAAATCATATGATTTATTTATTCATATATTATCCAAGTTGTATAATGAATGTTTCCCTTTTGTTCAGAGGCATAATTCAAAGCTGAAGTGTAAAAGACCATGGATTACACCTGGTATATTGAAATCAATTAATGTGAAACAGAAATTATATCATAAATACTTGAAAAAATCTGTTAGTAAGAAAAAATATGTCACATATAAAAATTCACTTACTGCTATCATCAGATCTTCAAAAAAGAAATATTTTTATAACATGTTTCATAAGATTAAAGGTGATATGAAAAAGACTTGGAGTAATATTAATGGATTATTAGGGAAAAGGCGTCAAACTGTACCGATGAAGATGTTTCATGACAATGTTCACCTGTCCTCACCTCGTGTGATTTCAGATTCCTTTAACCATTACTTTGTTGATATTGCTGAAAGAATTTCTCATAATATACCTATCTCTTCTCATGTATTTTATGACTTTATGTCTGTTGATAAGAGCTACTCTTCTTTATTTCTGAAACCAACATCTGTATATGAAATTCTCCAAATTGTTTCTTCTATGAAATCTTCAAAAGCAAGTGGTTCTGATGATATGGCCCTCGGTGTTCTTAAAGACTCCGTGCATTTCTTAGTTGATCCGCTTTGTGCAATATTTAATAAATCCTTATCACAGGGGATTGTACCTGACAAACTTAAAGTATCCAAGGTTATACCTGTATATAAAAAGAATAATCCACAAAATCTGGAAAACTATAGACCAATATCATTATTACCATTTTTTTCAAAAATCTTAGAAAAAGTTGTTCATAAAAGATTGTACTCCCACCTTCAACTAAATGATATCCTCATACCTGAACAATTTGGATTCCGTGAAAATTTCTCAACTTCTATGGGTGTATTGAATATTGCAGATATTATTTCACAAAAAATTGATGATGGTAATTTCTGTATTGGATTATTTATGGATCTATCAAAAGCATTTGACACCATTGACCATGACATACTCATACGTAAACTTAATGTTTATGGTGTAAGAGGGTTAGCTTTAGACTGGTTTAAACATTATTTACATAACAGGTATCAGTATGTCATGGTCAATGGTGTCTCATCTCAGCATAATCTTATCAAATATGGAATTCCGCAAGGTTCTGTACTTGGGCCCCTCCTGTTCCTTGTTTATATAAATGATATTATAAATTCATCTAAAATATTTCGTTACTCCCTATTTGCAGATGACACATGCATCATAACCTCCCATAAGAATATCTATAATCTAATGTCCATTACCAATAAAGAAGTCAATAAATTATATGACTGGTTCTGCTGCAACAAGCTTTCATTAAATTTTGACAAAACAAAATTTATTATTTTCAAAACAAGGAACAGGAGGGTCCCAAATGACCTAAATAATCTTACTATTGGTGGTCATGATATATCACGTGTGAATAATATTCAATTTTTAGGTATAACAGTCAATGAATTTCTTTCTTGGAAACCACATATCTCTAGTATCTGTACAAAAGTGTCAAGATGTATTGGAATCATATCTAGGCTCAAATTCACATTACCCCCAAACATACTCACTACGTTGTATTATAGCCTGATCTTGCCTCACCTTACATACTGCAACTCAGTGTGGGGGCATACCTTTAAAAGCCATCTTTCTAAATTATTAGTTATGCAGAAAAAAGCAATTAGACTCATCTCATCATCCCCATACAACTGTCCTAGTATGCCATTATTCCAAAACATGAAGATTTTACCATTACCTGAACTGATCTCTATGAATTCTCTTATATTCATGTACAAATACAACTCTAGAATTTTACCAAAAATATTTGAAAATATGTTCACCCTTAATTCGTCTTTACATGATTACAACACTCGTCAGTGTGGGTTATTTCATCAACCCAAGGTTTCCTCTTCCTTAGCTTTAAATTCATTCCGTGTACAGTATATCAAATTGTGGAATAGCCTTGATCAAAATATTCAGCAAAGCTCAACTCTGTCAAAATTCAAATGCTCTATAAAAAGATTGTACTTAACCCAAATTAATGCATGTAAGTAGATATATGATGTTTCAATTTTCTTTCCCCTATTCTCTACATCCTCTCTATCTCTACTACAATTCTTTTTCTCAGTTTTTTTCATCATCTAAAGTCTTTTTTTTTTTTTTCTTCTTTTCTCTCTCTCAGTCATTCTCATTATTTCTTTATCATGCTACCTCTCCCCTTCTCTCTCTCTTCTTTCTTTCTTTCTCTCTTCTTTTCCTGTGATATTCCTCTCATAACTTATCTATTTTCTTTCTCCTTCTTGTCTACAGCTAGGGCCATGTGTGCGTATGTATGTGTGTGTGTGTGTGTGTGTTAGGGTGTATCTTGGTGCGTGCGTCTGAGTTTGTATAGGTGAGTGTGAGTGTTTTTATGTGTATACATTCATATACTTTTATCTCTTTAATTTTAGTAATATATTGTCAATGTATATCTTGTTTTTTAAAAAGTATATTCTATTTTGGGACCCTACTTACAAGCACTTTGCTTCACAGGGTATCCCTCCATTTTTATATTGTATATTGTTACTCATATATTATTTTATCATTATAATGTTTGAGTATTGTATTGTGTGATTTTAAAGATGGAAAATAAATTGAATTGAATTGAAAAATTGAATTGAATTAAATTGAATTGAAATATTACTGTGCCAAGGGGTTTAGCTCTCTTCAAAAATTTACCAAAATGTGATCAATGCTTACTTTTCAAATGTCTGCACTTCATTAACCATCTATTATTTCAAAACTTGTAGGAAATTTATTATCATTTCTTATGAAACCAAACATTATTACTTTACCCAACTTTATGCATAAGAATTTGAGTTTCTTCAAGTTTTTCTTTAATGTTGAAATAAGGTAATGTCTTTTTAAAATTCTGCAGTTTTCTCTGAAAATTTCTATGGTAGCATATAATTATAATGATAAATTTAGAATGCTTGATTTATGCTCAAAATTTTGATACACATTGACCACCATATAGCTTTCCTGAGGTCGAGCAATTGGTGAATGAAAATGACAAGTCTATCTGTCACATATATGTGACATTGGCACTGAAAGAGTTAACAACAGATATTTGAATTTCATTATCAATTATTCTATAACACTGTGAATACTAAATAACATTTTACAAACACAAGAAAGTATAAAGGGCTATACATGTATTTAAAAATTTTTTTTCTATGAAACGTACAAGTAAATCATCAACAACAAAACTCGATGTGACCTTTACCTTATCCATCTTACACGGAATACCCCAAGAGAAAGTAGAAACGAAAGACTTCATGAGACTAAGTTCAAGAGGTCACACAATCAACTCTCCACAACCCTTTTTCGAAATCGCCACATAACTTCCTTAGAATTCAGAAGTAAAACAGTGGTAAAGCCAACAGAAGGCAGGACGAAATCCATGCCATTCGGACAGAAATGGAATTTATATAAGCACGATCAATATTTTATGCTTGATCATATTGACAGAATAACAACACAATTAGTGACCTACCGTGCGAACGACGACCTTTCGCGAACACAAATCAGCGTGATTACATGGTGATATTATGCCATGCTTTTACGTCTTCACCTGATGTAGATATTGTCGTAGTGATAAATGGCGGTTATTATGTGTAGCTATAGCATCCGAGATGCGAAAAATGGAGCGTCCTACGCATAAGTCCTACGCGAAGCTTATGGTGTCCTGTAATGAGTAGAAAACGCACCTCTACCCACGCAAGTTTCTCATCGTCATCTGACTCGTAATGCATCTTTCATCGATGATGATGGTGAGAGCGCGAGAGGAGGAGGAGGAGGAGGGTTTCGGAAGGGTTACGCGGAGAGCACTGTCACGATATATATATATATATATATATATATATATATATATATAATTCTGAACTCATGAATTACCCTCTTAATATGATAATATTTCAAACGCTCCATTCCCATATTTCCTTCAGCTATTCCTTTCAAATTTTCTATCAGTAATTTCCATGTTTTCCCCCTAATCTTGATAAATTTTCTTCCCTACCCATTTTCTCTTGGGATTAATGACTTTCTGGCGCGAATCCCAGAGTCACTTGATTTCGGGACGAGTGTTCCTGCCCACGCGTAATATAATAAATCATTGCGCGCTACATGTATATTGAAAGACAAACTTTTCGCAGTCAGCGATGATTAGCGAGAAGGGGATCTAATATGTACGGGGGGGGGGGGGGGGGGGGAGGGGGATGGCAAAGGGAGGCTGGGGGAGGTGACTTCAGCTCACCGGAAATTTTGAGAATACCAATATCCCTGTAGCGAGATGCCCACTGATATGATTGGGGGGGGGGGGGGGTGGGTGGGGTTCTTGATGACGAAATAATGTAATAAAATGTCTTTTTTTTGCTCGATCGCGAGATTAGACATTGGAAAGTTGTTATTCGTGCAAGAAACGTCAGCCCCTGGCAACATTGTTCCCATACGGCTGTTATGGAGAGAGTTGGAGTAGGTGAAGGAGGAGATAGATAGAAAGGAAGAGAGAGAGAGAGAGAGAGAGAGAGAGAGAGAGAGAGAGAAAGAGACCATAATTTACAAACTGAGACACCATTCATCTCCTTGGTGGCAAATTGTACTTTTACAATCGTCAAATGATTATTAGAACTACTCCATTTATTATCTCCAATCATCATCATCATCAACATCATCATAATCATAATCATCATCATCATCATCATCATCAACATCATCATCATCATAATCATTATCATCATCATCATTATTAACATCATCATCATCATCATCATCCTCATCAAAATCACCATCATCATCATCATCATCAACATCATTATCAAAATCATCATCATCATCATCATCAACAACATCAAAAACCTATCAGCATGATCAGACTGGTATAATTTACAATTTTCAAGTCGACTGGGCATCAGCCCTTACAAAGATGGGCAAATGAGTCACAGCTCTTCCTCTTTCGGGAGGCGAGACAGATTTCCCTTTTTATTATCGGGGCGGATCCAGGGGCGGTTCACGGGGGTTGGACCTCCTTTTTAATTTTTTTTTTTTTTTTTTTTTTTTTGCCAGTCATGGTTCTTGTGAATTGCCCCCTTTTTGATAACCCCTTGCTCGTCAGAGATTTTTTTGAGAAATGGGACCCCCTTTTTCCTGATTAATCTTTTTTCCTTCTTTTCAGAGATTTAGTAGACCCCCTCTTACAAAATCCTAGAGCAGCTCATGATTACCCCTAAAATGTTTGTCTTGATTGCCTTTAAAAATTGATGACATGTAAATTTTTTCTTCTCTGCCACATCAGTATATTTTGTACATTATATCGCTGCATGCTTTTTGCTCCTTCAATATTAACAACAACAACAACAACAACAAAATCATATCATCAACACTAACGTAGGTGGGGTAGTAGCAGTATCTAACACAGAGCCATCTATACACAGAGTTTGACGGTTTCACTTGGACATTCACTTTCACTTTCAACTTTTGCTCAATGTAGCCTAACCCTTTCTACTTTTTTTACTCTCTCCCTCTAAAGCTTAGAATTCTTTCTCGGAAATACTTTCATCATGTTCCTTTCTCCCGTTTCGACTCCCCTTTTCATGGCACAATTTCTAAATCATACTTTACTGTTTTTCAAATCATACGTGCAGAATAGACCGGTTCTGTAATGTATACAAATTTATGCACACTTCTTCTCTGAGCACCTAGTGATGAGCTATTCCATTAACTTGCTTTTTATAAATGAGCCTCAATGCTTGGAATCCAGTTTGCATACATTACTTGTTGCTATGTCCGGCAAGCCTCCGGCAAGCCTCCGGCAAGCTTTTAGGTTGTCAAGAACAACCTTTGTTTGAAAGGTATGTATAAAATTTGCATACATTACCGAAGCGGTCTATTGTAGAAGAAGAGGAAAATTACTCTTTTCCCGTTTAGTTAAGCATGCCTAACCTAGCTTAAAGGCCCATTGTGTTTTGTCCCGAGTAATGTACGTAATTGCTTTTGCTGTTTTTCAGTAGTATTTGTAAGTCATCTTAAGGAATGTAAGTTTATAGAGTTTTGTTTAAAAATTATTATACTGTCAACCATTAATATTCCTCCTTAATGAAATCCAACCAATTTATGGTTGCAACAAATGAATGAATAATGACATGTAAAAATCGTATTCTGTGCATGACTCTGCAAACAATAACAAAGTACAGCATTTTGACCATAAGTGGCCATGGTAGCAAACCGGCAGGATGTCCCGTACAATACGTCATGAATGACCTATATCTTTTCGCAGGCATGAATGCGGGGTATAATTCTGCGATCAATAATAGTATACCTTAGTGGAGTGACCCTCGCTCAGTGAGTTAAAAAAGCATTAAACCGTACACCCTCACAATGATGACTGCCGCAAATATATCTATACACACAACAGCAAAAAAATACACGCTTCGCGAGTCACAAAAACGTTGTTTATTAGCAGCACAGGACGTCGCAAGAAAATATTGTACATATAGCCCTTGAATTCTGTGTGACTATCTCTACGACTATAAGTGCGTTGCTTTCAAATACTGTTCTGCATGGGCAAAAGTTTGTGGATTATCAGAATGACTAATAGTGGAGTATATAGTAACAACTGAGGAGTTGAAATATATTTGATTAAGGTCAAATATCATTATTTGACTCTATTAATGAACATCAGTGAAAGCGGTGAGGACGACTTTCCGAAAATGATATACTGCGACGTGAAGGTGTCAACGTAGTAACAGTATAATAACGACGGAAATACATGCATGCAGTTTTATCTGCCACCCTGACAAGCATAACATTTGAGTAAATTCGACAGCAAACACCAGCTCAGACAATTGTTCACATAAACTTGAACAAAGTACGGTAGAGAAGATTTTACGACTTGTTATCAATATTATTATCATTATTTACGGAGAAAAATTTGTGATCAACTATGTCAACTCCAGGTAGATCTTGTACGTGTTCGCGCCCAAAGTGCTCAGATTTTGGGCTAGGAGGTGTGTCCCCGGCTGTGTATGTCACGACGCAGGTGAGTTAATCCCACGTAACGTGCCTGATCGTTTAAGTGTTAAGCATTTTGTCTGTCCCTGACATTGAAAATATTATGGATTCGAATAAACAATTTTAGTGATACCCTTCTCGATGAAACATAAAACGGGTCACTACAACTCTTTCTCAGTGGCGGCACCAAGGGGGGGGGGCATGGGGGGGGGCATTTGCCCCCCCCCCCCCCAGTTGCCCCCCCAATAATTTTCGGAGTGAAAAAAAATAAAAGGGTGGAAAATGAAAAAGAAAAGAAAAGGAAAGAAAAAAGTGAAAAAGGAATGGAGAAAAGAAGGAAAAAGAAAGAAAACGGAAACTTGGAAAGCAGTGGCGGCATCAAGGTGGGGGGGGGGGGGGGGGGGCATGGGGCAAATTTGTTCGCTCAGCTCGTGTAAATATCCTCATATTTGGGTAGTTTTATAGCCGAATAATTTCTGTACATTTCCACTATAATAGTGTCAAAATTTTTGCTCGCTCGCAATACAGGCCTATAACTCCCACCACATAATCAGGCCGCGCGATGATCAAATGTCCTCATATTGGGGTAGTTTTATAGCCAAATAATCATTTCTGTACATTTTCACCACAAAAAGTTTCAAAATTTTTGCCCGTTCGCAATATATAACTACCACCTTATTATCGGGCAGCAAGATGCTCAAATGTCCTCATACATGTATCTGGGTAGTTTCATAGCCGAATATAATTTCTGTACATTTTCACGACAAAAAGTGTTCGCAATAAATAACTACCACCTCATAATCGGACAGCAAGATGCTCAAATGTCCTCATGCATATTGGGGTAGTTTTATAGCCGAATATGTAATTTCTGTACATTTTTACTACGAAAAATGTCAAAATTTTTGCTCGCTCGCTTCGCTCGCTCGCAGTATATAACTAACACCTCTTTATAATCGGGCAGTTCAGCTAGATGCTCAAAATGTCCTCATATCTGGGTAGGTTTATAGCCGAATATTCTGTACATTTTCACTACAAAAAGTGTCAAATTTTTTTTTGTCCGCCCTTGCCCCCCCCCCAAACATTTTCTTTTGCCCCCCATTTGCCCCCCCCCCCCACTTTAAAAATCCTGGTGCCGCCACTGCTCTTTCTTTCTTTTATAGGCCATTTACTTATTTATTTATTTTTTTATTTCTGATATTTAGACAGGGTGACTCATTATCACCAATACTGGTGTTCATCCATGCGGCACTGATAGCAATAATAAATTACAATAATAGTCAACAAAATCATAACAATAAACTCGTAACAAAAAATGAATGAGAACATACATAAATATATATATACAAACTTTATCATATGTTTATCATGTCTTTACCTGTATACTTTATCAATTTACTTGCATGAACTATTCATTAAGAAAGTATAATTACTATGTATCATATCTTTGATTTAATGTACATTTTCATTGTTAAGTTTCATTATGATTTTGTAAAAGTTATTGTATATGATGTTTTATACGCTGTACAAAAATCCGCAAATTCAGTCAGTTGGCTGCAAATGATTTTTTAATAAACCATTACCATTACCATTACCATATTTGTTATCCCCGTAATATTTTTTTTTTTTTTTTTAAGAAAACGTCGTTGCACCTTTCTAGTATGTAAACCAATCAAACCTCTGGATTGATTTTTACTAGAGGAATGCGTTGAAATGCGATATGGAATGATAGTAAATCTTCAGTTAAGAAACTAAATAACTAAATAAAATTCCTCTTGCCATTTTGTCTTATTAGGAACAGATATTGCAAGATCTTTTGAACATATCTAAATGTGTTCACAGAGCTTGCCATTTTTAATGATCCGTCCAACTGATTCCATGCTAGGGGGCTATTTTTAAAGCATTCTGTTTTATATTTTGGCACAGAAAGTAAACCTTCATCTGCCTGTCTTGTATGATACTGATGAATTTCACTTACTTTGATTGAACTTTCTTCTAGGCCAGGGTCCTGGGGCGTTTTTGAAAGTGGGGGGCTGATTTGATTTCACTTATTAATGACAATTTACGAACCCCTTTTTCCGAGATTTTATGAAACGTGTCTAATCAAAAAAGTGTGTGTGTGTGTGTGTGAGTATGTGTGTGTAGGAGGGGGGGGGGGTTGCAGCCCCCCGCCTCCCCCCGGTTCCGCGGCCCATGTGGCATGTCAACTCTTTATTTATTTCAGAATTTTTCTTTGGTTAAAACAGAAACAAAAAAAAGTCTTTCATGATTTTAGTAAAAAGTGAAAAGTAATTATGTGATTAAGAGTTATAAAATAGGATTTTGTCTTACGTGGCCAAAGACCAGCATAAATATCGGTCATCTTGGAAATTTGCCTGTTACCAGGGTTACGGACATATTTCGAAAGGGCTCCTCTGCTAAAATCACTTTATATACCCTAAGGAAGCTTCACATAGAAATGGTTCTTTTGTCCGGCGTGTCACAATAATCGAAAATTTTGACCCTAACCGACCCCACTATACATGCTAGAGGTGATCTCTACTTGAAGTACAGCCCACCTAATAATGCTAATTTTCACGTAGAATGATAAGAAATTTTAAAGAAATTCCATGCCCATGATGCCATTGACGCAGTCATTATCTTCCCATCACAGTGACTATTATTCCAAGGACTGATTTTCAACATGTACTTGTACTTTCAAAAGTTAAATAAAACCTTTAAAATTAGGCCTACTATTAGGTAACTTATTGGAAAATCAGTCCAAACAGTAATATGAACATGGTGACGACAAAGGTATGGAACTCCTTTAAAATTACTTCTCTACTTATGTTTGGTTCGAATTATTTATTTTCTCTTTATGAACTTTTTAAAAACTTAATTTACAAATTGATCAAAACATAATTGAAAAATAGTATAATTAAAAGGCTACATTACCACAGTAAAATATTTACAACGTAGCGTTAATGTAAATGAATCGAAAAAAAAAAAAAAGGATTGTCACACGAGCGGAGCTTGATGGCGTGACAATCCTTTACAAAGCATAGTAATTACTATTAAAAAACGTTATAAAGACTACTTTTCCTGGTATTCAAAGTAACAAAAGAATAAAAATAAAACAATAAAGGATGGGGGCGAAATGAGATGCAAGGGAAAAAAAGACAGGAGATGGTAATTAGATGCATGTTAGCTATATATGACTGTCAAATTTCATGGTTATTCGTACCGCGGGGGCGATTCGTAATTTCCTACGAATATTCCTATCATTCCTATGAAAATTGTACACTGTTTTTCCTTATCAAATGTTGGTCATTTTCCCGAAACTGTCAGGTATGTATTGCCTACATTTCAAGTCAAATTGAAAAAAAAAACACAAAAAAACAAAAACAAAAAAAAACAAAACAAAACAAAACAAAACACGTTCCAATAACGTTCAAGGTCTTGTCAAAGTTAAAAATTATTTTTTCGTGAGATCTCTAAACAGGAGTACTTTACCATCTTGAATTCCTGACAGTGTCCGATGCACTACGTAGTATACCTGGCCTACCGTCTCCTGGTAACCCTCTACCTCCTTGGTTACTTCCTCTATGTGTTCATTGTGTCTGTTCGACCTGGAGGGACCTACGGTGGGTACTACTTCATCTATCTCACCAACTGGGGCTACATCCTCATGCTGGTCTACCTGTTCTGCGCCCTGTGGAACATCATCGTCTATGCGGCCTTCATGAGGCCTTCTGGATGGACTCCCGATGATGGTAGGTTTAATTGCGTTTTCTTTGGGGTCCTAGGGAGTGGCAGTAGGGCCTATATGATGTGACCCCGAATTCTTACAATATTATCTTGGAATAGGTAGTTGCTTAACCTGTGGGGGAGAAGTAAGGGGCGACACTGTAAAATACAATGCCAATGTAGTATACCATTAGTACACTCTGCCTTCCAAACTGTTCTCTTGTGCCCGTCCCCTTTTACTAGATCCTTGATCAGCCTTTTGCTTAACTTCTCACTGCCTTTCATAGAATTTCTCCAAGTTTGTATACAGTTACTTATTTGAATGGCTATTGATGAGGGATGTGTAACTTAATATAGAGCAGGGGCGGCGCTACAGGGGGGGGGCAGGGGGCGGCCGCCCCCTATCATTTTTCAAGCGAGCAAAAAAAAAAAAAAAAAGAGGAAGAAGGGGGGAAAAAGGAGAAAGAGAAGGGGAAATGGAGAAGAGAAGGCTAGGCCATGCAATTATGACATAACTCTTATAGTCCTATTGTTTATTTCAAGACCCTCGACGTGCGACGTTGCTATACGCGTCATTTTGCCCCCCCCCCCTATTTAAATACCCTGGCGCCGCCCCTGAATTATAGAGTGACAATAATTATGTAATGCATTATTGTTAATATACGCAAATCTAGAAGTCAGATGATCTCTTTAATGATCTCCTTTCTTCAATATTTTTTTTAGGCGTCCCTTGGTATTTCTTTCATCGCGGCCAGTGGTTTCTCTTCAACACGTACGCTTCCGTCGCCATCTTGATCTCCATCTTGTACTGGGGAGCCCTCTACGTCCCCGGAACGGCCAATCTTTACTACGACATTAACTTCCATTTTCTTAACGGGTTCGTCGCCCTGTTCGAGATCTTCCTCTCGGCGATGGTCATTCGTATTCTACATTTCGTCTACCCTCTCATGTTCGCCGTCGCTTACGTTGTCTTTGCTGGTATATACTATGCAGCGATGGGCACAGACGAAGAGGGTAAACCCTACATCTATCCCATCCTCGACTTCGGGAACAAGCCGACTCTGGCGGCTGGACTATCCATCGGGGCCGTAGTTGCCGTCGTTGTCGTTCATATCCTAATCGTTTGGGGACTCCATAAGTTGAAGATCTTGATATTTGATCGATGCTGCCCATCATGTTTCCCGAACGAAAATGGCGGAAACAGACAAAATGAAGACGAAGATCATGAACTCAATGGTCGCGATAAAATTAATGTATAGCCATAACCTTTGGATTTAAGTTTTTGTTGCTGCACTATATCCTTATAGGTCTAGTATAATCATACGCTTATTCGGCGGGATGGGGCTTAGGCTGGGTTCTTGAAGGTTTAGGGTTCGCAGTCCCTCCCCATTACCCTCCTTCCCCAATAATTTTTAACCTGTATGAGGAAAAATTCAGCTCATATTCGGGCAGTGAGGAGGTAATTAATAGGCTGCAAATGGATACAAAATGCACAAAGATTCATCATGTCACTGTACGTGATGAAATGTTCAATTCTTAGCACTCTTGTTTCGCTCCTCGTAAAATATTGGAACTGAAAATTTTATATTACGTGAAGAGACGGCAGTTGCCTGGCGAAATTGTGCCCGTATGAGTGCACTGGCAGTTTAGGGTGAAGGGGCACACCAGACCCGTGCGCCCTTATAAATCCCAATTGGCTAACCTTCATAGGCACTACGCAAACTGAAATAATTATGTGCCCCCTTTTCAAGAAATAAATTTGTACAAAAGTGTATGGTATAAAAGCGGAATATTATTATTATTATTATTACTGAGTTGCGAGTATTGATCCTGTGATTTTATCGGATTCACCATTATTCTGTTTAATATGATTTTCTTTACAATACACAAAATGTAAAAAAACCCCAAACAATTCATCATTGTCATTGTCGTCATCATCATCATCATCATCATTATCATGCTGCATGATATGAAAATAGGGTATGATATTACTGAGATTATGAACATCTTAATAAAAACACGAAACTTTATTGCTTTTAGGTTGTTTAAATGAAATGAATATATACTTATAGAAAATAATTTGGAAACGTGAAAAATCAGAAAACATGTAATTAAAAGAATGAATGATAATGTGGATGAATACTGAGTGTGAGTGTTAACTATTTGTGTTTGTTCGTTTTTTGTTTTTTTTTTCATAAGGGTAATGTTCAATATTGGTAAAATTTCTTTTCAAAGTATACCGTCTAGAAGCCATTCTAAATGTTTGTTTGTGTAGAAAATGAGAATAATCTTGTATATTTTCGAGGTTTCATAATCATCAAATCATAACAAAGTCACCAAATCTTGCAAAAATTAATATCACATGTAATGAACTTGAATATCGCATGTTGACAGCATAAAGGGCATGAACTCATGAACAGAGTTAACACCTTCTGGCCCTCAGCAGGCGATATGGGCAAATCATAATAGTATACACAAACTATGGCCAGTAATTCTTCTATATTAGAAATGTGAGAATTTTAAAGCCATTTCATGACCTTGTACGATTTTCTTCCACACAATCATGCCAAATATCAAAAAGAAATACAATATCGTTTAAATTTTTTTTTTTTGACCAAGGTTCTCAAGGTTTCAAGGTTTCTTTATTTCCATGATGTGATGATGACATGATGTCTTTCAGAGTTTTATACAAAAAACAAACATGTAATATATTATACAAGTTGATATAAGATAATATCAAACAAAATTACGATAAGAAATGTTTAAATATGAAAGGGAAAAAATAAAAAAATAATGTAGTACAGTAATTACATTATAATACACGACAAGACTATCATAATTTTACTAAAATTAGGCATAGTAAAGAAATATAAGTGGAGGAGTCTTGAAAAGCACAGCTGGTATTTTATAGATCCTTTTGTGAGAAAAATTCTTACAATTGCACTGAATGTATAGAAACAATTACTAAAAACAATATACCTTACATTATCCTCCCCCCCCCCCCCCGTTACACTACAAAACAGAATATTTGTGACAATGGTACAAATCATTTTATTTGAAATAGTAACAAGTGATCTAGGAGAGAAGAAAGAAAGATATATACATGTATACATGTATATATATATAATAGAGAGAGAGATAGAGAGAGAAAGAGAGAGAGATAGAGAGAAAGAAAGAGAGAGAGAGAGAGAGAAAGGTGAAAGATGAAGGATGGGAACGTTACACATTTTAATGTTTTTTGACAATGATTTTGTCTTCATTTTAGCTCATGGTTCGAAATGATGTGTACCCTATTGTTTTTGCCGTTTAACTCAGCATTTTATTCATTTACTAAAAATACAGAGACAGAAACAGATTGAAAAAGTAAAGTACATAACAGTAGATAAAGAGGCATTTTATATACGAATTAGTTTTCTATCCCTCACAGTTAATTTCCTGCTAAAGTTACTAGGCTGTCATGTTTAGTCGACTTGACATTTTATGAACCTAGAAAAGTCTTATCCGTTGGATTTTTTGTGAAGTTGTGAGCCCATGTTGTCTCCAAAAATTTCAGCTTTGTTGCCCCCAAAGCAACTTTGAGCATTTTGTATAAGTTGCATAAATCCAAATGGCCACATGTATAGGCAATATCATGAATATAAACAACCAAAGGAAACTTAAGCATAATGTGCGCGCTGCACCTAACGCTATTAAGTGTTGTTAATCTTGTGTAATAAAACCAGTGATACCATACAATTCGCTGGTATATCTTCCATTCTTTGGGTCGCAGGTTACATTGCGCAAGATGAATAACAAAACTGAATTTTGTATACGAAATTTATCAAATTTTTCAAGGTTGCCCCATGGCAACGATATGGGCAACGCTATTAACAGTGTTGTTAATCTTGTGCAATGAAACTAGTCAGTGGCGTATCTACGGGGGGGGGGGGGGCAGAGAGGGCACGTGCCCTGGGCGGCACTTGAAGGGGTCGCAAAAAACGCAAAAGAGAGAAAGAAAAGGGGGAGAAACACAAGAAAATGTATGGACTTTGAGGGTTAGTTAAGAACAAAATGCGCAAGAAAATTGTGTTTTATAGGGTTTGAAATGCGACATTTTTCTAAAACGCGGTCGTTTTACTCCCTCGCATAATAATGTTCTAGATCTAGCTATTTCGCACCCCTAATGGTGCTTTTAAAGTGTTAACCATTACTGACTCTAGTTGCTTCATTCATCTTTCTCCCCCAAATAGGAATGTTCAAAATTTCCACACCCCCCCCCCCAAAAAAAGATATTGCTATGTCGCTGTATTCCCTTTTTTTCTAAGGGTAGAATACGTAAAAGATTTCAAATTGAGGGGTGAAAAGGAAAAAAATAATCTACCGCTCGGTCGCGTTGCTCCCTCGCTTATACTATAATTCATCAGATTTGTGCTAACAGCCCCGGGCTAAGTGCATTAAAATTATTTTCACGTAGTGCCATTATTTCTAAATCAAAGACGCTCATTAATCTGAATTTGGGATTGTGTCTCAGGAAATCTGGGGCGCAGCTTTGATAGTTTGCCCCGAGCGCCAGAATACCTAGATACGCCACTGAAACCAGTGATACCATACAATTCAATTTCAATTTCAATTAAATTCAATTCAATTCACTTTATTTTCTCAGTATAAAAACCATACACAAAAGAACATGATACAAAACATTTCAAGCAGTATAGTTATTTACAATAACAACAACAACAAATAAGATACTGAGTGGGTAGCAGCCAAAAAGGGTAATCCTTATGAAAGGCCGACCCAAATTAAAATAACAAAATGTAAAATCAATTTATACAGAAAGAAATACCTAACAACCCACACAAGAATTTAAAAAAGAACAATTACACTGAAAAAGATGCATACGTAGTGATAATGTTAGCCTTATATTTCCTTTTGAATGTATTAAAAGAACAACTATTCTTAATTTCATCCGACAACAAATTCCAAGAAATTGGCCCACGATAAAAAATTGATTTTTTAATAAATCTGTCCTTACATTTGGTATATGAAAATTTTTACTACTTCTAGTGACATAATTATGCACACTACAATTTAAAACAAAATGATTGTGTAGAGATTCTGGTAAAAGACCTCTATAACAATTGTACATAAAAATTGCAATCTCATATTGATAAATATCATAAAACTTTAAAATTTTGTGGGATTTGAAAATGGGTTCTGTATGGGCAAGAAATGGCAAATGATCGATTATTCTCATTGCACGTTTTTGTAGTTTAAAAAGTCTTTCTAACTGTGAATGTGAAGCACTGCCCCAGGCAAGGATGCCATAACTCAAAAAAGGTGAAATAAGTGCATAATAAATATTTCTTAAAATAATCGTCGGAAAATTGTGTAATCTATACATTATACCAATAACTTTGGAAATTCTATTACATATCAAGTCAATATGATGAGTCCATAGCAATTTATCATCTATCATGACACCAAGAAATTTGACATATGATGTTTTTACAATATTAGAGTTTGCTAGTTGTACTTGGAAATCTCCAGTGCTTATTTTCTTATTTGTAAATATCATATACTGTGTTTTAGAAATATTTACAGATAATTTATTCAAAGATAACCAAGAATTCACCTTCTTTAATTCATTATTAAATTGCACTTGAAGAATATTGATGTTTTCGTGAGACATAAAAATATTGGTATCATCTGCAAACAAAATATATTTCAGTTTTGAAGATATATTGCACAAATCATTTATATATATAAGGTAAATAAAAGTGGCCCAAGGATAGAACCTTGGGGCACTCCACATCTTAAGTCCTTGCAGTTAGATTTTTGACCATTCAAAATTACAAATTGTTGTCTATGGGTTAAATAGTCATTTAAAAGATCCCAAATTTTCCCCCTAATTCCATACTTATATAATTTTTTCATTAATATACCATGATCCAGTGTATCAAATGCTTTCTGTAGATCTAAAAAAAATAAGCCATCTGATACTCCTTTTTTATCAATTACATTTGTAATACTTTGAACAAAATCAAGCAATGCTGAAGATGTGGAGTGCCCGTGCGAAATCCATGTTGGTTTGGACTAACAATATTGCACTCATTAATAAATTTCAATAACCTTGTATAAATACACTTTTCAAAAATCTTTGAGAAAACAGGCAATATGGAAATGGGGCGGTAATTTGTGAGTATTTCAGGACAACCTCCTTTAAAAATGGGAATGACCCTACCAATTTTTAGTTGGTTTGGAAATATACCCGATTCAAGGCAAGCATTGAATATTGCACATAATGGTTGACACAAAAAATATATACTTTTCTTAATTACCCTCATATTGATACCATCATAACCCACATTTGATGTATTTTTAAAGTTTTTTACAATTTCAATAATTTCACCAGTGGTAATGGGATTACCATACATTGACTTATCATTACTTTTGATATGGGTGGTGACATCAGCACCATTCGAACTAGTGAAACTACTATTTAGTTTGAATCCTATATTTACAAAATAATCATTCAAAATATCAGGAAATAATTTTTCATCTGTAACTTCATCTCCATTTACCCTTATTTTGTGTATAGAGGTACCTTTGCGTTCTTTTCCCATGGCTGTATTTATAATTTTCCATGTTTTATTCATATCACCTTTAGCACCATCAAACTGATCTTTATAATATTCAGCTTTACGAAATTTAATCTTATTGGTTACAAGATTCCGCAGTTTTTTATATACTCCTCTTCGATAGTTAGTAGGATTCTTTAAGTAAAGCTTGTATAAACGTGATTTTTTCTTTATCAAATTTTGGATTTCTTGTGTAATCCATGGTTTATCTTTTCTTTTGGCTTTAATTCTTATCTTTTTAACTGGAAATTCTTTTTCATATAATAGACAGACTTTTTGTAAAAAATCATTATATTTGGTTCATTTAAAGATAAAGACCAAGTGATTGTACTTAGGCTTTGAATAAAATTACTGATGTTTACATCAGATATATCACGTGTTTCAAAATACTCATCATGTTTGAAACGACACTTAAGATCACAAATGCAATAAACTGGAAAATGGTCGCTAATCTCAGTTACAAGAATACCCGATGAGATATGACATGAATCATTTGTAAAAATATTGTCAATTAAAGAGACAGACGTGCTTGTAACACGGGTAGGGAAATGGATTAAAGGCAACATGGAAAAAGACAATAACAAATCTAAATACATGTTGATATACTGCACATTATCAATATTAAACAGGTCTAAATTATAATCACCAATTAAATATAAAACTTTCCTTTCAGAATTTACAGTATTCAAAATATGCTCTAAAAATGATATAAAATCTGGAATGGACTGACAAGGTGGCCTATAAATCACACCTAGCACAATTGATTTATTGTACATATATATTTCTGTAAAAGTACTCTCTACATGTGATTCATTAACCTCTAGATCCTGGCGTCGTTTATGCAATATATTGTTTTTCACATACAGACCTACACCACCTCCTCTTCGAAATTCGCGTGCATTATTAACAAATGTATAATTTTGGAGATTATAAAGATTTTGGGGTGTATTTTCTTTAAACCATGTTTCTGTTACACCAATAGCTGTTGGCTGAAACTCTAAGGTTGATAGGTATGCAGTCAGTTTATCAAAATTATGGGGTAAACTACGACAATTAAAATGCATACAAGACAAATTGTTCTCTAACTGTGTTCCAGTATAAGTAGATTGAAGAAAATTATTAAACTCGTTAACAGTATAATATGTTTCATGGGGTAACATGTCAGCTTCAGAATCAGCCGGAGTTAAATAATCATGCAGTCTATGTAAATTAGCATTGTATTCATCACTACGGTTTAATACATCAATAACAGACATTTAAAACCTATACCAAAACAAGAAAAGGGAAAACACTAAACAGAAGTTATCAAAAATGAGAAGAAAAAAAAAGAAGAAAAAAAAAATATTTATAGGTGGAAACCACCACATACACACATCAAAATTCTAAGACAAAGCATGCAGTTAAAATACATTAGCATACAATACACTTGAAATCGAAAGTAAGCAATACACAGTAGCCAACGAATGCATTGCTCACTTGGAGAAAACAGTGTTTAAATGATATTGTGGACAGCGTTCAATTCACAAATACCAGGATGCCACTTAAAATTGATAATAGTAGAAAAACCATCTGAAATGGGATCTTTCATAGTTTTCTATGCCTGAAAATATGTTGAATGAGTAGGAATCCCTACTTTGTATGAAAAGTGGCATTACTGTGAATACATATATGTTCAAGCATTTGCCTATCTGTCCAAGTCCCTCTTCGAGTTGATTTGTCTCTTCAGTTCTTTTCCATCTTTTCCATCCTTTCCAACAGTTTTGACAGACACAATGATCCTTCCATCTATCGACCATGCTTTTGAGATTTTACTTTCTTTTTTCCTCGCCTCATTCTGCGCTTCCCACAACAGAAGCCGGTTTGTGTCAGTCAGATCTTCATAGATGCTGATTGGCGTCTCTTCATCCTTCAGCTTCGCTGGGCAACAAAGCTGAATAATTTGTTCTGTGATCACTTACCAATCAACAACAACAACAACAACAACAACAACAAAAACAAAACTCCAATGGAAAGAACTCGTCTAGGTTCACTGTTGGTTTTATAGGAACGTCAAATATACTCATGAGTTCAAAATGCACCTTCACAATGACGACCGTAAATATACACACAATACAAATATTATGCTCTGTCAGTCACAGAAATGTTGTTTATATAGTAGCACAGTACACCTTTTACATGCATAAACGATACTGTGTGACTCTAGCTAAATGCTGCGTTGCTTTCAGTTCCATTTCTACATGTGCATTGACAGAGGTTTGTGGATTTTGAAAATGACTAATAGTGGAGTGTATATAGCAACAACTGACTAGCTGACACTGATTTATTACTGTACGCCAATGAACGAATTAGGGCGACTTTCCGAAACCACCAGGTACAGCGAACGCCGAAGTATAAATTATTTACGTCGGTGTTATCATTAAAAGATATCATCGACGTAAGTTTTCTCCGCAGTATACAGTCTGAGGAACTTTACATTTTGGTGAATTCGACAGCAAATGCCAAGTCTGACCATTCTTGAAACAAACTTTAGAAAAGACCGGAGTTAAGATTGTTCGATCTATTTTACATCGACGATTTTTTTTTTTTAACAGCTATGTCAACTCGTGGTAGGTCGTGTATGTGTTCGCGCCCAAAGTGCTCAGACTTTGGGCTGGGAGGTGTGTCCCCGGCTGTATACGTCACGACACAGGTGAGTATTTGATTCCACATATTTTCACTCCTTGATGGTTAAGCATGTGTATGTTTGTAAGTAAGCAGCCAGGGGACCGTCGGCTTTAAGTCCTCTCCGAGGGACTTATGAGAGCACGATAAGTAAAGTGTTAGCATTTCGTCCGCCCATGACATTTGACATTTTCATGGAGTCTAAGTGTAGTAGGTAACCACTGAAACCTAATTACATCAACTGTGAACTCCACAATGAGATATAAAGTATCTCACTACAAATAGGAAAACCAATTATCTTTCGAAATTTGTCAAATACCCGTCCGTAACTAATAGACAAGGCTAATTATCGATTATACGCTGAACAGGAGGAAAAGTTCAAACTGTCAGGATTTTCCCCCAATAATTTTATACTGTGGAGAAAGTCTAAGGCAAGGAGTTAAGAAAAATGTGAAAAACAGTGACATTGTATCGACTAAGTAATAACTTATTTAAAAAAAACCCCAACAACTATTGTGAAAACACCGCCGCTACACTACTGCTGCTGCAACTACTATTAGTACTACTTCTACTACTATATACTGCTAGTCTCCTACTACTACCACTAATACTACTACCACTACTACTACTACTACTACTACTGCTACTACTACTACTACTACTACTACCACTACTACTACTACTACTGCTGCTACTACTACTACTACTACTACTACTACTACTACTACTACTACTACTACTACTATACTACTACTACTACTTTGTATCTGGGAGTGCAAACAAAAAAAGAAACAATTATATAATAATATTTTTCGAATAAAATTGAACATACTTTTTATTCCCCCAATTAATCCCGGATCTGCTACTTTGCACAGTGCGTTCCAGAAAAAAAAGTATCCCGAAATACATATTTCAAAATATTTTAGGCAAAATTTCACACCTGTGGATAGCTTATCTATTAAATGACACCTGAAGATCTGGCGATATTTTACGCTCGAGTGAGCAAAAGCCACTTTTGTAAAAAGGTGCAAAATCCAGACTTGGCAAGAATTCGTATTTGTATAGGTATACTGCACGCTGCTGTTGTCGGGGGTTCACATCCCTGGCCCAGCATCTAGATTATTTTTTGCCTCTCATTCGTATAACATTTCACTTTAGCAGGCGAAATCTTTACAAAATCTTAGTATTGCTAGTTTCTTGCCACTTATCAACACTAATCCAAGAAATCTGATGAAGAGGTTTTCAGGGCTTACCAAGACTGTATATTACCTTTAAAGAAATTCCATGCCATTGACGCCATCCAAATAAATCTTTCTTCCAACCAGATCGACTATCATCTATTGGAATGATTTTCAAGATGTTCCTTTAACAATAAGATAATACCTTTGAAGTATTAGGTCTACTATATAGCTCCAGTGAAAATACTTATTAGAAAATTATACCAAACGGTCATGTGAATATAAACATAAATATTGTTACTAGAATGGTAAAATCACTTCTCTTAGTTCTTTACTTTAGCTATGATCAGGGGCGGCGCCAGGGTATTTAAATAGGGGGGGGGGGGCAAAATGACGCGTATAGCAACGTCGCACGTCGAGGGTCTTGAAATAACAAATAGGACTATAACAGTTATGTCATAATTGCATGGCCTAGCCTTCTATTCTCCATTTCCCCTTCTCTTTCTCCTTTTTTCTCCCTTCTTCCTCTTTTTTTTTTTTTTTTTGCTCGCTTGAAAAATGATAGGGGGCGGCCGCCCCCCTGTAGCGCCGCCCCTGGCTATGATTGTCATTTTTATGGTAATATTTGGTACCGCGGGTACGATTCGTATAGTTGAAATAATTCTTACAGTATCATTCTTATCGAAATTGTGCATTGATTTTTCCTTACCAAACGTTGATCATATTTCTTTCGAAAGTTTCAGGGATGTTTTTTTTTCTACTGCTTTAAATTCCCGTTATTTTGTTGCTAGTCTTTATGTTTCTATATTCCGTTTCGACGACTCATCTGTAACCTGTTTTGATTCTTGTTTTGTACTTACATATACTGGTATATTGATAATTGTGGATTTCATTTCAATAAATTGATTTGATTTGATTTGATTTGACTCCATTCACGGTCGTATCAAAAGGTAAAAAATTACCTTTTAGTACTTGAAGGCTACTTTACCACCTTTTATTCCCGACAGTGTCCGATGCACTATGGAGTTTACCTGGCTTATCGTCTCTTCTTGATCCTCTACCTCTTTGGCTATTTCCTCTATGATTTCATCGTGTCTGTTCGACCTGGAGGGACCTACGGTGGGTACTTCTTCATCTATCTCACCAACTGGGGCTACATCCTCATGCTGGTGTACCTGTTCTGCGCTCTGTGGAACATCATCGTCTATGCGGCCTTCATGAGGCCTTCTGCATGGACTCCCGATGATGGTAGGACGGTGCTATTGGTGGTTTAGGATCCTATAAAGATTGTACGCACATGCTCCGGCACTGTGGCAGATTTAGGAGGGGGGGGGGGGGCTTTCGGCCCGTGCCCCCCTTTTGAAAGAAATGTGTAGATTGTGCCCCCTTTCAGAAGTAATAACCTCCCCCACCCCCCCTCTTTTTTTGCATGTCAGAGAATTTGGAAGGACAAAGAGAACCATGTGGTGATGACCCTTTGTGTGTGTGTGTAATTTTTTTTCCTTGTCAGAAAAATTTTCTGATATTTGTGACCCCCTCCCCCCTCCTTTGACAAAATCATGGATGCACCGCTGTTCTGGCGACAACTTGTACAACTGCAACACTTCAACCCTGGACCAAACATTAGACCTAACCCTAATCTTAACCCTAAACCTAACCGAGAACCTTATTGCATTCCTAACCCCAAACCTCTATCTTTGACGCAGTAAAGCCGGGAGTAAAGCCTGGAGCAAGCGTCACCGAAGGGTGACAGAATGTAATCTTAACAGTATGTCTTTGAATATCTTATCACAAAATTGGTTATATATTAAACGACAGACGCGTAGGGCTTATCATAGGCCCTACTATTTTGTCATCTCATTGACAATTTACAAGCCCCTGACTTGTCAACACAACAACAACAACGAAATAGGAAAAAAAAATCAATCGGGAAGTTGTAACAACTATTCATATACAGAAATATATAAACTAAAGGTTCGGGGGTTTGATCCCCCCCCCCCCCTCCATCCCCTCAAGAAAAATGACTGTGGTTTAATTTTTGTTATATGTAAAATTTTTGTGAACAATCACCTAAAAAAAAACGGTGAGGACATTAATTTTGTTTTTATTGCTTGTCAGGCTGCCTTTTGTAACCCCTATGATCCTCCTAATAATTCTCGTTTCTTAATTTTTTTAGACGTCCCTTGGTATTTCTTTCACCGCGGCCAATGGTTTCTTTTCAACACGTACGCTTCCATCGCCATCTTGATCTCCGTCGTGTTCTGGGGCGCCTTGTACTACCCTGAAGGGGATCTGTATTTCGACATCAATTTTCATACCCTCAACGGGTTGGTCGCCCTGGTCGAGATCTTCATCTCGGCTATGGTCATTCGTATTCTGCACTTCATCTACCCGCTCATGTTCGCCGTCGCGTACGTTGTCTTCTCGGGTATATACTACGCAGCGAAGGGCACAGACGAGGAGGGGAACCCCTATATCTATCCTATCTTCAATTTCGGGAACAAGCCGGCCCTTACGGCTGGACTCCTCGTCGGGATTGTAATAGCCGTCGTCGTCGTTCATATCCTAATCATTTGGGGACTCCATAAGTTGAAGATTTTGATATTTGATCGATGCTGCCCATCATGTTTCCCGAACGAAAATTACGGAAACAGACAAGATGAAGACGAAGATATTGAACTCAATCATGTCAATGTCCGCGATAAAATTAATGTATAGCCACAACCATTGGAATTCAGTTTTTGTTGCTGTACTATTATCTGTACATAGGTCTAGTATAATGATAAGTATACAAGGCCGGATGGGGGTGGGGCTGGGGGCTTGGAGGCTAGGGGTTGCAGCGCCGTCCCCCCCCCCCCCCCCCCCCGCTCCCCCGGCCCAAGCTAACTTTGAACCTATACAGGCAAACGCCACCTCATATATTCGGGCAGTGAGGTGATACATTAAAAAGCTGAAAATTGATACAAAATTTATTGATGTAGCGCAGCCATTATACAAATCATTTTATTAGAAATTTGTATCAATTTTATCAGGGATATCTATAATACAAGGAGACATGATCCAACTTCCTCAAAATAATTTGACGATTTATATAAGCAACATATGGTATGATATACCTCTACACCGAGTATTCGCTATAAGCTATATTTTGCTGTTATTGTTTGACTAACATTTTAAAACTAATATTTCTCATTTCCTTATCTCAACAGATGGATTTTTGACTATGTATTCAATGTCACAGTTTTATATAAAATAATGTAGATGGTTTGTTGTCTAGTGGATAAGTCCCCGGACTTTAAAACACAAGGTACGGGGTTTGAATCTCTACCGCAGCACTAAAGTCCTCCACAATTGCCACACTCGACTAGGATGAGGTAAATGGATACCTGGCAGGATTATTCTTGGAAGTGCATTGTGTGCTGGTAACGGTTACCGGAGCTAAAGCCGGGGTAATGATTTCGGGGTAACCTCGCTAGTCATAAGGACCGCTATTCATAAGGATCGCTATCCATAACGCGTGACTAACTGAATAGCGGTTTTGTACGAATAGAGGTCCTTCTGAATAGTGAGCAAAACCATAGACAAATTTCCTCGCTATTCATAAGGACATCCATTCATAAGGACCACTATTCACAACTATTCATAGCGCGTGTTAAATGAATTGCGGTTTTCTATAAATAGCGGTTCTTATGAATAGCGAGCGGACCCGATAATTTCCACAGCTCTTTGGAAGTGCACATCATAATGTGATATGCTCTCTAAAAAAGGGGAATATCATTATCATTATTATTAAATGCTTTGCACAAAAAAAATGGAATTCTGTATTGATATGTTGCATGGAGGATGGGAAATCAATGGTTTATAAATACTTGAAAATATCTTTTGAATTGCGAAGGAATGACACATAAACTCATGGCCATTTTAATGCCAATTTGTCTCCATGATAATTATGTCTTCATAATAATCAGTGAAGTATCCATAGCTTTAATATGAATTGTCTAAAATTCGTAATTTTGTTGCTATCATTATTTTTGTTGTATCTGTTTCTCCGATTTGTCTGCTTTTATTCTGGCGTTTAAGTTACCCTATACATGAGACATACTCTTGACATAATATAAAATGTACATGTACTAGGAAATGCAGGGTCGGAGACTCCAGGGCATCGGGGAACGCCTCTTCCGAGAATACCCGGGTCGCCCCTAAATTTAGAAAATCGCTACAATAACTGTAAATAATGGTTCAACGTTGTCTAAACCAAATGAAGAAAAAGGGTGTGCATGATCATTCATGTCACAGACTGATTCACATGTGTGATTAAAAGTGCTCTAAAATGTTTTCTCATCTGGTCGGCTGTGCTCCATTGAAAAATTAATACTGATTATTTCTTATGGGGCATCGCTAAAATTAAATAGCCTTGTAGCATTCCCCTCCTTTTTTTTTGGGGGGGGGGGGGATGGGGCTACCCTCAAATACCCTTCTCCGCTCAGTTACCTCCTTACATGTACGGATCCCCGGCATTATATACAAGAAATCGCCCCCTAACCCCCCCCCCCCACAAAAAAAAAACAACAACAACAAACAAACAAAAAAAAACCAAAAAAAACAAGAGACAAAAGGCAAAATAACAACAAAAAACGAAACAAAACAAAACAAATAAAAAAACATAAACAACAACAACAGACAAACCTCAAACAAAACAACAATAAGCAAAGTACAAAATAAACACAATCTTGTTAAGGTTGATATCAGCCTCACAGGGTGGAAGTGAACTAATAAAATATTCTTGTGAACAAAACTGTATTTTGCCTGTTACTCAAGTCGCTTCCATAGATTTGCATATGAGTAGTATGGCTGATAAGGAAGTTTTCAATCTGGCTCTCAGCGTTGATTTTTACCTATAGTTTTCTCGTACGTAGTCATGCAAACAGCGGACAAAATCATGATCTGTCAAATAAATCTCTAACCCTATGTTTAATATCTCGATTATTTCAGTAGCGAATGCAAAAATTATTAACAAAGTAGAATCTACGTGAGATGGGAGGGGGGGGGGGGGGGGAGGGAGTTTAGGCAATTCCCAAATTGTAGACCTTTTGCAATAATTGTAGTTTTCTTTTCCTGGGCCTTCAAACGGGGGGTGGTGGGGGATATGCTAGATACAACACTGATATACAGTGTGTCCCAGAAAAAACGAAACCGAGATTTATCGATGTTTAATCATATCTTAATCACAATTATGATTAATAATTGATACATATTTGTAAAGCTTGGATCCTCTTCTTTCATTTGCTGCCACTCATATTATACATTCTTCACGCATGAGTGAATAAAGACAATATGAAGCAGGGCTACCAAAAAGTCGTTTGGCCAATGATATCTGAATTTCAAAGAGATAATCACATTTCTAGAAAGTTCATTTTCCGCCCTTTCATATGACACCTCAATTGGGAAAAATGAGCCAGGGATGACAAAGCTCTGTTGGTGTAAATTGATGCTTGAATTTCCATGATTTATTAAAGGCTCCCAGATCGTCTCCATTCTGTTACCAGAAATACTCGTTGCTCTGTTGTTAACTGCAGGTCAAGTAGGTTTAATAATGAAAACGTACCTCACTATCAATCAGCTTTTATAATTTGTATCCACCACTCCATTTTGATCACGATCAGCCATGCATGAAGTCTTTTGTCTTGTTTTTGTTTATTTCTAGGACAGGCAGCCAGTGGAAACGGATTCGTTTAATAAATCATGGAAATGCAAGCATCACTTTACACCAACAGAGCTTTGTCATCCCTGGCTCATTTTTCCCAATTGAGGTGTCATATGAAAGGGCAGAAAATGAACCTTATAGAAATGTGATTATCTCTTTGAAATTCAGATATCATTGGCCAAACGACTTTTTGGTAGCCCTGCTTCATATTGTCTTTATTCACTCATGCGTGAAGTATGTATCATATGAGTAGCATCAAATGAAAGAAGAGGATCCAAGCTTTACAAATATATGTCATTTATTAATCATAATTTTGATTAAGATATAATTCAACATCAATAAATCTTGGTTTCGTTTTTTCTGGGACGCACTGTATTGCTGCCCATATCATTAATATATTTGAAGTTAATTTACGTTCTTTACTTGTCAGTTATGTCAAATACTCTTGGTCTACCTATACCGAGTACCTGAATATGTATGACGTTATTGCAGTTACCTCATTCACAGTGGAGGCTGGAGTGTCTAGGCCTACTAATTATCATGACGGTTGAATTATATGTGGAACCGAAACCTGGAACAGCACTAGTATCTTTCGTCAACAAATTCGTTTACGTTTACGACTCCTTGCCTATTGGAGAGAAGTATGATATGGATCTGATAATTTGGTTTGAAATCTCATAACTATACTCAACATAATTACAAAAAGAAATAAAAGCAGGAGGAGCAGGAATTTTCCGAGGGAGCTGAGATGTACCTTTGCACTTCAAAATTTTCGGACAAAGAAATGAAAATGTATTTAAAAAAAGAAAAACAAGAAGAAAAAAAAGCCACCCAAAATCTAATAATTAATAATAATGATGATGATGATAATAATAATAATAATGATAACAATAATAAACAATAATAATGATAACAATTATAATGATAATGAAAATGATGAAATGATAATAATAGTAATAACAACAAAGGCTATACTACTATACTACTACTACTACCACTACTACTACTACTACTACTACTACTAAAATCAAAAATAAAACCTGGGGGAGGGTTCCTCTCGGATCCCAGAACCCCAAAGTTGTACCGTTCTGTAGATCTCAGATCTTTTATAACTATGGCTCATACCAACCCTGCTCCTTCCTCGAGAGCGCCATATGAGCACCCGGCCTCTTACGCACTCTCACTTGATGACGTCAGCGTGGGCAAGGCCTTGACAATGCTTGAGGGGTAAAGAAGGGAAGTCCCCGACTGAACACGGGCACATCTACGGCGACTACGGGGGGCTATTTCGTAAATTCCTAGGCTTTGAAGAAAGGCAAAGTCTTGACAGTTTTCACGAATAAAAAAGTAATAAAACCCGACGGTAGCATCAGTTCACCGATTTCCTGAATCCAGTGTAACTGAAATATATGAATTCAAATTAGTTTGGGCAATTTTGAAATCCATAGGTTTACATGTACATGTACTTTTAAAGGCGTTCCATACACACTCACATTTTACCTACATACGGTTTCCGCCCTGAGCGGTCTACGATTACCGGTCGAATTTGCAGGTTTATTACACTGTTTTAACATATTTTGCCGCTTTGGAAACATCATGGATCTGACCCCTTTAGAACTCAACGAAATCGCAAATCTAATTGACGTCAATGTCTTCCGAAAACTCGGATTACATCTCGGGCTTGAGCATGCTGAGATTCAACGATACGAAAAGACGAACAGTCAAAACCCATCACAATGCACGGGCACAGAGGATATGCTAGTTGCCTGGCATAGGAACGGCGGAACAAGGGAACTGCTCTGCAAGGCCCTCACGGAAGTTGAACAAGGAAGATTAGCCTACAGAATTGAAACCGGTAAGGATTGTCTACGTCATGTAATGCCTAATCAATGTATGGCCTTTCTTTCTGGGCATTATCGTGAAATCTGTCACCGGTCCATTCACAGCCGTTTATTTCGTCAGTGCTGGTGACAGCATTCTACTCCCATAGACTTTGTACACAATGCGAGCGCATACGCGGGAAGAGAGGAGACAGATTTCACGATTAGGCCTCTTTCTGCTAGTGCTGGGACAATTTAACTTGGTGAAGGTTATCGCATTTTCTTTACTCTAGTTTTCCTCCAAAAAAAAAAGAAAAGAAAGAAGGTTATTAAAAAAGGTGGGGGAGGGGGGAGGGCACTCACGGACCATCACTCTATGGGGCTGTGTCAATTTTGGCCTGTCATGACCTCTAAGTTGAAGAGGTAAAAACACCAATATAATTGGCAAAATTTTGAGAAAATACTTCCTTCTACACTTTAGAATGATATGATAGAGTATCTAATTTCATGCCAGTTCTTTCACTAGGATCTGACATTATCATCTTGATCAAGTGAAATTTTCAGGCTGTTTTTGGTCGGTGATCTTGCTCCTCTCCTGCACACATATAGGCAAAATATCACACACTTGCCTATGGGAGCAATTGCTCACGGTGTGAAGGTACAGAGTGCGAGGTTATCTCCAGTAACCTCGCATAAGTGTGACGGGTTGGGGGGAGGGGGGACATTCGCCTATCTTCAAAAAGGTGGGGGGGGGGGGACATGTCCCCCTGTCCCCCCTGTATTTGTGTCCATGCCTTTGGTAAGTTTGGCCTTTGTCCTAATTTTTTACTGAAAATTCCATACAGTTTACACTTCGATTTTCATCATGTTCATGGTGTTTGATTAAGAAATAGATCTGTTCCATAGAGGGGATATGTATTTACATGTAACATGTGTCCAAAACTCCAATGAATAGTAAATAATACATGTGTGGGGCTGTATTCTGAAAACTATGTCATGTCACTTTTAACTTATACATTTACAAGCTTATCTGAAGATAACCTTGTACTCCAGACTAGCTTTTATGGGTGAATAGGCTTCGATAGCTTTTGTGTACACATATCAACGGGCCTTTTTCCAGTCTAGATCATTCATACATGAGAGGAAAATAATTATTTAAAATTTTACTTTCTATTCTGAAATCCCGAATTTGTGGCACAGTAAGAGTTGAGGAGTCTCTGAATAAGGTAATTCAGCAAATTTAAAGAAAATTAAATCTTGCTTAGAGCAATTTTGTTTCTGTATTTGACTGCTGCAACAGTGAATGTTGGACACAGTCCCACGTACATGTAGGCAAAGGCCTATGAGTGATGTTATGTATGTTATATTTTATATTGACGAAAATGATATTGTCATAACAAATTGAAATTGCGCGGAATAAACACTTATCATTAGTGCTTGCGCAAATGGCTCTTTTAACTTTATGTGAACGCAGCCAACTTTGTGCAGACATTAAATTAATGACCTGTCTTAATTTTGATATGTTATAACAATTAACATTGTTTTGCTGACATACACGTACTAGGAAAAGATAAAATCGTTTTCAGAACACCATCCCACACACAATCCACACATAGATGTAGATCTATAAAGAAAATAATTTATTTTCTTTGTAAAAATAAAATTAATGAATTTTTAGTACACATGAAATGGGAGAGATGTGCAAAAGGTACATCATAGAGTTCCAAATAGCATTTGATCAATTTAAACTTTTAAAATTCCTGCCTCTCCTTATACCGTAACTTGGTTGAAATACAGGTGCTTTGGTGAACATTTGCTGCAGCACTCGTAAAAAGGAAACACCAGTTGATATCAATCTAAAGTAGGACTGAATTTTCTTACAGTTGTCTAATAATAATAATAATAATATTCCGCTTTTATATAGCGCCTAATACATCGGAGATGTCTCTAAGCGCTAATACAGATACATTATTACCCCGGTCATTGGACTAATGACTTGATTCAGGGTCTTTTTTTAATATACGGTGATAACAAATTTGGGATCTTCAAGATGAAAATGAAATATATAACCCTTAATCTGCCCCCATGTACCAACCCCAGTGCCGCAGTGCTAATCCCTATTGAGCCAGCCACTAATAGCCTGTGTGCCGGGTTTAGATTTGGGGTGCTTGAGCGTGAACAAACAATACGACTAAACATGTACATGTCACAGCTACAGAGGCTACTGTACAAGGTTGTGGCAAGCAAGCACAGGCTAGCGCACATGTACATGTACATGGCACTCTACGCAGATCAGTACACAAGGTTGTGGCATCGTATGGGTTAAGTAATTATTTTCCTCCTGCTCATGTGTGACCAACCCTGGACCAGTCTCTGATAATCCCAATATCAGTATGGTAGTGGACCCTATTTCCAAACACTTTTCACAAAATCAACCATAGCAAATAAAATATTACATGAATATCTGTCAAACTTACATAACGAATGCTCAATGTCCGACAGAAAAAGAAGTTGATGGAATTTTAAAAAGACAACGTAGATTTAATACGATATTCCCTTCCGAGCTAACCCCTTCCCAATGATGCAGCGTTTTGGTCCCTTGAAAATGGTATTGTATTACCACTGTATTATGGGAAAAAAGACACACAACCTACCCTGATTTAGGGCAAACGGGGTGACGACTGGGGTGACCAGAGAGCAGTTCCTAAGATATTACTTATGTTTTTTTGCCTCATTTTATGATCTTGTACCATATTCTTTGTTTCAATAATGTGGAGAACATACGTGTAGTCCCACGCGTATGAAAGCCATTTTATGCGCTTAACTGTATGCATTCGGTAATACAACGCTGTTCGGAAATACAATCCTTGACTATATAGCAGAAAGTCACCTTAGTATAGTGTTAGGAGTATGAGGTTAATCACATCTAACCTATTACCATGCTCTGCCCTGGTAGGGAAAACCATATATATATTTATATATATATATATATATATATATATATGATAATAAATTAGGTAAATCTACACTCTTTGTCTTTGCCTAAAAACTTTTACAACTTGGATTTTTTTTTAACAATGCAGGTGAATTCCAGGCTGTGCCGGTTGCTGCTCCTCAAAGGACCCCAACTGGAACTCAACCGCTGTGTGAGCCTGAGGCAGCCTTACATGTACAGACGAGCGACAGCACTTCTCAGTAAGTGAAATTTATCTGTTCTCTAATCTCTATGGTATTATTTACAATCTTTACAATATTCAACAATCGTTTTGCAGAAGTAAATATTCAGTTCTGAAGTAAGCATCTGCAAAAAAAAAAAAAAAAGTACGTACACACATACACTCATGATAGTTCCATTCACCCTTTTGTCATCAACTAGAAACATCACTTTGACCCGTCAGATACAATTTGAATTTCGTGCAATATTCATTTTCCATAGGCTTCAGCTAGAGTTATCTGGGGCACAGTATTCAACAGGTTGAACAGAGTTCATATATATATGCAGTAGAATATATTCTTCTTCACCTGTGCAGGTCACAAACGCAAGGCAAGGTTGCAGATAGAGTCAAGGTTGGAGACATCTTACCCCTCCTAGCCCAGGACATTGCCCATGACCGTCTCGACAAGCTTGGCCATGCTCTGAATTTCAGAGCAGCCCAGATCAACAGGTGAGTGATTTCATGGTGGTGTAAGCAGAACAGATCCAGGATATTTTAAAAGAGGGGGGGGGGAACAAATTATTCACAAAAAAAATTCCTGACAAGTCCCTTTGAATTTGTGTTTTTAAAAGGGGCGGGGGAGGGGGGAGGGAATAGCCGTTTTTACCTGCAACCCATCCCCCCCAAATCTGCCAATGGTTTTATGAGGATATAGCTTTTCTTTTTATCGTTTAACAGGTTATTGATTCGTGTGAAGCTTTCACTGATTGCAATTACTCTTCTCCACACTTGGATGATACTCTTCCTATCAGTGAAGAAAAGATTTCCTCGTGCATATATATATATACATATATATATTGTAAGCTTAAAGCTCACCAATTTTTGCAAAAAATTAATTCTTGAAGGTTAAAACAAGTTTTTCAGAATCTCAAACACATTGAGAGGTTTTTCTCTTCTCATTGTAGTGCAGACAATAACAACACAAAGCAAGTAACATCGGAGAGGTTTTTATAATGAAATTGCAATTCCCCCACATGTACGGATTGCCCAGGTACGAATCAACAAACTTCTTGACTGGCAGAGTATCAACAAGGGGTACCAGAGACATGCTGAATGATTGGAAAAGTAGAACATCAATATCCATACAGAAGGAAGAGCTGAGAGAAGCACTTATCAAGGCAGGAATGATGGATCTTGCAGACGAGCATTTACCATTAGGTAAGCGTGGATGGGGGATGGAGCAGTAGCATTCGGTTGGAGTGGGGGTCTTCCCATTGGGATGAAATGTAAAGAGAGCGGGGAGGATGAACGAGGAGTGATTTCTTGTGTCAGTTTACATTGTGTTCATCCTCCTCTTAAAAGAAAAAGATATTTCCTCTCCTTATTTTTTTGCCATTCAATGAGGGAGGGGGAGGGGGGGCAACACCATGTGGTCTCCTCTCAGTGATAAGATGAGTAGTGTAAAGGGGAGCACAAAAGCTTTCTTCTGGGTGAATGCTGATGTCCTAACCAGTCAGTTAACCCTTTTAGGACAGGAATTATTTAAGAGCTCAATTGATCACATTTTGTTCTGCAAATTGGCAACAATAATATTTTTCTTTTAGTGCTACGTGGTTCTAATAAGATGCAATGTCTTGAAAATAATATACATGGTTAGGAACTTTGTCGAAAAGTTGAAAAAGTTGCCAATTTGGACAAAAAACAATGATTTTGAATCTCTCAATGTGTTGCCAATTTAAGGATGTTCAATCTCATTCTCCTTTTTAAAATTCCTGGCATCAAACGCAATATGATCATGCAACAAAAATGGACACAGTATGTGCAGAATTTTTTGCTCTTTCTACTCATGCATCTGGTATATTTTTTAAGGCTCTAAATCAAAAGTTATTGGGCCAAACCACAAAATGAGGTCAATTGTCTTGAAAGGGTTAATCTGTAAAAGAATACTACACCTGCATATTTTGGTATGTACTTTTGTTGCATGAATGAATAATGATTACTGGTACACAGCTTTCATATAAACATAATGCACTTTTTGTCTCAGCGAACTTCACTTTTTTTTTTTTTTTACAAATGACCTTTATCTTTATCTCCTCATGACCATGCTGTAGTATGAACTTGCTTATTGGTATGATGTATGAAAGTATATAACTGCCAGAAGTCAAGAATTTGGCCTTCTAATTTAGAAAACATTGTAACCTTATTTGTAAAGTCTGGATGGACATAGTTGATAAAGTTCATGTCCTAGCAGCTTGCTTTTGCCAAACTTTGATGTGGAAAATACAAAGTTTAATGCAATACTTTACACTTTATGCTCTTTTTATAATATAATGGTCTTCTAATGATCTATGAGAGAAATGGATATTCCACTGTCAATGTGTAAAAAAAAGTACTAAAGTAAAATTTAGGTTAGATTAGCAATGTAAGTTCATGTATGATGGGGTAACATAAGCTATACACTTTCTTTTAAAAGATGAAACAGTCACTGATTCGGTATTTTAGGTGAATTTCTAGAATTAACCTTGATTCTACATATTCCAAGGTTGAATTGCAGCAGAAATTACGACCGACCAAAGTGAATAACACATATTTGCAAGTCGGTATAGATGCCTGCGTAATATTTTGATTGACAAAATCAGCAGGTATGTCCTTGAGCTACGCAAATGTGATAAATGAAGGCAGACTTTGATTTTGCGGCTGACTGATGTGAATATCACCTCAATTTTCAAACTAATAAATTTACAATAATTTCTGAAACTTGTAGCCCGATCTGCATGTTTTTCTTGGTGCTCTGTCACCTCAGACATTTGGTGCATTGTATGCGTGGCATTGCGCTTATTTACGGGTTACATAGCTTAATGATCTGCGTGGGGGGGGGTACTCCTTTTTCCGAAGGTTCATTTTTCTGAAGGTTCGTAATTCCAAAACACAAATTTCCCATAGCAGGGGTTCATAATTCTGAAAATGATTAGGGTTCATAATTCTGAACATTTGATGCATTATTCTGAAGGTTCATAATTTCGAAAATGAAAGGGTTCGTAATTCCGAAAATAAAAAAGGGTTCATAATTCCGAAGGTTCGTAATTCTGAAAATGCAATAAAGCCCTACTTAACTTTTGAACTCTTTTTATTTTCGGAATTATGAACCCTATTTCATTTTCGGAATTATGAACCGTCGCAGTAACAAACCTTTGGAAAAAAGAATCTTTGGAATTATGAGCCTTTGGAAAAGTGACATGTAATGGTGTAGGGTATGACTGTGGACCCTCAGTCATACCAAACACAAGTAACACAAAAGTTTTAAAAATTATCCTCTTCCTATTAAATTATCTAATGCCTGATTATGATTTTTACAAGCATGTTTTACTGTATAATCATTTCTTGTGCTCTTTGCTCTTTTTATTATTATGTCAACCAGAATAAAGTGCTTCCTGGCTTAGAAGAGAAACATATCACTTTTCAAGTACTACCAGCAACATTTGGCAATAATGGATTGTACAGAAGATAAGGTCACCACTCACTGACTAATGTGGAGAGTAGTCTTTTATGACAGACTCCTTATGAACTGAAAGGAAAGAAATGGAGACTTGACAGGAGACAAGGTAGATGTAGGCATTCCAGAGGGGGGGGGGGGGGGGGGGGGGGGGGTAGGCAATTAGTGGCATATCCAACATTGGATGAAGCTGGATTATGCCCCTGCTGCCCATTTAAAGTCCCAAGTAAAATATTTGATACAACCTGGAATGGGTCTACCTAGATACAGTTTGCCCCCGCCCATTTTTTTATCAATGTCTCGATACATGTATGCCACTGCAAAATATACAGGAATGCATAATGAGTTAGCCTTTTCAAGCTCTAAGAGCTTTTGAAAATTGTAAAAAGATAGCTCTTGGATGACAAAGAAACAATTATGAAGTCGATTCCAGGTAAACATCTCATTTCTCTGTGTATAAATTCTAAGTTCTTTAATTACCCTCTCGGTTATGAGTGTGGGATAGAGTAAAACTTGGTCTATGGTAAAATATAGTTTTAATGGACTTCCAATGTCATTGGACTTTATTTTGGTATGTACATGTATATCTATGTATAATAAATATGATATATTTCCTCATGCTGCAGTACTGGAGAACTTATTTTTCAAATGTTATAATTATTATATGTTAACAGATTTGGCATAGATTTCAAACAGTTTTCTCTGTGATGCATTAGATGCAGATTCTGCTCATTTCCTGAATAGATGAATGGTACCTAAATGTCTTTCTTGACAAAAAAAAAAAAAAAAAAATATGTGACCTTTCATCACAAAACGACCAATTTGTCGGAAATTTGGGTTTTTCATATTTCAGTATAGTTTGAAAGCTTAGATTCTACCTTTAAAATGATATATTACTTGTCTTGTATGGACTAAGGAAACCCTTGTAAATTACGATGAGAATGTCAACATGTCAGACAGGCTCAGACCAAAACAATAGAGAAAACGGGCTCTAAAGAAGAGTGACCATTTAAGAGCGCCTAATCTATTGTTTGTCGCACAAAAGGTTGAGTCAAAACTCTGCAGTGTATACCATGTACACTGTGAAGTACTAATTGGATTAGGTTGAAACTTTCCACACCTTTAGAATAGATATATTTCTTTGTTTCTTTAGATTTTGAGTATCAGACAGTGCATAGTTTTTAGACTATACCAGAAAAGCGATGTGAGGTAAAAGCAATCCCAGCAAGTTGACACACAAACTTTGAATGTCCAGGGAAAATGTGATCATTTTGAATTAAAGGAAAAACATATTTCAGCATGGTATTTTACCCTGACATTTTGTCAGTTGGTAGATTAATTAATGAACTTTCAGAAAATACAAAAGACTTAAAATCAAAATTTCCACCCCAAACCACCTTTTTCAGCTGTTTACTCTAAAACTCCCATTGCGACTTACTGGTCGTTTTGTGGTGGAGGGTCACATAATTATGTTAAATGTCTTTCTTTGTGTGTTTGATTTTATTATGCTGTTATTCGGATAATATTCAGATGGTATGGACATAGTCATTGGAAGTTTGAATTATAAATCTTCCATCATTACTTGCTTGATATTTTGACTGAATTTTCCTTGAACAAATCAAATTATTGGAATTACGTGTACCACGAATGATCTGCAATGTTTTCAAAAGAAATTTAGGGTGGTGGGGAGAGGCAGAAAAGACACTTTATCTATACAAGCATACACTAGTCACGTTTCACATATCTAGTGGCCTTTGAGTAATTAATAACTCCAATAACAATGGTTTTGATTCTTCAGATCTTTGAATAAAAAGAAGCTCAAACTATGTTCAATGTAAGTTGCAGCTGGTAGGCCCACTTATGTTAGCAGTAGATTTTTTGTAATCACAAATATTTTGTATTTGGATGTTAAAATGCTAGTTCGAGATGAAAACAGTCTTTGTTCTAGAATCACCTTTTAATCACTTCCTTCTCATAATCATTGCAGAGCACGAGGATGATCTTGTTCTTATTTACCATGATTCATGGTAAATAAAGTATAGTAGCATATACCAATAGTTGCTTCATAGCTGAAGGATAATCACACCTTCTTCGTAGTTTGCAGGCACAAACACTTTTCAGTCATAACGAGGGTCTGAACTAAGCCTTTAAAGGGGAATGAAACCCTTGGTTTCATTCCCCTTTGAACAAAAAGAGAGGATAGAGAGAAGCAATTTTTTAAAAAATTCCATCAAAATCGTTTACGAAACGAGAAAGTTATGAAAGTTTGAAAAGTCTCAGTTTACTTTCTGTGGTGATCCTCAAATTAGCAGTGTTGCTTCAAAGTGACAGGTTTAGTAGTACAACTCTCCATAATTATGTTTTGTACACAAAATTTCATATTTTCCCCATTATCTCTCAAGGTGCAGCTCGTCTCCTTCTTAGCTCAAGATATATCATGGGGAAATGTATTTGACTCAACATATGTTGAGTTCACAAATAGACAAGGATTGCCATAGAAAGTAAATTGAGACTTTTCAAACTTTCAAAACTTTAGCATTTCGTAACCGATTTTGATGGAACTTTTTAAAAATTGCTTTTCTCTATCCTCTCTTTTCATTAAAATGGATGTTTCCCCAGGGTTTCATTCTCCTTTAAAGACGTCATTCCCGACAGACCCGAAGACTAGCAAAATTAGGAAAGGCTCAGAGCTCTATGAACTTTAGTCCAAGTGTCAAAATAGGGAGTCTATGCTGGCAGACTTAGTTTTGATGGTTTATTTTAACTGACTGCTAAGAAAGCATGTGTGTGCTTGTAAGTAAGCAACAAGGGGACTGACGGCTTTATTAACTTTAAGTCCTCTCCGAGGGACTTGGTAAAGAATAGGGGGTTTTCGTTCAGCAACATACGCGGGATTCTAGGACGGAGATTAACAATTGCACATGACAAAGGATGCCCGTCCAGTTTTTGTGGAAAATTGAAGAACCGGAACAGTAGTTTCGTCCTACATTCAGAGCGAACGATGCATTTGCAAATGATCGTTCACTCTGAATCTAGGACGAAACTACTGTTCCGGTTCTTCAATTTTCCACAAACACTGAACTGGTGTCCTCTGTCATGTACAATTGTTAATCTCCGTCCTAGAATCCCGCGTACGTTGCTGAACGAAAACTCCCTATTAATGCCTTACCAAAGGGCACTAGTGCATCCACTTGGTTTCGAACCCGGGTCCTCCCAATGACGAGACCACTGCTCTACCACAGAGCCATCGTGCCTCCTCGTTCATCTGCCGAATTTAGGCAATGAAGCTATGATACAGAATGGCTTGAACACTCAAAGAGAAAAAAATTCCAAAACAAAACTAGCATGTGAGTCATTTCACCAAGATAAAAATGCTTTGCTTGCCAACTATGCTAATGTAATATTAATGTCTGATTATTTGATTATTTTAACTGCACTGTGTACGGCATGATTGTAGTTGCCTGGACATTGCACATTCATTTTAGATTAGATGCCCTGGTGAAAGTGGATTTGTTTTGGCGTCATGTAACTGTATTATTAAAGTCACATTGTTTTGTAGATTTTCATGGTAAAAGACCCCCCCCCCCCCCCCCAACATACCTGTCAAACAGCTTTGGCATTCCAAACATTTGTGCTTTCAGAGAAGGAATGTACAATGTATGGTTAGGAGATGTGAATGAAGACTATCTTATAATTCTTTATCAATGCGAATCATGTATACACCCATCTCTAAATCTTTCCCAAACTACCCGCAAAATTATAGCCTTATGGTCTGGGAAAGTTGAAAATTCCTTCTTAAAAAATTTAGAATATTTAGATTTGACCGGCAGATTGAGGTTCTATTAATGTCTCGATTTATTTATACAGATTGTATTGTAAGACTTCTGGTGAATTTAATTTGTTTTCAAATGTTACATGTATTAATATTTGTTGTTTTAAATGGGAATGGTCACTTACTTGATTCATATTTAATATGTATTTTCTCTTCTAAAGACTTTCTATTCAAATATGAGTTTTAACATGCAATGTGCAGTGTATAGCTCTATTTGTTTTGTATGCAGTAAACTGTATGAAATGAAAATGGCTTGATTGAAAAGTATTGTGAGTTTTCAAAATATTCTTGTTTTTCTGCTTCCTGATGACAAAATCATATTTTGGCAAAATATATTTTTGTGAGGTAACAGAATCATCAATAAACATGTTTAAAAAAAAAAAACCAATACATGTACCATATATTATCATATTCTGCTTATTTTTAATGAGTATTTTAGAACATGTAATTGGTGGACATAATACAAAGCAGGGAGATTGAAAAAGAAAGGTTTGCATGTTTTCACAGAAAATATTTATTGCAACCACTAAGCAATATAATGTATATTGGTATACATACATGGTACATGTCATAATAAACATACAAACTTACAAACAGCAACATAATGAGTATTAACCAGCAATACTATTATCCAGATAAAAGATGGAAATATAAAAACAACATATGCTTGTATATGGATATACATAAAATAACCATGGTGATGGAATGGAAAGAAATCAAATGGAATGAAGAAGACGATAAAAATGGAGGTAATTGTGACGACGACAATGGCAATGATGATTATGATGATGATGATTATGATGATGATGATGATGGTGATGATGACGATGACAATGATGAATACAATGATGACCAATGTTGATGGGGGATATTTGCAGTAGAAATTTTTTATGAACGATTATGTTGATTGTGATGATCATAATTGCAGTCAGGATGAAAATGATGATGATGACGATGATGATGATGATGATGATAAATACGAAGAGGAGAGGGGCACAGAGAAGAATGTTTACTCATCATGCTGTTAATGGAGATAATATCGCAAATAACTTATGGTTAAAATTTGTCAAAGGGAAAAGGAGCGTACTCAACTGTACCCAATTTTTGCTCGGGTCCTCATTTAAAATAGCGCCATCTTTTAAAAATCCATATTGCATTTCATGCATTTAATAACAGAAATAAGATACTATTTTTTTTTCTTTTATTCTCTATTTTCTTGTAAAATATATATCTAAATATATCATTGTCACAAAATTCAAGAAGATGGTAATCAACAAGCAATTTTTCTTGTTTTGGGTATCTTGCAAACCGCCATGCATAACATTTAACATCTATTCCTATTTCAAATCTTTGATATTTTTTCAATATAAAATATATATTACATGTACAGGCAAGCTATATTTCACATTTGTATGAAGGAACTTATTCTCTTTCGAATTGGTTGGAGTTATATATTTCGTCTACAGAATGCAACATCCCCAGGAATACCCCTTGATACAAATACAACACAGCTTACCCAAATGTAAACATAGACTTAATATCGACACAAAGGCTTTAACTACGTTACAGACGTAATAATGCTTGTGGAATATACTCGTTGATTTGCATTATTTCATTAATATTGCAGATATTTGAGCCACCTATGAAAGTTTATCTGACTGTTCACTCTATAAAACTATGTGGTAATACAAAATTTTAACCTTCAAACTTCTTCGCAGTGTTAAGCACCATCAAACGATGTCTGTATCGAGTTAAAGGTTCTTAGCAGCAGGTTGACATTCATGTTATAACCACAAGTTCCTTTCATGATTGCGAAACTTGTTCCATAATGTTTCCAGTCTAGATTGCAATCTTGAGCCAAGAGATAAGGTTTACATGGTCGCCTTGGCAACCTTCAAACATCTCAGCAATCGTGGAAAAGAGGGAATTTCCCTTCTTTGAGTTACTCTTCTCGGTTTGTTCAACAGGGGGACTCGACAAGCCCTTGCACTACGCCATCTTTCTCATTCCCGACAAGATCCAAGTCGGGGTTCATGCCGCACTTGCTGGCGAGCCAACATCGGAGTCTGTAGAACCCATACATGATACCTTGCAGGACCAGGAGAGAGAGAATCATACCCAGTGACACCCCGCCCGCAGTGCCCGGCTCGTTACCGTAGTCGAGGAACGGCCAGATGTAGGGCTCGCCCTCCGCGTTGGTGCCCCCGCACGCCCAGTAGATCACCGAGAAGAAGTCGAAGAGCAGGTCGAAGGCGATCGGGTAGATGAAATGCCAGAAGCGGACGGGTGTCGCAGTGATGAAGAGCTCGATGAAGCTGATTAGCATGGTGATGGCGTGAACTTTGACCTTGTTGACGAGCTCGGGGTCGTTCGGGGTCATGTAGAGTGTCGTCCAGTAGATGATGGTGACCAAGATAGACATGGGAATGGTCGTGTTGAAGAGGAACCATTGGATCTTGTAGCTCAGAGGGGTTTCTGCAAAAGAAGCAGATAATAACATAATTTTTTAAATAACCTCCGGGATAGTAAAGTGGCAATGAGAAAGAAGAAGAAGAAAAAAACCCCAACCCATAATGTTCTAGTAGTTTTCATATTACGAATATTGGATATTTCAGATGCTACCTCATGCAAAGGGTTCGATAAAGTAAACCTGATGGACATGTTGCTGGAGACCACAAAATCCTACATAAACGTATAATTATGTTATGTAGAATGCCTTTATCAAAGTTCGATTCTAAGTTTCTAGGTTCTGATGAGCGATACCCTACATACCCTGCGTCGAATGTTGGAGCACTCTGCTCGTAGTAATATTTATTTTGAAGGAAAGTTTATATCAAGTTACCAACTCCCACTCCCAATCACTCTTTACTACTTTACCCCCTTCCCTGACCTGTAACCCCACACATCCCATCCGAGACCATCTTCCAAATCGTATCCGGACAACTACCCCCTGGAAAATTACCCCCCGGACAACCACCCCCCGGAAAACCACCCCCTGGACGACTACCCCCCTAGGACAACTACCCCCCAGGACAACTACCCCCTAGGACAACTACCCCCCAGGACAACTACCCCCCAGGACAATTAACCCCCAGGACAACTACCCCCCAGGACAATTACCCCCCGGACAACTACCCCCCGAACAACTACCCCCTGGACAGCTACCCCCAGAAAAATTGTCCTGGGGGTAATTGTCCTGGGGGTAGTTGTCCTGGGGGGTAATTGTCCTGGGGGGTAGTTGTCCTGGGGGTAATTGTCCTGGGGGGTAGTTGTCCTGGGGGTAGATGTCCTGGGGGGTAGATGTCCTAGGGGGTAGTCGTCCAGGGGGTGGTTTTCCGGGGGGTAGTTGTCCGGGGGGTAGTTGTCTAGGGGGTGGTTTTCCGGGGGGTGGTTGTCCGGGGGGTAATTGTCCTGGGGGGTAGTTGTCCTGGGGGGTAGATGTCCTGGGGGTAGATGTCCTAGGGGGGTAGTCGTCCAGGGGGTGGTTTTCCGGGGGGTAGTTGTCCGGGGGGTAGTTGTCCTAGAATCCTTCCAAATGTCTAAGGGCTTGTCCGAAGGTCTTTGATAAATATAACTCAGTTGTCCGAATTCGAACTTTGATATTTTTGTTTGCGTTCGTAGTTCAGTTTACAGGCTATGCAGCGGCGGATCCAGGGGAATCGGGGCGTGGGGGCACGTGCCAAATGTGGAATACCTTCAATACACAAAAATGTGCCCCCTTATTATTGTGCTCCTTATAATTATGCACCTCTTTCGTATTTTAGACTAAAAAGGCATTGTCAAAATATAACATTATCTGTTGTTAGTTTGATTATTTATTTGTCTAGTGTTTAGTTGCTTGTTTATTCTTTTTTTTTTTCTTGTCTGAAATATTTGCCCCCCTCCCCCTTTTATGCTTTTCAGGTTTTTCCCCCCGAATTGTGCTCCAATTCAACCGTATCTTTGGGTCCATTAAGTCATTGGGCCTGCACCTGGCCAAGACCATGCATGACAGCCATAATCATCTTACCATCCTCCTCATCTTTCTTCTCCACAATGGGTTCCTTGGGTTTCTTCTTGAACCTCTTGATGAACCTCTGGAAGAGTCCCTGTTTCTTCCGCTCCTGCTCCTGCTTCAACCGCTCCAGGTGATCCTTGCGGAGACTCACCACCTGTAAATATATAGAGGCAGATTTAGTCAGTATGCTGACGATGTTCAATAGTCCGATGTACTCAGACTAGGCTTATCAGTAATGCTCTTCCTGAAGACCCTGTTATTACCCCCAGCATTACCAGGTATCCATTAAATACACCTAGGTCGAGAGGGATAAATGTGGGTAAAACAACTTCTCCAAGGATAGAAACGAGGGAGGATTGAACCCAGGACCTCTCGTATGAGAGTCAAGAGCGTCACCAATATATAACAGTATTCCCATTGATGTTACGGATGAATAACACTATATATCAAGTTAAATTAAATCAAATCAAATCAAATCACCAGGTTAGCTGTGGCGACGGCGAAGTAGCAGTCGAAGGCGAAGTTCTCCCAGGTGGAGAGGTAGATGAAATGGCGACTGCCATTCTTGGCGATCCCTTGGATCATGTCGTAGATGAAGTAGGCGATGACGTAACAAGTGGAAACGACCCGGTAGCTGAGGAAGAACCAGACCGGTAGACGCCACTGCGGAATGAGGAAGAGAGAGAGAGAGAGAGAGAGAGAGAGAGAGAGAGAGAGAGAGAGAGTAATAACATTGATTTCATTCATAAATCAGTGTATAGAAAGAAATATGAAAATAACAAATATCTGTATTAGAGGAGGCACGGTCCTGAAAAGCTTGATGTGGGTACATAACTATAAAATACAACATGGCAAGAAATGCACAACTGGCATGAGTGTTAAGATTTATGGTATAAAGACATACAGAAATACCTGACGTATCAAAAGATGGGGATGGGGAGGGGGAGGGGGGTAAAAATGACTGGGCTGACCTCCAGTGGTTGCAGAATTGAACAATTTAAAAAAAAGTTATTCAAAACGAGTTTATCGATGGTCATGATAGTTGCTCTCTTATTTCACGGCGTATATTTATTGTTCCCATTACCCTTATATGTAGAGAAAAGAGAAGCGATGGACGACGTTTAATACTCAAGTTTCATTTAATTTCATTTTGATCTTATTTCAACATGGTTAATTTCATTTCAATCAAAAAGCTGTACTTCAACAGGTCTACATGCTTGCATGTTTAAAAATTCATATAATTCATATCAACAAACGAATTCAGATTTTATAAACTTTAATGATATCCGACTGAATTAAATTAAGAAGAATAGGTATTTTTTCTGAAAGAATTTGGCGGTTCATTATCTTTACAAACATCTGTCTGATGAAAAGAAAATAGAAAATGTGATGCACATTTTCAAAATACACTACAACCTACTGGACATTCACGTGCTATGTTTTCAGGCCAGAAAATCAATAAACTGTTACCTTGAATGGTATTCTAGGACAACTACCCTCCGGACAACCAACCCGGAGTACAGTACTCACAGGGCTATATAGGGAGCAATTTCTTCAAGGGGGTGTTTTCCGAGAAGGGGGAGGGGGCATCACCCAGGGGCATTTGTCGTAGGGGTAATTATCCTAGGGACACTTGTCCTGGGGTAATTGTCACTGAGGGGAAGCTATCCAGTTGGCAACTATCCTTTTGGAGAAGTTGTCAGGAGGGTTGCCCCTCTGTCTCTCTTTCTGTCTCTCTAAATACCCCCTCCCTCTTCGCCATCTTTATTCTATATTAGATCACCCCTCCCACCCCTCCCCCCCCCCTCTCTCTCTTTCTCTCTCTGCAGCTCTGTGCACTCTGCTTCTACACTGGCAAGGGGTCGCATCAAAGACACTACACTGTCTATTTTATTTGCCATCCCAATCAATCCAATTTCCTGTGAGTTTGTTAGTGTTTAACAACACTTAGTCACCCATCATCAGCATGCGAAGTGAACTGTAGGTCAAATTTGATCCAGCAAGTCATGTAGAGCTTTTTATGATACCAACCAAGCTCCTAATTCATCTACTACTACTACTACTACTACTACTACTACTACTACTACTACTACTACTACTACTACTACCACCACCACCACCACCACCACCACCACCACTACTACTACTACTACTACTACTTCTACTACTACTACTACTGCTGCTGCTGCTGCTGCTGCTGCTGCTGCTGCTACTACTACTGCTACTACTACTACTGCTACTACTACTGCTACAACTACTGCTATTACTACTACTACTACTACTACTACTACTACTACTACTACTACTGCTTCTACTACTGCTACTACTGCTACTACTACTGCTACTATTACTACTACTACTACTACTACTACTACTACTACTACTGCTACTACTACTACTACTACTACTACTACTACTACTACTGCTACTACTACTACTACTACTGCTACTACTACTACTACTACTGCTACTACTACTGCTACTACTACTGCTACTACTACTGCTACTATAACTACTACTACTACTACTGCTGCTGCTGCTACTACTACTACTGCTACTACTACTGCTACTACTACTACTACTACTACTACTACACTACTACTACTACTACTACTAGTAGTAGTAGTAGTACTACCACTACTACTACTACTACTACTACTACTACTACTACTACTACTACTTCTACTACTACTGCTACTACTACTACTACTACTACTACTACTACTACTACTACTACTACTACTACTATTTCTGCTACTACACGGGGCAGAATGGGACACTTCCGCACTAATCGAATGGGCCCAAAATATGGAAGGAATAAACAGTTATTCCTTTATTCCTATGATCCCCTCCCCAAGTGGCCAAAAATCGATACTTTTCCATCAACCAAGATTAACCTTGCATGTATTAGGAATAGCACTTCACTTCACCATTAAAACCTGAATATCTCAAAATGTAAACCTAAATGTTAACCTTCTATACAGACTAGGATACACACTCTTTAAAAAAAAGCAAACAAACAAAACAAAACAAAACAAAAAAACACCTAGTCACTTTTTTTTTTTTACCAGATCGCCTGGTCACATTTTAATAGTAATTTTGACTAGGATTCTGTTAATTTTGACTAGGATTCTGTTCACTTCAAACCCAGAGCTGGTAGTTTTGACTAGAATAGTGCAGGTGCCATTTGGAATTGTTATTCTAGTCAAATCTGACTAGATTCTAATCACATTTGACTAAATTGTTGTTGTTGTTGTTGTTGTTGTTTTTTGGAGTACAGGGCTTTGTAAATGATTATTATATTCTTGAGAAATTGTTCTTAAAATATCTAATCAATAACTAGCAGACTATAATTACTCTCCTACTACCACCACCACCACCACCAATACATTTCCGTCAAAGACATGTAGTGCTACAATTTACTGTAATATACCTGTACAGATTATTCCAAATGTCAGGGGATAGCAGGGATCCTTGTTTTAGAATTCCTCGAAATATAAGATGTGTCATGATTACTCATTAAGAATATGACTTGATTGATTGAGGAGACAACTACTTCCAATACAGGAAAAATAAGTTATGAAATATAATTAACTGGCACCGCCTCAACCGCGGTATAGATGATGATCTAAAAACTAAGAGGAATAAAAGGGAAAATACCCCCCCCCCCCACACACACACACACACACACACAAACATGCATGCCATCATATTCTCCTTACATAGTTTACGTTTGCCACATTTCTTTTAAAGACACACTCCGGTAAATACCGAATATCATGGTATCATAGAATTACCACGATAATTGGAAGTACATGTATAGGGTATGAGAAGTGATGGCACGTAAATGACTTCACTGACTGAGGTTGGGGTGGTCGCAGCTTTCCCCATGCCCCCTTCCCCAACTGAAAAAAACAAAAAACAAAAACAAGAAGAGATAAAGGAAAAGGGCTGATGACCCCCCCCCCCCCCCCCACACACACACACACATGCACATGCAAGCCGCCATATTATGATATTTTGGTTTTAAAACGGCTGTGGACCCCTGGGCCATAATGAAACGACAGGTACAATAAAGCAGCCTAGATTTTTGGCGGGTTCGCTGATACCTTTATAAAAATATGTCACTTTGCATGACATTTTACGGAAATGATTAAATATCCGAAGACCATTTACTGAAGTCAAGCGGAGAAGCGCTACTTCCTCTGTGCGTTAATCAATTAGATGGCTGGAAATTGATTGAGCATGTTATACTTCGCGAGTACGGTCAGGTATATCTTACTTTAGTGACTCCGTTTTGAAATGAGTATGATTTCTTTTTCTTTCTTTTCTTTTTTTTTTTTTTTTTTTTTTTTTTGCCTTTCCGGCAAGTGCCTGGTGCGAACAACATAATACTGTGCAATGAAATGTCTTTTTGCTTTCCTTTTTCTGACATTCTCTCAATCGACTTCTCTTCTTTTTCTGCATGAATTTTGCTCTTTTTATTTACTCTTTCTCGTCCTTGTTCTCCTTCTTCATATTTTTTCTTTTCCTCTTTTTCTTGTCTTTTCCTGATTTTTCGCTTTTTTCCCCTATTCGTCATAATTGATGTGAACTTTTTGTGATCTCACTTTTGTACCATGCAAATCTTGAAAGATAAAGTTGAGTTTTGGGGAGCGTTTCATGAAAGGAAGTTGTCGGATATTTAATCCGACAACTGTTATAAGCTACTGAAATCCTTGCATCTTATTGGCTGAGAGCAAATTTGTCGGATAAAATATCCGACAAGTTCTTTCATGAAACGCCCCCAGGCCATGCGATAATATTGTGAAAGAAACTCTCTCAAAGCAATTGGGAAAGGTTGATTATAATAGTGCATAAGAATTGGTGTATGCTGTAAGGTTTTGGAATCACCAAAATGATACACACATGTTCGGCCCGAACATTTCAGCTGTTTCTTGTCATATTTTAATATGAGGACATTTGAAGAGCAATCCTTTTTCAGGGAACATTTCTACTATATGATAATCTTCCAAACTGACATAAAGAGAATGAGAATTAAAGCTCACAAATCATTTTTTACCTTTCCCAGAACTCAACCTTCTCTATTCCTCCATCTTATAATTTTCTATCCTCTAACCTATTCTTTTTATTGCCTTTACTTCTTACTCATCTAACTTATGTGTTATTTCTAATGGAAATCAAGTCTTCTCCTTGTTATCCTTAATTTCTAATGACCTGACATATTGCTCCGTTGACATTTGGGTTTTATTTCGTCAACGATATATATAGGATTAAGGTTAAGTGTGTAGGAATATAACCGCAGAGCAATTGCGCCAGAGCAAATGTATCATCGAACATCATTAATATTGTTATTATAATGATTTAATCTTTATTCTTCTAGATTTCTCTTGATCCTCTTTTTTATAACTCTTTCTTCGTTTCCCTCATTTGAGTCCATTCACTCTGCTGTCCAAACATCGTGATGTTACGGGAAAACGTTTCAATGCAAATTGACCGAAATGCCCATTTTGTAGTTCAGTAGATTTCTTTGTCTTCTTCATCTTTCTTATAACAATATTATACCACATTAGTTCATATGACAATTTTGTTCCCAAAGTCGTTGTGTTGATATTCTAGCTTGAAGGCAGGTCATTTCTCTGGCAAATGGCAATTATTTCTATTTTTAGAATTTAGGATGCGGATATTGGCCAATTTTCATGGGACATCGGAAATTGAAGTTCTGAAGAAAAAGGATGGGTTCTTCCACGCAGACCCCTCAAGGCCACGAAATGGACCACTTCACATACGGTCTGGAATCTCACCAGCCTTGTCCAAGGTTAATTGTTCACTTTATAACCCAACTCCGCATGTTCATGGTTAAGGTTTGCAATAGTTCGAAACTAGTCTAGCCCTTTCACCTTTGTGCGTTCCGCAGTGTTCGTATACTAGCATGACTGGTAGGGCCTATACCTCTTAGAAATAATGGGTTAAAATGCCCAGCATTAGTGCAATTGTGTGTCCCAACGTCTTTGAGCAATCTTATGCAAAACTTGGATAATGTTTGCCTAATCATTATCACCTTTTAGAAAAGTTGGTCGGACAAACAACTACCCTTATTTTGGGCAATTATAAACCCAACACTTTTTACAATTTGGATACTTGTATATCTCATTTCATTGCGCCCACTTGAATAAATGCTATTTCAAGAATCAATTTGTCTTTAAACGAGGCAAAAATATTGTCTTGTAATTGGAATATATGTGAGAAATCAAAGCGAGTACAAGTTTGAGATTTTTCTTTTCACTTTTTCATCCAGCTGGCTATCCATCCTATATGTTATTCATATTTACATGATATAAATGCGTATTGCTGGAATGGATTTGGGCACTTTACTACTTGGAATATCTGTTTCGCAATCTTCGCCTATTTCAAATGGTGAAAATACATTTTGGCAGAAGTTTATTTGAACGAAAATGCCCACGTTTTTCGTCAAGAAAAGTAGTTTTAATTCATCTAAAGAGCATTCACATTTGGTGTTAGGTATACAATATGTAATGCCATGAAAAAAAGAAAGAAAAAGAAATTGTACAAAATGGCACATGATGCGCAAAAGGGCAAGAAAGACCTATTTTTCCTCTTCATGAGGGGTACTTTAGACTATGTTGAAAAATTCTAGGTGCCACGCCCCCCCCCCCCCCCGCGTTTCACATTTTAAAATTGCATTAAACTGGCAAAATCTGAACAGCGCCACCTTACAGTAACTGCTAAATTGAGATTATAATTTGAAAATTAATTGCATGTTATTTTGAATTTTGACTAACAGCTGTTTGGAAAATAGTCACATTTTATATTTCAAACCATTATTTTTGACGTTGCACATGTGGAAAATTGCCTAAAGATACATTCTAAGCTTCTACAAACTAGAATGGGGCATGATGGGAAAATTAGAGACACGGACACTTTTCAAATCCTGTTGAAAGATGGCGCCATTAGGAGCTTCAATTTACTGTCACTTTAAGGGAACGATGACTTATTCTAAAATCTGCAAAAGGAAAGATCCATCTGTCTTTCGTGAGAAGTGTGGGCTTGAAGTAGGAGGTGGATGAAAACCGTACAAAATTCAGGAAACAGCCGCGCTTCAAATGATTATTCTCGACATGTCTAAAGATTATGAATAGCGACTTTTGAAAGATTGACAAAGAGGGGTGACAAAGGAAGCATCCATTTAAAAGCCTAACAAATAAAAAAGAAACATAACTTTCTTTAAAAAAAAACAACCTTATTTCAAGGTTCCCGATTTTGAATAAATTCATTTCACTTCTGGAGTACTGGGAATATCATGTATGAAATATTTAACCTTTTTTGTCTACCCCCCCCCCCCCCCCCATTTTTAGAGGCTGGTTAATAACGGGTATTGGGTGGAATAGTATTTCAAAATACATAAATATGTAACAGACGATTTCTTCCAACAAAGATTGTTTCTGCATATAACAATATATACATGTAGAGTGTATATAAAAATAATCATCACTGATATAATATAGCAACTCGACATTTAGCTCTAAAATCGTACAATGTATATGTTACTTATATACGTCATAATAAGACCCCCTGAGGGTATATGGACATGATAAATGACGACAACTCATCATTGTCACCTTTACCTGAAGACCCGATTTCAAAGAGAACGTAAAAGAAGCTGCCAAAAATCTGGTCAAGAAAAGTTCTAAATAATTAGTTCTTTTCCGTCGCGTTCAGATCATGGTCTTCCGTGTAAAGGAAGAGGTATGAGATATTGTGATTTAATTATAATCAAAAGTGGAATGAAAGTGCACTGCTTTCATCTTTTTAAAACATATAAATGTCTTCTATATACCATGGTCATCCAGTTAGAAACGGAGATGGGAGAACAGTCCCCTTCCCCACCCCCTCCTGCGGTGAGATCGCTTTTTGATTATAGGTTCGACGAATTTACCAATTTAAATTTGTGACTTTTCGTAAAGATGATTGTAATGGTAATTATTGTTATAGCTTCTAATCATCATCATGTAAGTATTGTTTGAAAGTTGATAAGATGTGGGGACATGGAATATATTTGACATCGTCCCTAAAACGCTGGGGTAACACCCCTGCAAAGCGTAACGAAATTTAATTTTCTCCCCTCCTCCGGTGAGATCGCTTTTTGAAGAATTTACCAATTTACATTTTTGACTTTTCGTAAAGATGATTGTAATGGTAATTATTGTTATATCTTCTAATCATCAACATGTAAGTATTGAATAAAAGTTGATAAGATGCAGGGACATGGAATATTTTTGACATCGTCCCTGAAACGCTGGGTTAACATCCCTGCAAAGCGTAACGAAATTTAATTTTCTTTTCAGTCTCTTCTTTCGTTCATTCTTTTTATCTCTCACTTTCTCTCTCTCTCTCTCTCTCTTATCTTTTTCTCATGAAGATTGGGTCCATACAGCTATAATTTGAAGTGTGTGTGTGTGTGTGTGTGTGTGTGAGAGAGAGAGAGAGAGAGAGAGAGAAGGGGGGGGGGTAAATGAGCAATAAACAGAGTAAAATTCAAATGAAAATACGGGAAATGGAAAATGGATATCGATGATATTTCTGTAAGAAAAAAAAAAGGAAAATGAATCGAACGGTCTAACAATATGAAGAATGATATAATAAGAGAATTAGGAAAACTTTGATCTCAAGAAGAAAAATATGAACAGGTGTGGAATGGAGTTGACTCAGGAGGAGGGGCAAGGAAAGCAACCTTCTTTTGCAGATGAAATGCCCATCCCCGTTAAGACTATATAAATTTCCGTCAGGATAGGGAAACGTGAGTCCACTGGAAAAGGGTGAAGAGCGAGAGATAAAACATGTGGTTGGATCTTGAAGTGATGTTGGATTGGTTTCACTCGCAATACGCAACAAAAGACGGCAATCTATATCATCACAGGAATGCGAGGCGTGGTACTTTGCCCGCGAGAATGACTAATTCTAACTCCCGATATTCGGGCAACCATGTATAGTTCAACATAACGGTCCTATCTTTATGTAATTAATCCTAATAATTTCCCCCATCATACATCATAAGTTGAAAGAATTAGAATGTGATCATTTTGTCCCCGAAAATTTAACGAGCAGGCAAAAAACCTTTTTAAAAAATGTTGACAGCCATTGGTGTTACATTTTGTTGCACCTCTCTCTCTCTCTCTCTCTCTCTGTCTTTCTGTCTCTCTCTGTCTCTGCCTGTCTGTCGTCTATCTCTCTCACTCTTTATTAAGTATATGAAAAAAAAAGATAAATCGAGCCCATCTCGAAATGGGAGGGGGAGAGGAGACACGTACAAAACAGCAGGGAAAGTGGCAAAGACAGATAAATAGCTAGAGAGGAGAAAGGGAAAGATAGATAGATAGATAGATAGATAGAGAGAGAGAGAGAGAGAGAGAGAGAGAGAGAGACCCAAACACACAGTACGCTAGAGACATTTAAAATTTTATGAAAAATATATCAAATTACATGAATAAGGCGTTATCTTTGTGACTTGTATTTGCCTCCGGGCAAGGCGGTCCAAAACCTTAATTTTTCTCCTCCCGAACCAAAGGGATTGCACGTGACGGATGAGAATAATCATAACCTATATATTAATCGAAAATCCTAAAATAGGTCTTTGAGATCTTGAACAGATCCTTGACCTTAAAGGTCTATTGACTGACACCAACCGTTATCAGATTATTTTCTTCAAAACTTGTTTTGCCATTTGCACAAGATTCTAGCAGTTTACAAGTACAGTCCTACTATAACTTGAAATTCTGTGTTACATATTCTAAAATTGTAGTTAATTGTCGTACCCAACAAGCCCATAAGACAGGTTTATAATTGGAAATGAATTGTACTTGAAATAATAAGGATTAAGGAACACACCAAAACATTATTGCTGTGTAATGACGTATACAATTGAGGATATGAGTAGACTATGTGTATGAAGTGAAATTGCGGTTTGTAATGTAAATCTCACGGAATTATGTAAGAAAAGCTACAGCAATAATAAATGATGATAATTATGTTTTTATGAAATGATTTTTCAGTACAATAATCAAATCTTCTACAACTGAAGATTCTACACTCACCAGAGTATTCTAGCCGTCACAGATGTCTTTAGATGTATCCATTTGTACACGTTCTTATAGAGAGAAGCAATATGGATAAAAATTTGTCTTGCCCTGAAACGTGCCAGTCCCAGAACCTACAACCTAGAAAATACGCTACAAAAATCATCAATTTCGATTACTTTGTCAGGCAACATGGCATTCGTTCCAAATAGAAAATGCAATTATTTGGGGGCGGATCTATGATTTTGTAAAGGGGTAGCACAATATTCCGAAAATGTTCTGACAAGCAAGCAAGCAAAAAAAAAGAAAAAAAAAAGAAAAGAAGAAAAAAAAATTGCTTGAAATTTGGGGAGTGCCTTTTCACTCCAACTATCTCTGACAACGGAAGTAAAAACGTCTCCCTGAATAGAGAGAGAGAGAGAGAGAGGGGGGGGGGGGGGGGGGGGGGAGTTGTGAACTTATGGTCTGCCACTTGGGTTTCCTCTCCCCTATTCAACCTTTTCTGGATACGCCACTGAATTCTGTTTAAAATCATGATTTTAAAATGCTCTATTAATTACACACATGAAATCGGAGGTGTAGCGTGAGTCAAGGCATTGGCGGAGGAGGGGGATGGGACACTGACCTTACGAGGTGGATGGGATGCGAATTAACCCCATTGAATATATCATTCTGTCATTCCCATATGATTAATACAGGAACTAGCCGGTTCCGGTAGGCAATGAGTTAAAGTCGAATGGGGTAAGGGTGTGGGAGGAGGTAGTTTCGCCTTCTTTTCGCGTTCTCTCCCTACCCCCCATTCCAAGGGGAATATGCCCCCGTGCCCCTTAGCTACGCCACTACTCGACACTGACTGCACTCTCGTCCTTCACGTGATATCTCCGCAGAAAACCGATAAACGAAATGGCGGACGTCGCAAGGATGTACAACATCGATCTCTTCATGTACAGCCTGTGTTCATGATATCGGTTTGTTTAGACGTGATATCCATCGGCGTGACACCATTATCCTAACTTGGCACAATCACCCCCTTGCCTGCAAGCTGGGGGAAGGGTTATTTCTGAACACAGATCCAGCTTTCTTGACGTAAGTTCATCGAGATGCGGCGTCGAGATTAAGTTGAAAATTTTCGCCCCCGAAATGTCATCGTCGTGATAGATGAGAAGCTTTGTTATAAAAATCGCACCTGATGACCAATTTTTCAAATGTTTATTTGATACCGTATTTTTGATTATCATTAAAAGGTATTCCACTTCTAAAAATATATGTCTAAAAAAAGTCTTCAACGTTATCAAGGTTATGGAAAACAAGATTGTATAAGTGGTGATGAATTTTATGGAATACCTTTGAAATTACTTTTGACTGAGTCCGGCTCATAGAAGGCGTCATCTTCTGACGTTAGGGCCGTATCATAGACATGTACGACCTCTTACGCGTCATTGAAAGAGATATCGTTTAAAAAGTGATTGCAAAATGAACAGTGCAAACAACAATTTTAATAACTGACGTATGGATAAATTTCCTTCACAGGCTTGATTAGCGCAGGTACCACCATGGGTACTGGCGCAATGGAAATGACGCCTCGTTTGAGCCGGGTTTTGTAGTTATGATGATACCTGCGATTTAAAATTAACTCGGTGTATTATGAATAGAATTTTTATTATTCAGATTGCAGGTCAACATTTATCTTTCCCTTACTTAACGTTGTCCATTTCGCGTGAAACTTTAAGGGATATTCTTTCCGAAGTTCTGATACGAATTAATCAGTTAATTAAGTACTTTTAAAAGAACGTCAAAATATAAAGATACCATTTAACATTTTTAATCAAAACGCAAAAATTTAACACTTATTGGCAAGAATACAAGACTGTAGATATTTTGGCCAATCATTTTAACGAACTTTCCAATTTCATATTATTATTACAGGGAAACACGACCTTCAAGATAAAGTTGAGTTCTGGTCCGATGAGAGAAACTGTCTCAAAGCGATTGGAAAGGTTGATTATATGGCACATAAGCATTGGTGTATGCTGTAAGATCTTGGAATCACCAAAATGATAAGAAATCGGCTCAATCCTGCTGAGAGTCACATGCACTGCACACAAAAATGTGTATATGGGACTACACATTTCAGCTGTTTCTTGTCATATTTTGAATGTGAGGGCATTTGAAGAGCAATCCTATTCAGGGACATTTCTACTATGATAATCTTCCAAGCTAACATAAAAAGAATGAAAAAGCACACAATTTTTTTTTTTTTACCTTTCCAAGAACTCAACCTTCCCTTTAAATGCAACGCCACATTACTTTGAAGCTTTGATGGACTTTAGAGAAGGAAGAGGTATGGATGAGAATTAAGCGACCGACTAGGAAACATTAAAATGAGAGCCAGATTGACATAAATTGAGAGGTAACCGCAGAGTTGGCGTATATCATAATGGTGGGCAAAAGATTTGCTTCTTTTATGGATACTTTACCTTTCTATAAAGACTGCGATTCTGAGAAAACATATTGTGATCATTAGTTTTTGTGACCAGGCAGGATAACACGTCCCGGACATATTCTAAACATGGCACCTCTTTATTCATAATTGGTAAAGTGCTGGAAAACCTTTATTCCAGAGGGGTAGCGTGGTTCCATTTGAGGGGGCTTTGGTGTCGCGGGAATTGCGGCGGAGGGGGAGGGGTTAGGCTGGTAGGAGCACCGGTAATACTAGGTGGAGGAATTGCGAGAGCAGAAGACCGTCTAATGAGGAGAGGGTATTAGAGGGTGTATAATCATCCATCTTTGCCCCCCCCCCCACTCTCTCTCTCTTTCTCTGGTTTGTTTTTGTTTTTGTTTTTGTTTTGTTTTGTATGATCATTTATTCGGGGGCACGTGTCCCCCGGGGTGCTCTCCTGGTTACGCCACTGCTCTAACATCATGTCTTTATATGTGAAAGTAAAGTTGAATGAATGCAATTTCCCACTGGGAATGATGAAAAAGTATACTAATATTTTCCAAGTGTTTTGACACGGGTAATCACGGTTGGCAATTAAAACTCCTTTTTTTTTCGAAACATAGATTATTGTAATACTTTGGAATATTGATTATAAAGGGTTTCTCTGTGGGTTTTAATTCTTTTTATGCATTTGCGAGACTTATGACTGTTAGAAGACAAATGAAAAAATATGTGAACCTTTTCATTGAAAAAAAAAATTGATAAAGAGAACCTCGAATTTTTGTACCAGTTAATGATAAATTGTGTAAGCATAAAAGATAAAAACGCAGCCACTCATTTTTATCGTTCACCTATTTTGTTTATCACTTTATTGTAAGGAAAAAACACAGCCTTGCTTCCGTTTATAGAATCATATAATACTTTTTATAAGTGAACTTAAACTGAAGACGTCTTAAGAATCTATTTTAAAAATCTAACAAAGTGATTTGGAGGAGTACAAATATTGTGTAAAACTATGCTCTTTAAGCAGTTAAGGAAGGTTCTGTACGAGAGTATCGTGATGAGCCACTGGTGTGCCCTTGCGTGGTTAGCTGTCACTCTTCGTCTGATGACTCAAGATGAAGATGAGGTAGTACTATCTTGTCAGACAACACCTGTCAGAAGGTAAGTGTGTGTGTGTGTGTTTGTGCGTGTGCATGAGGGTGTGTTGTGGGGGTCATCACTATCTACAGATTTCCCTAGCTCTAAATATAACATCAAAGTGGAAGTTTTTGAGATGCTCGTTCGGACGTTCAGACGCACTGTGGATAGTACTTGTCGCAGTTCTAGATGCCGCGTAAATGTTATTTCTTTGTTACTAAGGTGGCCTTTGAAAAGAGTTAGGAAAGAACGGGAGCTATTGGGAGATAGTGAAAGAAAGGGGAACATAGAGAGAAAGAGAGAAAAGGATAGAGAGAGAGAGAGGGGGGGGGGGGGAGGATGGGGGGGGGGAGGGAGAGAGAGAGAGAGAGAGAAGGCATGAGACGAGATTGATCTAAAACACTGATATCCCTTGTCTCGATTGCAGCTCATGTCACAAAATTCCGATTAATCAAAAATTAAGCACTGGTGAAATGTCGCATTGCATGACTATTGTACATGGATTACTATGTGCAAAATGGCGAAGATGCTAACAATTTCGTCTTTTGAAGGGTTTACGAGTTGTGAACGGATGTCTCTTGTTCTGACGTCATTTTGTACAAATATCTGAAAGCACAACTTGGAACGTCTGAAAAGTTAACAATGTCTTTGATAACACCATCATACTAATTCACTTAGTAGTTATCTCTTCCTTTCTATTTTCTTGTACAATTCCGTTTGAAATGTCGCATTATTAGACTGGAAATAGATTAATTATACTTGCGTTCTTATCAGATCTATGGACGTGGCTTTGAAAGTATAATAGTTCATCACGTGAATCCTGAATCACCCCCAAAATAGTAGTTTGGAGAGCTATTTCTAGCTCCTCGTGCCCCTCACTGAATATCGGAAATGTTCCCTATTTCACCCCGGATAGTGGGACTTTTTAATCATAGCTCACAATGTCTTTTCTGATAGGTGTGGACATAGCAGGTGTATCAGTAAATCAGTTTATGCCATTCAAGAGGCGAATGAATCGGATATAGTCGATGATACTTGTGTCTTTGTTATAGATTTCTACTGTCAATGTTCAACGCCCAATGAGATTAAGTTTTCAGTAAAGATTTGACAACGCATGTGAATGCTGCTTTTGTTCCTTAATATGATCTGATGTTACCTTCTCTACTGCTGACAAACATGTTAAAATAAAGACAAAAATATTGACTTTTAACATAGTTTTTCAACATGAAAATGAGCTAAAGTGACTTCTATACATACAGACGATTGCACCCGGTAAGATTGTTACGTAGGAATGCACAAATACCGACCTATTAATCTGAAGTAAATTATATTAAACGAAGTATGGGGCTCAGTAATCTCTAACTGCGTTGTTTCTTCCATGCTATGGAGTAGTTTCGATTAATCGAAGGAACATACTCGAGCCGACTGGAGGACGAACCATACTTTTTTTTCTCGCCAAGTTGAATGTCACCCATGCAGTGATTCAGTATGCACATTGTCTTGAGTCAGACAACAACTGTCATGTAAAACACTACCCTGGAAACCATGCATACTTTGAAGATTTTCACCATTGTCACTTCCTTTAAGTTCAATTAACTCCTAAAGAGTATTGTTTATATATTTATTCATAAATGTCGTCCTCTTATACAGATTTATATATCACAGCATAAAGATTAAGATGATGACAGCAGTCTCAATGACGACGAAGACGAAAATGATGACGATGATGATGATGATGATGAGGAGGAGGAGGAGGAGAAGAAGAAGAAGAAGAAGAAGAATAAGAAGAATAAGAAGAAGAAGAAGGAGTAGGGAGAAGCATGAGGAGGAGAAGAAGAAGGAGTATGAGGAGGAAAAACAGGAAGATGGAAAAAAGGAGAAAAAAAAAGAGGAGTAGAAGAAGGAGGAGGACAAAAAGGAGTAGGAAGAAGAGAAGGAGAACTATCTTCCTGAAGATAATGATGACTGAGTATCATTGATGTGTTCGAAAACGTTCACCATTACCTAGTAGGCCCTATAAATTGTTTTCCATCAGTCCATTAGGATAATAAATGCAAATGAAAACCTGAATTATTAACGCACACAGAAATTAATTAGTTTATAGTTATACAAAATGAAACAGGCACTCATGGAAATTTCAAAAAAATTTACACCGAATAGATACAAGGCATAAATCATTTAGATATGATTTCAGGAATCTGGGGAAAGTTACGATTAAATACAGTAGCCATTTGCCAATTCGACCATGGAAAGCTCTACCAGAAATTAAATTTATCACATCATTGTGAAAGAAACATCGATAAGAAATATCCAAAGAGATATTTCCATGATATAAGGGAAAACACACGATTTTTACTCCAACATGAAAGTGAAAGAAAATTAAGTATGTCTTACAAGGTCAAGCTACAAAATGATAAAGCTACTATCTCAAAACGGCAGAGATTTTGCAGTGGAGAAAATGGGTCAGATCGCTCTTGTACTTACTTGTGGCTTGTAAAAGACCTTCGGATTCTCATGTTTCAGTCCGAACCAAGATTTTTTAACCGGAAACTTTTTGGCAGCAAAAACTTTGATGAGGGCTTCCATGGTTCAAAAAATATGTTAAGTCCTTGACGATTTAAATACTCCGTGATCAGTCAGTTCACATCTCACAGACGTTGACAGATTAACAGTGTTCCAGTTCTCGCTGATATTTGAAGAAGTTCCTGAGAAGTACACTTTTGGTGATCCACAAAGTTCTGAACAATCCTTCCGTTTAAGATCACTCTAAGGTTACATTTGAAGCATATTTCATCCAGTATTAAGACGATAAACTGTCAGAGATCTCATAGTTTTTACTGAGGACTATCGCGTTGCAATAGTAATGAATTTGATCAACTCTATGCCTCCTAACCTTCAGTTCTGACAGAATGGATGCCGCTCACTTCACGTGCTCTACTGCAGGGTTTGACCTGAGTGTGTTAGGTTGCGGATGGTTGCCGTCCATATCACGGGCAGAGGTGTACACGCATCGCGCTAATCCCCTTGGCTAATTCTTAAATCAATCCATCTGACGGTTGTGAAGCACTGGGATATCCCTTTCTTTTGTAATAACGCTGCAATCTACACGGCCGACTCGGCAGGCTTTAACACCACAGGATTAAAGGTGCAAGGAAAGAATAAACGCGGGGTGAATTTAGCGGACGGGGGCCTCGGGAATAAAACAGTAGCGCTAGGAGGAAGCAGTGGGTGCTTCGGCTACCCTCGAAAGATTGCGGTTGAAGAAACTAAGCATCCTGGTTAACCGCCATAACCCATTTATATTCAGCCATTCCCCTTTCTCGTGATACATATACCCCCTACTTTCAGAGTTAAACGTAGCCTCCTGGACAGGAGGGCCATGCGTGCTTCTCGCTTCATGCATCAGTCAATCCGCATAGTGAGTCATGAAGAGATTAAAGAACAACTGGTTGGTGAGACTACACGGAGATGATAGAAATGGTTTTAACAATATACCTGTGCCGTTCCCCCAAAACTTTCAGTTCTAGCTTGTCCAGTGGTGTTGGATAAATTCCATCTATACCAGGCCGGGCCAATTGTAGATTGATTCTAAATCCATTCGGTTCTGAAAATAGCTCAATTTAATCCCTCCAATTATTGACGGATGTTTGCAAACTGTCATTTCAAGCCAAGCTCCATCATTTCAATTGAATTATGAGAACAGATTGGGCAATGTTATGCATTATCATGTTGAAACTATCTGGATTTCATGGAAGAACTATACAAAACAATAGGATTTTATCAAAGATTTCATCATCATGACATGACGAATAATATTTTAAATCTATTCTGTGTAGGGCGTTTATTTCTCAGTATTGGTCGTAACCACTTATATCTGTAAATCATTTACAGCCCTGTCTTCCTTTGGACATTATTCAGCAGTAAATGTATATATATCTATTTCTGATTTATTTTTAAATCATATTAATGTGAGGAATCAAAAATGTATATACAGACAGAAATTGAAGACACGGCGGGCGTCGCTATAAGAACTAAAAGAACCAACGGTCAATATTTTTAGTTGAATTGAATACATGTACTAAGAATACATGCACTAATAAAAAAAAAAAATCAGTTTATAATCTGAGAAGATGTTTAATAGATTATTCAACTTTCATCGGTAAATTTTCATATTGGGTACGGCAAGAGGGGGGGGGGGGGGTGCTCATGAAACCACACCTGATCCATACACGCCGTTCGGTATAAAGGGAACATGAACGTTTGTTGAGTCTAATTTAACCATGTTAATGCAATATCGGGTGTACCTAACGTTGGGTAAGATTGTGCCAAATATCGGGTGCAATTTTACACAACACTTTCAGTGTGTAGAAAACTATAGAATGAGTAATAAACATATGAATATTTAAAAAAAATAGAATCTAGGGGAAAAAATTCTAGACAATAGTTATTAATGTGATTTTCACGTGACAATTGTGGACCTAATTTGACTAACAGTTGTCTTCATTTTTGAAATGTCGGACATCTGCGATTATACATCCGGTTGCTATAATCGAATTTGTCAATAGGGTGATCTGAAATAGTAACGGTTAAATCCATGGATATTTTATTGTCAGCTGCATGTTCAGGGATAAGCAAAGATTAGGGCATCACCAAAATGAAACATATATACATGGACTATATTCTATGAAATCATTTAACGACTTCCGTTCTTCAGTGCTTCCCAGAAAAAAAAAAAAAGAAACCCGAAACCCTAAAACAAAGGGTTATTAAGAGCATACGATTTGTTCTATAACTGTAATTATCTATTTTCCATAAAGCAGAAATACTATACTTTTAAATGATACCTCGATCGCGTCAATTCGTACATGGATTACTAAGCCCCATCGTATTGAAAATGACATGTCAAAATCCAGTTTTGTCAGATTTTGGTAAAATCGTGAAAACGTTAGGATCACATAGTTACGAACAATTAAAAGCTCCCCGGTATGGGAAATTTGTGTTTCAACCTTCGGAATTACACCTTCGAAAAAACGAGGAAGGAAATTCGAAGAACAATACTTTTCAGGGTTCATTTCTATTATGACATTGTTTCAGACTGACATGATAAAAATGAGTAAGCTCACAAATTATTTGCCTTTAACAGAACTCAATTTTCTCTTTAAGATGGAATTGCCAAATCCCATTCCCTTTTGCGATCTTCAAAGTGATTTTTACTGTCACCACGGTCGGATTTCGGAGAGTGATGTTTGTCTACGCAGTAACTCGAAAAAACAACAAAAACAACACACACACACACACACACACACACACACGCACACCAGTCATCCCACAAGATCGAAATATTTTCAATCGAAATCTTATGAATATTACTGCATTTACATGTAATTAATCATCATAATTCTTACTTTTTATACTTGTCATCATTATGACACTGTTATCATCATCATCATCATCATCATCATCATCATTATTATTATTATTATTATTATTATTATCATCATCATCATTATCATTATCATTATTATTATCGATATCATTATCAATATATTTATCATTATTATCACCATCATGATTGTTAGTACTATATTTTCATCATCACGTAAAGACTAATGCCGTAAAACGTAATAATAATAATAATATAATAAGAATAATAATGGCTACTTATATAGCGCTCATATCCGTCACGCAGTGACACTCATGGCGCTTAGACATTATTACCCTGGTTATAGCCGAGCCGCCAAAGTAACTAGCGCTCAAGCATATCAGGTACCCATTTACACCTGGGTGGAGAGTGGCAAATGTATATATTCACAATCGTCCCACATAAAACACTGTTAAAAAAAAACATTTTCTCATTTTTTAACAAGTAACCCTGTTAAATTACAAATCGTTTCCATGGTTCCGTGTTAATTTACATAGATTTTCCTGTTATAAATTAAAGTTTCTACTATTTAACAAACAAACAAAAAAAAAACAAACAAACAAACAAAAACAAACAAACAAACAAACAAACAAACGAACAACCCCCCCCCCCCAAAAAAAAAAAAAAAAAACAAACAACGGCAATCTGTTATTTTACATGTACTGTGGAAAAACGGGCATTCCCGGCATCCTGACTGCCAGGAAATTTTCCGTGAAAAAACGGCATTTCAAAATTTAATATTTTACAGTGTACAGCTTCTTGCCTCATTAAAAAATATAATTTGCTGCTAGTATATGAACAATATTCAAATGAAAGTTCATCTCAATTTCATCCTGTTCCGAGATATTATAAACATATTATCTTCAAACCTACCACCCATCAATCAGTAGTCGTCCTGGTGGACCTTAGAGGTCATTGATGGCGGAAGACGTCGACTCGTCCGTGGTCACCGCGTATTTCCTCTCAACGGACAACCGACTCGAACCTAAAAATACCCTATCAACAAGGCTATCGGAAACACGGGCTCAAATGGCGGTGAAATAGCGAGATAGAAATAGAAGCAACTCCCTTTCTATAAACAAAAACAAGTTTAGAATCTGTTTTGTGTGTATAGCTTGTCAGAATAACTAGTTTTAGTTTCATCGTGTAGAAAAATGGGCCGTGATGAAGCATTAATGACAATATTATTGCAAAATAGAGTTTCAGTTTCAGTTTCAGTTACAGTTTATTGTTTCATATTTCACATTTACAGTGCATGACCAACAACGAAAAAAAGATCACTTAATTGTCTGGGGCTTGCTAATTTTTTGTTTTAAAGGGAAAGCCAATTTTAATGGCAAGTTGTTCTGAAAGAAAGTAGAAAAAACAATCAGAGAAGCAGATTGGTGAAAGTTTGAACGAAATCGGACAAGCGATAGGAAAGTTATGAATTTTTGAATGTTTTAATCACCATGCATATGGGAATTTCAAATTGGCCGAATCGGTAATGTCACTCTGATCTATAGCGGTGGACAACTCTCCCAATTTCTCCAACACACAAAATTTGTCAAAATGTACGACTAAGAAGGAGTTTTTTTTTTTCTTTCTTTTGGAGGACTTATAAGAATATGCTATCTACGTGTTTCGAGTACTGCTCAGAGAAATGGTGCTTAGAAATTAATGATAATTTAGTGTAAGACAAACGGGAGAGTTGACCGTGAATACGTCACCATCGACTTCCCAAATTGCCAACTGGAGATTCGCATACATGTAGTGATCTCATATTTCAAACTTTCATAACTTTCTTATTCTTTGTCCGATTTCTTTAAAACTTTTACCATCTTGTTTCTCTAATATTATTCTGCTTTCACACATATCATCTTATTATGAAGGTTGAATTGCCATTTAAAAGTGCCTATTTCTATCTTATACTGATATGGATTAGAATTAGAAATATACCAACAAGTTTCCTAAAAGCATAAAAGGATATCATTGCCAGCTGAGCCTATATATGAAGTTGGCAGGCGCACACATTTGACACCATTATTGATTATGAATTCATAATGATATTATACCCCCTCTGTCTTTCTCTCTCTCTCATTAATCCATCCGCATCTCTCTCTCTCTCTCTCTCTCTCTCTCTCTCTCTGTCATTGTAACCCCCACCCCTTCACTCTCATTACCCTCTATCTCTTCCATTACCCTTTATCCAGGCGATTCAATCCGCGGCTCTCTCATCCCCCTCTCTTTCTCCTTTTCTCCTTACCATGCACATCTACTCTATCCACGACCATCATGACCATGACAACGTGTATATATCTCCCCCTCTCTTCTCTGCTCCCTCTCTCCCCCCCCCTCTCTCTCTCTCTTTCTCTTCCTCTTTCTTCACCATGCTCACCCCCCCCCCCCCCCTCCCCCATATCTCTCTCTCTATTCGCGATTGCCAACAAAACATCCTAAAATAGGAAACTGGGGTAAGGGGCTCGTTAAAGAACAAATAAAGTTTCGAATTTCAAGAACAATAGTCCAAATATCCGCTTAAAATTGATTTTGGTGCAAAAAGCTGTATGGGTGAGACCGACTAATATGAGTCAGAAACATGCTACGGGAAGTCATGTTCTCCTAAATCTAGTAAAATAAATCTAGTCTAGAAATCAAATTTGATTCAGAAAGGTAATCATGCTGAGAGCATGGTTATGAAACAAAACATTTTTTTTTTTGTCCAGAGTATTTTAACATGTCATGAGAAGAAATGAAAATCATTCCCAGAAATCCGAGACATTATGCGTACTGCCTACAAATGCAACGTCATTAGATAGTCGTTTGAGATAGATTGCAATGCCCTACATTTATTGTCTCTTAATCCAACTCAAAGTTTCAAATTCAAAAGTATAGTGTTTACTTTTATTCGTTTACAAGATCAGAAAACGGGTAATTCAATTAATTTGTTACAGCACTCAAAAGGAAGTGTGGCTTAGCCTCAGGAGAGCATGGAATTTATCGTATTCCATTGTGTTAAAACTAAACCTTTATAAGCTACGTTCATACGGGACTTGTGGTTTCGAAACATTAAGTTAGCGAAATTTCATAAGTTAACGAAACCACGACTCCCTAACCGCAACGTTATGGTTAATCCCGGAAGTATATACTACCGATTGTGTGTACTGTACACATACAGATCCTGTGTTCATAATTCGCGCGAAGGGTATGACCCAGAAGTTAAACATGAACAGCGAGGTCATCGCTAACTACAAGCTTGCGAAACTTAACGTTTATTCCGTTCACATGGTCTGAAACTGCGATGGAGGACCACCAACTGCTCGTGGTTTCGGCCTTAACCACGAGCTCGCTTGTGGTTCTAAAACTACAAGTAAACTTTAAAGTTTCGAAACTACGAGTCCGTTCAAACTGTCTGAAACTACAAGATAACCACAAGTTAACTTAAAATTTTGAAACTACAAGCGAAACTTAAAGTTTAGCTCCCATCGTGTGAATGAAACTATAGACATGCATCTTTATTGAGGAGCGATAATAATAATTCTCTACGCCTTGAGAGGAGGATCCAAGAAGGTGGTACTAAATCACGACAACCCTGGATATATGTCCCTAGCTACGCTCCTAGATATTGTATTCAAACTACAAGGCAATAAAGCAGTGGCGGAATGGAGGGGGGGGGGGGGTGAGCATATCCGGCCCGTGCACCCCTCCCTCCTTTGAAACCTAAGAGGCATACCTAAGAAGACAACTCTAACTTGGTGCACTCTCCCTTTGAGGTGATGACTGGTTTTTTTTCCCCCTCCCGCTGCTGGTTCCTTTCAGAGAATTTTGGAATAAAAAGAAGACACCAACAAATATCACGCACTTTCAAAACAATCTAGTCAAATTTGAATAGATACCTTATCGGAGGGGCACTTAATAGATTCTATTCAAAAAAATGACTAGATTCTAGTCAAAATGACCAGAATTCTAGTAACGTTTAACTAGAATTCTGGTCATTTCGACTAGAATCTAGTCATTTTTAAAAAAATAGAAGCTATTAAGTGCCCCTCCGATAAGGTGTCTATTCAAATTTGACTAGATTGTTTTGAGAGTGCGGCCTTTTATTCTAGGGCGGGGGGGGGGGGGGAGCTTATAAGAAAATTTCCTTAATATTGTGCGCCCTCTTTTACAAAATCCTGGATCCACCCCTGAATACAGATCTCTTTTTTTAAATGGAATGTCTTGCAAAATCGAATGAAATAATAAGCCGAAATCAACAACATCAGAATGCTGTGCTGACAGTTGTGTTGCATAGCTGCAATAGAACACAATCATGACAATACTATAATTAAACTTTCCCTCTACAGCGGGAGGAAAAACACAGGAGTCAAATCAAGATGTACTAATTGGTTTCGGGTTTTCTCAGAAGGGGTGTTAATTGGCTGGAAACCAATCGGGGATCCTCTCCCTTTCAACGTGGGGCTGTCAAATGCATGGGGGAAATTGATTTATTGCTTGGGAGGTGTTAAACGGCGTTAAATCGTTACTATTTGGTGTATATGCGTTGATAGATCATTTACAGACCTATATAGTGCATGAGGAATACATAGTGGCCCGTATTCTGAACTCCATTTTAACTTAAACTTTAATCTAGGTTGACCAGAGTTTAATTAAAACTGACTTAAACCGCAAGTCGAGTCTAAATTTATGTACAATGTTGGTTGAAACCTATGCACTAGACTGGACTTTAAGCTAAACCGGAGTTCAGAATGTGATTTTTCTAAAACTCCGGTTTAAAGGGCAGGTTTATTTAGTCCGCGGTTAAGTTAAACTATAGTGTTCAGAATACGGGCCAGTGTCGTTCTTGTTCCTCTTTTGAATATAGATCATTTTTAGAAAGCCACGTACTTAAAAAATAACTGCATGAAGGTTTTTTTTAAAAATGTAACTTACATAAAGAAAAGCATAAACTATGACAAGGCCATGCTCTTTTAAATTGCTCATCATTATAATACATTAACTACATTTTAGAAGAAAAGACATTTGCAAGTGTTTGTACTTGTGGTTCTTAGTTGTTATTTTGTTAACTAATATAAAACAAAGTGATTCTTACGGCTTAAGATTACTTAGGTCTATCATGACTTATATTAAACATGTTAAAGAAGAAAGAAGAAAAAATGAAGCAACGATTTCTAAATGACATATGCATATACAATTATTGTAATCGTAAAGGTATTTTCATATACCGTTATGTACTATTGGAACGAATTCTTTACCTACTGACCTACGAAATAATGAATACCTTAGTGACCACATCTCCGTTGTACATGGGGGGGGGGGGATTTCATCAAGTGTCTTGTCAGTGATTTTTACCGACAAATTTGCTCTCAGCCAATCAGATGCAAGGATTTCAGTATAGCTTGGAACAGTTATTGCAACTTGTCATTGATGACAAGTTCTATGAAACGGGGCCCTGAGGGATCACCTCAAAAATCACGAAATCTTCAATATTGTGAAATGCCAACTGAAAGGCAAGGGATTTAGATTCAGAAATAAAGGATTTTTAATAATTAGAGTGAATGAGAGGCGCTAAAACCAAATTATCTTGAATCCGCGAACTTCTCTTCACAAAGCACGCAAACGTCTTCCTGCTTAATCAAAAGTTTCCAGTCAAAAACTATACTCTTTTAAAGTTAATCCCATAAAGTAGTCTTCGGCTATAAAGTTCTAATGGCTCACAATGTGATAATGTTATATCATTAGCATGATTAGTGTCGGATCCAGGATTGTTTGACTGGAGGGGGGGGGGGGGGGGCAAAGGTCCGAATCGCTTACGAGCAAAAAAAAAAAAAATGTTCTCAAATTTGTCCAAATCGAGGAGGGACACAAGAGGATACGCTTCTACATTATGGTGTTATTTTCGTGTACTTGGTACAATTCAAATTCTTTCATTGATTAAATTCCAAACATAAAGGATCATTCTCAATTTAACGTTTTCAAAGGATATCAATAACTTAAATAAAAAATTCAAAATGAAAATTCACAGTGAGAAGAAAATACATATTGCCACAGGCCTCCTCGAGAATTCAAATACATTGGATGATAACGGGTTACATTAAATTTCCTCAAAAACTTTTGACACTGTCCGCACTGAACAATAAAAATTAAACGATGCGCTGATCCCCATGATCTACAAATACGATAAGAGGTTATATATCTCATGATAATACTGTTTACTCAATATCAAATTACATTTCGGTCAGAAGAGAGAAAAAATAGAAAAACAACAAAGCGTTTTCCATCGTGAAACAACAAAGTAACACGGATCTTCAACGTCTTTTTGACTTGAGTTTGTGAAGCAAAATTCTGAATAACATGTTTACAAACATTTAACCAAGCAAACAAAAAAACATGCTGTTGAACTTCCGTCTCACAAATAGGCTGGCATATATCGATGATGTGTCAGCTATTTGTCTATCCGGGGTAGGGGGGGGGGGGGGGGGGGGGGGGGGGGGGGGGAGGGGCGGGAACCCTGTTCACCCTGGATCCGCCACCGATCATGTCTCACTATGCTATCGACTAATGGGTCTCGATATACCATTGCAGTGTTAATGGTTATCGCGATATCTAGGATCTCGATCTAAATGAAATCAGGAAGTAACTGCCAAGATCAACATCCGATTCGGGGAATAAAAGAGCCACAATTTTCTTTCTTTAGCTCTTCAAGGAACCAGGGATCGCGCAATACCGAGAGCGAATGTATTTTGATCATCATTATTATCGAATGTTTAAAGTGCCATTTCAAGTTGCAAGACGGCAAATCTCCGATTTAATTTTTTTTGAAATGTTACCCCTTAGCTACTCACAGCTTTATGATATGATTGGAAATTGATAGACTGCCTTTGGGCACGATTCACAAATTTAAAAATGCAAAAAAGCCTTTTCTCCAGTTTCAGTTATTTTAATATGCCATAGTAAATACGAGGAGACCTATGTAATTCATATTATTAGATGATTTCTTTTTTTGGCCATTCGATGGGCCCGGGGTGGGGGGGGGGGGGTGGACACGTGCCCCCGGCCCACCGTGTCCCGTATGCACATTTGCATTTATGTAACGGGGCGGAGGGGGTAAGGGCACTGACCAAGAATGGCAGGTGCCGAGATAATAACGAGGAAAGCAAAACAAGGGGTCGTGAGGCCAAAAAAGGTTAGCAGTCACTAGATGATCTGAAATATGAAGGCATTATAACAGTAGTAAGCATAATAATAGGCATGTCTGGTAAAAGTGGTCAAAGAATTCGCCACAATAGGCTAAACATCCACTGAAAACAATTATGTCCAAGGCAATGGTCAACTAATAGTCCATGTATTTATACCATAGCGCCCCCTGATGTGCATGAATGATACAGCATAATATGGACGAAAGAGTCAAAAAGTTTGAGAACATTGGCAAATAATCAACGATTTTTGGAAAGCATTGATCATTATAAACTGCGAATTAGAAATATAAGTGCAAAGACAGGACCTTGCTACGAAGAATGAATATAATTGTAGAAAGAAGAAGAGGGGGGAGGGAAGAAGAAGAAGAAGAAGAAAAAAAAAACGCAGAGTGAATTTTCCCACGAAAATAGTACAATTTCAAACTATAATATTATGATATAAAATAGATGGAGTGCGTACAATTTGTGCGTATGAATGTATGAGAGAGGGGACAGATAGAGAAAGCGAGAGGAAAATAAAGAAAGAGAGAGAGAAGAAGGAGAATATAAAGAGTAAGAGAAAGAGAAAGAGAGAAGGGGGAATTGGAGAGAAATGGGAATAGGAGAGAGAGAGAGAGGGGGGAATAGGAGAGAGAGAGAGAGAGAGAGAAATAAAAAGAGAGGGAGGGATGGGGGAGATAGAGAGAGAGAGAGATACATACATTACAGTTTGACGTTAAAAAAAAATGGATACATATCTCATTTGGAATTAAAAAGATCGATGCCAGTCAAGATCTGGGTCCTATTAGATAATCATCAATAACAAGTTACAACAATTCGTATAAGCCACTGAAATCAATGTACTTGATTGGCTGTGAGCAAGTCTGTCGCTAAATTGGCTCTTATTGAGAAAGTAATACATTTTTCACTATTTAATAACTTATTAATCAAAAGACCAACTAACGCCAAATTGAACCTCAAGAAGATTATTATACTCAGAATTATGTTATGAAAATTAGAATTGAATTGAATAAAACACTTTTGAGTTATCACAGAAGGTCAGAAAATGGTTTTTCTTTACATACAGAGCATTTTTTTTGGGGGGGGGGCAAAGCGTTGTCAAAGGGCACTTTGGGGTTTTCATTTCAGGGGTCTGACACCCCCTTCCCCATGGAAATTTTTGTCAGTTTTTATTTTTTGGAATGTATATCCATAGCTCTTCCTTCTGACAAAATTTGGTCCCTGGGCTTCATGGGGAAAAATTTGCCCAATATTTAGGGGCCGTCTGACACCCCATCCCGACGGAAATTTTTGTCAATTTTTGTGTTTTGTAATGTCCAGTCATACTACTTCCTACTGACAAAGTTTGGTGCATGGGGGAGATGGGGTGAAATCGACCCGACTTTGTGGTCTCTTTTGGGGGCTCTGGGGGCTAAACCCGGCGGCTACGGTCAGGCTGACAACCTTTTTGTCCATGACTTAGATGGTGGGGTGACTATTTCGGGAGAGGCTCCTGGCCTATAATACAAGCTATCATTTTGACATCGAGCGCAAAAGTATCGCAGAAATTCATTCTCTGATTTCGAGCGCAAAGGTATTGCAGAAATTCTGGTTTCGAACGGAAAAGTATTGCAAGAATTCATTTCGTGATATGTTGCCAATTTGCGTTGCATAAACGTGGTGTGTGTATTGTCAAATGTCGTTCATTTTTAATTTAATGAATGCTAAATTAATAATGTTTTATTGTAGGTTTGATATTTAACAGTAAAAAAATGACAAGTCATGTTTTTTAGACCATTTTATTGTAGAAATATATCTAACACAAAATTGGCAACATATCACGAAATTAATTCTTGATATGCTGCCAATTTTGTGATATCAAGAAATGAATTCTTGATATCAAGAAAAGATTTCCTTATGTTAACACATGGGAATTCTTGATATCAAGAAATGAATTCTTGATACTAAGAAATGAATTGTTGATATCAAAAATTCGAATTGTCGATATCACAAAATAGGAATAAAATGTTGAAGGGCTTGCCATACGGGTGGCCTTTCTACACAAGCGGAGATCAACTCTTGAATGTATAGGCCTACACATGTCGGGGGGGGGGGGGCACGCGCCCCGGGCGGCACTTGGAGGGTGCGCAAAAAACGCAAAAGAGAGAAAGAAAAAAAGGCGTATATAAAGAAAAAAATCATAACCCTTACGGATTATGCCGCCCCCTCCCCCATCCGCAGGGTAAATGCATTAGAAATACAGTTTTTGAGGGTTTGAAATGCGAAAATTTTCTAATGCTCGGTCATTTTGCTCCCTCGCCTGATTATACGCTCAGGATCTCGTAATTTCGCGCCCCAGTATACAGTTCTTAAATAGCTTAAAGAGTTTAAAATCTGAAAAATAAATATGTAATTGTCGTTGCTTTGCTATCATGACAGTCACTGTAAATTTCATCTGACTCTTGGTAAATATTGCGCCCACATATAGCGTATAAAACAGCATTTGCAAAGGTTCAACATTTGAAAGAAATCTCAACTTTTGGTCGCCTTGCTGAATTTCTCGACTACTTCTAAAGGGTTATCGTTAATTTTGCTCCCAATTTCAGAAGTGAGCGAATAGAAAACCGTTTATCAATGTACAAAATTAGAACTTTTCTACCGCTCAAGTGCAGTGGTCAATTGCAAAATTTCCTGGGTGAAATGAACAAGGAATTGCGTTTTTAGGGTTAAAAATGGAAAAATTTGCCGCTCGGTCGCACATGGATGTATTAATACTATTTTGTTAACAATACTGTCAAAGTCACCCCTATAGACGCAGCTACTGATTTTGTAAACCATACTTATCATGGTCACCCTTGGAGGTGCTACATGCAACTGACCATTACTATGACAAATCAAATGTATACAACATTGCTGCGATCGAACGTAGATGTGATTACTACAACTGAAAATGGTAAACAAAACTGCAATGACCGCATATGTTGATTCCACTATTTCAGCAACCATTTCATTTATAACGATGTTTGACCTTTACCGCAAGCGAATAATTGATTAGCTTTATGCTTATTTCATTAAAAAATATCCCTCACGTCAAATAATTATGGGCGTTTAAACAGAAGACGACCCCACTCATCTTATCATTAGTTCTGCAATCCATGAGTTGTATATATTACCTGAGCAAAATGTCATGCATATATAATTGCAAAGTAGAGTTTGACGAACTCCTGAAATTTATAAATGCCAATGAATTCTTTTGAATTAGTACTGTACGAGGTGTGACATTTCATCCCCCACTCAAATTCTATACTCAGTCAATCAAGCTTGACATCTGCATAAAAATTAAACAAAGTCTGAAAATTAATTATGTATACAGCATGTTATAACTCGGCAGGATAATCACGCAGGAATTCTAAGGATACTCAAAGTCTTTACATTTTTCATTCTGACTGTGACCAGGCCACTTGTCAAATAATTTTGTTCTCATTCCATTAAGAAGAGTAGAAACCATAATATAACCTCTTGGGTGCGACCTAAATTTCAACAGGTTATTTACAAACCTTGAGTGGCCTTGATTAACGCACGAAGGTGCATAATTAGCACGATCGCAGAGATTTTCAGGAAACAGGCGTGGAGACATCCCTTCATTTGCATGACTGTATACCTAATTCATTTTAATTGATTTCGTAACATGTGGCTTCGTACATTCCGAAAGCTGATGCAGAGCTTGTTGCGACCGCCTTTTTATTTTTTCTGTTCCTTGAATGTCTCTGTGATTGAATTTACCCAAAAAGCTAACACCCAAGAGTTTTATTGAATAGCTCAACTCGATAAAAGAAAGGGGCCAAGCCTTAATGTCACACATCCGTACAATATCTTCATGTTTTTAATTCTTGTTAATGTTCTCCTCATCCTTTCTTCTAAGTCCATGTTTTCTTTTACTTCTCTTTCTATCTTTACTCTCCCTATTTCATCATGTACCCATATTACACCACATGCACACAATTCTCAGCCTATTCCTCTCTCATTCAATCCTTCTGGGTCATTAACTGCCTCGCTCATTTGTATTCTTACTATTTTGAATACCAAAAACATTCATGAAGCAATGGGATTCTTCACCATGTCACAATGGCGTTAGCCACGGAATTTCCCTTTAGCACTATAGATGATGATGAATTTTTCTTCCAAGTACATACCGACAGGCGAAACACCAGACACATAAATATGCATTTCCAGTGAATTAAATACGAACTCGGAGGAGTTGATTCTTATCTTTGATGACAATGATGAAGGACAACATTACACATCTTCCAAATACTTAACTGTGAACCAATTCAAATCCAATTTATTAAACGACATAACTAATAAGATATTCCTTTTACATCTAAACATTACGAGTTTGAACAAAAATTTTGATCAACTTGATCTACTTCTTGAACGTTTTAATCCAGAAAATTGCCCAGTAATTGGACTTACCGAAACCTGGTTACACCAGTCTAGCAACTCTCTCCTGAACTTACTGATAATTATGATTTACTTACCAATAACAGACAAGTAAAAACAGGAGGCGGCGTAGGAATGTATGTACCGAACAGACTAGAGTTCTCTTTTCTAAATAATTTGACATACATGACCAATACATTTGAATCACTTTTTATAGAGATAGAAATGAAGAAGAGTAGAAATGTAATAATAGGTGTCATATACCGCCCTCTCCAATCTCCGCATGAAGATTTTTTGATAGATATCCAAAATATATTACAAAGTCCAATCATTCAAAATAAACACTGTCTTATAATGGGTGACTTCAATATCAACTTGTTGCATTACAATGCACAAGGTTTTTCTCATGATTTTCTAGAATTAATTCTATCTGCTTCTTTTTTACCTACTATCACTAAACCAACTACAGTTACAGAACAATCAGCCACTTTGATTGATAATATCTTTACTAACATGCAACTTCCCATAGAATCAGGGATTATTCTTTCGGACATATCTGACCATCATCCTATCTTTTGTAAAACTAAGCTCTCAAACACACCTGCTGACAAACGTACCCGCAAAGTTAAAAGTCGCAGATTAAATGCTTAGAACGCCTTAATGAACTCTCTCTCTCTCTCTCTCTCTCTCTCTCTCTCTCTCTCCATCTCCGCCTGTATTCTCTGTTTTACTCCCTTTTTACCCCTTCTTTTTCTTGCCTTCTCTCTTCCTTCTTCTCACACACTGACACACTCATTATCTTTCATTTCCCTCCTTCCTCCTCCCTCCTTCTCTTCATTCTCTTTTGTTTTCACTTCCACTTGCACTTCCACTTTACTTTCACAGTTAGTGTTTCTTATGGGTTGAGGCAATAGTCCTTCTACCTCAACTCACTTATCAATTCTTTCTCATCAACAATTCGCTTGTCGTAATGATGCTTTATGAATTTAATTTAATATTATTGAACGACCCATTCGTGATTAAGTTATATAAGTTTCTGGACATATAATATACAAGCTTTGCTTTTAAATATGTCCAACTGTTTTCAATATCACTTAATAGGTCAATATATGTACATCATATTTTTTACTTATTGATATTTGATTATGTGCCCCTATGTATGGAAAAACATCATTGTGATATATTATTGTTATTGTATTCATTTTATGTTATGCACTGCAGTATTATGTTAATATGAATGATTGAAACAGTCAATAAAATAAAATAAAATCAAAATCAAATCAAATCCCTCGCTTGTACGATAACTTAAATAAGTTTAGGCACTCGGCGGGGGGGGGGGGGGGGCGCAACTGCATTGCTTGCCGCGCGCCATAATCCCTAGATACGCCACTCCCTCTATCAGGGGCGGATCCAGGATTTCGTATAAGGGGGGGGGGGCACACAAATGCAGGATTGTCAACTTTGGGAAACTGCTTGGAGGGAGACCCATATTTTTTTGGTCTCTCGCCAGCCCTCCAAAAGTCGCTCAGTGGGGGGGGGGGGGGTTATGGGGTCCAGTTCCCCTCCATAATTCTCTGACAAGCAAAAAAAAAAAAAAAAAAAAAAAAAAAAAAAAGGTTTTCTGCTCGAAAAGGGGGGCACAATCGCAAATAGGGGGGGCACATTGCATTGTTTTCCCTCAAAAGGGGGGGGGGAGGGGCACGGGCCGGGATTGCCCCCCCCCTAGATACGCCACTCCCTCTATGACCTTTCACCTTTGACCTACGTAAACAAAAATCTATAATCAGTTCGTCTCAAATAAAATGGAGATGCATACAAATACCAAGTTTGAAGTTAGTGGCTCAAAACTTTCAAGGGATATTGCAATAAGGAGGCTAAAAACCTGAAATTTCATGGTAAATGACCTCAGTGACCTTCGTCCTTTGACCTACTTACCCCCAAGTGTTTTTCCCACAATAGTGATACATACAAGCACCCAGTTTGAAGTTCATACCTCAAATGGTTCTTGAGATATCGCGTTAACAGGAAAGCGGGACGGACGGACGGACAACCCGAAAACATAATGCCTCCGGCACCACCTTTGTTGTGCGGAGGCATAAAAAGAAATGTGGTGTTAAAACAAATTGCTAAACCTAGAAAATATATCGCTGCAACACATACATCTTGATGTGAATGGAGGCCAGCAATATCATAATAAACCGAAATAGAAGAAAGACATGCTTCTAAAACACTCTTAAAACTTAACAGTGCCCTTGACTTGTCAAAACATGAAAATCTAATTAAAAATTCCAAGCATTAGATAAAGAATAGTATTTGAAGAGATATCATGAAGATTACTTCCAAATAATTTGTACATCCTTCAACTTTACAATTTGCAAATTTCAGTGTGATTCGAGTTCCAACTTTAAGGTTATTAACGATCAAACTTTAGGTGCCCATTTTTCAAACAAAGGGCCATCCTACATTTATGTATCAAAATATTATAAAGTCACTGATTTGTTGAACATAAGTAAAATGCTTCTAACTAACTGTGATCAGTCCACATTACGTCTTTGAAATCAACAAAATAGGTGCAACAGGTGCCCATTATAACAAATGAAGGCCCATAAAGCCCCCCCCCCCAAAAAAAAAAAAAAATTATCTGCAAAATAAGATTTGTAAAAAAATATTTGGTTTAAATCTTAAAATGGTAGACATTAATCCGGAAATCAAGGTCATATAAAAATCCCACTTTAGGAGTCACGTGGGCACATTGATGGCCCATCAAAGACAATTCTTTCCCTCACAAGAGGATTGCCTAATTCAACACGGCCCCCGAAGTTTCTGAATATGCATACTTTTAAGTATAACTATATTGGCAAGGCAGTATGCTCTATAAGCAATTCATTTAATTAAGATGGCCTTCATATTCAAAATGACCACTGGGGCCTGTAACATATAAAGAGATACAATCAATCTTACAATCAATTGTAATTCTTCAGTACATGGTTTGCCATAGACTTACGATTGATATCAATCGTAAGATTGATTGATCTCTTTATGTTACTGGCCCCTGGTCTGTTTCAAGATTTGGTTATTTGCATTAAGTTTATGCTGTGTCTTGAAGCTTATATCGTATAGGGAGAAAGTTATATATGTTGCAAATTTTTGCCTAAAAATAGACATAAGCATGTTACCATGGTGTATTTGGTTGAGACACATTGAAACCAAGGTAAAGGTATATCTTATAATGCTGAATAACTTACATAGTGGGGAATTTCATTTCCAAAAATGTCATCAAATTGAAAAATACTGCATAAGTGTTGAAATGTATTTTGCATCTGATAATTTTGCATTGAGGCATAAAGCAACAAGAAAATGCAAAATGTTTGATATGCTAAAGAATTATGTATTCAGGCCCTCTTTCTTTTAAAGGGACATCCAGTCGTAATGGCAAGGTGCTCTGAAAGAAAGCAGAAAAATCAGAGAAGCAGACTGTTAAAAGTTTGAACGAAATTGGACAAGCAATATGAAAGTTGTAATCTCTATACAAATTTGAATAGCGGCGGACAACTCTCCCATTTGTTCCAACACACAGAATGACTAAATTTTTCAAAAAGTATTACTGAAATATATATTCCAGTATTTCCTCCGACGGAGGGAAAAGGGGCTCATGAGAGAAAAAGGAAAATTAATGACGGTGTACTACAAAATCTAGCATTGACCGGGAATACCTCAGAATCGACTGACCAGACTGCCAATTTGAGATTCACATAGATTTAGTGATCTCATTTCTCAAACATTGATATATTTCTTATTTTTGGTCCGATTTCTTTCTAACTTTCATCATTATGTTTATCTTTTTTTTTTCTGATTTGATACAAATCAACATATTACAAAGTATGGATTTGAATTTGGCCCTACCTATGTGAGGGAATTAATCAAATTTAATTGTCTGGAATGGGCCACTGATGGGCCTATGTGGCCTGCTAAAGTGGGCTTTTTATATTACCTTGATTTCAAAATTGTTGTCTTTACCATTATAAATTAGATATAAAGATTTTTTTAAAATTATGTTGCAGATAGATTATTTGGGCCTTTTTGGCCTTTTTTGGTCATAATGGGCACCAGAGCCACATATCTCATTGATTTCAAAGACGTAATGTCAACTGGTCATAATTAGAAGCATTTTACTTATATTCAACAAATCAGTCACTTTATAATATTTTGATACATAGGATGGCCCTTTATTTGAAAATGGGCACCTAAAGCATTTGTCTGATTTTAGAGTCCAGGAAATATTACATGATAATTTCATATATATCAAACTAGATTTGATTACATCAACTTTGGAGGGAAAAAACCTTGAGAGGGCCATTTTAAAAAAATGGGCACAACAGGCCCCAGGGCCCGAATTTTAGGTGGCCCAACATCCAGAATTATTCGGCATCAAAAACTCTACAAACATGCTAAACTTCATGCTTTTTATGAAAAAGTGCACAATCATTTCACCAAACTGCCGGACTATACATGTATAGTTGTACTTTAGTGCGATAAAAACATTCCCTTCAAACTAGGAATAGTAAGGAAATACTGAAAAAAAAATGACTAAACTCTTAACTCTCCTGGATCTTCCCTACTGATGAATCAATAAATTGTAGTAATAAAGTTGAATAAATATTATTGTAGGCTTGACACAGAAACTGTCTCAGCAAAACACCTGTGTACTTACTTCTTCTCTCTCCAAAACACTCGTTTAATTGTAAACCACCCTGGTTTATCATTTTGAATTCCTGAATACTATCAGCCATGCAAAATACCACCCTGAAGCACTAATGAGACTTCGAATATTCATGCTAAGTCCACTGAATTTGCCAGCATTCCTTTGAAGCCTGTTTAAACTTAGGCAACACGCGCTGCATGATGCTAGCCCCATTGTTCTCTGCATGCTTGGATTTATGTAGATACGCAAAATCCCTATACAGTGCGTCCCCCAAAAAAGTTAACAGTTGGAAAAAGATCTCCCAAAATAAATATTTCAAAATATTTGTAAAAAATGTTCATATCTTTGGATAAATTAGGGTCTCTTTTATCAAATGACACCAACGTATCTGGCAATATTTTGAACTTGAGTGAGCAAAAGCGACGTTTGCGAAAGGGTGCAAAATCCAGAGTTGACAAGAATTAGTATTTTGTGCTGGCTGACGTTAACAAATTTGAGAACCGGAAAAAGTTGACAGTTGGAAAAAGTCTCCTCAAATGAAAATTTCAAAATACGTTCATGAAATTTTCATACCTATGGAAAGCTTAGGATCTCTCCTATCTAACGACACCAAAACATCTAACGATATGTTACGCTTGAGTGATCAAAAGCCATTATTTTTAAATAGTGCAAAATCCATGGTTGACAAAACTTTGTATTGGTTCTGTCTGGTATCAGCAAAGTTAAGAGTCTTGAAAAGGCATAGAAACTTTCATATTTCAATTCAATTAAATTCAAAGACATTTATTTCCAACTTTTCAAAATACAAATTAATAAATGAGCAAAATAATGAACATGCATTTTGAACAAAAAATATGACAAAGTATACTAATGTGGTACATACGTAGTTGGAGGACACACCTCTAAAAGCAAAAGCTTGGGGCGAGGGTGCCCTTAGTACACAATACATAATTACATAATAAATATATAAAAAGAAAATAACTACATACAAAAAAGAAAGAGACCGCTGAGCTTGATTGGAGGGGAAAAAAAGGGAGAAAAAAGAAAAGAAAAAGAAGGGGAAGAGAAAAAAGAGGGGGAGAATAAAGGTGCAACATGAGAGTTGATCGGAAAAGAGAAATATTCACGAAGAGGCAGAGAGAAGAAAAGGAGAGAATAGATACTGTGGAGGATGGGGAAGTGTCTTAAACCATATTATTTGTAAGATGAAGTGAAATATTTTTTCATCCCTCTTGAGGTGCTAGCGAGAGATGCGGAGTATTTTATTGTGTCAGGGATAACGTTCCACAGCTTGGGTCCTGAGTATTAAACGGATATTATGTTGGAATAATAGGGTTCTGTGCTTGGGTAGATGGATGTGATTTGCGTGTCTGGCTTCGTATTTATGAATAGTAGATTTAATTGAAAGAGATTACAAAATTCTTCAGGAAATAAATTGTTTGTACATCTGTACATAAAAATGTTATGTTGATGTTTAAGTATGTTTTAGTAAATTTTAGTGTGTTAAATTGTTTGATCAAATGGTCGACGTGACACCGGGGAGCAGTACCTGTAGTTATACGAATTATTTTCTTTTGTAGAGTGATTAGTTTTTGCAATTTGGAGGTTGATCATAAAAGGCAATTTATGAAAGAATGGGGTTTGTTTTCTGTATATCTTGACACATCCCATGAAAACTTTATGGTTGACCGAGAAAACCAGCTTGGACTAAAACCTTGCCAAAACTAATACTTCAAAACACTCGGTAAAGCAGTTAATTACTCACAGAAGCATGAAAATATTGATGAGATACGTAAGGACATACATGGAACAGAACATCTTCTTTAATAAATTGTCTATTATTAATCAAATATGAATATTTATAAGCTTTTTCATGACACTCAACTTTGCTGATACCAGCCAGAAGAAATGCCAATTTTTGTCAAGTCTGGATTTGGCACCTTTTCGCAAAAGTGGTCTTTGCTCACTCAAGCGTAAAATATCGTCAGATCTTTAGGTGTCATGTAATAGAAGAGACCCTAAGCTATCCACAGGTATGAAATTTTACTTCAAATGTTTTGAAATATTTATTTGGGGAGACTTTTTCTGACTGTTAACTTTTTTCTGGGACGCACTGTATAGCATAACGCCTAGCAAGATCTACAGCACTCTTAAACCTTGTACTAACACAGGGTAAGAATTTATTGTCTGTAGGGCAATGTCGCAGCTATTTTATAGCATATTCAATAATCTGAACCAGAAGTTCAAATGGCAACATATCAAATGAAAATATGTTTTTATCTGCAAGTATACATCCACTGTTTACTTCGCCACCACTAACAGGGTTTACTTCATCATCATCTGTATATGAGATCCCTAAGTGAGTCTACATTATCACCCCTGAGTGAGTTTACATCATCACCCCTGAGTGAGTTTACATCATCACCCCTGAGTGAGTTTACATCCTCATCTCTAAGTGAGTTTACACCCCTGAGTAAGTTTACATCCTCATCTCTAAGTGAGTTTGCATCATCACCCCTGAGTGAGTTTACATCCTCATCTCTAAGTGAGTTTGCATCACTTTACATCAAACCGCGTAGCCAGGATTTAATTTTAAAGGGGTGGTTGTAAGCACGCGGGGGGTGGGAGCAGGGAGGGGGGAGTCCCCCCCCCCCTCCCGCGCGAAGCGCCAAAGCTTTGACGTTTTAGCCAATTTGAGAGAAATATAAGAGCTCGTAGGACTTTTTTCTAGGCAGAAAGTTAGTTCGACGCCCTGACTGCTTTTTAATTATTTGGACGCATTACTGCACTGTACATGTGACAGGGATGGACGCAGGGAGGGGGATTTCCCCCTTCCCACGCGAAGCGCGAAAGCTTTGACGTTTAAGCAAATTTGAGAGGAATATAATGGCTCGTATAGCAACTTATTTTTAGGCGAAAAGTTAGTTCGACGCCCTGACTGCTTTCAAATTATTTGGACTGCACTGTATACATGCATGGACCTACTACGTAGTAGGTCCATGATACATGTAACAGGGGTGGGCGCAGGGATGGGATAGTTCCCCCTTCCTGCGAGAAGCGCGAAAACTTTGACGTTTTAGCAACTTTTGAGAGAAAGATAAGGGCTTTTAAGACCTTTTAGGCTTTTTTTTTCTCACTTCCCCCCACCTTTTTCGCTCTTGCTTTTTTTTAGTTGGCGTTTGGGGGGGGGGGCGACTGCCCCCATCGCCCCCCCCCCCCCCCCCCCCCCCGCTGGCTACGCTCCTGATCACCCCCTGAGTGAGTTTACATCCTCATCCCTGGCTAAGCGCTTGCGCGGTTTCCATCAAATGTAAAGTTAAATAACGTCTTTAAAATATTTGGGTTTCAATTCCGTAGTAAGTGATTTAAGTTTACATCCTCATCCCTGGCTAAGCGCTTGCGCGGTTTCCATCAAATGTAAAGTTAAATAACGTCTTTAAAATGTTTGGGTTTCGATTCCGTATCAAGTGATTTAAGTTTACATCCTCATCCCTGGCTAAGCGCTTGCGCGGTTTCCATCAAATGTAAAGTTAAATAACGTCTTTAAAATGTTTGGGTTTCGATTTCGTATTAAGTGATTTAATGTGCAAAAGTCAATCGCTATTCACCATGATGGAGAAAAGCTTTTGTTTATAGACGAAACCTTCATACCAGGGGAGCGTTTCATGAAGCGTTTTGTCAGTACTTTTCACTGACAAATTTGCTCTCAGCCAATCAGATGTAGGGATTTCAGTAGCTTATAACAGTTGTCGGTAAAAAATCACTGACAAAACGCTTGATGAAACGCTTCCCAGGTTTCCGTTGCCTTTTTTAATGGCTTTCTAAAAAAAAACTTATTTTTGAAGGGCCAAGCTATATCGATTGATTTGTTTTCTTTTTATAAAGCTTACTACCAGAAATTTTCCAACATTTTAAAGGAATTTCATGTTTGGTATCGTTTTTTTTTTCTGAGCAGCAAAACAAAAATGGATTTTTTTTCCCCTGAACACTTTTTTGGAATTTCATGTATGATTTTTTTTTTTTCGTGAGCAACCAAAAAAAACAACAACAAAAAACAAAACAAAACAAAAAAGGAGGGGGATTTATTTTTTTTCTCAAACATTTCAAAGGAATTTTTATGTTTAGAATCTTTTTTTTTTTTTTTTTTTTTTGGGGGGGGGGGGGGAGGATAAAAATGCTTTAGAAATAAGCTGCCGGAATATGGAGTGGTGGTTGCCCGAATATCGAACTTTGAAAATCCTTGGGGGGGGGGGGGGGGGGGGGGGGGGGGGGGGGGAGGGGGGGGGGGCTGCGGCCTATTGCCGAAAGGGGACGCATTTTGCCCGAATATTAACTTTCCAATGTCGCTCGCGAGCAAAACAGTATTATTGGCCAGATTTTCCTTCTTTTTCTTTCCTTCCCTTTTCCATTCCTTTTCTTTCTCTTTTTGTTTTCCTTTCCTTTCCCTTTTCTTTTTTTCTCTTTTTTTTTCTTCTTTCTCTTTTCTCCTTTTCCCTTTCCTCTTGCCTCTCCCTTTTTTCACCTTCCCTGTTTTGTTGGGTTTTTTTTCCTGACAGAGGTGGCGCATTTTCAGACGGCAATTTTGAGGGTGGGGGGGGGGGGGGGGGTTACCCTCCTAGCGACGCCCTTGTTTATACTTCTTATTGAAATGTTCCTACTTAAATGATCCCAGCTTAAGAATGTTCTCTAAACTTAACATGATTTTAACTGATCTTCAAAACCTAAACGAAGTAGAGAATTTTAAACTAATTATGTCGAATAACGAAACAGACATAAACACAATAATAATCATAGGAATGAGCGAAATGTGTGACAAACGATCAGACCTGCTGAAAAGCAATCGATCATAAAATCAACATAATGCCCCCCCCCCCCCCTCCCTCCTCTCCCCGAGATGCACAATCAGATCTCTGTTGCGTTTCCAGCGAGAGCAGCAAATGACTCCATTTCCCCAAATTTCCTATGATGATTATTAAGTGTTCCTTTCTGCTCAGCTGTTTTACTGTCTTGTTTACTTTCTACTACGCGTGTCATAATATCTTGTGACGTCCCATTCTTTTTACTGCAAGTAAACAAGGACGTCGCTAGAATTGCAGCCGGCAAATGCGCCACCACTGTCGGCAATAAAAACAACAAGGAGGGTGAAAAAAGGGTAAGGGGAGAGGAAAGGGTATATGAAAAAAGAGAAAGGAGAAGAAAAAAAAGAAAGAAAAGGGAAAGGAAAGGAAAAAATAGTAAAAAGAAAAGAAGGAATGGAAAAGGGAAGGAAGGAAAAAAAAAAGAAGGAAAAACTGGCCAATCGTTTTGCTCGCGAGCGACACTGGAAAGTTAATATTCGGGCAAAAGGCGTCCCCTTCGGCAATAGGCTGCAGCCCCAACCCCCCCCCCCCCCCCCCCCGAGGATTTTCATATTCGGGCAGCTTATTTCTATTTATGTTTTTGGAAATTAGGGTGCAGCATTTGAAGAAAAAAAAAAGATTCCATACATAAAATTCCTGAAAAATGTTCGGGGAGGGGAAAAAAAAAAGATACCATACATAAAATTCTTGAAAAATGTTCGGGGAAAAAAAATTCCCCCCTTTTTTTTTTGCTAATCAAAAAAAAAAAAAAAAAAAAAAGAGAAAGATACCATACATAGAATTCCTTTAAAGTGTTGGAAAATTTCTACCCAGCGAGCCGCGCCGCGCCACGTCACGACCGGACTGTTTAGTAAAAGCCGTTCGAATTTGGTCAGCGAAAAGATTATGCTTCACATTTTCACAGCAGAACAAAATAAGTCATCATGGCGTTCAAACCTTATCCGCTCTTTGTCCCGTTGGTTGGAGCTTGCCTTCTCGCATTCGCTCCCAGCCGGATCCTAAGGGGATATGCGACACTGACTCCTACCATGAATCCCCATTTGGAAGGCTCTTATGAAGGATGTTATCAGGACATCAAGCACAGGGTAGCTGATTGCAGTAAGAGAGGGCTTGATGTTGTTCCCAAGAATCTTTTTAAAGACATTGACCGGCTTGTTTTGCTTCGAAACAATATCACTTCTCTCTTCAACTCCTCGTTCCAAAGGTACCCCCTCATCACAGACTTGAACCTCTCCCAAAATGACATTAGAGTTATCGAACCCGCTGCTTTCTACCCTCTTAAGGAACTAAGGAACCTTGATATGTCCTTCAATTACCATCTCGTCCTTCCGGAAACAGGCTTGTTCAGGTGGTCTGGTAAGCTGGCCAAGTTGAAACTGGGGGATACAAACCTGAAATCTCTTCCGAACGACACTCTAAGATGGAGCACACGTATAGATTCCATAGTAATTTACTTCAACAAGTTATCCTTCATAAACATCAGTTCTTGTGGCAGAGTAGGAAATATCGACTTGTTGAATAATCAAATTGAACACATCAACGCTGACACTTTCGTCTTTGCATGTAACACTTCGACTCTGAATCTTCAAAGCAACCCTGTTAAATCAGTAGATCCCGGTGTAATCGCATCACTACACGTCCGGACTTTGAATATTGGCGGATACCCTTTGACATTTGAAGTAGTAAAAAACCTATTTATCGGGATATCACGTTCGGAGATTGAGGAACTTGTACTGTCGGATACCAACTTTACTGTTTTGCCCAAAGATACCTTTGATCTCCTACGCGATTGTTCTCTGTCCGTTCTTGAATTCACTAACAACCGTGTGAAGGACCTCTATCCGTACGTGTTCTCCAATTTGACCCATCTTCATAAACTAAGGCTCAACTCTAACAATATACGCAAAACTGAACCTGTCTTCTTCGAGGGTATGCAGAAACTAAGAGTACTGAACTTAAACTTTAACGAAATAGGATATGTAAATTTCTATGGCCAAAGTTGGTCAGTTGACCTATACGAGTTGCAGCTATCTGGAAATCTTTTGACAGAGATTTCCCCGTCGGCATTTTTTGGTTTGGGAAATCTAACAAACTTAGACCTAAGTTCAAATAAACGACTTAAAGTTCTGAAACTCACAGCTTTAGCGGGACTTCACAATCTTCGAGAACTTGATTTCTCAGATTGCAGTATCACAGAATTGCTTTTAGAAACCCCGATGTTAAAATATCTTTACCTGAATAATATCCCTGGATCTGCTTATTTAGAACCAACAGAATCATTTAATCACACACGATCCCTTCAACATTTGAGCATGGCAGGGTCAGGGATTTGGATATTTGACTTGTGGGATGTGAATATATCTCTCTTCGATGGATTGCTCAACCTGAGGACTTTGGATCTGAGTGTGAATCGTTTCGATAGCCTTTGGGGTGATTTGCAACCTGGTATCTTTCAGCAACTATCTGCACTGGAATATCTCAGTTTAGACTACTGTGAAATTTCATATCTTCACCCTCTTGTCTTTGCAGGTTTGGAATCGCTTCGGACGTTATCTTTAACAGGAAATGAAATTCAATATCTTCATTACAACTTACTGGAAGGGTTAGATGAAGTAACAAAGATTAACTTAGATGAAAATACTTTAGCTTACCTGGAGGAAGCAATATTTTCGAACAATCCTAGACTTACAGACCTTTCATTAGCGAATAACAGATTCACGCATATAAACCATAGCACCTTCAAACCGATCGAGACTTCTCTTAGATCGATTGATCTGTCGATGAACCCGATCGTATGTAATTGTGATCTAAAGTGGCTTCCCGAATGGCTAAGTGGACAAATACATCTGATTAACGAGGAAAAAACAATCTGTTCGTTGTCATCTTTGGTTCATGTTCGCCAAAAACCTCTGTTAGATTTTGATCCCACTGAATTATGTACGATCAACATAGTCGGCTTATCTATGATTCCACTAGCCGTCGTTTGTTTGGTTGTCATCATCGTACTCGTACATCACAATCGATGGCCGTTGAGATACAAACTCTTTCTCTTGAAACTGGCAGCACTTGGATATCAGGAGATACAAGATGCCCGGGACCACAATGACTACGAGTTCGACGTGAATATTATCTTCTACGATGACGATGGAGAATGGGTTCGCGAACATCTCCGACCGGCTCTTGAAGAACGTCTCCCACAGTTTCAGAAGAACGTGTTTGGTGACGAAGGCCTTGTTCTTGGTATGCATTACTTGGATTCTGTAGATTACGTGGTAAGCCGGAGTTACAAGACTATGATACTGCTCAGCAGAGCCGCCGTTCGCGATCGCTGGTTCATGCTCAAGTTGCGTATTGCCATGGACCACGTAAGTGATACACAGACCGAATTTGTAGTCGTGGTCTTTCTAGAAGACATTCCAGATGATGAGATACCTTTCCTGGCGAGGTTGTATCTCAGTGATGGTAGACCCTATATACATTGGACTGATGACGTAAGAGGACAAGGGTATTTCTGGGATGAATTAGCAAAAAAGCTTCTTATCAATTTAAGAACCAATGACTTGATCCCCAATGAGTAGAAAACGGTATCAACTCACCAATACTCGTATGTTCGTATAGTCTCCTTTACATTTCATATTCTTTTCTCTTTCAAAAACTCCGCTCTCTGACACTCTTGCTCCCTCTCAGTCTAAAGTTGATTGGTCCCTCCCTTGTTTTCTGACATAAATTCTGTCTAGAATCCTTTACAAATCATGTTACTACTCAAGCTTTGTTTGCCGAGATGCAGTCAGCCTAGCACTCGTTCTATTCTTTGGGAACAGTACTGCTAAAAGTAGTGAACAACCTTCTATTAGCTGTCGACAAGGGTCATGAGCCAATATTAGTTTTACTTGATTACAGTGTATATTATGGTCTTTGAGGGTTATTTACGCCCCAGTCAAGGACAAAATGCATAAGGAATGGTGTTTTATAGGGCTTGAAATGCGAAAATTTTCTAAAGCTCGGTCGCTTTGCGCCCTTGCATAATTATGTTCAAGATCTAGCTATTTCGCGCCCCAAATGGCGTTTTTAAAGTGTTAACCATTCATTGACCCTTGTTGCTTTACCCCCCCCCCCCCCGCATAAGACAGGAGCTTGTTAAATTTTGCGCCCCCAGAGTGCATAAAAGTGCATAAAAAGCACTTAAGTTTAGAACGTTCGAAAGAAATCATAAAATTGCCTTGCAATTGCCTTAATAAAGTCCTCAGATATATATCTTCAGGGTTTTCATTTATTTTGCGCCCCCAAAATAGGATTGTTTCAAAATTTCAACAAAAAAATCTGTTGCTAGGTGGCTTTATTCCCTTGGATTTTGGGGGGGTTAAGGTAAAATACATAAGAAATTTCAATTAGAGGGATGAAAAGGAAACAAAAAAAAATCTGCCGTTCGGTCGCATTTCTCCCTCGTTTATACAATAAATCATCAAATTTGGGCTAACAACCCCGGATTATGTGCATCAAAACTCATTTTCACCCTCATTTCTAAATTAAAAACGCTCATTAATTTGAGTTTGAGCGGGGGGGGGGGGGGGGGGGGCGCAGATCTGATAGTTTGCCCCGGGCGCCAGAATACCTAGATACGCCACTGCATGTGCAGGACTCATGAAATGTTGACTCTGATGAAGTGATATTGTTTCAAGATTTTAGACACATTTCACATGGACGAGTAAGAATGGCGTCGATTTTAAACATGCCTATTCTAGTGTTATGGTTAATGGACAAATAACATCTAGAAAGGGGAGATAGGCAAGGTGACCCACTTTCGCCTTGCTTGTTTTTGTTAAGTGCAGACATTCTTGGGATGTTAATTCGAAATTCACACTCCGTGAAAGGAATTTCTGTCAGTTCGAAAGAATTTAAGATTCTTCATTATGCAGATGACACAGTATTGTTTCTACATGGCACAGCTGTTAGTTTCCTTAATGTACTACATATTTTGGATTCATTCTGAAATTGTAGTGGGCTGAAGATTAATATGCAAAAAACAAAAAATAAACAAGCAAACAAACAAAAAAAAAAGAAAAAAAGAAAAAAAAAAGAAATGTAATTTGGATAGGTGCCTCAAAAAAATGTAATGAAGATATAGAACTAGAAGGAAGTCAAGTGAATTTTGTGTATAATGACTTTTTTCGTTACCTTGATACAGGCTTTCATGCTGTTATTGACAAAATACCTGATTATAATTATGACAGAATTTTTTACAAAGTAAAACGCCAGATGATTTCTTGGATCAAACGGAACATTATGGTTCTTGGAAGAGTTACAGTTGCTAAATCATTACAATTACCACAGTTAAATCATTTGTTTATGCCAATTCCAACTCCTTCAGTTAAGTTAATGAAAAACATAAAAGTTAAATTCTTTAATTTCATATGAAAGAATAAGACGCATAAAATTAGTATGTCACTATTAAAGTTTACATGGATTCGAAGAATGGTTTTAGGTATATGTGATGATGTTAATCATTTAATGCAGTCATTTTTATCAAAACCATTCGTAGTTGGGTTTGGTGATGAATAATTTTTCGACATTATCTCATGAAGTTGCTAATCCATTTTGGAAAGATGTATTTCACGCTTTGTCTTTGTTGAGTCGAGCAGAAGGAAGTGACTGGTTGACTTATCCGTTGTGGGGAAATAGCTGTATCCAAATTGGGCAAAAATCTGTATTTTTTATATCTTGGTATGAAAAAGGCATCAGATGTATCAATGACTTGATTGATGATGAGGGGAATTTGTTCACTCGTGAAGAATGTGAACAAAAATTCTGCTTGAAACTGAATTATTTGTCTTATTATTCTATAAGTCAAGTAATATAGAATGTATATTGAAAAAGGTGAAAAACATGTAGTAAATCCATTAATGCCTTCTCATATTAAAATACTAGTACATGACTTACAAGGATGTAAGATACATGTGCAAAACTCTTCTTGGAAAAACAAAATGTATACCCTCAATATGCTCGAAATGGGAACGTTTAGATTACACTCCTGATTCCTGTTATAAAGATAAAATTATTCAGTATTATGAGGATGAGAGATATATTTTATGTGAGAGATATATTTATTTGGGTCTGTATAACAATTTATTTACTAAATGACAGTCACTTCGATCTCTGTTTGTTTAAACGAAATGAGGGAAATGTAAAAGTATCGTTTTATTTGAGTTCAAGATACATATCAGTTTCATTGAGTTGTAAAATGTTGTTTATATGACTCAATAAAATAGCATACGGAGGGCTGAAAAGTTTGAAAAAAACATGCCTATTCAAAGACGTATTCAATTACCCAAACTGCAGCTACAAACAAACAAAACAATATTAAATTGATCAATTATTGAATGCATTAATTATTTGAAAAATTAATACATATTCCATGGACAACATTAATAATTCTACAATATTCCAAAGAAGGTGACTGATAGCACCACCGTATCATTCGCTGTTATGCTGCAAATAATGGTAATGTATTTCGAATGAGAAATAAAGAAGAATGAACGAATCATTATTTTCCTGCATAATTTAAAGATGCTTGAACGATTTTCTGATCTTTCACAATTAAAGAGCTGATTCATTTTGAGGGTATTTGGTCGCTCAGTGTAATATTTTCGAAGATGGACTAAGAAATGCGCCGGTAGTCTTACATGGCAAGGACACTGATGCGCACGCTTATATGATGTCATCAAATAAAGCAAATGGCGATCTCCATGACTGAAATTCTTGACGTTTTTATAGGGTTTGTAGTAAATTTATCGACTTTAATCCCATATTGTGGACCAGTTTTATAAATCAAATGATTCAAGTTTTGTAGCTCAGTTAAGTCAAGATGAGATGGCTAATGAACTTGACAAGTCCCGTTCATCATCCTATTGTGCCTTTAACATTCGTGCAGTGCATATTCACTAATGCACTCGTTAACGTGAAGTATTTGTATACTGGTCATCTTTCAGTTTCGTCGGCTTGCAAATTATGTTTTCAACTGATTGACGCTCATAATTAACTGTTGGGGATTATTTTCACTATACACGCTATTGACAGGAAACCATGCTTGAGTGCTACTTAAACATACATTGTTATCGGATCTATAGGATTCACAGAAGTAACCATGCATACGAAGTAAAAAAAAAAAATGTAATGTTTCAGTTTCGTATGAGGAGGGGCTCGAAAATAGCATTTTAAAAATTGTTCTTAGTTATAGAAATTTCACCCTTCTGCTTTTATTTGTATCTGTATATTTTGAATACAAAGTGAGTCATTGGTTGGTAAAGCTTCAAAATGATAGCTTAAAACGTAGCTTGGTTTGCTTGGTGAAGTATGAAACCTCAAAAGGTCATAAGAAATCACAAATGAAAAAAAAAAAAGATAAGAGAATAAAAATAGGCCTATTTATCATTTTTTTTTACCAAGGGCGGTGAACCTAAGTGCAATGGGGCAATTGCACCGTGTATCCTATGCAGCCTATCTCTTGTCTGATTGATAGGTTTCCCCCCCCCCCCCCCCCCCCTTGCTGGACGCGATATATATTTTTTGTCAGGACTTGCGCCATCGACGAGAGAGGGCAGTATTTGAGCGTCAAGAGTAGAGTATCTCTATTATTAGAGAGTAGCGATAACTGATTTGAACGCCATTTGTTTCCACTGCTATGCAACATTTCTATTCCATTCCGATGAGCACCTGGCTGTTCTCAATAGAAAGAATTCGAACGCCATTTTGTTTCCAGAAAAGTCAGACGTCCATGACTGCTTTTCAATTATTTGGACGCATTACTGCACTGTACATGTGACAGGGGTGGGCGCAGGGAGGGGGATTTTTCCCCTTCCCGCGCGAAGCGCGAAAACTTTGACGTTTTAGCAAATTTGAGAGAAATATAATGGCTCGTATAGCAACTTATTTTTAGGCAAAAAGTTAGTTCCACGCCCTGACTGCTTTCAAATTATTTGGACGCAATACTGCACTGTATACAAGTACATGTAAAAGAGGTGGGCGCAGGGATGGGAGAGTTCCCCCTTCCCGCGAGAAGCGCGAAAACGTTGACGTTTTAGCAACTTTGAGAAAGAACAAGGGCTCTTAAGACATGTAAGACCTTTTATAAAGGCTTTTTTTCTCTCACTTCCCCTCTCGCTTTTTTTTTTTTTTTTTTTTTTTTAGTTGGCGTTTGGGAGGGGGGCGGGGCGACCGCCCCCATCCCCCCCCCCTCCCTCGCTGGCACGCGCCTGATCACCCCTGAGTGAGTTTACATCCTCATCCCTGGCTAAGCGCCTGCGCGATTTCCATCAAATGTAAAGTTAAATAACGTCTTTAAAATGTTTTGGTTTCATTGCCATATTAAGTGCTTAATAAGTGGTTAAGTGAAGGGCTAGGCTATATCGATTGATTTGGGTTTTTTTTATAGAGCTTACTACCATCTGTTAAGTGCAATACATGGTTTGTATTATCAATAAAAGAAGGGTAATGTACATCGTGTATCCGGTTCAATGTAATGACAATCCTTTGTAATATGAGACAAAGATTTTATCGCAACGAGTCAATGATATTTTTGAATTGGCTTTTACTAAACAGTCGTATCGCGACGGGGCGCGGCGCGGCTCACTGGGTAGAAATTTTCCAACATTTTTTTCGGCATTTTATGTATGGTATGTTTTTTTTTTCTGAGCAGCAAAACAAAAAGGGATTATTTTTTTCCCTGAACACTTTTCTGGAATTTTATTTTTTTCGTGAGCAACCAAATAAAAAAAAAAAAAAAAAGGGGGGGGGTGGGAGTGATTTAATTTTTTTCAAACATTTCAAAGGAATTTTTATGGCGTCCCCTTCGGAAATAGGCTGCCCCCCCCCCCCCCGCCTCCCGAGGATTTTCAAAGTTCCGATAATCGGGCAATCACCACTTCATATTTGGGCAGCTTATTTCTATTTATGTTTTTGGAGATTAGGGTGCAGCCTTTGAAAAAAAAAAATAAGAAAAAAACAAAAAAAGATTCTGTACATAAAATTCTTGAAAAATGTTGGAAAAGTTCTACCCAGCGAGCCGCGCCGCGCCACGCTGCGACCCGACTGTGTAGTAAAAGTCGTTCGAATTTTGTCAGCGAAAAGATTATACTTCACATTTTCACAGCAGAACAAAATAAGTCATTATGGCTTTCAAACCTTATCCGCTCTTTCTCCCGTTGGTTGGAGCTTGCCTTCTCGCATTCGCTCCCAGCCGGATCCTAACGGGATATGCGACACTGACTCCTACCATGAATCCCCATTTGGAAGGCTCTTATGAAGGATGTTATCAGGACATCAAGCACAGGGTAGCTGATTGCAGTAAGAGAGGGCTGGATGGTGTTCCCAAGAATCTTTTTAAAGACATTGACCGGCTTGTTTTGCTTCGAAACAATATCACTTCTCCCTTCAACTCCTCGTTCCAAAGGTACCCCCTCATCACAGACTTGAACCTCTCCCAAAATGACATTAGAGTTATCGAACCCGCTGCTTTCTACCCTCTCAAGGAACTAAGGAACCTTGATATGTCCTTCAATTACCATCTCGTCCTTCCGGAGACAGGCTTGTTCAGGTGGTCTGGTAAGCTGGCTAAGTTAAGACTGGGGGATATAAACCTGAAATCTCTTCCGAAAGACACTCTAAGATGGAGCACACGTATAGATTCCATAGTACTTTACTTCAACAAGTTATCCTTCATAAACATCAGTTCTTGTGGCAGAGTAGGAAATATCTTCTTGTTGAGAAATCAAATTGAACACATAAAGGCTGACACTTTCGTCTTTGCGTGTAACACTTCGACTCTGAATCTTCAAAGCAACCCTGTTAAATCAGTAGATCCCGGTGTAATCGCGTCACTACACGTCCGGATTTTGAATATTGGCGGATACCCTTTGACATTTGAAGTAGTATTTATCGGGATATCACGTTCGGAGATTGAGGAACTTGTACTGTCGGATACCAACTTTACTGTTTTGCCCAAAGATACCTTTGATCTCCTACGCGATTGTTCTCTGTCCGTTCTTGAATTCACTAACAACCGTGTGAAGGACCTCTATCCGTACGTGTTCTTCAATTTGACCCATCTTCATGAACTATAGTTCGACTCTAACAATATACGCGCAATTGAACCTGTCTTCTTCGAGGGTATGCAGAAACTAAGAGTATTGAACTTAAACTTTAACGGAATAGGATATGTAAATTTCTATGGCCAAAGTTGGTCAGTTGACCTATACGAGTTGCAGCTATATCTGGAAATCTTTTGACAGAGATTTCCCCGTCGGCATTTCTTCGTTTGGGAAATCTAACAAGCTTAGACCTAAGTTCAAATAAACGACTTAAAGTTCTGAAACTCACAGCTTTAGCGGGACTTCACAATCTTCGAGAAATTGATTTCTCAGACTGCAGTTTCACAGAATTGCTTTTAGAAACCCCGATGTTAAAATAATCTTTACCTGAATAATATACCTGGATCTGCTTATTTAGAACCAACAGAATCCTTTAATCACACACGATCCCTTCAGCATTTGAGCATGGCAGGGTCAGGGATTTGCATATATGACTTGTGGGATGTGAATATATCTCTCTTCGATGGATTGCTCAACCTGAGGACTTTGGATCTGAGTGTGAATCGTTTCGATAGCCTTTGGGGTGATTTGCAACCTGATATCTTTCAGCAACTATCTGCATTGGAATATCTCAGTTTAGACTACTGTGAAATTTCATATCTTCACCCTCTTGTCTTTGCAGGTTTGGAATCGCTTCGGACGTTATCTTTAACAGGAAATGAAATTCAATATCTTCATTACAACTTACTGGAAGGGTTAGATGAAGTAACAAGCATTAACTTAGATGAAAATATTTTAGTTTACCTGGAGGAAGCAATATTTTCGAACAATCCTAGACTTACAGACCTTTCATTAGCGAATAACAGATTCACGCATATAAACCATAGCACCTTCAAACCGATCGAGACTTCTCTTAGATCGATTGATCTGTCGATGAACCCGATCGTATGTAATTGTGATCTAAAGTGGCTTCCCGAATGGCTAAGTGGACAAATACACCTGATTAACGAGGAAAAAAACAATCTGTTCGTTGTCATCTTTGGTTCCTGTTTGCCCAAAACCTCTGTTAGATTTTGATCCCACTGAATTATGTACGATCAATATTGTCGGCTTATCTATGATTCCACTCGCCGTCGTTTGCTCGGTTGTCATTATCGTACTCGTGCATCACAATTGATGGCCGTTGATATACAAACTCTTTCTCTTGAAACTGGCGGCACTTGGATATCAGGAGATACAAGATGCGCGGGACCACAATGACTACGAGTTCGACGTGAATATTATCTTCTACGATGAAGAATGGGTTCGCGAATCTCTCCGACCAGCTCTTAAAGAACGCCTCCCACAGTTTCAGAGGAACGTCTTTGCTGACGAAGACCTCGTGCTGGGTATGCACCCGGGGGGGGGGGGGGGCACTCGAATTATATTTTGACGGGGTGTGCCTCACGAATACCCGAAAAGGGGGTCTAAGGAACTGACTTCAAGGTGTAAAATACGGGGTCTTGGGAACTATGATCTATTGGGCAGAGTGAAAAACAGGGTCTAGGGAACTACAAAACTAACCTCGCTTTATCGGCGGTACACCTTCGCTATCGCAGGATCTCGGGACGGCCTGCGCCGGGGGCCGCGCCCGCGCCGTGTAGCGCTAGTAGCTAGCTAGCTGGAGCAGTTTTCAAGGCTCGCGAGACGAAAGGGCCTAGGGCGCGAGACCAGGTCGAGCGACCACTGCCTCCGCCACGCTTTCGGCCGCATGCACGTTTCATAACGGGGGTCTTCAGAGCGGGGCTGAGCGGCTCCTGAGCGGCTCCTGAGCGGAATTGAGTATCTAGAGAACGGAAATCGGGGTCTGAAAAAGGGGGTCATCAAAGCGGCACGTCCCCGTACCACCAATATACGTGAGTGCCCCCCCCCCCGGGGTATGCATTACTTGGATTCTGTTGATTATTTGGTGAGCTGGAGTTACAAGACTATGATATTGCTCAGCAGAGCCGCCGTTCGCGATCGCTGGTTCATGCTCAAGTTGCGCATTGCCATGGACCACGTAAGTGATACTCAGACCGAACTCGTAGTTGTGGTCTTTCTCGAAGACATTCCAGATGATGAGATACCTTTCCTGGCGAGGTTGTATCTCAGTGATGGCAGACCCTATCTACATTGGACTGATGACGTGAGAGGACATGTGTATTTCTGGGATGAATTGGTAAAACATCTTACTATCACTTTAAGAACCAATGACTTGATCCCCAATGAGTAGAAAACGGTATCAACTCACCAATATGTATGTATTTGTATTTTATTCATTAAACTTCATTAACATATCCATCAATATTTTGTTCGAATATAACATCAATGATAAGAACAATAATAATAATAATAATAATAATAATAATAATAAAAATAAGAGTAACACAGTCATGACAAAAACAGAACAATATATCGTGAGTATAGCATTCAAAACAAACAAAAACAAACACAAAATACTCATAATTGAGCAACTAGACATGCTCTTTCATGAAATATAAATTATCAGATTATGTACAAGTATTGTAAGGTGATGAGAAAAAGAGCCATTAAAAGAATTATATACATATACTTATACACTATATATAGATATGTCTAATAATAAACAATTTAAAGGTATGTTCGTATAGTCTCCTTTACATTGCATCTTATTTCTCTTTCAGAAAATCCCCGCTCTGTTACTCTTGCTCCCTCTCAGTCTAAAATGCATTAGACCCTCCCTTGCTTTCTGTCATATTTTATCGCCCCACTCTAAAATCCTTTACATATCATTTTACAACTCCTATTAGCTTTGATTGCCGAGATACAGTCAGCCTATCACTCGTTCTATTCTTTGGGAACGGTACTGCTAAAAGTAGTGAACGACCTTATAGTACGGCGGCATAACTCTTGTCTAAAAGCACCAAAACTGGTACAGTTGTTGAATGATACATACTGAGCAATATCGGATATGGAAGGACTTCCAAAAATTGATTTATGGGGTAATTTTGAAGGAATTTGTAATTGCAAAACCTACTCAAGTAGATTATTCGATCACCTAGATATTCGGACACTACCTTAGATCTCCGAATATCACTGTGTTAGCGAAAAGGTGGTAACCTTACACAATAAGACTTACTAGAGCGTATCTATTTTGGTCGAATTGGTCATAGGGTTTTGGCAGTACTATAGGTCTGGGTACAGAAATACAGAGAGGCTATAAAAGGTGTTCAGAATAATTCGCGTAAATCGTTGATGTTTATAAGAGCAAGTCATTTGAAGACGTGAAGAGGTTGTATGAGGACTATGATATTCTATTCCAAACCTTACACATAAACAAGCAATTGTTTGTGGTTCCTAATATAAAATAGGGGCCTATAGTCATGATAGCACTGGCGTAAATCCCGGGGGGATGGGGGATATACCCCCCCCCCCTCCACTTTTCGAGGAAGGGAGGATGGCCTGTACAATCCCCCCACTTTCACGAAAGAAATGAAAAAATATATGCCTATCGGTGTTTTTTGAATGACAAAACGTGCCTTGTGATTATCAAACAAGATCATGTTGGCAAATTATTTCAAACATTCCCCCCCCCCCCACTCCTCGATACGGATTTACGCCACTGCATGATAGTATTATGATACAAGAGAAGAAAGGGAAGAAGAGGGGAACATGAAGAATATGAATTATGAAACCAAAAAACAGGTTATTTTAACAGACAGGGAAAAGAAGAACCATCATGACTTCATAAATGATAATATTGGAAAAAGGAGTCCGAGAATGAGAAAGGGGCCTCTTAAGAAGAATACGAAGCAAGCTAAATGAATTGACAAATGACCAATATATTCTACAATATCTTAAAATATACAAGTAAGTATGGTTTTTGCATGAATGAGAAAGAATCAAAACACTTTCAATCAAGATGGAATGAGGCCATTTTTTCTCGCTTGTTTGCAATTAGCTATATGAATATATTGTGCCAATACTTATAAAACTACAATGGATCAAAAATAGAAGGAGGTTATAATGAAAATTATGATTGTAATGTAAATTGTGGAAATATGAATTGAAGGAACAGCTGACGTTCTACCCTCCCATTACGCACGCATATTAGGGCCTCGAAAAGCAAAGAATTTTCTGGATCACCATCGGCTCAGATATTTTGCCCCTCGTGAAGGTCTAGATACGCCACTGATAGGAGCAAACTGGACGTGAGGGGGAGGGGAGTCACAAGGGGGCATAATTATGCATCGCTATTTCCATATATAGGTGTACTGCCTTATGGCGTATAAAATGAGCCGAAAATTTTGAGGTGCCGTGGCTGAGCCAAGAAGAATATAAAAATGTTCTGTCAAGAGAGCCAGAACGCAATAATTATACTCGCATATAAATAATTGAAAACGGATGGGGGTATCCCCGCCCCTTCCATAAATATGATGACCCTGCACAATAAAACCGTCGCCCTTCTTGATACCTCTTTATAAATGATATAGATATATTTTATTTACATGGGTAATTCATAGTCTAAGCCTAAGAGTAATTGCTACCCTTTTCTCTCTTCTATTAGAACAGGCAACTGAAATCGTCGGCAATTCCGTCTATTGTGACTTTCAATTTCGACAGGACGATCGAGCGAGTTGATTTACCATTTTGAATTATAAAACTTTTCATTCTAGAGCACTTCAGATCCTCAATAGTGTGATGAAGCCTTAAGTTATTTAAACATTTCCCCACATTTTTTCCAAATTTCCAGAGGACTTGTCTTCAAGTCCATCCCGAATTAAGCTTCTGTCAGTAGTAATATTTCACATAATTATTGCTCAGGCCTTCATTCAGGTTGAAAAGAAATTTCATGATATGTTTGAACCTATTGACTATTGTTTTAGGTAGGCCTAAAAGTAGAAACTTTCCCTCCGATAATAAGACAATTCTGAAGTCCCGTTATATGATCGTATTTTGATGATTTTTACTTGATGTATAGAAACGTTGGACTAAAATTTGCACAAAACTGTTTCAAGCGCCATATCCTGATTTTGTTCTTATTAGTTTCACGACATTTCCGACCCAATTCCAGGCTTTTTTAGACGAATCAAACGTCAGGATCACATTTTTAGAAATGATTGTCAACTCTAAAAAACGTAGGCCTAGCAGCAAGTCAATAAGTGCATTTCGTCTATATCTCTGTAAAAGTTCTCGTCCATTAAGGATTCGTCCTAAAAATACTAAAAAACCTCATGACTGTAACTGGAAGTACCGAATTTTTCATTGAAATGATCGGGGCCGTGGTACAGACTCCTATTTGGTAGGGTCAGATGTTTTTTTTTACAGGCGATTTATTGTTTGTTGAACTGTACAGGAATTCCGGTACAATTTAGCCCCAAATTCCCTGAAAATTGCGTTTTTGAAAGTGCTTCCATATCAGATATTGTTCAGAATGGAATTCTTAACACATGTGCCAAATTTGGTGCTTTTAGACAAAAATGCACGATTTCCAAGCTATACCGCCGTATTATATTAGCTGTCGACAAGGGTCATGAGCCAATACTGGTTTTACTTGATTACTGCGCTGTATTTGAATCCACTGAACGCGAACACGGCCTTGCAGCAGTGGCTATCTGGATGATCGTAGTCGGAAGATCGTTACAGCAATTTTTCAGCAATTGTTTGAATAGGAATAATGTCTTGTAATTGTAATATAGTCTATGTAAATATGCATATATATCATTTTTGGTATCCAAAGTGGGGATTTATATTGAACCAAGATAAATCTTTTGTTTATGAACTTTCAAAATATTGTATTTTTGAGGGGGTGTCAAAAATTGATTGATGTCCTTTCATCTGATTTAAAAACCAATTATCTTATGTATATATATATATATATATATATATCAGCGATTTTAGAAAAATATGCACGAATACGTTGTTGTAAAATTGCATTTATTACGAGGATACCAGATAATATGTATATATTTAATTTCCTTCTATATTTTGTTTGGTTGCTGTAATGAGTTTATATCGTTACTTAATATCTTTGTTATCAAACAGGGCCTCATGGAATACAACCACTATTGGTGAAAATGTACACTTCATAGATATCAGAAACGAATAAATGAATAAATAAATAAACAGGGTATCCCCCAGGGATCAGTCATCGGTCATCTCGTGTTTATACTGTACATCGGTCCCCTCGTGTTTATACTGCACATCGGTCCCCTAGCGAAAATCATGAATGTTCATTGCGGCATTTAGAATACAATGTACGCTGGGGGACAAGTTTTTGGACTCCAAAGGCTACAACAATGCATATATTAAAATAAGGTCACTCCAGATCCAGAACAACATTGGATCCCTATCTGGATAACCGGACTCGTACATTCCCCTTCAAAGAATTCAGGCCAGTAATGCAAGTTTTATATCCTGTACCAGAAAATATGATCACAGTACCCCTATAATCCGCTCTCTTCACTGGCTCCTGGTTTCTTAACGTACACCCGTCAAAGTCTTGCTCCTGATGTAAAAGCCAAACATTGGTATGCTTTTCATTGCATCATCGATCTAGTATAATTCAAGACCCTTGCATCTTCTATGAGTCTTCGCTCATCTTCTAATACTCAAGGACCCCGAACTTAGATACATTCTTTTCTGCGCAGCATGCAGGTCCAATGCAACGGAACAGTCCTATCGAGGTGCGGGATGCCCCTTCATCTGAAGACATTCCATTTTAATTGTTCCTTTTCATTTTTTACTCTCAAATGTAAATATCTAAGCTTCATTATCGTAATGTAATCTCGTAGTGTTAAGTTTTGTTTGCTTCATTATACATTCATACTGTTTTGTACATGCTTTGTAAATGCATGTACCAGTTTTAAATGTGTAAATATCATGCATTATTGCTAATACCTGGGGGAACTCTACAACCTCCAAATTACACAAACTAATCGCTCTACAAAAGAAAATAATTCGTATAACTACAGATACTGCTCCCCGTTGTCACGTCGACCATTTGTTCAAACAATTTAACATACTAAAATTTACCGATATAAATAAACATCAACAAAGTATATTTATGTACAGATGTACAAACAATTTATTTCGTGACGAATTTTGTAACCAGAACCTTATTATTCCAACATAACATCAGGTACTCGGGACCTAAGCTGTGGAACGTTATCCCAGACACAATAAAATACTCCGTATCTATTGCCAGCTTCTCAAGGAGGATGAAAATAATTTCACTTCATCTTACAAATAATATGGTTTAAGACACTTCCCCACCCTCCACTGGGTCTATTCTCTCCCTTTCTTCTCTCTGCTTCTTCGTGAATATTTCTCTTTTCCGTACTCCTTTTATGTTGCACCTCCATTCCTCCCCCCTTTCCTCTTTCCCCCACCTTTTTTGTTTTTTGTTTTCTCTTTTTTTCCCCTTTCTTTCCTATTCTCTTGTTCCCTCCAATCAAGCTCAGCGGTCTAGGAATGTTATCTTTTTCTTTTTTTTGGGGGGGGAAGGAAGTTATTTTCTTTTTATGTATTTATTATGTACTATTATGTATTATGTACTAAGGGCACCCTCGACTCAAGCTTTTCTTTTAGAGGTGTGTCCTCCAACCATGTATGTACCACATGAATGTATATTTTGTCATATTTTTGTTAGAAATACATGTACATTATTTTGTTCATTTACTAGTTTGTATACTTATATTGAAAAGTGCTGGAAATAAATGTCTTTAAATTGAAATTGAATTGAAATTGAATACCGTAATCATTATAAGATTTTCGGAGATTCTTGACAACTTTTCATGCTAATCGTGTAAAGTTCTTGATACCTTTGTACTAAGTGCTATAAAAAATATACTTCATTATTGTACTGGATCATAACTATGCTACTACTACTACTACTACTACTACTACTGCTACTAAACCATTTAAAATGTATTATGAAATATTTAATTGTATATTTGATTTCTTGTCAAAATCACTATTCTGTTGGAAATGAAAATAAAACTGAAACTGAAACTGAACTGAAACTATTACTGCTGCTACTACTACTACTACTACTACTACTACTACTTCTACTACTACTACTACTACTACTACTGCTGCTGCTGCTGCTGCTACTACTACTACTACTACTACTACTATACTATTACTATTGTTTACTACTACTTATACCACCACTACTACTACTACTACTACTACTACTACTACTACTACTACTACTATTACTACTACTAGTATCACTACTACTACTACTTCTACTACTACTACTACTACTACTACTACTAATGCTGCTGCTGCTGCTACTACTACTACTACTACTACTACTATACTATACTACTACTATTGTTTACTACTACTTATACCACCACTACTACTACTACTACTACTACTACTACTACTACTACTACTACTACTATTACTACTACTAGTATCACTACTACTACTTCTTCTTCTACTACTACTACTACTACTACTACTACAACTACTACTACTACTACTACCACTACTACTACTACTACATTTACTAGTACTACTACTACTAGTCTACTACTACTATAGTTATATTATATAAAGCATAGAGCGTGGGTGGGTGGGGTTGGGGGCTATAGGCTGCAACGAGGTGAGGTGATCATTTTATATATCTTACCTAGTGTACTGTATTGTCAAATAAAACTGTCACTATAATAAAGTGTAAGGGGACTAACCAGCTTCTTGCTTAATCATGTTCGAGAAACAAACCTCAGAGACACCCCCCCCCCCCATCCAAATGGGGAAAAATGAAGAAAAGAAAAGATTGTGCCTGTACGCCTGTATACTACATAAAAGCTGTTTTCCCTCCATGATCAGATGATTCTTGTGAAGTGACATAACCATTTTCTTACGAATGAAAGTAGTCATCATGCAAGTAATTAAGAAATTCTGGAATTACGCTAAACAAATTTTGATTGAAATGTGAAATGAGAAATAAAGTTTTTTTTCCGTTTGGCACATAATATGATGAAAATGTTTTTGTTCGATTTTTAAAAATCATTCTTGTAACAGAGACGATAACAAAAATAACCTACATTCGGTCTGTGTACATAGTGTAGAAATGTATGGTGCTTCTCGATTTATGGTAATGAGCTCTCATCACCGATTTTCTCGGATCCAGTACATTTTCTACATGATCTTATCTTATCGTTATAGTTATCAAATTGTTGATTTATGACTTGCCCATGATTTAAACAAAGGTTCCAAGGACTAACGAATTTCCCCGAAACGACCCTCTCAACCGACTCTACGGTCCTTAATCGCGATCTCGGAAAGTCCCGAATAGGTTGACGATGCCCTATTCTTGGCCTTGACGTATCGACCAGCCGACAGGAAGGGATTCTCTCTGGGATGGATATTCTCTTGGTCCGAGCTGTGAGTTGGAACTACTACTAAGGAATTTAGAAAACATGAGTAGGACTCATGAAATGTTGACTCTGTTGAAGTAATGTTGTTTCAAGATTTTAGCACATTTCGTAAGGACGACATTGGTAAAATGGCGTCGATTGTCAACATGCCTATTCAAAGACGTATTCAATTCCCAAACTACAGCTACAAACAAACACTATTAAATTGATCAAGTAATTGAATGCATGAATTATTTGAAAAATTGATACATATTCCATGGATAACATTAATAATTCTACAATATTCCAAAGAAGGTGAAAGATAGCACCAGTATATCATTCGCCTTTATGCTGCAAATAATTATAATGTATTTCGAATGAGAAATAAATAAGAATAAACTAAGCATTATTTTCCGGCAGAATTAAAAGATGCTTGAACGAGTTTCTGATTTACACAATTAAAGAGCTGATTTATTTTGAGGGTATTTGGTCGCTCAGTGTAATATATTTGAAGATGGAGTAGTAATCAAGATGCGATGAAATGCGCTGGTAGTCTTACATGGCAAGAACATTGATACGCGCGCTTATGTGATGTCATCAAATAAAGCAAATGGCGGTCTCCATGACTGTGCAATTCTTGACGTTTTATCGGGTTTGTAGTGAATTTCTTGACTTTAATCCCATAATAGCTACGTTCATACGGGACTCGTGGTTTCGAAACTTTAAGTTAGCGAAACTTTAAGTTAACGAAACCACAAGTCCCTAACCGCAGCGAGGGTTCACACGAGCCTGAAACAACGAGCTCAAACTACAAGCCGAGCGAGCTTCGTGGTTAACCCCGGAAGTAGATACTACCGACTGTGTGTACAGTATCCTGTGTTAATAATTCGCGCGAACGGTATGACCCGGAAATTTAACATGAACAGCGAGGTCATTCCTAACCACAAGCTTGCGAAACTTAAAGTTTATTACGTTCACATGGGCCGAGACTTCGACGGAGGACCCCCCGCTGCTCGTGGTTAAGAGGCTTATAAAGCTCATTGCTTTTTTGTTAATATGGCTGTGCTGTGGCTGTGGATTAGTTTGCAGGCACAAACCCTGGTCAGTCGTACAAGAGAGTCTGCGCTGTAAGACTACCATAGGCCATGTATTGTAGCTGCTCCTGACACGACCCCCGGGGGGCCACTCAGGTATATTGTTGTACACCAGGCCCCTAAAGCTCCGCCATCTTGTCGGGGTCCATTAGAAGGCCCGATAAGCATCTTTGCATGATTCATGAGCGTAAATGCATGATTCATTTTGTAAGATGCTCCCCGAGAGTAACATTTGTTTGTACGCGGTATGAAACACATCACGCGCATCAGCTTAGAGCATGCGCAGTGAGAAAGGTCAAATTCAGTAATATATGCATTTATGGTAATGTATTCATCGCTTCAACGTACAGATTCGGCGAATCAGCGTCCGTAATTTCTAACTGTGGCAGACGGCGCTCGGTCAATGCACTTTCATTGTAATCGATCTCCGAATCAAAATATATCGCTTTGCAAATTTGTAAACAAGTAAATAAAGCTAAAAAATGTGCCCGGACAGACCGAATCAAAGCTAATCATGGATACAGAAAATGTAAAAATAAATGTAACGTACTTGACACGTCACCAGTGGCATAAGTCTCTTTTCTTGTTGATATGCTTAATACCGGTGAATATATTCATTCGATATGCATAAAGGATAATAATAAATAAATGATACATAAATATATAATGAAAAAAAAAACACCCCAAAATCCTTGCAGTGTAGGATTTTTTTTCAGGGATGGTTTTCATAACAGAAAGGATAATCTTCATTGGGGGGGGGGGGGGTGAGGGGATGGGGTCCTTTATTAATTGAGGTTTTTTCTTTAAACTTTTAGTTAGTCTTGATGTAAATGATTTTTTTTCTTTCTTTTAAAAAAAAATAATATAAGTGTACGTTTGTTCTTTTTTGGAAGGGATTTTTTTTTTTAAATTAAAAGGAACAATCCACTAGCGTAGCTGAGGGGGGGGGCAGGGGACAACTTTTCCTCCCATTTTTTTTCTTGCTTGTCAGAAAATTATGGAGTAAAACATGTGATACCCCTCCCGCCCCCCCCCCCCCCCCCCCCCCCCCCCCCCACTGAGCGAGTTTTGGAGAGCTGGCGAGAAGAAAAAAATACGGGTCTCCCTTCAAGCAGAATTTTATAATTTATAATTTTCTATTTTTTTGTTTCTGTTTTTGCTTGTCAGAGAATTATGGAGGAAAACATTTGATAATTCCCCCCCCCCCCCCACTGAGCGCCACTGGAACAATCAAAATAACGGGAAGAATTATCTTATAACTGTTAATTTGCATTTGTGAGTAAAATTTATATGTTGCCATTCACTAGCGTACCCAAGGGGGCAGGGGGCAAGGGGGGCAGAGTGCCCCCTGACAAGTTTTGAAAAAAAAAAAAAGGTTATCGTGTTCCTGAACAAGATTCTCGACACCCCCCACTGAGCGACTTTCAGATAACTGATAACCTTTTTTTTTTCTTTAATGCTTGTCAGAGAATTATGTAGGAAAACTGCACCCAATAAAATCTGATCATCCCCCCCCCCCCGATCAACTTTTGGAGGGCTGGGGGGGGGGGGGGAATTGTCGCCATTGATAACCCATTTCTTTTTTAACCCCTCTTGACGCCAAGGTCCACATACGCCATTGTTGCCATTCCTTTCCAGCTTTCATGAATGTAAGTCACCACTCAATCACAAGTCTTATACAATGCCATTCATTTCCATCAACTTATGATTGACCATTCCAGTCAAAGCTTATTGTCTTCACTCTTCCTTTCACATAGGCAGGGCTGTCGCTAGAGAATTCTGAATGGGGCAATAGTAACCGTGCCGGGAAAAAAAAATTCCCACAAATTTCCAACAATGAAAAAGTAAAACTAAAGTTTATATTTTTATATATTTTTTGACATGCCAAAATACTGACAATTTGAAACATTACAAATATTAAGGTGTATTACCATCCCGCCACGCCAGGGGTGCATCCAGAATTTTGTAAAAGATGGGGCACACATTGCAGAAAATTCTCTGACAAGTTGAAAAAGGTCATTTCAGAGGCGGGGGGAGGGGGTTCAATCTTGAAGTTGTATACTGAAGGTATGTCACTCTGTATCAAGGGGTCATGGGCCGGAAGTGCCCCCTAAATCTGATACTGCCCCCTTCCACCCCCACCCCCTCAAGCGATACCACTGCTTTTTCTCTCATATTTTATCTTTCTCATTCCATTCTAACTCTGGCTTACCTTTCACACAAACTTTGCATTTAACATTTCTAGTTATGGAACCCCCCCCCCCCCGTCTTTGAATACTCTATGTAAAAGTTTTATCACATGACCATTATCACTATAATGAGAATTCATGTTAGAATTAAAAAGCTCTCAGAATATGTAAATGTTTAAGGTAACTAGATAGATGATTTTCCATCCCCTTAACATGATAAAAGAGATGAACTAAATCCTTTTTTGTTTTTGTTGTCTATTTAATAACAATAAATATCAATTCAAATAACAAGTTTATAATTTGAAAAAAAAAGAAGAAAATCTTGAAATTGCACATCCTTGCAGAGGTCTAGTGGTAAGTCAAATTTTCATATCACTTACTAGTATATCATTGAATGAATATTCGGTTTATCTCACAAGTTCTCAAGCAATTCACCAACATAAATCAAATCTAGGTTTTGTTAAATTTCATTCAGCTGAAGGCACTTATTTTTTAGAATTTCAGCAAATGCAATATTCCAACAAAAATCCTCCAAATCAGAAACCCTTGTTAGGGATATCTGTATTGTTTTATTCTGAATGAAATCCCCAACTTCATTACATGTATCCACTCGTGAGACTGCTGATCTAGTTAACAGGAATGAAGAGCTGTAGTGGTAATCCGTAAGTCTGTTGAATGAAAAGAGAAAATAGAACAAATTAAAAACTATCAAAGTCGTAAACAATAAGAAAAGACTGCAATGTGCCAGATATGTGTACATGATTGTATATGCACGACTCAAACAGAGTGAATATTCCTTGATAAAAAACTATTTTACCCACATTCATTAAAATTGAGTTCTTTTGTAAGCATGAAATTGGAAATGATGAATCCTTATAAAAATTACGTAAAATTCCCATATTTGACTAAAAATTCTTCATTTACAGGTCAGAGGGAAAGGAAATTACAATCGTTTCAAATAACTTGCTTCCTCTTCAAGTTGTGTACTATTGATATAGGCCTATTATATATTTTTTATATTGATATATTTTTCAAATTTTTTTTTTTCTGTTTTTGTTTTAGTTGGGGGGGGGGGGTATTGCCAAATTTAATTATGCACAGTAAAGGCCTACCGCTCCAAGCTTGAGCATGCAGGTCAGTATATCTGCTCTTTGTTCATTTCTCCTGATTGTGTATCTCAATATTCTTTCACCATCCATTGTAAAGAATCATGCAGTGTAAAAAAAGGATAAATAAATCAATTTATAAGTACATGTGTAAATGAAAGTAATTTAGAGGTACAAAATACATATTTTGCAGAAATACTTGTACTCCACTAATTCTTTTTTTGTTGTTGATCTTCTCAAACATCTAAATACATCTAATTTAGATCATAGATCAGAGCTCAGAAGAGACCATTTTCACAGAATGAATTGTGAATAAATGTGAAGTGTAATCTTCTTCTTCTTCTCCATGCTTACACACAATGCTGGGCTTTGTTGGTAATGGTTTAAAATGTTTGCATAGTTTAAGGACAAGCTATTCAAAAATCAATGGCAACTAGTAAGGGTATCTGTAATATGCTTTTAACTAACACATTTAGGGACCCCTGGAAGCCCTAATTGCTTTTATAGTTCATTTCCTTGTTTCCTGTTAAATTACAATGTTTATGATAATCATAAAATGATTCTAATTACATTATACATGTAAATACTCAGGAAATGTTTTGTAAAGAAACTTACCTGTTTTTTAGGAAGGATAAATTTCTGCTTCATCATGTATGGTCAACAGTTTGCGCTAGTATGTTTGAATAACATTTCTGGGGTTCCTTTTCATTTTGATCTGTTAAAAAAAAAAGAAAACAAAAGTTGTCACTTTTTTTTGTCTTTCTTGTTACAGTCATAGCTACATTGATAATAATTGTTTTTATCAGGCAAATAAATTCCAATCCATTATTTTTCACAGGTCAAAATTCAATAATCATCAGCTATCTTATGTTTATTAAGGTGCATTCAAGCTACATAAGTTTCTTGGAAAGAAAAAGAAACAGCCTTAGCAACAAAACTTTCTAGTGACGTGTGTCTGAAATTTGAACAGGGATCGCTAAACTGGCTTTAAACACCAGATTGAATTTTTGCCCCAAATACATTTGCCTACCCCCCCCCCCCCCCCCAAAAAAATTAAAAATCATAGTCTGTCAGACCCTAGTTAACTTACAGTCAGTTTAATTGACCAAATGGCATGAATTGAACCAAATATAGTAGATCCAAGTCTTTTAAGAACGAAAAAAGAGTCAGGCATGAAAGTGAAGTTGAACAGAGTTCTTATCAAACATGGTCAGAGATCTACATGGACTTTGTCCCCCAAGCACAGCTTTAGCCCTAGCAAAGTCTACATCTACTCAACTTCAAGATAGACTATCCTTCAGACTTCGGTTTATGGAATAAAATTTCAACAAATATTCAGAGTTCAAAACAGTAAACCTCGTGTAACATTAGTGAATTTATATCTGCACTAATTCTGTCTACATATCTTATCAAAATCATCGACATCGTAGAATCCCACCACACAGTCATAGTTTCCAAATCTAACGTTAGATCCAAGTCCAAGTTGGGGTAACGAATACGCTACTTAACTTGTGTGCAGCATACAGATGGACAACATCAGGAAAAGCTTATGCAATATAGTCTATCATCATTCAAAGAGTTTACTGACGTAAGATCTGTTTAGATCTTCTTAGATCCAACTTGTTTGCATGTAATGAATTTTTGACGCCGTCGAAATAGCCACCGCGCCGGTGGACGACACTTACCCGGGACTTCCTGGGGTGCCTGGGTAGCTGTCGTGAGCCGCAGCGTGTGAGGAAAGCAATCTCCAAGTCAAACTACCTCTCGACGTTAAATTTAGAACTGTAATTTCGAGAGAAAACTGTTTCAATTCTTTTTCAACACAACTCTTGTGAATCCTTATGAAATGTTGATAAATTATCATAGATCACCTAGAATTGTACAAGTTATTTTTATCAAACAACCAAATTTTTTTTCGAAAATTACTTATAATTTGAGCTCTACTCACCTTGTACTTTCGAACTAACATCTCTCATTTCGTGCGGATGACGTCACTGCATATAATCTGCATAATTAATAGGTCTTGAATTCACAAGTTGAGGTCAAGTAAATTTTAATCGATACTATCGAATTATGTACATATTCATGACCTAGCATCCAATCAAAGTTTCACAATAAACTGACACGCACAAGAAATATGAATAATGCAACGTATCGGGTGCTTATCGGTCTCTTCATGATCCGAAAGAGGCGGGGCCTAATTCCATTCCAACAAAAAGGGGGTGCTGAACGGAATGCGGCCAAACGTTTAGGGGGTCATTTTTACCTCTTGTTAAGGCGTTGTTAAATGGCTTTTTAATTGTGCATGGATTTCTTGCCGATATATACAGTTTATTTCTCTGGAAGTAAATTATAAAAGTTGTTCTTTTTTTCAAAAGTAAGCAAATGATGATCGTGTATCAAACCTAAGGGAGTACACAGTTTCAAACCTGTCCCACATAATTGAAGTAAATAATAACATTTGTAATTTAACCAACAGCAGTTCCTATATGTGCAGTTTATTTTGCTTGACTTGTGTGAAGAATTTATCCACCAAAGGTGAAGAATATGTCAGTTTGCAAAACGTGATCTTTAATTCAAGTGGTGTATTTTTTATGTTGGTTAAGTTAATCTTGTTTAGGGAGTAATACTTAAGACAAACTTGTTTAGGGGGTAATATTTCAATCAAACCTGTTTAGGTGGGTAATTTTTATGAAAAAAAAACACGCGAAATCCTCGTTAAGGGGTAATTTTTACGAAAAAAAAGCACGCGAAATCCTTGTTAAGGGGTGTCTTTTCACCAAAGTATGAAACTTGTTTAGGGGGCATTTTATAAATCCATGGACACGCATGTGTACACCAATATACCTGAGTGCCCCCCCCCCCCCGGAACACGACCAGTAGGTAGCTAGATTAGGCTCCTCTCAAGACACAATGATTTTCTGATAAAGTGTCAAATTAGGGTCTGTGCTTGCAGACTATAGCTGTGGATGTGCCGTGCTGCGCTGTTCTATTTTCAGGGATATAATCTGCAAATCTTGTGAACTGGGAATTTTTTACTGTGTAACTTTTGTGTGGTCTGCCTTTGTCATCAGTGTGATCATCCTTGTTGTTCTTTAACCACTATTAGGAATGTAGTAACTTTACGCCATGTGCCTAATTTCTGCATGGGTCTTGCAAGGCAATTTTCACTACAGTCCCACACACAGGACTTTTTGGGACTTCTTACTATGATACTACATCAGTGAAAGTGGATCAGTGTAGTGTGGAAAATGTATTTGTATGCTCATTTACATTCTATATTTTGGACATGCTTAGTCTTCAGCCCTCTATAATGACTTAAAATAACGCAGTCTCTGCTCCTAGTAGCTACTAAAGTCCTGCTGCCCTGATGCTGTACGTATACATGTTCAGGGGCGGATCTAGCATTTTTCCAAGGAGGGGGTTTGAGGGGCTGAGCTAGGTATTGCGAGGGAGTGTAGCGACCGAGCCTGAGCGAGCGAAGCGACCGAGCCCGAGCGAGCGAAGCATGCGAGGGGGGAGGGTGTGGGAGGGGGGATACCCCCCTCCCACAGTAGTGGATGATCTATTTTTTTCTCTTTTTTTTTTTCCTATGCACATTAAATGTTTACTTGGCAGTCCAAGGGGGGGGGGGTTTAAACCCCCTAAACCCCCCCCCCCCGTAGATCCGCCACTGATGTTTATCTCTTTCAACTGGAATTTCTTTTCCCCGCTCTCCTCTCTCCACCTCAGCACAGTAAACTACCCCTTGAGACACTATCCTACTTTCAGCTCCCAACTGTCGTTCTTCATTCCTTCTCAACTCAAAATGCCACCCAAGCCTCTCCCGTCAGCCGACATTGCTCGGCAGGTCATCGCCGAGCTGGAAAGAAGTAGCCTACTAAAGAAGTTGCTGAAAGATGCTGTTGAGGAGGCTGTATCTGGCCTTGTTGCTAGGTTAGAGATGTAGGTAGGGCGAATAATGGATTTGGAGGGGAAGGTGAAAACCCAGGCAGAGGAGATCCAGCGCCTAAGAAAGGCTGAGGAAAGTTCCAGGTATAATTTTTCGGCTCTGGAAATGAAAATTGATGGAGTTGAACAGCAGTTCCGGTGTAACAACATCCGGATTCTCGGGGTAAGGGAATCTCAAGAGGAGGTTCCTGAGGCGGTCGTGATCGAGGTTGGGAGGAAGCTGGGCATCAAGTTGACCCCGACTGACTTTGACAGATGCCATCGCCTGGGCTCCTCATCACCAGTTGTCAATCAGCGGAAAAAACCACGCCCTATACTAGTAAAGTTTTCCAGTCATCGCACCAGAGCTCTGGTGATGGGAGCCAGCTAGATCGAAGCTGAAGGGCACAGACATCTTCCTCAACGATGATCTGACACCTGCCAGGCAGAGGCTCTTGTACAATGTCCATCACTGCCCAAAAGTTGAAAGATCCTGGAGCCAAGAAGGGAGGATCTTCGCAGGCTTAAAGAACACCAGTGGCGGTTATACAAAAAAACTCATAACATGTGATGCTGACGTTGTAAAGCTTTTAACAGTAGACTAGCATGTCATAATATTATATTCAGTATTTTTCCCTTGCAGGTTTTCCCATGGCAGCCTTTAGATGCCCATCTTACTTGCCGTTTTGTTGCCTTTGTTATACTTTCGTTTTCATGTATTTTTTGTATTTTTTAAAAACTCCATTTAGCTTTTCTTTTTTACTCTGTTTTATTTACTATAGTTCTTTCCTTTATTGAAGATTTATTCGTGTTTTTGTTACCTTTTAATCATTGTAGTATATTAATCTCCCATATATGTGTTTATATGTTTACTGACAATCTTCTTGACATGTATTCCCAACAGTTAGACTTCACATTATCTTTTGTGATTCTAATCCAAAAATGGCTACTATAGAAGAAGTTGCATGTAGCTTCCTTGAAAATAATGTAAGAACACTAGAGCTCAGTGTTAATGATGATTTTGATCATGCTTCTCCAATTGATTGTCACTTTTGTTCTGAAAATCAATTTATTGGGTTTCAAAATAAGCATGAAAATGATGTTACTGTATTGCATTTAAATATGAGAAGTATGCATCAAAATTTTGATGCTTTTAATGCTCTAACCAGAAATTTCAGTGAAAGTTCTACAGTAATTGGGGTCACGGAGACTTGGTTCTCGAGTGAGAGTGATGTAAATTTATATCATATTCCTGGATATAGTTTGGTGTCTAATCACAGGCGTGATAAAAGAGGAGGAGGTGTTGCTTTATACATTCCAGCTGGAATGGACTTCCAAGTAAGGCATGAGTTAAATATAATGACTGATCAGTTGGAGTCTATTTTTGTGGAGTGTTTTATTCCAGGCAAAAAGAATGTTATATTTGGATTTTGGAGTTGTATATAGACCTCCCCAGAGTAATTTACACCTTTTGTGAATGAAATGCAGAGTATTTTGTTGAAACCACTATTCGTTAATAAGACAATATTCTTAATGGGGGATTATAATGCAAACCTTCTTCTATGTGATGAAAATGATCATCTTGATGCTCTTTTGAATATGATGTTGTCCTTTTCTTTAATGCAATTAATTATTAAACCAATAAGGGTAACTCAGAGTTCATCTACCCTTATTGATAACATATTTTGTAATATCCAACCTTTTCCATCTTCAGGAATTATAATATCAGATATTTCAGATCATTTCCCCATCTTCACTAGGGTGAACTTGTGTAATAAAGCTTATAATCATGAAGGCAAATACATTCGGAAAAACAATCCTACTAACATTGCGAAGTTTCGGGAAGCCCTAACGGCAACTGACTGGAATGAAGTTTTACTTGAACAGGATGTTAATATCTCATTTAAAATTTTTTTTGAAAAGTTCATGCTACTTTATATGAAAATGTTCCAATTATCAAACGTAATAGTAGAAATCGTAAGAAAATTCCTCGTCTGCCATGGGTCAGTGCTTCCTTGTTTAGGTCTATCAATAAGAAAAATAAATTTGTTTTATTCTTATAAAGTAAGTGGAACAGAATCATCACGTAAACGATATGTTGATTATAAAAACACCCTTACTTCAGTCTTGCGTGCAGCAAAGAAAACATATTATTTTGCTCAGTTTCAAGCAGCCTCAAAAGATATCAGGGGAACTTGGAAAGTGATAAAAAATGTGTTTAAGTCAAAGAAAAAAAACTTTCGATGTAAAGGATATTAAAATTGATGGCCGTGAAGTGGAAGATAAAAATATTACTGTGAAAAAATTCAATGATTATTTTTGCAGTATTGGTCCTAATCTGTCACGGGCAGTCCCTTCCTGTCAACAATCTTATAACGATTTCCTGAAAGAATCAAACAATAAAAGTTTGTTCTTTTTACCAGTTGTTAGGGAAGAGTTGCTTACTATTGTGAATTCACTGAAGAAGGGGAAAAGCCCTGGTTATGATAGTGTCAATAATGACTTAATTAAACAGATTATCTTAGGGATTATACAACCCCTAATCCATGTTTTTAATTTATCAATGTTAAATGGAATAGTCCCTGTAAACATGAAAATTGAAAATTGCAAAAGTCGTACCCGTTTTTGAGAAGGGAGATCCCCAATCTTTCACTTATTACCGCCCCATTTCCCTCTTAACCTCCTCCAGAAAGTGATATATGTCAGAACATTAAAGTTTTTTTTAACAAAAGTAAAATATTCTCAAACTTTCAGAGAGAAACACACTACCTCCCATGCCTTGTTGCACTTTATTGATAAGGTTTCACAATCAATAGACAAAAAGATGCACACGATCGATATATTTCTTGATTACTCCAAAACTTTTGATACTGTAGATCATGACATTTTGCTTGGCAAATTATCACATTATGGTGTCAGGGGTATAACACTGGATTGGTTCAAGAGTTACTTAGCTGACAGGAAACAATTTGTTTCTTTAAACGGTATTGATTCAGGGTTACAGAAGGTCACATGCGGCGTTCCTCAGGGATCTCTCCTAGGTCCGCTATTATTTATTGTGTATATTAATGATTTTCATTACTCATCTGATGTATTGTCGTTCATTTTATTTGCTGATGATTCCAGCTTGTATTACTCGCACAAAAATCCACAGACTCTTTTAGAAACAGTTAATTTTGAACTAAGTAAAGTTACTTTGTGGATCCAAGCAAATAAATTATCTTTGAATCTGCAAAAGACAAATTATATGCTTTTTAGTAGTACAATGAAAGTACTTCCTGGAGATGTATCGTTTAATAAATGTTTTGATAGATAGAGTAACAACGACAAAATTCCTTGGTTTGCACATTGAGGAGCAACTGAGTTGGAAAATTCACATAAATCATCTCTGTAAGACATTGTCAAAAAACAGTGGTGTAATAAATAAACTGAAATCATTATTTCCTAAAGACATTCTTCTTATAATGTACTCAACATTAATTCTTCCGTATCTCAATTATGGTGTTCTTGCATGGGGTAATTCCCTTAAAACTCATCTTGAAAAATTACATTTGATTGAAAAGAGAGTCTTAAGAATTATTTGTAATGTTAGCTTTCGTATGCACACTAACCCTCTTTTTTATAGGCATAGAATTTTAAAGTAGCAAGATATTTATAACTTTCAACTGGGAACTCTCATGTATGGCTTCAATTCTGGTGTCCTACCACTGGCTCTGGCCAGCATTTTAAAGAAAAATAGTCAAGTACATCACCATGATACACGAAATGCTTCTGCGTTTCACTTACCCCAAGTAAGGACAAAGTTTACTTTCAAATTATGTTTTCAAATGATTGACGCTCATAATCACTGTTGGGGATTATTTTCATTTTACACGCTATTGACAGGAAGCCATACATGAGTGCTACTTTAGAAACATACACTGTTATCGGATCTATAGGATTCACAGAAGTAACCATGCATACGAAGTAAAAAAAAAAAATGTAGTGTTTCAGTTTCGTATGAGGAAGGCACGAAACTAGCATTTTTTCATTGTTCTTCGTTATAGAGATTTCGCCCTTCTTCTTTTATTTGTATTTGTATATTTAGCATACAAAGTGAGTCAATGGAAAAGCTTCAAAAGGATGGTATAAAACGTAGATTGGTTTGCTTGGTGAAGTATGAAACCTCAAAGGTGATAAGAAATCTCAGATGAAAAAAAAAAAAGAAAGATAAGAGAATAAAAATAGTAACCCTATTTAAAAAAGAAATAATTATTTAAAATTATAAAAAGAGAGAGAGAGAGCAGGAAGGAAAGTAGAAAGAAGAAAAAGAGGGAAAGAGAAGGAAAAGAAGGGAAAGGGAGGGAGGAGAGAAAAGTGATAAAGGAAGAAAAAATTAAAAGAGGAAGAAGCGCGGAGGCCGGGGGGGGGGGACAGAAAGGACCTTGCCTCTCCGTTCTCCCTCCCCCTCCCCCTCCCCGGCCAAAAAGAGGGAAGGAAGGGGAAGGGAAAGAGGAGAGAATGGGAAAAAAAAAAAAAATGAAATGAAAGAGGAAGAAAAAGGGGGGAGAATCCAGGGACCGAAAGGGCCTTGCCTCCCAGGCCCCCTTGCAAAGGGGGCCTGTTGCTTCCCCTCCCCCCCCCCCCCCCCGCAAAGAGAGAGAGAGGAAGAGAGGGAGCAGGAAGGAAATTAGAAAGAACAAAGATGGAAAGAGAAGGAAAAGAAGGGAAAGGGGGAGAGGAGAGAAAAGGAAAAAAAATAGGAAGACAAAATGAAAATGGGAAGAAGGATGCCGGGCGCCAAAAGGGCCTTTCACCCCCCCCCCCCCCCTCCATAAAAAAGGGAGAAGGAAGGAAAAGGGATAGATGAGAGAAAGGGGAAAAAAGAGGGAGAAGAAAAAGGAAAAGGGGGAAGGGGGAAGGAGGCCGAAAGGGCTTTGCTCCCACGTTGTCTCATCTCCCCATCTCCAAGAAAAAAAAGAAAAAAACAGAGCAGGGTGAAAGGGAAAGAAAAAAGAGGATATAAAGGGAAGGAGAAACGCGGAGGAATAAGAAAAGAAAAGAACAGAAGGGATGTAAGTTTCCTGGAAATGAAAAAAAGAAGCTTACTATCAATAAAGTAATTTAAATGCTTATCAAAGGCATTACCATTCTGAGTATCTATATGTTAAAATTTAAGAATAACAATTTCATCTCATTTGATAACAGATGGGTGAACATAATTTTGCTGTAAACTAGTTTTGCTATATGTGCTGTATAATTAAAATGGTTTGTTTGTTAATTCTATTATGTGCAGTATTTTGTTGTTATTAATGTGTTTATAAAGTATTGCAAAGTCAAAAGCAATATTTAATAAAGATATTTCTATAAGGGGAAAAAATCGTGCCTTTTCCCCATCCCCCCCCCCCCCCCACCAAAACGATAGAGAGAGAGAGAGAGAGAGAGACGGGGGATCGAAAGAAAAGAGAGAGAAGGAAATAAAACTAGAGTTGAACAAGTACAACTATACAGGTGGGCTGTGGAAGAGTTGAAATACGATAGAGTAATAATATTGAAGTATGAAGTAGGCATGTTCCTACATAAATGCTTTGACGCGTGCACAGTACAGTGTATTAAAATGTCAAAATGACGCGCAATCAACGTTAGAATCAATTATAGATCAGTAAAAGCATTTGTACATGTTTGCGTGTGCGCGTACTAGGAGTTATAATGCACGCACCAATTGCAAATGTTCAACAATGCCCTGTAACACATGCAGTCTATTCCAGTCAATCTAAGGCATTTTTACCGTTTGTGCGCGCATGCGCGTACGTACGCGTACGGACGCGTTTATGAAAATATTCTAGATTCTGTAGGATCAATTAAAATGTTAAAACAGTCCAAGATGCTTTATACGGAACTTAAGGCCACTGACGCGCGCGCATGTGCTCACGCGCGGAAATTTTGAAATGTTTAAAATGGCCTGAAATATGCCCAAAAATAATTATAGACCATTTTGAGCATTTTCAGAATTTGCGCGCGCGCACCTTCACCGACGCGCGCGTACGCGCACGCACCCTATGTTCAATTAATTTCATTTTTAATTAACTTGCATCATGCCAAATATTGCTATGTTATGACTTTGTATTGCAGAGATATAGCATATGTCAGAATTTTTCAAAATGGCGCCTAGATGACGTCACGATGGATTGACTACGTTGAAAAAATTTCTGTGTTGAGACAATAACCATATATACCATCGTACCAAATTTGAATACATTTGAATAAGTCGTTTTGAAGATATAGCGGACACAAAAAAGTGGGTAGAAATAAAAATAAATAATAATAATAATAAGAAAATTTCGTACAAAAACAGAAGGTGGTCTGTACTTGTAGTACAGCCCACCTAATAAAGAGAAGGAAAGAAAAGGGGAGAAGAATGGAAGATCGGGTTTTCCCTCGAACGAGGTACGCTGGTGCAGATGGGTGACAGAGAGAGAGAGAGAAAGGAAAGGGAAATGAAAAAAAAAAGAAAAAAAGAAAAGAAGTCTGAGAGAAAAGTGATAAAACAGAGGAAGAACAAAAAAGGGGGGGGGGGGGGACAGGGGTGCAATCGAATGTTTATCGTATCGAACATTGCATACCTGCCAACCCTAACCTGCCTGGTGGTCGGGGTCCAGCTCTAATGCTGTCTATGCTTCCTGGTGCTATCTTAGCCTTATTTTTTGACGTATGACCACACTGAATGAGTCATAATTTAATGATAAAGATCATGAATATTTTTGGCTTAATGAGCTTCTTTTCATATACATTGCATCTAACATTTATAAAGACCGGTGTGGGCGTGTCTGTGTGTGTGTGTGTGTGTGTGTATAGTCACAAAGTCAGACTTCCCTGAAACTGATCAGCTGATATGGAAAAATGCTTCTTTTTGAAATTCCATGACACTTAAGAAATATCCTGACCATATGCAGTCAATCACAGATAAATGGGGGAAAAAACACCCTACGATGAAGCTAAAGAGCTGGAAAAAAAAATAATAAAAAACGCTTGGTCATGAAGAACTTTTCTAAGTTTCCATCGAGTGAACGCGCCACACTACCAGTAATCAAGAAAAGCTAGGCCGCTAGGGCTGGGGAAGAAGTCCGCCTGCTCCCGCTGGAATTTACTTGCCAGCAGGTTTTCTTGCTCACTGTTTCACATGGATTAGACAATAAAACAGTAAAATCATACCTGATTTTGTTATTTGCTAAATAAATTTATGTATCTACCTATTATTGCTAGTTTGGTCCAAACTACGCTACCACCGAGAAACTAAAAGTCACATTCGCACACGCCCCACCCCCGTATGACGCCTTCCCATAGTCACATGCGCGAGCGCACGCCCGCCATCTTCCTCTAACGAGCTGCCAGAGACAACGTTTAGGACATGTTGCTGGGCAAGGAGAGGGGACGGAGGGAGGGACAAAGGTAGATACATAAATTTATTTAGCATATAACAAAATCAGGTATGATTTTACTGATTTACTACAATAAATTAATGTATCTACCTATTATTGCTAGACTAGCACGGATAAAAATCCGGGGTGGCATGTCCCAAGGGAAGAAGACTAACGGGGTCAACGGCAGAAGATGCCGCCCTCAAAGACGAAGTTGCAAACAGCACTTCTCCTGAAGGAATGTCCTTCATATAAAAAGAAGTGAAAGAGTTAGGAGACCGCCAAAAAGCGGCCCTCAAGATGTCTTCTAGGGCAATGCCCTGAAAAGCGCCCAAGAATTACTAATGCTTCTGGTATCATGCGCTCTAGGTTTGCTATCCACGAGGCCGCTGGCCTCTGGGCCAGCGGCCTGGATGGCCTCGACAATCCACCTAGAGATGGATTCTCTAGAAGCAGGGGAGAAAGGTTCGCGAGTAATGAGAAAAAGTTGCTCGTCCGAGCGGCAATCTTTGGTTCTGTCTAAGTACCATTTTAGCGCCCTCACCGGACACCAGACTTTGTCCTCCTTGACTGAGGAGAAGTCTGACAGGGGGCTGAGAAACACCTCAACCGATCCGGAGGAAGCCGTCTGGTTTTTGGCTACAAAGGAGGGCTTGGGGATAAGGCGAACACCTTGCCTTTCCCAACGGATATGACCAGGAGAGGTACAAAGAGCATGAAGAGAGCTTCTTCTTTGCCCTGAAGCTATGGCGATAAGAAAAATGGTCTTGACAGTCACATGATGGAGAGAAGCCTTGCTCATCGGTTCAAAGGGAGGCTTTGATAGCGCGTCCAGAACCTTAGGAAGGCTCCAAGCAGGAGACAGCTTTGGATTTGCTGGTCGTTGTAGGAAAAACGATCTCAGCAACTTAGTCAGGTAATGGGAGCTAGAAACTCCCGAGCCGTCCGGAAAGCCAACATGAATGGCAGCAATGGCAGAGCGGTATCCACGGATAGTGGAAAGAGATCTACCCTTATCAAATAAGGAGATCAGAAAATCTGCAATAGTGCCCACAGAAGCCTCACGGGGTGAAACCGGAAGGTCTTTACACCAAACTGAAAAGGCCGCCAGACGGGAGTTGTAAAGAGATCTAGTGGAATCTCTACGACTCTGGACTATAAACTGAGAGGCTCTCTCAGAGAGTCCCGAAGCTCTAGCGTCTCCCCCGATAACGGCCAAGCGGTCAAGTGAAGGACCTCGGGCTGATGATGGAGGATCCCGGACAGAGGCTGGAACACAAGGTCCGGCCTCAGTGGAAGTGGAAACGGCTGTCCAGCCAGGAGGGACAGGAGTAGAGGAAACCAAGGTCTCCTCGGCCAGCGCGGGGCTACTAACAGGATCCACGCTCGATCCTCCTTGATCTTTCTCAGAACCTGAGGGATCAAAGGAAACAGAGGGAAAGCATACCCTCGAAAATGTCCCCAATGGAGAGCGAAAGCATCGAGTGCCCAAGCCTCCGGGTCCCGTACCCGAGAACAGTACCTCGGAAGACGGTGGTTGAGAGTGGTCGCAAACAGATCGATCTCTAGCGGCACCCAAGTAGCGCGGAGAAGATCGAAAACCTCCTGATGGAGGGAAACACTCGGATGGGAGACACTTGCCCCGGGACAGAAAGTCTGCTATAAGATTCTCTTGTCCGGGAATGTAAGAGGCTATCGGGACAATGTTGTTTGTCCGACACCACCTCCATAACTGGGCGGTAAGAGAGTTCAGGGAAACCGAACGAGTTCCACCCTGACGATTGATTGATGTAGGCAGCAACCGTGGTGTTGTCCGTAAGGATAAGCACGGAGTGCCCCACAATCTTGCGCCTGAAATGGCAGAGCGACATGAATGCCGCCAGCATTTCCAGTACATTGATATGGGGAAGAGTGTGCAGATGAGACCAGTCCCCCGAAATCATCTCGTCCCCACAATGGCCGCCCCAGCCCAGAAGGGACGCATCCGTCGAGATGGACACTGACGGAAGAGGGGTGCGGAGAGGCTTGCCTCGCGCAAGAAATGTCTTGTCTGCCCAGGGGGCGAAAAGAACTTCAAAAGGTGCCACTGGAAGGGCCTCATCAGAAGTCTGCAGTCTGGCAGTACCTCCACTAGACTTGCGAGGTAGCCCAGAAATTGAAGCCAGCGCTTGGCCCGTACCTTGCGAGAAAGACGCAAGGACCGAGCAGCTGACGTAATCGTCCGAATTCTGTCGCGGCTGGGGCGGGCGACCTGATTCGGGATGTCTATCTCCGCACCTAAGTACACTGGGGTACGGGTGGGAGACTGCTCCGACTTCTCCCAGTTGACTATAAATCCTAGCTCCTGAGTAGTCTGGAGCAGGAGGTGCAACTGGTCTCAGAGCACAGGCTCTGAATGTGCTACCAGGAGCCAATCGTCCAGGTAGACAAAGAGTCGGAGACCGCGATTCCTTAGGAAGGCGGCTAGAGCTGACACTACCCGGGTGAAGACACGGGGAGCTGGTCTCAGCCCGAATGGTAGGGCACGAAACCTGAAAGTTTCGCCTTGGAAGGCGAATCCCAATAGATCCCGCGAGCGTGGATTTATCGGGATATGGAAATATGCGTCCTTCAAATCTAGCGAAATCGCCAAATCTGTCCGCTCGATTGCCGGCAGAATGGACGCTAGTGTCTCCATCCGGAAGTGTTCCGGAGGGATAAAGGTGTTGATGACCTTCATATTGAGGATCATCCTCAGCTTCCCCGAGCGTTTTGGGATCACAAAGATCGGGGAGAGACACAGATGTGGGTGGTCTCTCACCTTCTCTATAGCGCCCTTCTCCAGCAGCAATCGTATCTCGGCCGAGATATGCTGCTGATGAAGAGCGGCGACGAGACTGGCGGGCGGATACGGATGGCGCCGTGCGGGACGGGCTCTGCAAGTTCTATGAAGAAGCCGTCTCGCACGACTAAGAGAACGAAGCCGTCCTCGGTAATTGCTTCCCAAGCGGGAAGGAAATACCGTAGTCGTCCGCCTACCTGGTGATCCACTGCTCGGGGCACACCCTCAAAAGGCCTGCTTGGGCTTGGCCGGAGCCTTGCCGCGGGCCCTATTACTCCCCTTACCCCTGGGAGAGTCCCTACCTCGAGCAGACTTGGGCTGCTGACCGGTAGGTAACGCCACGCGAGGTGGAGCTGAGCTCACCTGCTGATGGCGTGGGAGGGGGGGCACCGACGTCCTAGCCTTCGGCTTAGGAGGTTGAGCCGGCTGACGTGGACGGAATTGCCTCGACAATTCAGCCGCCTGCTTACGGGAGTTGATCTCGCGCTGAAGAACAGCGGCGAACTGACCCCCAAACAGATGCTACCCCGACTGGGGAATCCCCGCCAAGAGGGAGGGGATATCCCTCTCCAGAACCCCTAAGGACGAGAGAGCAATCTCTCTCCTAGAGTTCGTGGCCTGGAAAGCTGCTGCAGTCAGCTGCGACAGAGATCCTGTCAAAACAAGCAGGATCTCATCCAAAACCAAGCCGTCAAACCTGAAGTTCCCGAGACCTGACCCTGAGGCTGATTAAAGAGCCCAGGTAGGTCGTGAGCCGCAGGCCAGATCTGGCGTGGGTCTCAAAGTCACGTGCCTGCCTATCCTTGGCTGTGAACCTCCTTCTCTTGAAGTTCACGCCAAGTCTCGCCCCGACATGCCCGATGTCAGGCGAGAATTTCTTCGGTTGGAAAAAACCAACTGAATCTTGGGGTCGGAAAGCGTATTCCTTTGCAAAGGGACGCTTCCTACCAATTGAAGCCCCAGGCAGCGACGACTGTTCAGCTATGCCCTCATAGGCAGTCTTGAAATCGTCAGTAATGGGTATCCCCGATGAAGGGGCCCTTTGCCTGAAGAGAAGAGAAGCCTGAGCAGAGTCCAGCTGGGCTGGCGGGAAAGTCTCAGGTAAGTATCTCTCCAAAGAGCCTGCGCGTCAGCTGCCAAACCACGAGGGGGTTGGGGGACCGCACTGGCTTGTGACTCGGAATCAGAGTCAACATCAGGGTCGGCTATGTGGGAAACCTGGCCCCAGGGGGGCGGGTGCATCCACGAGCCGTAAGTCTCCTCACCGGGAGGGGCGCCAAGCGCCGCCGGAGTAGGAGCAGCTCTGACCGGGCGGCTCTGGGCCTGCCGGGATCGAGCATGACCCTCAAGGGGCCAATCATGACCGGATAGTATTGATCTGTCATGAGCAAGAGGCTTTTGACAGCCTGGAACCTGTAAATTAGGACCGGATATCGGCAAACCGGGGCCGGATACCGACAAACCGAGACCGGAAACCGGTAACTCGGGGTCGGATCTCGTTGAACCGGAACCGGGTATAACCGGGTCAAGGTTCGGATCACCCAAGTCCACGGACTGGTCAGTGTCCGCGGGGGGGAGGGGGGGGGGGGTCCGTGCCACCCGCGGTCGGCTGGGAGGTAGCGGGTAACCACCCGCTCTTCTCCACAACTATCTTCAAAAAACGAAGAAGTTCCGCCTGATCGACCGCCGAAGGAGAAGGGTCTGGCGTCTTGGAAGAGGCCTTGCACTTCTTCCTAGTTGTAGTCATAGGTGTACCCGAGGCAACCTTGGACTTTGACTTAGAGAGAGACTTGGCCGAATAGTGCTCTTTGGACTTCTTGCAAGGGGGGGGGGCAGAGCCCTCCGGCAAAGAAGTCGGCACCTCGGCCGTACCCAGGAGGCCGTGCTTGGCAGGGCGCTCGGATGATCTCTCACGGCTACGCTTGGCCCGGTTAGAACGGGGGGTAGCCGTCTCCGTGGTGACTAGGGCTGAGTCAGGGCTAGCCGAGTCACTAAGAGTATATAGAACACTGGAAGGAGAAACTCCAGCGTCTTTGCTCAGGTGGGAGCCAGTGGTCGGTGCCCCGACGGCTCCCCCTGAGCGGACATGAGTGCCAGTGGCCGGTAATCCGGCGACACTCACGCCCTGAGATCGGGGGCCAGTGGTCGGTAATCCGACGACCCCCTCGCCGGGACTGCGAGTCCCGACTGTTGTTGTAAAGCCGAGCCCGGCCGCTGCCGGACTAGCAAACAACGAGGTGCTTGTCCCTGTCCGAGACCCACTGATCGCAGGGGTCCCTAACTTACCTTTCGTCGACAAGCCTGGGAAAATAATCCCTGAACAAGACGACGATTTCACGCCCGTACCCCCGTAGTTAGTGTACTGCGTATCATCGGAGATGAAACCGTGAAACTAACTTCCGCCGTGTCAGCCTGCACACTGGCGGGGCCGGTACGGGTAACAGGATTCAAAGGAACAGACGAATTCATACTGATCCTGAAATGATAAGAAATAAGAGACAAGAACGTAAGGGTGTAAGTAAATAATTAGCACGTAGTATTTCTAAAGAAAATACAAGTACAACTAAAAGCGTTACCTACGAAGGGAACAAAAAACAACACCCCGGGGGCTATGCACGAACAGCCAACAAGGGAAAACCCTAACGAAAGTAAACAAAGCGCTAAGCAGCGGATTGCTAGCCCAGCGAACGTGCGTAAAGCTATGTTGCCGGGAGGAACGAAAAGGGAAGAAAGGCGAGACAGAAATTGAACTAATTTCCTGTCTTACAAAAAAAAGTGACTGGGAAGTCCGTTCCACCAAATTAATAAGGATTAAAAGGAGAACGGAATTATTTGTCAAGCAGTATCAAAAAGTGCAAATTAGAGAAGAATCTCACAATTTGGCGCAGTGACTTATCTTGATGTGTTTATTCTACGGCAGCGAGAATGAAAAGAGGAAGATGGCGGGCGTGCGCTCGCTCATGTGACTATGGGAAGGCGTCATACGGGGGTGGGGCGTGTGCGAATGTGACTTTTAGTTTCTCGGTGGTAGCGTAGTTTGGACCAAACTAGCAATAATAGGTAGATACATTAATTTATTGTAGTAAATTACTAATTCTACATTACCTGGATCATGGAAAATGACGATTAAACTCAATTTGGACTCATTTCTAGAAGCTACAACTACTTCTTGAAGGCCGAAAACCAGTACTTGGGTTTGTGAATTCTGATCGCGCGATCGGTCTTACGACTTGTAGCGGACAGCTTATGTATGCATGATATGCATACTGCATTGCACTGTGCACTGTGCCTGCGCAAAGAGGGTACATTGACAAGATAATGTTGAACAGTCCCTATGTAGTATAACACACACATGTGAATGTATATACGATATATGTACAATTTCCCCCCCCCCCCCCTTCCGAACGTAAAAATCGTACTGTTCCGATTTTTCACCCTTTTTTTAAGGGAAAAATCGGAACGAATACGACAAAATCGGACTGGTTGGCAGGTATGACATTGGTTTGGATTTGCAACTTTTTTTTTACATCTTTATTAATGACTGGTTTGCACTAAAAATATTAGTGCTGTTCCTTTTGAAATTTGATTTACAGTATATGCCATGTCAGTCTTTTCAGATACATAACTGTTTGATATCTTCGCCGACTGTCGCCGAGGAGTAATGATTTGCCTCAGTAATGAGCCCTTAGTACGGCTCCTGGCTTCCTGCAAGAGCCGACGCATGCTTATAAGGATTCACGAAACTCAGTGTTTAAGGCGGATTTCGAGGAAGTTAGCGTACATGGCCATAATGACACCATCAGAAACAGACGTTAGTTATTACCGAACAAAAGATGAATAAGTAGCCCCTCGAAATCATAGGTGTCAAATTGCAAATATTTTCTTTCGGAATTTAGAAACTTTAATCATTATAATATGATCTGTATGGACTTTAAAAATTTCAGAATGTTCTTCCGGCGGGAGTGAAAGCCCTTTATATGCTTTTGCACCTCCCCCCCCCCCCCCCCGAGATCGAGCGTGAGATACGCCATTTGTCAACATTATTGTAGCAATATGTAACTCACATGATTTGAAATTTGGCCCCCCCCCCCTAAGAAATCCTGGATCCGCGCCTGCCTAGTAGAAAGTCACTCGAAGTCCACAATGATAACTTCGATAATGGTGATCAGTCTAACCGTGCGTACTACTTCGGAAATTGACTGACGAAATCATAAAGGGTTATAAGAATGGGAAGTTGCTTGAATAAACTTTTTAAAAATTGTTCTTGGTAAACTTCCGGAACCAATAAGCGAGGATAAAAATAGCCTTTGGGGGTGGGGTTTATGAACCCAAAGGAGGAAAACCATACCAATTGCGTTTCGCATCGACAGATAAGTAGCCTAATAATTATCGGAAAAAATAGGGTATATACATGTATTTGATTATTGTATCAGTTATTTGGTTAATGATACTTGTGGGAGTACCTTTTTCATATAGAATAAAAGGGGGGAAAGAAGAAATATTTTCAAAATATATAATCTATGGACATGATAGATGATGTATTAAGCCACGGTTGTATCAACAATTGGTATATTCCGTGCAGAAGTGGTTGAAAAGGGTGGATATATATATATGTTTGTTTGTAATCATTTCTTTATTTCAAAGAAAAGTGAAGTATGCACATTTACATCATACAAAAAAAAAAAGAAGTAACAGGAACCAGGTCCATGAACCTATTCGGGTTCATGGCAGGTTATATATAAAGTATCATGGTATTTACAAAAAAGACAAACAAACAAAATAACAAACAAAAGACAAACATGAACATGCAGTAATTGAAAAGAAATATTATGATAACATGTTGTCATTTTCATATTGGAAGACAACATAATGTAACGACAATATGGCAATGGTAATATATTCTGTATATACCGTATTAATATAATAGCAAAATTGTGTGATAAAAGATGTAATGGGAAGAAATGTTATAACATGTTGTGATTTTGATATATATATATATATATATATATAATATGTGTGTGTGTGTGTGTGTGTGTGTGTGTGATCCAAAAAAGTGGTTTACGAAGAGGGCCGTTGCAAGACTATATATACCACAATGATTATGACCAAGCTTTCGGGCACCTGCCCTTCATCAGGATCTGGAATCAATAATAAGTAATAATGTATATAGTAACGACAGTACAGTACACATACAAAAAGAGAATATTAAATACATCAACTAAATAGAACATAAGTTATGAAACGATAAGCATTTAGGCGACAGAAACATATAAATAAAGTAGACATGGCAGAAATTAATCGTATTGTAATTATCAATATACAAGAATATGTAAGAAGTGGTAAATTACCTTCCCGATTTGGGTACAAGTATTGAGACTATGTGTAGCTAGTGAATAGTATTATATGTGTTTGTTAGTGAAGTGAGGTGAATTAAAGTGTCTGGGGGTCAGTGACGGAGAACCGCAAACGTAAAACACTGAGACTGATCACAATTATATATATATATATATATATATATATATATATATATATATACATATATATTATATAAATATATATATATATCAATATATATATATATATACATATATATATAATATATATATATATACATACATATAATATATATATATACATTATATATATTATATATATATATATACATATATATATATATATATATATATATATATATATATATTCATGAGTTTGCATAAGAAGATATATGAGTGTATTTGTATTCAAAAGTAAGTTAAATATATTTCTCTTAAGAGCGTATTGTAATTTTTAATACTCAGCTATTCATGCTTTCGATACACGTGTGATATCCTTTCTTTATTGTACACTCATCTGCTCATGTTTACATAATGGTTTATCTATATGTAGGTATATCATGCTGCATTCACTACCACGCTGCGACAAGCTGCAGGGCCCCATTTCATAAAACTTCTTGTCGAAAGCAATTTCTATGACAAATTTGCTCTCAGCCAATCAAATGTAACGATTTCAGTAGCTTATAACAATTATCGTTACTTGTTATTGATAACAAGTTTTATGAAACGGATCCCCTTACATTTATTTTGTCTATATCCATGGACATGGACATGTCCCCCCACCTTTTTGAATAACCTATTTTTTTTAATTTTTTTTTTTTGCTTGTCAAAGAATTTTGGAGGCGTCCCCCCCCCACCTTTTTGAATAACCTTCTCTTTTTTTTTTTTGCTTGTCAGAGAATTTTGCAGGCGAATGCCCCCCCCCCCCCTGAATAACTGTTTTTTGTTTGCTTGTCAGAGAATTTTGGAGGCGGATGTTCCCCCCCCCCCCAACACCTTTTTAAATAACCTTTTTCTTTTTCTTTTTCTTTTTTTTGTTTGTTGCTTGTCTGAGAATTTTGGAGGCGAATGTCCCCCCCCCCCGAATTTCAAAATGGATTTGCGCCACTGTCTATATCCTTTCTTGTCTTGTTAAGTATCCGTGAGTCCCTTTTCTTGTGACAGTCTTTGTTTTGTTTTGCATTGTTCTCCCCCCCCCCCCCCGTTCCATTCTTCCCTTCCTATAGCTTCCTTTCCCCTTCCTTTCTTTAATTCCTTCTTCCTCCCTTGTACTATCATTTTGTTCTGCCTTTCTGTAACTTTTTTATCAACCGGGGCCTATCCACAACAAGCCTGGCTTTACTTTAAGCCCCTCCACTATAAATGAATGTAAATCATTGAATTGCTCTCTTATGTATTTTTACTTGCATCACTGTTACATATTTGTTCTTGCATTATGTAATCGATTTCTATTATTCCAGAATGTTTGAGTTGTACGTTGAGTGATTTGCGGAAATAAACTGAAACTGAAACTGAAATTGAAATGTGTAGATTAAATATTCAAGGTCCCGTCTTATAAAGAGCTTTTTTCCATGGTGATGAAATTGGTGTTTAATACAAGATTGATGATCTTTCTGACCACCATGGATGCGACCTAGTAATCAGGGAACATCTAGCACAACATCACTGTGACAACCACCAAAAAATATTATATTCAAGTTACATAAATATGCAGCATGAGTGCTACAAAAATGATATTATACATCGACTGCGATGCGATTTCGGAAATAAATCGCAATAGCATTAAATATGGAAATTTAAGTAAATAAAATCTTCCTGATTCAGGTTTCGGACAATGATATGAATACCAAACCATAGAATTTCGTGCGTTGCCAGCCTTCTACCTGGAATAAGGGCCAAATCAGCTTCAAATCGTAGACAATTGTAGGACTGCTCTGACGTCACTACGATTTGGAGCCGATTTAGCCTTTCCTAAGACTAGAAGGCTCGCAATAGGCCGTAATTTTGATTTTACTATCTATATGACTCTTCAGAACCTGAATAAAATGATTTTATGTGTTTCAATGTTCTTATCAAATGATAATATTATTACATTTTCTTCCGAAATCGGATCGCAGACCAATCGTATAGTGTGTGGTCGGCTTTATTAAGCTTGATTTCTATCCTTGAACCGCCATGGCCTCAGTGGCACGAGTTGGAAAGAAATGGCAAAGAGACATCTTTGGACTGTTGCTACAAGAATATTGGATGGATATTTAAAGTTAATTAAGAATGAAAGCAATCATGTGAACAATAATGAATGAAAGATCTTTATTACCAAAAATTGATCATAATTCATTTTACATTTTAAATACAGTTATTTGGTATTAGGACACCACAAGATAGCAATACTGCTGGTAAGGTGTGATGTTACAAATACGAATAAAACACATTGTAAATGGATTACATTCCTTGTAAAAAAAAAATACTATGACATAAAGAGAAAGATAACGGCTCGTAGCAACTTTTTAGGCGTTTTTTCTCTACTTTCCCCCGCTTTTTCGCTCTCGCTTTTTTTTTTGGGGGGGGGGGGGCAACCGTCCCACCCCCCCCCCCACCCTGGCTACGCGCCTGGTTTGTGCATAGTTGACGACGCAAACGGGGTTCAAAATGACCTCGTTTGGGTAATTTTTTAACCACGCATTTTTAAGAGTGTACTGAAATCATTGTATTTGATTGGCTGTAATCAAATTTGTAACTAGATTTTGGTTCTTTTGTTAAAATTACGTTTTATGCAACAGAGGGTCGTTCATTAAATCAACTCCATGACAGTCATAACTCTTGTCGGCGATCTACGGAAATGTCATGGACCTGGACCCTGCACCCACCCCTGTTACATGCAGTGCAATATTGCGTCCAAATAATTGAAAAGCAGTCACGGCGTCGAACTAGCTTTCACCTAAAAAAGATGCTACGAGCCGTTATCTTTCTCTCAAACTTCAGAGCTTTCGCGCTTAGCGCGGGAAGGGGGAAACTCCCCTTCCCTGCACCCACCCTTGTTACATACAGTACAGTATTGCGTCCAAATAACTGAAAAGCAGTCCAGACGTCGAACTAAATTTCCGCCTTAAAAAATGTTGCTACGAGCCGTTATCTTTCTCTCAAATTTGCAATAAAACGTCAGAGCTTTCGTGCTTCTCGCGGGAGGGGGGGGGGGAACTCCCCCTCCCTGTACCCACCCCTCTGGGGAGCACGCTTTGCGTGCTCATCACCGCCCCCTAAAATGAAATCCTAGCTACAATGGCTACGCGGTTAGATCCTTCACGTCTGCCCCCCCCCCCCATTGAAAAATCCTGGCTATGCCACTGGATTTACGAATCTAGATTAGTAAGTAAGAGGATACCATAACTGACTAATTATGGAAAGAAAACCTAAATCGTGTTCACACTTTAGAGAAAATGATTAAATTGAAATATTTCATGACCCGATTATTAACATTTAATCTTAAGAAAATACAAATGATATAATTTACATCAAAGCATTGCGTGAAAAAAAGAAAAATAGAGGGAAAATACATACAGGATAAATTGTCGTCGTTTCGCATGGGTCTGTAGATACAGACTGTTCCGTTTTCGGCGCTGCTTCTATGGTAAACGAATGTGAGGACATTAATATTATTAATCTCATTAATATTGTTTGGGGTCAAGACGCCATAAGAACATATTGTCCGTCTGTAAAATATTATAATATAATAATTATTACAAACTATTTCATAAAGGAATGTGCTTGGAGATCAGGAAGTACATTTTCTCTAAATTTACATTTTTCATTTTTTCACATCCCATAGACTAACTTAAAGCTGGCTTGTGAGGGCGTTCTAAAAAGATATGACAGGTTTGGAGTACCGACAAGTTACTGGCCTCCTTTACTAAAAGTGACCAGACTCACTACAAAAATGGCAATCAGACCAAATTTTCCTGCTAACGACGAAGTTTATCGCTATGCATTAGACGACTGGAAAGGTCTTGTAGCTTTTAACAGAGCTTCTAACTCTTTGTTTCGCTTCTCCAATGCTTGGATGTATGCCGCTTTGGATTCGTTCTCTTGCTGAAGCATCCAAATCATATCTCGCGTATCGATGTTTGCGCCTTTCCCCTGACCGGTATCCTCCACCAAAGAGTCCTGTAAAATGAAAAAAAAAAGTTATAAACACATTTTCTCACCTTTGTACTGTGCTTAGTTGATGACCTTTAATAGAATTGAGTGGTACAGCTATCTACGCCCCTGTGACCAGCCCATAATTTACACGAAGATTCCAAGGACTTACGACTTTCCCCGAAACGACCCTCTCAACCGGCACGATGTCATTCATCGAAATCTCGGAAAGTCCCGAGTACGTTGACGATGTCCTATTCTTGATCCGTTTAGTCTGGTCGACAGGAAGGGAATCTCTCTGAGATGGATCTTCTTTTGGATCGAGATCTGAGTTGAAACTACTGCTAAGGGATATAGAAAAAATGGGTAGGAAAAGTTGGCACTGATGAAATAATTTCGTTCCAAGATTTTAGACACAATGTTTGTAAAGACGGCAATGGTAAATTTGCGTCGATTGTCAACATGCCAATTCAAAGAGGTATTAATAACCAAACTACTGCTACATCGAATCCTTGGAATTTCCATGCATTAACCCCCCCCCCCCCCTTTCCCTCCCTTTCTCTCCCTCTCTCTCTCTCTCTCTCCCTCTATCTTCCCTTATAATGATACTTTCCCATCAATTAGGATTATCAAAATGTGTGCTCATTGGGCATTTGATTTCAAATGGATTTGGCGCCTTACAAATCTTACATACAATAATGGTTAATATTATTATTATTATTATTATTATTATTATTATTTATTATTATTATCATTATTATTATTTATTATCATTATAACTATTATTATTATTAATATTTTTATTATTATTATTAGTATTATCATTATTAGAAAGTTTAAAGTAAAAAAGAACAGAGAATTTTTAAAAATGTATCAGAAACATTGCATTGACGTACCCGATTTCAGAATGAATATTGACTTGGTCGGGGGTTTTCTCGACCTGCGTTCCGTGGACGACACGATCTGTCTCCTTTGATAGCAGTTTCTCAAGTTTTCCCCTTGCTTTCTCCTCTATCATGCTCTGTAATTAGAAACGAAATAGGATGAGCGCCATGAAAATAAACTTTGGTAAATGGAGATATGATATGAGTTTGCTTGTTGTGTGCGCGCGCGTCAGTGTGTGTGGGTGTGTGTGTATGCGCGTTTGTGTGTGTGTGTTGGGGGGAGGGGGTTATACAACTATGTATGATCGGTTTTATTCAGCTGTTATGGGCCCTCCGTCTTAGAAACAACTTGATATCAATCGCAACTCTGTACTAAAGAGACAGTAGTTTGTAAGTTTGTGACTGATTTGAGAATTTTCCATCGATCCAATCTTTCTAAAACAGAGCCCTGAAATGCAGCGCGTTATATCCTGCAAGTGAAATTGGCCGCAGGTATGAGACAAAATAATGAAAATCAAAAGCTATGTGGGTTATATGGTGTTTTTTTTTCCACCCGGAACATAACTGTTTTTAGCCTTTTCCCTTTGTTTTCTCAACTATAGGATGGATCCACCAATCCACACTCTTTACTTTGTGCTAATAGCTTGTTATGATAGGCACTCACTTTAACTGCTGGGTAGTCTCTAAGAACACCCAATACATCTTCTTTAGAGAGTGAAAAAAGCTCGGAGAATCCAACCGAATATACGTCAGCCGTTCTTCTGTCAATGCAATGGAGGAAAAAAAAATCTGCTGTGGAGAATGAGGGTGGAATAATCTTTTTTTTTTTTTTTTTTTTCATAATGATTATACAACAGTAGCCATGTCAGATATCTGTATGAAAAAGTAAAACAAAGTTTTGGCAAAGACTGGCGATTGTGGAGCTAAAAAATGTTCCATAACGTATCTTAACAAATCTTCTTATAATGGGTCATTTTCAATAGAAACCAGTTTAAAGGCCAGGCTTGGTACTTCCATAAGAAAGAAAAGATATAGGAATATAAAGCAAAATTTTCACCTGTTATTTCCTTCAAGGTTGAGTATGCCTATTTCTCCAAAGTAGTCACCTGACTTCAGCGTACTGACCACGTGTCCCGACTCACTGCATTCGGATAATACAAATAATGCAAACAGATTATAACGGTGAATGCCAGATAAAGATAATGGCGTATCCGTGGTAGGGTGGATTTATTGGCGTGGCCCTTCTCTTAAAGACCCAGTCAAAATCAATAAAAGTTACAGTGAGTCTATGTCTTACTCGGGGCTTCATTTGGCGGCCTAGGTACATTCCAGCCCCCTCCCTGTTTCGCCCCTATGGTTCTGCCCTCTGTTTGTCAGTCATATGTAAAGAGAATGAAATTACACATCGTGTTTATTTAGTAGTTCAATTTCATTACAAGACTTGCATGACGTGAAGCGAAATTTTTTTTTTCTTTTTTCCCTTCAAGATGGGGTTGCAGAAGAGGTTTGGACAAAATGTTGACTAATACTGATTAATTATCTTGTATAAGTACATCATTATTTGATCAGCATTAACCATGTTAGTACTGTAGGATTTTTTACCACCATAATTCATATACTGAATTTTGGTATCGTTGGAATGAGAAAAACATGCCTGTATTCTTGAATTGCAAAGTTTGAAGCCATGGCATACCGCTTTATGAATTATGAAAAAGGGGGACAATGAACCATGATTAAACAATATTCTCATTAATATTTTTCGTAATTTACATCAGGATTAAGGTTACAAACGTCTATTACAACAAAGATTGCATACATGTCAACTTTATACGCTAGTTTATACAGTTTCATTTTTGTTTTTTGGGTGGTTCTTTCATATCATATTTACGAAAGTCTATTACGACAAAGATTCCATGCATGTCAATTTTATACGCTACTTTATACAGTTTCGTTTTTTGTTCTTTCATATTATATTTCTTTCCTAATTAATACAATTACAAATTGAAATCACCAATATCTTTTTTAAAGAGAATGCTATAAAATACTTACTCGGTAACCTTGAAAAAACCGTGAGATATAATAAACATGTCCCTGGCAACAGCACCCTTTTTACAAACCACGTCATCAGGGGTGAAAATACAGAGATGCATCTTCAGGACTAGATCATGGAGGAACTCGGGTGGACAGACCTTCAAAATAGAAATCTGAAGGTAAAAAAAAAAAACATTCACACTAATGTTAAAGTCTCATATTATGAATACAACAAATACGACAAACATATTTATTCCTCAAGAACTGATGTATGCTGTGAGGTTTGGGAATCACCAGAAATGAGAAGAAACTGGGTCTATCTTGCTAAGAGTCACTGCACACAGAAATCGGTATATAGGTATATGAGGGCATTTGAAGAGCAATCCTATTCATGTGCCATTTCTTCAATGGTTTTCTTCCAAACTGACATAAAATAGAATGAGAAAGCTCACAAATTATTTTTCTCCTGTACCAGAACTTTACCCAGAATTTTGGAAACTTGATTGGAGACATCTTAGTTCTGAATTTTAACGTGACCTCTAAGTTTCCTACATTTTCACTGGTTTACCTTTTTCAGTGTTTCCAGATTGACATGAAGAGCGAGTTCTGTACGGTGAGTGTCGGGAAGCAGACCAAGAGAATTGACGTCACACTGTCCACGCGTTGCCCCTCTACAAACAAAAATGGAATAAGAATATGTGACCTATAAAAGCGAGAAATTTTGACGGTAGGTTCCATATTTTAATTTTGTATTAGCACAACAAAGTAATTGTGGTTAATCTGTCATTAAGTGGCACATTAAACTTACTGTGCTGATTTTGATTCGCTTAAAGAGATAAACGGCCTTCAACAACCCATAGTACCACATAATTAGGTATCACAACTTGACAGTAATGTGGGCATGTTGTATACTTTCATTACCGTGTCCATGTGTAATCGTACCACCTCAGTACCCGTAACTGAACATCCCGCGGCACGTTGTTTCTTCGCATGTACCGCTTAGCATGATCCTATAAAGGAGGAAAAAATGGAGTTATGATAGATAGGCTATGTGATAATCCTTCTCCATTCAAGGAGTGTCTGTACATTGTAAAAAAAAAACAACAACAACATATATTGGGTAAAACTAAGCCTGACAAGAGGGTAATTATGTGTCCAAACAATTTTGGGCATTTTTTTTTCAAAACTTAGGTAATTTTTCGTCCAATTGGGGTCAAAATATAGAGCAGTTACCTCAAAATGGGCACAATATTACCCAAATTGGGTAGTCAAAATCACCCATGTTGGTCGGACATAATAATAAATTCCTCGTTTTTACCCAACATTTGTTAAAGTGTCCAAGCACTGTTGACGTCAATATCTCTTGAGATGTTGAACACCGTATGGACAGTGAAATGCTGTCCATTACTAGACGTCTCTCTTGGGGACAACACGAGGAAATGTTGCAAACAAGCATGGGAAAAGGTGATCAGGTTTTCAAATTTTACGGCAGAGGTTCCATGATACTGATTAAAAAAGAAAATATCATTTTTAGGCGATTGCCGATAAAAATCTATAAACTCTATAACTTTTTCTGTGCTTCAGACTGAAATTTTGAATGGGGAGCAACCTCCCAACCCCCCCCCCCCCCCCACCGTTTCGCCCAAGGTCTCCGACGGTGTTCAATTACGTATAAGCTATCGAATGGTATCTATTTATATATAGAGACGATGTTTGGTACCGTATGGACAGGAAAACTCTTATTTTAGTAAGAAGCGTCTCCCAACCGATTGGGCGCAAAAGGTTGTCTCTTATAAGAGGTGTCTCAAAAGACTGTTTGGACTTGAAAAAGGATAATTATGTTGATAACTTTTCTAGAAGTGATAGTTTGACTGCATTGGGTTATTTTTCGCATATTTTGCAAATAATTTGGGGCAACTGAATCACTTGAATCGACAGAGGTAAAATCTACATGGTCATGTTAACCCTTTCAAGACAAATGACCACATTTTGTGGTTTGGCTCAATAACTTTTGATCCAGAGCTCTAAAAAATATACCAGATGCACGAACAGAAAGAGCAAAAATTTTCTGCACACACTATGTCCATTTTTATTGCATGACAATATTGCGTTTGATGCCAGGAATTTTTAAAACAAGAATCTGCTTTGAGATCCTTAAATTGGCAACACACTGAGAGGTTTAAAATCATTGTTTTTCATCAAAATTGGCAATTTCTTTCAACTATTAAACAAATTTCTAACCATGTATATTGTTTTCAAAGACATTACACCTTATTTGAACCATGTAGCACTAAAAGAAAAATATTACTGTTGCCAATTTGAAGAACAAAATGTGATCAATTTAGCCCTTAAATAATCCCTGTCCTGAAAGGGTTAATGTATAATATAATCTGATACACTATACAGCATTTACAGCATTCAATCGCATATTTACACACAAATTGCTTCATCTACTTTTTTTTTTATTTTTTTTAATTTTTTTAAACCAAAGAACGATACTGTAACAAGGAGGATATCAAACTCAGAAAACATATGGCGGCGAAAATACAAGCTTATCAACCGACCACGGAAGAAATAAAGAATCATAGAAAGTGAAAGTGACACAAACAAACTATCAACGACCCAAAAGAATATAAATAAACAGAAATCTATGCTTACGACTTGGCGTTCAAAGTCCATCCGCGTAGCGTTGCGATTTCCTATGATATTTCCGACTTGCCCTATAGGTCGAAAATGATAATATTGTGAATGAAAAATAGTAATAAAGCCGCGAAAATTCGTCCTCAACAAGCATATTAGAAAAAAACACCTGCCTAAAAATACCAAAATTGGCCCGAAACGTTAGGAATATATATATATATATATATATATATATATATCAATATCATTTAATTGATATTTGTTAAAATATTATACAGAGGGATTTTTTGGGGTGGCTAATATTTGTAATGTATTACTTCCCGGTTAAAGACTGAAATTCATTACGTACTAAAGTGCTAGAGTCTATTTCCATGTAATCGAAGCAATTGCGCTTCTAGAGAAGAATTCTCAGTCATGATATGCATGATATGTAGTGTAAATACAGTAGAAGATCTGTGATTTGAAATGGCTTTTTGAAAGTTGTAAATTTAAAAAGAAAGATTGTTATTATTCTACGGCAAAATGAACTGCATAATTGAACAAAAGAAAACTCATTAATAGATATGATATGAATTCCTACCGACAACTGTGGCAAAGATGAATATGCCCACCAGGTATCCAATAATTTGGACGACATATCTGGATTAAAAGAAAGAGAAAATCCATACAATATTTCTGTCATATTGATGAAAAGACTTTAATTTTCATGTCCTACGACACAGAGGAGAGGCGACTTCTTGTCATAGCCAGACGGAATGGCAAACCAGGAAGAGAATATCCCTCCAATAACGATCGATTTATGATAACTTTTAAACAAGGAAATCCTAGTCTCTTTAAACAATGACTTGCAAAAGATTTAACATAGGTATGCTCAATGATATCAACCTATCAACCTATCTAACACACACACACACACACACACACACACACACACACACACACACGCATCTACACAAAAAACACCCACAGACACCCACAAACTTACAAACACTAAATCTACCGACAACTCTGGTCAAATCACGTTTATCATTCCAGAAACTGCTGCCTGCTGAAAGCTTTGCATTGTGTAATTTCCAAACTCTGCATGCACTTATTATCTTTTTAAACACACAGACAAATGCAGATTGGGTATAATTGGAAATAAGACTTGAGACATGGACTTTTTGATATGATATAGTAAAATCTACTCCATAATGTTAATTTCGAAGCACGGGCATATCCACATACTAGGGTACAGTTTGAAAAAAAATTGAAAGCCCACAGAAAAGAATGCAGCACACGATGGACGTATAACACGCGGGTCTATATACCCAGGATTAATAAGCCTACCCCACCACTTCTTAGATGATTCCATCCCCTGTTAATTAGCTTGACATACATATATATACATATATAATGTTTGAGGTTGGGGTGGTTCTTTCTTTTTTGTTCTTTTTTTTTTTTGTTCTTACTCGATCTCATTGTTAGGAGCAGGAAGGTCACCGATAGTGGTTAACGTCAATGTCGACCAGTAGAAGGAAGCAAGGTATTTAAGAGCTAAGGTGGCGTTTACCTCTCCATGTTCCGAATTTAGATCTGGTGTGAAACTATGATCAATCGAGTCGCATATCAGATAGTACGCCGCTCCGGTCCAATGGAGACCCAACAGCAAAATATGGGTTAGGTAGAGGACTCGGAAGGTATTCGGGAGATGGGTCATAGTCTCAACTTTAACGTACCAGAAGTAAAACCTGTAGACCCGAAGGAACCTTGGACATCTCACAATTGTGTGTAGTTTGCTGGTGTGAAGAAGGTAGAAGAGATCAGTAGGAAGGAGGGAGAGGAGATCGACTATGAATTTCCACGACCTGACGTAATGGCATAACAGTTTCTTGCCATTTTTAACAAGAAGGCCCTGCTCTAAGTAGGCGGTTCGGGCCTGGACGATGATATCAAGAATGTAAATGAAGTCGCAGCAGTAGTCCGCAAGGAACCAGCACAATGGGCATTGTTCTTGGAGCTCTGGCCAGGCTTCGCGGGCGATCAACACCCAAAGGTTATACACCACAGCGATGCTGACCACCGTCAGCCAGTAGATGAGGAAATCGCCGTCAGGAGCGACCACTGTCATCATGTTTTCCTCTTCTTCATCGCCGTTCTCTCCATCGACCACGGATTCGACATTCTTGTTCTCGTGATGATTTGAAACGCACTGTCTTCGTCTCGTGGTGAATCTCTTCAGAAAGGAGTCCATCAGTCCGTAATCTGCTTTATTCTGTCGCTTCTTCTTCTTCTTCTTACGTTGCCTTGCAGCGGCAATAGGTGACTGACTGATCTCCTCTGCCATGATTACCAACTTTTCTATCAAGACAGCGAGTCCACAGAATAATTGGTAATTTGGAAAAGATGAGCAAGGCTCTGTAGCTAAAGGAGTTTCAACTAGTTCATTTAGACGCTTGCGGAATTTGAAAGCTGTGTTTTCTCACTGGGATATATGTATGAATATTTTCAGTAAAATGAACAAATCACTTCCACAAAATAAGCTGGCGATTACAAAGGTCTAAAAGAAATGGCGCGGCACATATTTCGCAAAAATGAAAAAGAACTTGGTAGTGTCGACAATGCAAGCTCAAGCCCTATGCCTCTCTCATAAGTCATTATGTCCATACTAAATGATTGTAATATAATGAGCATTACAATGCTTCCTGCTACTTCAGTAATTATGATGAGTTATCACATAATCAAACTTGTCATTGCTAATTATAGCTGCGGGGTATTCCAGATTTGTCGGCTTGCAAATTTTGTTTTCAATTGCTTGACGCTCATAATTCCACCCAGGTGTAAATGGGTAGTCGATATGCTAGAGCGCTATATATTTGGCCGCCAAGCTATGACCGGGCTAATAATGTTGAAACGACAGGAGCGTCACGACGTGCCGGACATGAACGCTATACAAGAAGCCACCATTATCATTACTATTGTTATATATTCCTGTTGGGGACTATTTTCACTTTACACGCAGTTGACAGGAAACTATACAGCTGATGTGTGCTCCTTTTAATAGAAACAAACGCTGCTGTTGGATCTATATGATTCACAGAACATATTTACACTTTTGTATGCGGAAGTGCACGAAACTAGCATTTGTTGAATTATTCCTCTTCGTTATAGAGATTTCACCCTTCTGCTTTTACATGTATATATATTAGATTATGAAAACAAAGTGAGTCATTGGTAAAGCTTCAAAACGATAGTATAAAAACGTGAACATTGCGCGTTATGGTTGGTGAGGTGTGATACCTCAAATGTGATAAGAAATCACTGATGAAAAAAAAAATGCCGATGAGAGAATAAAATATAGTATTCATCGTAATTTTATACTACGTGCACTAGGGCAATCGCACCGTGTATTCTTTGCAGCCTATATCTCGTCTGATTGATAGGTTTGCCCCCCCCCCTCTCCCATGGACATGGACTGATCCTCCTGTTCTGCCTCTTACCATTCAGGTCTAATTGAAACATCAGGGCTTTTAAGAATATTCAATCTGAAATAGGTTCTGCAGTTTAGAGCGTTAACTGGCTTCAAGGCAATGTACAGAACCATTAATGCTAGGGCTACGGACAGTGGCGGATATACATAGGTTGAAATCTTATGTGGTCCTACAACAGTTTCAGCTTTGTTGCCCAAAGGGCAACCTTGAGCAATTTTCTTAGTTTGCATAAATCCAAAATGGCAGAGTTGAGCTTGACAGTGGATATACTGCATTAGTATGATATACCTATGAAGGGGTTTCGGGTCCGAATCTCGTGGTGGTGTTTTTAGCTTTATAACTCATCTTCGGCCGATTAAAGTTTAGTCAAACTCTGATGCATCTTGATCACAGGGTGAGAGGTCAAGTAAGTTTTGTATATTGCACAAATGAATGGTAATGATTTGTCTTCGACCCAATTTGTTTTGCATTTCTACTGGCCAAAAACAAAAAGTATACTCCAAGTTGCTCTCTTTGGTCGACCAATGGAACAAACAGGGGACTACAACGGTCAGTCTTTGTCACACGTATATTGTAAATAATATACTCGAAACAATGTTGTAGTTCGGGGTTTTAGTCCTCAATTACTCACAGTGAAGTATGTGGTGATGATGATGTGGTATAAGTGATGGATATCACTATTTATACCATACCACAATTCACACCCTAAGTTGTACCAAAATTTTCAATTGTAGGGATTATCTGCAAACATGGGATGCAAAGTATGGATTATGTTTTGTGTCGTCCAATAAAACCTAGAAGCATGGTTATGGGGCCTATCACAGGTTTGGTGGTATCCTTCATGTTTATTATATGAGACTGTCCCCAAGTAACGTTTGTAATAGAATCTTGCTTCATCTGGGGCCTGTAATATAAAGAGATACAATCAATCTTACGAATCGATTAATATCTATCGAAAGTCTATGGCAAACCATGTACTGAAGAGTTACATTTGATCGTAAGATTGATTGTATCTCTTTATGTTACAGGTCCCTGGTTTGTCTGCAGAAGTACAGAAAGGTTTACTGGATTCAAGTCTCAGTTCAGGCAAGATAATGTTCTCACGAATTGGTTTACTAGGAAATGATTCATGGGTGGCTGTTCCGTATTACAGTGCGTATCAAAAAAAGTACACACTTTGAAAATGTTCTCTAAAATCATAATTTTACAATATCAATTATGATTTTTCTTATACAATTATGGGCGAGTGTCTGTTTCATCGGATGACCAAATGAATATTGACAGTATTTTACCCTTGAGTGAGTACTGGCTACTTTTGTAAAACTCGCAAAAATTGGTTTGCGCAAAAATGCCTCCGTCTTGAATTTGATCAAAGTGAGTATCAGGCAGTAACTGCATGTTCTCTGTTAACTATCAATTATTGACTTGAACAATCATACAATCCTTAAAGGTATTAGATAGTTTTGGGAAGCCCTCAAAAACTTTTCATGAGATTTCTTTGATTTTACTTAATTAATAGCAGGGTACTAACATAACTAAGATGCTGTGAAGCTTTTTTCCTCCTCAAGTGAAATATTTATCGAATTAGAGGTGAAAAGAATAAAAATCCCTGGCCCCCAAAAGAGGGGATGTAAATTCAAACAACGGCCACACATTACGCACATGAGGATTGCTGTGTGTATAGAATACGCTACACATAGTGCGAAGCGCTGGGTTTCTTGTGTGGGGAACCTTCGGGTGGATATGGTCTCAGCGTGAGGCAGTGAAAAGCCGTTACCAAGCGTTTCTTACAGATATTTACACTAAAATTTGTTCGAAATCGTGAATGGAATGTTAAATAATCTCGTACATGTGTCTTATGATAAAAGGAGAATAGTATGTGAATATGTTAGATAAGTTTCTTGCCAGTATGATTTTTGCTACCGAGACTGTCTATGAGCTTTAATCCTATACATAGCAGTGCACACCAACAGTGGCGTATCCAGTAATTGAAAAAGGAGGGGTTGGATGCTCCCAAGACAGGGATTAAAATGTATCTGCATGGACAACTCCGATCTTGTACAAGCATATTGCACATAATAAGCTGTACTTTTTTTTCCTGGGCCTTCAAGAAGAAGCTACACCAACTTCACCAATCGCTAGATACGCCACTGCCCCCAACCCACAACCACCACCACCATTGCAGGTGATGTCTGTTCAATACAAATAATCTGCATCAATACCCATTTTTTTTTTTGTAAACGAGTGTTCGAAAGATCGAATGCAATAACGGGAGGGGCACCTAACATTTACATATCTTCTTCTTCAAATAACTCATTCCCTCTTAAAAGTTACAAGACCCCATAAACAAGGTCCTGTATGACGAATAATAATTTAAAAGGGAATCAATTTACTGATAAAATGATATTTTAACATTTCTTCAATGAAACATGTACATGTGAAAGATATCATTAGTACAGCCTTTTCAATGCCCCAGACAGTAAGGCATCCTAAGCTGGTTGGAAGAGATTGGGCAAAGAAGGAAACAACATTAAATGGTCAAGAATTTTTTTTTTTTTTTTTTTTTTTTTTAATTAATTATTTTTTTTTTAATTCGATCTCTCTTCTTGAAAATGGAACATTCTACGTCAATCTTTTTGTAATGCGTTGCAATTTTCATCCTTTCGACATGCCCCAGTCAAAAATGGAATTGTTTGCAGAAAGACATAATCACCAACGATTTGTGTGGGGCGTTCTCGTGTGTGTGTGTGGGGGGGGGGGGGGTGAGAGAGGGGTGGAGATGTGCGACTATAGGTATAGGATTCAGGACTAAATGATCATTTACAATAATTATTGATAGTTGGCAGAAACATGCAGTTACTGCCCGATAGACAATTTGATCAAATTTAAGACGTATAGGCGTTTTTGCGCAAACCAATTTTTGCGAGTTTTACCTAAGTGACCGGTAATCACTCAAGCGTAAAATATTGTCAACATTCATAGTGTCATCCGATGAAACAGACACTCACCCATAACTGTATAAGAAAAAGAAATCATATTAATATAGCAAAATTATGATTTTAGAGAATATTTTCAAAGTGTGTACTTTTTTAATACAGTATTCATAATACCAGGAGTTATCCCTGGTTCGTCATAACCAAAGTAGGTATTTCGTTTCCGTCAAACATCCCTGCCGGAAAGAGCACAGTGTCCCACAGTGTGTTCACAGTGTGTTCACATAGCCGACTCTGTAAAGATGTGATTCACAATGTTAAAACGCTCGAATTTTTACAGTGCAAAAATGATTTCACACTGTGGACATCTCCACAGTGTGGTTTACCACAGAGTGTTCACATAGTGATGTTCGATTTCACAGTGTGAATTTACTCGCTTACAGTGTGCACTGTGTTTCACACTGTGAACACACTGTGGAACACTGTGTTCTTTCCGGCAGGGATATTTGACGGAAACGAAATACTTACTTTGGTTATGACGAACCATCAAACTTAGGCGGCATGGTGGATACTGAGACGATTTTCCGACTTATCTGGTATGATTAGATGACAAGGGCCCTTAACCACTGATCTCCATGTAAAATTTACGTGGAGATCGGTGCCCTTAACTGGGTTTTCAATCAATCGCAGATTTGAAACAATCATTTTGAACGAGATGTCTTGAGACAATGATTTAGATTGATTATTGACATTTCTCGATTGATTGCAAACCTTTGTGTAACGGGGCCCAGTTCATCAAATTCAGCAAGGGAAGGTCCTTTATATCGGATTAAACTATAGGCACTACCTTCCCAACACCACACCCCGTGATGAACACATGGACCTGCACAGAAACTGCATAGTCCTAATCTACATGCTAGGTCTGCAGGGTATATCTGAAACTGAAAGTTCGCATTATAGTTGCAACAATCTAGATCAGACTATTTCATACTCAGTAAAAATACTGACAAATTTCCATCAAGAGTGGCAGAAGAAATCCACAATCATATTTTACATGGCCTTTTTTAACATGCACCTAGACATTAATTTTTGAGACATTAAGAAATAAACTGTGTTAAGGGATTTTTCGTTCTCGGATAGTAGAGATACATACCCAGTATTATCAGTATTATGATAATCCAATTGTGCAAGTGCATTACTACATCATCAACACTCCAGCAAGACTGTCACAGACGTCAGTGATATGCATAGGTACTATGGACATCCTGAAATGTAGCATCTCAAGTCATACGACCAAATATATTTTTAGTAATTCAGCATTCAATGGTTTGCAATATACCAAAACGTAAAGAATCTAAACTGAGATGATTTGAAGCGACACAATTCTGAATACATATACTGTTCTCTGAGTCTTGACAATGAACTAAGAATTACAGATATCTGAATTTGACCTTTGTGACCCAGGGGTAAGACTGAACTTTGACCTGACGTTCAGTTCGTGAACTCTACTTGAATTAAATATAACATCATCAAGGAATTCGGCACCTCATAAAGACAAATCATATCTAAACAAAGTACTATCATATCAAGTTCAACTTTGACCTTGAATTGACCCCTTCTGGCAATGAATGAATGATTTCAGAGATTAGTTCTACACACCCAAAGCCCCTTCAGTTAAACATTAAACTTCTATAACGGTTTAAAAATCTAACGTATGCACGGTCATGTAAACAGGTAACCAATTTGACCTTTACTTGACCTTTGTGACCTAAACGTGACCTTAAATTGCAAAAAGTGCTTTAGAAATGAATTATACATCCCTCGAAACCCCTATATACATACATCATACACTAGTATGTGACATGTAGTTCAAAAGTTGGGTTTTAATATGAAAGTTGCTCAAGGTTGCCCTTTGGGCAACAAAGTTGAAATTGTTCTAGAGCTACATATTAAGATCACAAATCAACAACAAAAAAAACAAAAAAAATTCAGTGTACGCAACTTTTCTAGGTTCATGAAATGTCAAGCCGACTGAAGTGCCAAGAGGGCCAGCAGTGTTGATCGATACGTAAGTTGCCGTTACAATCATCATGATGCTTAGCAGAACCCTCATTCTTCTCCTTCTCACCACCACTATCATCATCACCATCATCATCATCATCACCATCATCGTCTGTTTTTCTCTCTCAATCATCACCAATATTCATTATATTTTTCCAGGAGAGGGGGTTGGGTGTGAGGAGTGTGACACCCCCCTCCCCCCACTAAAAAAAATTCTGAAGGCAAATTCGTCATTTTTATAGGCTGTTGGCAAATCTTAAAAGCTGATATGACCTTTTTTTTGCCTGTTCGGAAAAAAATGTCAACACATTTCGGTAAATTTGAAAATCCGACAACTGTTAGTTTTCTTGTCTGCAAATTGGTATTATTAATTCCTGTTGGATATTATTTTCACTTTACACACAATTGACAGGAGACTATACAGCCGATAAGGATTCACAGAAGTAACCATGCATACGAAAAAGAAAAAGAAAAAATCGGTTTCGTATGCGGAAATTAGTGCACGAAAGTAACATTTTCCATTGTTCTTTGTTATAGAAGTTCCACCCTTCTGCTTTTATTTTTTGTACGTTAGATTATGAACATACAGTACAGTGAGTCATCGGTAAAGCTTCAAAAGTGCACTGGGGCAGTTGCCATGGTTGCAACGTGTATCCTTTGCAGCCTATCCTCCGTCTATGTAGTAGGTTTGCCCCTGCCCCCCATGGACTGATCCTCCTGGAAATTGAATCTTTCCGTGATATTTGAAAACATTGTCAACATCTGTATAAATATAAAACACATATCTTTAATCCGCATTTCTCAAAACGGGACTGATTCAAACAATTTTGTCTTCATTGAATGGAGACAATTTGGGCGGTCTTGCTTTAGCACTTCCACTATCTACAAAACTAATTTCACTGTCATTGCGCTCGCGAGATGTGCGTCTGTTCTGCTCTACCTCAAGCTGTATACCTGCTAGCTCTTTTTCTCTCCTCTTCAATTCTAGCTGCTCAGCTCTCTCATTTCTTGCTCTATTCTGCCCAGACTTCACAAATGTTTTCAACTCATCACCGCTCAATCCAAACTTTTCACCTACTTCAATAAGTTTCACCAAATCCATATTAACTCTGTGAAATCTACAATCTACAGGGAACAGATTCGTAAACAAGGTAATTACTCCCAAAACTAAAATAAGCGTTTTGAAGAAGTTCCACTCTTTTGCTTATACCATTTTAGCTTATTGTTTATCCATGTGACTGCAAATGGCATGTTGTATCCCACTCCTGACACCAAAAATGTCACATGGTAAAACTCAAAATAAAGAATCCCAAATACATGCCATTTGCGATACTCGTAATTATGATCAAGTTTATTATAAATCAAACTGAAGTGCTTATTCCTTGATGAACAAAAGAAGATGATTTATAATCCACACACTCAATTCCTGTATAAGAAACTGTTCACGATTCTCCCTTACTATGACACTTCGCAATATTTGTAAACAAGATATTCTTTGATGAACAAAAGAAGATGATTTATAATCCACACACTCAATTCCTGTATAAGAAACTGTTCACGATTCTCCCTTACTATGACACTTCGCAATATTTGTAAACAAGATATTCTTTGATGAACAAAAGAAGATGATTTATAATCCACACACTCAATTCCTGTATAAGAAACTGTTCACGATTCTCCCTTACTATGACACTTCGCAATATTTGTAAACAAGATATTCTTTGATGAACAAAAGAAGATGATTTATAATCCACACACTCAATTCCTGTATAAGAAACTGTTCACGATTCTCCCTTACTATGACACTTCGCAATATTTGTAAACAAGATATAAGTATGTATATACATGTATGTATGTATGTATTTATTCACTGAACTTCACTGACATATCCATCAATATTTTGCTCGAATATAACATTAATAGTAAGAACAATAATAATAATAATAATAATAATAATAATAGGAGTAACTTAGTCATGACAAAAACAGAACAATATATCGTGAGTATAGCATTCAAAACGAACAAACAAACAAACAAACAAAAATACTCATATTTGATCAACTAGACATGCTCTTTCATGAAATATAAATTATCAGACTATGTACAAGTAGTGTAAGGTGATGAGAAAAAGAGCCATTAAAAGAATTATATACATATACTTATACTATATATAGATATGTCTAATAATAAACAATTTAAAGGTTACCACGTTGATCAATAGTATATCGCAAAAAATTGGCAAATTCTTTTATGAGATCGTCTTCTTTTAGTGACATTATAAATATGAATCTCTCCAAACTGTTTATGTTTTCAAAGTTATCATTGAGTGCTTTAAGATTATCAAAAAACATTTCTCTTCTTATTCTAAATTTATCACATTGCATGACATAATGGAATTCGTCTCCTACTGTTTGCATACTACATTCTTCACAAAACCGTATATTCGCTGGTATTTTGTGAGGGCGATGATATCTTCCTTTTTCAATTGGTAGGTTATGTGAGCTTATGCGAAGTTTGCAGATGTTTTGTCTTATGTTTCTATCAGTAAGAATTTTTAGATATTTTTCTTCGTTGATGGAAGTTTTGAATAATCGATATGTCCGCAATTTGTTACCCTCTCCATTGTTTTTATCATGGAAAAGATCAAGTTTTATTTGGTTATCAAATATATCTTGTAGCTTACCCTCACAGTGGGAAACGAAGTCGTTTTGCGTCATTTGTACATCATCTGGTTCACACATTTCTATATCATTACAGATGTCTACGGTATCTAAAATCTTTTTTATGTTTCTTAACCAGCAATGCTCCTTGATTTCATAGAGTTGTTTGTTTTCAATATAACTATCATAGAATATAGTATCTTGATCAATATCACGCATTCTTATCCAGTACTTAAGAGTGTTAATTAAAACCTCAATAATAAGAGGATATCTTCCAAGTTCAGCAATAACGCCGATATTACTACTTTTGCGATTCATACCAAGCATATGTTTACACCATTGAAGATGGATTTTTTCGAAATTCGGTTTGAAATATAGTTTTGTTTTGTTTGCTTGTTCTGAGAAGAGCTTGCTGCAGACCATTGTACTACCCCATATTTCCGATGTATATATATCAACCTTTATAAGTAGACCTGAATTGTCTAAATATGTCTAAATATTTATAAAAAATCTGTAAATTATATCAACCTTCTAAGCTTGAGTTCTAACAAGTATTTCCATGTACATAAAGTGACATAAACAGACCTGCACTGTCCGCTTATTTCAGTACCAAACTTCCAATCGACCACCGTGTATCCTGAGCACAAAAATCAACCACTCATGTCTTATGTGAAAAGCAGACCTGAACCGTCCACTTCACCTCGAATGGCATTTCATTCAACCTATTCATAGACCCATTTTAAACTCTTCTCACAACATATTTCTTACATCAACAATACAAGCGGATCTGAAATATCCCCGTTGAATTTCGAAGCAGTTAATATGACCTTCTTTGTTACACATTTGTTATCCTCTTAATTTAAGCTCAAAAAAGAAATCTTTTAAATTTATCAAACTAAGTCATCCCATGTACCAAAGTACATAATTCAGTAACGAGCTTTATAATACGTCCTGAAAATTGATATTGTCACGCTTCCATCTTGAATTTTTGCTTCAGTTCTCAAATGTAAAAGTTTTAGAACCGACATTTACATATAGTTCATTCAAAAATGGCGATGTCGTTTCTTTGACCAATAAATGTCAATCGTTCAGAGTTTAAGTTTGTAGATTGATACAGCTCACCATAATGTTCATCTATCATTTACTCTGGAGATGCCATGCTTTCGGTGAACTGTTCACTCGCTCGGTCCTGCTTCCGTCGACTCTCGGTAGAAACATCAGTCCTTCTCTCAAGATATGCATGATATGTGCCATCTAAAATGTAAAGAGTTCAAGCACAAACATTCCTCTACTATAGGTTTTTCTTATAGGTTATATCAGAACAGCATTATTAGACTTTTCCTATTCGATAATAACAAAAACAAACATTTAGGATTACATCCATATAAATACATAATGTCTTCTTTTCACAGACTTCATTTGATAGAAAAATGTAAAAACAAAATTTTATACTTTTCTCGCATCTCAACTTCATAAATGTACAAAGTTAGACAGGTATCAATATAATATGAAATATAATTTTATCATCTCACTTACCGATGGTAATGTATCGATTTTACTTATAAGTTATGAAGCTAATTTTCAAAGTAAAAGTAACATCTTTCGCAACACACATGACAACCAGAAAATGGCAGCAGTATACATGTCTTGAGCAGGCTGCTACCCCTCTGCACACCAAGACAACTTCATAGGGTGTGGCCTCTAACTGTGTACACCAGCTTCTATACACTTAGATGCAAAATAAAGTCACTGCTTATGTAAGTCTTGTAACAGGTGTAATGCCATTCCACTTCCTTTTCATTGCTGGGCATCAAACCTTCCAAACAATACATGCAGCCCTAAGTGGGACACCGTATAAATTTCCATAATAATTACTCAACCACCGATGGCACATTCACTTTCTCTCTCTCTCTCTCTCTCTCTCTCTCTCTCTCCACAACTTACACATGTATATTTCACTTCATTCTTTTTCCTTATTTCGTGAAATTAAATAATATATTTGATAAAACTGTTTTCTTTGCATTTTCAATGTGACAGTATTTTTCAACAATCTAATTTGTTTCAATCAATCAGAAAGCTAAAAAGAGCTGGAAGGTAGTCCATATCATGTTGTTATCACTTCTAACTCTTTGATTCGTTTCTCCAGTGCTATTCGTTTCTCCAGTGCTAAAATGTTTCCGTCTTTGGATTCGTTCTCTTGCTCAAGCGTCCTTACTCTCTCCCGTAGGACGTTGTTTTTTTTCTTCCATTAAGCGGGCTTCGGCGGAAGAATGCTGTGGCAGCATGTCTCCACTCTTATTATATTTGATTCATCTGTTAACAAACATTGAACGGTGAATGACTTCAAATACAAAAAAAAAAAAAAGTAGAGATTTCCTCTTAGCGGGTGGAGTTGACATACAAATAGTTTTAATAATCATAATTCTCTCAGTAAATCACTTTTTTTTTTTTTTTTAGCAACGCCTATTGCGTAGAGCTCACCAATATATTGAACTTTGTGTATACAAACAGAGGAAGACATTGATAGAAGAAAATAATTTTAATATAAAAATAGGCATGATTTTGCTTACATTTTCAGTGTCACTAAGAGGAGCGAAATGACTCTCATATCTTATTCTACTGTGTAGAGTACATGTAATTCACTTTACCAAATTAAACAACAGAATTCACATCGAATCAACATTGCAAAAACAACAGGATACTAAAAGAAGCATCAATGAAAAACAGTTTGTCAGATTGAACGGAGCCGTATTTCCCAATTTTGTTTACGAATTCTATGCACAGTGCCTAGATCCAGGGGCAGATCCAGCGGGGGGGGGGGGGGGGCACAAAAATGTCCGAAAATTTGCATACAAGCAACCCCCTCCCCTCCCCCCCCCCCCCAAAAAAAAAGAAAGGTTATCCGATTATTTTTTTTTTCGTCCACTTTTCCTCCAGAGTTCTCAGACAAGCAAAAAAAAAAAAAAAAAAAAAAAAAAAAGGTTATCAGTTCTAAAAGGGGTGGGGGCACAATGTATACTTTTCTTTCAAAAGGGGGTGGGGCAAGGGCCGGAATTCCCCCCCCCCTCCCCCAAATCCGCCACTAGATCTATCATCTAGCCTGAAAAGGGATGGTGCAGTCCCCAAAACTGTAGCACTCTTACTTCTATCTCTTTAATTCGTTTCTCCAGTCATGCCAGTGCTAGAATATCTGCCTCTTTCGATTCGTTCTCTCGCTGTAGCGTCCTAACCCTCTCTCGAGGAGCACTGGTTGTTTCTTCCATCAGACGCGCGTTATCGGCGAAGGAGTCCTGTAGCATTGAAAGAAGAAGAAGAGTTTTCTAAAATATATTCAGACTTGATGCTAATTCTATAAAAGGAAAATGAAACCAATGCCTAGGCTACAATTTCAGTGTCGTTGGAAATTGAACATAAGGAACTGGCAATGTATACATCGTGTACATTATACAAATTGGTTATGGTTCAAGGTTAATTTATTTTCAAAATACCAATTATTATGTTTTTTAAATATCGTTTTGTATCATTTTTGACTAATAATAACAAAAATACACATTGTTGAGACAAATATCAAACTTACATTATACAGCGATTTATAATTGTTATAAAGAAAAAAAAACACTAGCAATAGAAGTTGATCAATAAATCAGGTTGTATGGAATAAATTATATTATAATATGCGCATAGTGCAGGAAACATATTACGCGATGTTTTCTAATAAACAGCACCATGTACAGGTGAATTGAATATTAATGGTAATAGAAGTAGATTAGATGTTCTCTGTAGGTTTCCATGGTGAGTGAGTATTCACAATTGAAGGTTTTCGGTAACACCATGTGGGAGCCTCTGTGAAAAGGCTGTTGATATATTCTTTTGTGAAAAATAACCCACTTATGGGGCGTTTAGAGAAATTTAGGAGAAGTGAAAGGAAAGGAAAGAGATGGAAATGAAATTAAATTAAATTAAACACTTACACAAGACTATTTTTGGTTTTTGTTTTCGGTGTTTGTACACCAAAAATGAAGTGAAATGGAAAAGGAAAGAAACAAAAGGAAGAAAGAGTCAGAGGCGGCGCTCCCGGGGGGGGGGGGACAGGGGGTTACAGTGCCCCCCAACTTTTTCAAGTACCCCAAAAGTGCCCCTTTTTACCTATGAAAAGTGCCCCTTTTCATAGCTGATAAGTCCCCCCCCCTTTTCTTCGTATAGTGCCCTTTTCCCTTTCTAATAAGTGCCCTTTTACCTTCTGATAAGTGCCCCCATTAACCTCAGACATTACTGCCCCTTTTGAAATCTAATAAGTGCCCTTTTTTTCGTCTGTTTGGTGCCAATTTTCCGTTCTAATAGTGCAATTTTTCCTTCTGATAAGTGCCCTTTTTCACCTCTGATAAGTGCCCCTTTTCCTTCGTATGACTGCCCTTTCTTCTTTCTAATAAGTGCCCTTTTCACCTTCTGATAAGTGCCCCTTTTATGCTCAGATAAGTGCCCCCTTTGAAATCCGACAAGTGTCCCTGTTTTCGTCTGATTAGCGCCAATTTTTCCGTTCTAATAGTGCAATTTTTCCTTATGATAAGTGCCCTTTTTACCTCTGATAAATACCTCTTTTTAAGTGCCCCTTTTACTTCTGATGAGTGCCCCCTTTCTCTAATAGTATTATTTTCCCTTTTGATAAGTGCCCCTTTTGTCTTCTGATAAGTTCCCTACCTATATACCTATATATATTTAATATATTTTACCTATATACCCCGATGTTGCTTACAAACTGTGCCCTAAAGTCCACAAAAGAGCCATGTACCTAGTTCCAAATAATCAGAGAGGCTTCATAATAATAGATACCCCTACTGATATCAGCACAATGTGAGGCAGTGGAGCAGGGGGCAGGAGGGGCACAATTCCCCTAAATTATACAAGGAGGACAATTTTTTGTGAAACCGTTAGCGGACAAGTTGAGCGACAGTGTCGGGATGTCGCTGATCTTGTCGTTATGACGGTTTGATGAAACGACCCCCAGATTAACATTCAGACTGACGCTAGTGAAGTAAGAGAAATAAATGAAGAGGGGATGACAAAACAGGCATTGAAAATGTGTAAGATGATATGGGTCATCGTCTGCTTAGGCTGGATTGGTCTCCGGTGTGACGTTACATATCTCATTAGCGTTCGAAAAGCTCTTCAGGTGCTATAGCGGGGCTGTATATACTAAATAATCAGTATTTCAAATGTTTCCATGCGTTGAATTTGGATAACTTTGTTTAATCTAAGCTTCACCTACGCAATACTAAGAATTAAATAAATATAAATCTATCTTCACTTCTTGTTCTACTTTCATCTATCAACATCCCCCTGTTCAGACACAAAACGTTTATACAGATTACAAATGTGTAGGGACCCAGGTGCTTAAGACCGGGGGGGGGGGGGGGGTGTGTTTCACAAAGAGTTAAGTTTGACTTAGTCATGCGTAAGTGCCGATGCGCATACGGTATTAAACGCGTAATCTCATTGGTAGATTACCCAATAGCGCGCGTCCCCTGAGCATGGTCTGACCAATGCGGTGATGCGGTGAAAAGGGAAAGGATTGATAGAAAATTATATTTTCAAGACAGTTGTTAAATGCAGGGTATTCAGACACAACAAAATTATACCAAAACGGTATAGCTATACGATGGATTTATGTGTCTGAACGCTGACTAACGAAAGGTCGTATAACGAAACGTCCTATAACGAAACTAGGGTCAGAGCATCGTTTCGAACTAGAACTAGGTAACGTGTCTGTCTGAAAGTATGGTGACCAATGAACTGGGCGGGGCTTAACGTGAGCTCGCGCGAAAGGTGACCTTACCAGGGGGCAGGGGCTCACTGTGGCAGCGACCATAACAACATGCGCAGTGGAAAACTGCGCATCTATACGATGTTTTTTTTTTTTTCTAATAGGTCGAGATATGTGTCTGAACGGTCCGTAGCTTAGGCTATACAATGAAAATTTTATACGACGTTTCTTTATCGAGTTATTGGGCTATTTTTGGCGAGCACTCCAGCGACCACTCGGGGGCACCGAACCGTGAGGCGGCAGAGAACAATAGAAAATCGCTGTATGGTGTCCTCAAAAGAGACAATACAAAAGGAAAAAATACTGACACCGTAAATTCCGGTTCAGCACCGGTAGGAAACTTCATTTATAGGCTTATTGATTCAGTGCGGAAATGCATCTCTGAAAACTTCTTTATCATGTATATTATACATAAATATCATATAAGTAAGATTCATTTTTCTCCTTGTAAATGTCAGAAGCTGCTTTTAAACATGCATGGCTTTTACTATTTCATCACGAACGGACTAACGATTGACTACTTTTAATAAACGTATTGTTGGTTCCATATGAAAATAAAATTCAAATGAGAAGTCTCTCTTACTTTGGTTGACATCTTTTTATCTTAGCGTACGGTATTACACCATCTCAAAGGTGAGACGTTCAGCTTTCTATTTCTATTTCTATCATCATTATGTCACGTACCGGGGCAAAATGTTTGTGTCTTACTTAGACCTTGGACCTTTGGTCACCATGGTCACGTTATCATACAAAATACCAAGTTTCGAACAAAGTCAATCGGTATAATTTCGCTCGACATTTTTTATTCTTAGCTGATAAGTGTTTCAAATAGAGGAGATATCCACCTTTCTTGTAGTAAAGGTCACTACTCGGAGCAAGATGTCTGGATCCTTAAGTTGTCTGGATCTTACTGTTTTAACTCAAAGTTGCGACCCCGGGGGGGGGGGGGCACTCAGGTATATTGGTGTACACATGCGTGTCCATGGATTTAAAAAATGCCCCCTAAACAAGTTTCATACTTTGGTGAAAAGACACCCCTTAACAAGGATTTAGCGTGCTTTTTTTCGTAGAAATTACCCCTTAACGAGGATTTCGCGTGTTTTTTCATAAAAATTACCCCCTAAGCAGGTTTGATTGAAAATGACCCCCTAAACGCGTTTGGCCGCATTCCGTTCAGCACCCCCTTTTTGTTGAAAATCGGCGTTTTCGGACCCCTTAACACGTAACGCGCGTTACGCGTCCTGGATGAAAAAAGACCCCTTTTTACGCGTTTTTTTGGACGCGCATGTGTACAACAATATACCTGAGTGGCCCCCCCCCCCCCCGGGGTTGCGACCAGGTTGCGACCATAGGTTGCGACCATAGACGTATAATAGACCCACCCTAAGATATTACGCTCCGCATCAACAATAGCCCCTTAATCCAAATTTCGCTTAAAACAAAATGAAGTCCTTCAATAAAAGTAATATTAAAACTCGCTAGACATTTCTTATTTTTAGCTGGTTAGTGCTTCAAAAAGAGGAGATACTCAGCTTTCTCGTGGTATAGGTCGGTACTCGGAGCAATTTGTCTGGATCTTACTGCATAAGCCTAATAATTATTAGTATGGGGTATATAAAGTGATTATTTCATGGGTTATTTGGTTGATAAAACTTGAGAGAGTACCCCTTTTTTCATTAGAAAACAAAAAAGATATTTCTTTAGATAAGAATATTATAGATGCTGAATTAAGCCACTGTTTTTTAAACATTTTCTGTCGATTGTCGGTATATTCCGTGCATAAGGGGTCGAAAGTATGGGTGGATATATGAGTTTGCATGAAAGTGTAAGCAGATTGTTTGGCCCTCATCGCTTGAAAGGGGGAGGGGCACATTCTAGGCTAGGGGTTGTGTACTTGACTGAGGTATGCCACTCTGAATTGAAAACGGGGGAACCGGCCAATTGTGCCCTCCTCTTCCCCATATATTCCTGTTTTTCTAGATAGCTAGAAAAACAGAAATGTTTTTAACGTTTATCCACGTTGTAAATAAAGTAATAGTTGACAATGAATTAATATCTGACGAAATAAAGGTGGCAAGTTTACTGAATTAAACATTTAATAAGGTTAGCTCAAATCTACAAACAGGTAATATTACAGAGGATTATTTCAACTCATTGCAAACCTTAAATCAAACTGATTGCTATTTTGAATTTGAGAAGATCAAAGTAGACTTTGTTAGAGCTGAATTACGTAAAATTGATTGTAAGAAGGCTGTAGGTATTGACGGTCTATATAATATAAGATACTTAAATCGTCAGCAGATATCATTGCAAACCCCCCCCCCCCCCACTACAATATTTAATAGATCTTTAAAAACATCACAAATCCCGCTTTCAAGGTGGCAAGAATCACACCCATACACAGAGAAGGTACACGTTCAGTGTTGAAATCAGGCCTATTTCAATACTGCCCTCTTTGCAAAAATCCTTGAAAAAGCCTTACATAAACAATTAGTACCTTTACCAAAATAATATATCTGAACGACAATCCGGATTTAGACCACTTCATTCTACAGCCACGTGTTTGACTGAAATTAGCGATTACCTGCTTAATAATATGAACTTGGGTCAGGTTACAGGAGTAATTTTTTGTGATCTTAGAAAAGCATTCGATGTTATTCCTCATGAAATAATATTGGAAAAACTTAAGTTTTATGGGATTAGTAATACGGTACATAAATCATGTAAATGATTCCAAACTTATTTTACGGGCAGGCAACAATGTGTTGTTATAAATAACTATTTCAGTGAATATTTGACTGTTAGATCTGGGGTACCTACCCTGTGACGAATTTCATTATAATATCTTTAGCAACAGTAGAGTACAGTACAATAAGTCATAGAACAGGTCTGGATTGAGTACGAGATCAGTTTGCTCGTGTACAAGGCAATGATCCGAATGGCAGATATCCATTGTAGGCCTATTTCAGTACCGTACAAACTAGGGGTTCGCGGGGTGCGCGCGAACCCCCCCCCCCCCCTCTTTGGTAAAAAAAGGGGGAAAGGTCATTTTTGTTGTTGAAAAGAGCTAAGAAAATTTGCAAACATTGAAAAAAAAAAAGAGGGAAAACATGGAAAAGGAAAGAGAAAAGGAAAAGGAGAAAAGAGAAAGTAGAAGAAAAAAGAAAAGAAAAGGGAAAAGGGAAAGGAAAGGAAACAAAAACAGAAAGAAAAGACGGGAAAAAAAGTGAAGGGAAGAAAAAGAAGGAAAACTGGCCATTTTTTCCTCGCTCGCTTCGCTCGCTCGCAAGAACACTGGAATTTTAATATTCGGACAAAAGGCATCCCCCTTCGGCCTCCCCCGCCCCACGGATATTTATATTCGGGCAGCAAGGTGCTAGAATATCCAAATATCTGGGAAGCAAGGTTCCCAGTTAATAATATTATGTAACTTGTGTATGTAACTTCTGTACATTTCCACCAAGAAAAGTTTTTAAAATTTTTTGCTCGCTCGCAAGAACATTGGAATTTTAATATTCGGGCAAAGGCATCCCCTCTGGCAATGAGGTGCAGCCCCCCCCCCCCCCCCGAGGATGTTCTAAGTTCCGATATTCACATTCGGGCAGCGAGGTGCTGGAATATCCAATATTTGGCAAGCAAGATGCTCAGATATTGATATTATGTAACCTGTGTATGTAAGTTCTGTACATTTTCACCCCCCCCCCCAAAAAAAAGTTAACAAAATTAACAAATAACCACTTCATATTCGGGCAGCGATCGAGGTACCAGAATATCCACATGTTTGGGCAGCGAGGTTCCCAGATAATTATGTAACTTTTGTATGTAACTTCTGTACATTTTCACTACGAAAAGTTTCAAAAAGTTGCTCGCTCGCTTCGCTCGGAAATATTTAGAATTTGAAAAGTTGATATTCGGGCAAAAGGCGTCCCCTTTGGCAATGGGAGGCAGCCCCCCCCCCCAAAAAAAAAGGTTAACAAAATTTTGCTCACTCCCTGCGCTCGGAAATATTTAGAATTTGAAAAGTTGATATTCGGGCAAAAGGCGTCCCCTTTGGCAATGGGATGCAGCCCCCCCCCCCGGATTTTCCAAGTTCCGATATTCGGGCAATAACCACTTCATATTCGGGCATCGAGGTGCCAGAATATCCAATATCTGGGAAGCAAGGTTCTCAGATAATGATATTATGTAACTTGTATATGTAACTTCTGTTCATTTTCACTATACGAAAAGTTAACAAAAATTTCGCTCGCAAACATTTATAAATTGAAAAGTTGTTATTCGGGCAAAAGGTGTCTCCTTCGGCAATGGGATGCAGCCCCCTCCCCGAGGATTTTCCAAGTTCAGATATTCGGGTAATAACCACTTCATATTCGGGCAGCGATCGAGGTACCAGAATATCCACATGTTTGGGCAGCGAGGTTCCCAGATAATTATGTAACTTTTGTATGTAACTTCTGTACATTTTCACTACGAAAAGTTTCAAAATTTTGCTCGCTCCCTGCGCTCGGAAATATTTAGAATTTGAAAAGTTGATATTCGGGCAAAAGGCGTCCCCTTTGGCAATGGGATGCAGCCCCCCCCCCCCCGGATTTTCCAAGTTCCGAAATTCGGGCAATAACCACTTCATATTCGGGCATCGAGGTGCCAGAATATCCAATATCTGGGAAGCAAGGTTCTCAGATAATGATATTATGTAACTTGTATATGTAACTTCTGTTCATTTTCACTATACGAAAAGTTAACAAAAATTTCGCTCGCAAACATTTATAAATTGAAAAGTTGTTATTCGGGCAAAAGGCGTCTCCTTCGGCAATGGGATGCATCCCCCTCTCCGAGGATTTTCAAAGTTCCGATATTCGGGCAATAATCACTTCATATTCGGGCATCGAGGTGCCAGAATATCCAATATTTGGAAAGCAAGGTTCTCAGATAATGATATTATGTAACTTGTGTATGTAACTTCTGTTCATTTTCACTATACGAAAAGTTAACAAAAATTTCGCTCGCAAACATTTATAAATTGAAAAGTTGTTATTCGGGCAAAAGGTGTCTCCTTCGGCAATGGGATGCAGCCCCCTCCCCGAGGATTTTCCAAGTTCAGATATTCGGGTAATAACCACTTCATATTCGGGCAGCGATCGAGGTACCAGAATATCCACATGTTTGGGCAGCGAGGTTCCCAGATAATTATGTAACTTTTGTATGTAACTTCTGTACATTTTCACTACGAAAAGTTTCAAAAAGTTGCTCGCTCGCTTCGCTCGGAAATATTTAGAATTTGAAAAGTTGATATTCGGGCAAAAGGCGTCCCCTTTGGCAATGGGAGGCAGCCCCCCCCCCCCAAAAAAAAAAGTTAACAAAATTTTGCTCGCTCCCTGCGCTCGGAAATATTTAGAATTTGAAAAGTTGATATTCGGGCAAAAGGCGTCCCCTTTGGCAATGGGATGCAGCCCCGCCCCCCCCCCCCCAGGATTTTCCAAGTTCCGATATTCGGGCAATAACCACTTCATATTCGGGCATCGAGGTGCCAGAATATCCAATATCTGGGAAGCAAGGTTCTCAGATAATGATATTATATAACTTGTATATGTAACTTCTGTTCATTTTCACTATACGAAAAGTTAACAAAAATTTCGCTCGCAAACATTTATAAATTGAAAAGTTGTTATTCGGGCAAAAGGCGTCTCCCTCGGTAATGGGATGCATCCCCCTCTCCGAGGATTTTCAAAGTTCCGATATTCGGGCAATAACCACTTCATATTCGGGCATCGAGGTGCCAGAATATCCAATATTTGGAAAGCAAGGTTCTCAGATAATGATATTATGTAACTTGTGTATGTAACTTCTGTACATTTTCACTACGAAAAGTTAACAAAAATTTCGCTTGCAAACATTTATAAATTGAAAAGTTGTTATTCGGGCAAAATATGTCTCCTTCGGGAATGGGATGCAGCCCCCTCCCCGAGGATTTTCCAAGTTCAGATATTCGGGTGATAACCACTTCATATTCGGGCAGCGATCGAGGTACCAGAATATCCACATGTTTGGGCAGCGAGGTTCCCAGATAATTATGTAACTTTTGTATGTAACTTCTGTACATTTTCACTACGAAAAGTTTCAAAAAGTTGCTCGCTCGCAAAAATTTAGAAATTGAAAAGTTGATATTCGGGCAAAAGGCGTCAGCCCCCTCTTTGCGAAAAATGGGTCCGTATGATCAAGATCTCTACATCTGCGATTTTCTGGATGTGCCCCCCCCCCCCCAAAGCTAAATCCGCCACTGTTATACTAGATTTTATCGTAAATTGTTACAGTCTAATATTGTATGTCGTCTGTTAATTGAGAGCCAGAAGGGCGTTAACTCTGTTAACTCATATCTTTTAACACAGAGTTAACGTTCTTCTGGCTCCAAGCAGACGATATTATATTCCATTATGTTCAGCTTTGATTTGTTAACCCCATCTACTTATCATATCCCGATTTTATTATTTTTTTTAAGAGTTTGATTTCATTTGATGTATACATTTTTATAAATTTTAATTCTGCAAATATTTATCTCTTTTTTAAAAAGGCTGAATAAGTAGTATACTTGTAGAAAGTAGAACTGTTGGAGGGGTTGGTGGGCTAGCCGTCCGGCTAGCCGACGAGCGTCTTTGGCCCCCGGGCCTTTGCCGAGTCCTCTGTCGGGCTATACATGGATTTTTTTTTTTTTTTTTATTTATTTTTTTTTAGCGGATGAACATGCAGGGGGAGGGGGCATTGTCCCCTTGTGCCCTCACCCGGCTACGCCTATGTTTGATTTTTTTATGTGCATGACAAAAGATCAAATCAAACTGAAATTAATTCAAATCAATTCAACCTTATGAGTTTTATAGCCCGATGACATGCCGAATTTTGTTACTACAGCTACATGTACAATATTTTCATATTTCTTTTTCCATTTACTTCATTTAGCACACCATTATATTCTCTTCGCATGAACGCGAAAAACAGTCTCTATCCTATACTCTTTTAAAATTAATAAACCAGTGCCATTCAAAAGCAATTACAATATACTCCTGATTATAGGTAAGTCAAATAAACACCTCCTTCTTTGTATGAATTCACTAAAATTAAAAGTACTTGTGTTAGATGATAGATCTATATCTGCTGTGTGCGTGTAGTTTTTCCAGTACTACAGTCTACACTACAGTTAACTCCAGGGAGCTCGAACGCGTAGCGTTCGAGCTCCAGGTACAAATAACCGACGTCTGCATCGCCATGAGTTTGGTTAAATTCATTCGTTAGTTTTTGAAGGTAAGATGAAAATTTGTACTTACATGTCAGGATAATTACTTTATATATGCAGTAGGCTTTCAGATTTCACGATTTGACGATCATTTCGATGAAAAAAAGATAAATTTCCTCTCCGAGCCGATCTTTCCCCGTGTTGTATCGTCGATGCAAATGACTCGTATTCACGGTGCGCATGCAATTCAGCGCATGCGCATTGCGAATGCGAGTCATTTGCATCGACGATACAACACGGGGAAAGATCGGCTCGGAGAGGAAATTTATCTTTTTTTCATCGAAATGATCGTCAAATCGTGAAATCTGAAAGCCTACTGCATATATAAAGTAATTATCCTGACATGTAAGTACAAATTTTCATCTTACCTTCAAAAACTAACAAATGAATTTAACCAAACTCATGGCGATGCAGACGTCGGTTATTTGTACCTGGAGCTCGAACGCGTAGCGTTCGAGCTCCCTGGAGTTACACTACAGTCCCATTCGTTTATTTCTGTGTTCATGCACTCCTCTCAATTTAGTGAAAATGGAAGATTTATTTATACACACACCAGCAGTGCTAGCGGGTCAGTGCAAATGCGTATTGACCACTACGCTGCCCGCTGTATGTCTGTAACCAGGGGGTCGTTTCATCAAACCGTCATAACGACAAGATCAGCGACATCTCGACGCTGTCGCTCAACTTGCAACTTGTCCGCTAACTGTTTCACAAAGCAGTATTTGCGAAGATCAGCGACAACTTCCCTGACAAAGTGACCTGTCGGTACTCCAAATTTGTCATATCTTTTTAGAACACCATCACAAGCCAGCTTTTAGTTAGTCTAGTCTATGGGCTGCGAAAAAAATGAAAAATGTTTACAAGTTAAGAGAAAATTATTTCCTGATCTCCAAGCACATTTCTTTATCATCCTTTTTATCAAATAGTTTTACTTATGTTTTTATTATAATATTTTACAGACAAACAATCTGTTCTTATGACTTCTTGACCCTCCAACAAGTAAATGAAATTAATATTTAAAGTACCCACATCGGTCTACCATAGAAAAAGCGTCTAAAACGGAACAGTCTGTATATACAGACCAATTTAAACGACAATTTATCATGTATGTATTTTCCCTATATTTCTGCCTTTTCACGCAATCCTTTGATATAAATAATATTAAATGCATTTTTTAATAACTGAATATTAAGAATTGGGTCATAAAAGATCTGAATTCAATCATTTTCTCTAAAGTTTACACGATTTGGGCCTTCTTTCCATAATTAGTCAATTACGGTATTGTTGTGTAGTATAGTGGTTGATCCAGTGTCCGAACACTTTTCAGAAAATCAACGATAGCAAATTAAATATCAAACGAATATCTGTCAAACTTACATAATGAATGCTCAAAGTCCTACAGAAAAAGAAGTTGATGGAATTTTAAAAAGACAACGTAGATTTAATACGATATTCCCTTCCGAGTGAACCCCTTCCCAACGACGCGGCATTTTGGTCCCTTGAAAAAGGTACCGTAATTCCGAACGTGTGAAACCTATGGGAAAAAGACACAACCTTGGTATCAATAGTGTGGTTTTCATACGCGTAATCCCACGCGTATGAAAACCCATTTTAGGCGCTTAACTTTACACGTTCGGTAATACAATCTGTTCGGAGTTACAATACTTGACTATAGTAGTCATTACAAGCCCCTTCCCCCCTTCATGTTCTGACCACCTACAGTCAGGAGCTTTGTTCCCACGCTCCCTTATGTTGATTTTATCTTTAATCCCCATCCCCTAGACCAATTGTTTATAATCTCCTCTTATCCCTTCCTCCCAGACCACTTCCTGACTAATGTATACATTTCCAGATACCAGCACCTGTACCAATAAATTAGCCCCTACCCTGTATACTCCCAAAATCTTGCCACATATGGCATTGCTGACCCAATAGGCCACACCCCCATAAATGTATCCATGCCTAGTACTTTGGGGTCAGGATAGAGAATTTTAGACAGAGCAGATTTTGGACGTCGTAGAGTATAGTCACCATCAGACTTGCTCTATAGTTTTCGTATTTGTAATATTCATCTGCATCTTCATCTTGTATGATCTGAATAAATGCAATGCTCTTTCAACTGTAACTGACTCGTCGCTGTTTCATTACTACTGTTGAGACTCTCTCTATACTCAAGAAAGCTAAATCTATAACATATACGATCCCAAACACGACAGTATCCTCTTATTTACAAATCTAGATTCGTACATCGCAAAAGCATCCTCAAGTTTTCTCAATTTTATAAATTCTAAGATGCCATAAGTAACACATCTTTTCATGAAAACGGGATGTTTGTATCATTACTATTAATTTTTGCTGCCATTTTTGACATTTTGGAACAGTTCGGGGAAAACTGAGCCTCTAAGTCTATTTGGGTAATTGACGATAAATCCAGTAGACTGTTATATAGACTATGTTTTTTAACCGATGAGTATCGATATCATTGAGTTGTCGTTTATCATGGCTTCGTGAAACAGTTTGTCTAGTCCATGACATTTCCGTAGATCACCGACAAAGTTATGACTGTCATGGAGTTGATTTGATGAAACGACCCCCAGACTACTGATAATATCCACTCATAGGCCCTTGCCTATGTAGGACTGTGTCCAACATTCACTGTTGCACTTGCAGCATTCCAAAACAGACAACAAAATTGCTCTGACTCTGAGCAAGATTTAATTTTCTTCAGCTGTTCTTACAATTGCTAGATTACCGACCTGATTCAGGAACTCTTCAACTCTTACTGTGCCACAAATTTGGGGATTCAGAATTGAAAGTGGAATTTGAAATAATTATTTTCCTCTCACGTATAAATGATCTAGACTCACTCATGGGCCCTTGCCTATGTGGGACTGTGTCCAACATACACTGTTGCAGCAGTCAAAAACAGACAACAAAATTGCTCTAAGCTAGATTTAATTTTCTTAAATTTGCTAGATTACCTGATTCCTGGACTCTTCCACTCTTACTGTGCCACAAATTAGGGGATTCAGAATTGAAAGTGAAATTTTAAATAATTATTTTCCTCTCCTGTATGAATGATCTAGCCTGGAAAAGGGCCTGCTGATACACACAATAGCTATTGAAGCCTATTCACCCATAAAAGAGCTAGTCTGAGTGTAAAGTTATCTTCAGATAAGCTTGTACATGTATAAGTGATCTAGACTGGAAAATGGCCCGCTGATACACACAAAAGCTACTGAAGCCTATTCACCCGTAAAAGCTTGTCTGAAGTACCACACCACGTAATAGTATAATACTATAGTGGTCATATTGACCACTACGGTGGTGTGCTTCTACCTTAAATGGCTGTTAGAAAGAACTTCTGATACATGTAGTTCCAGCAAAATCCAAAGTCAAAATCATGTCCAAAACCTAAGAAATCCCCGCTCATTTTTTTTCACAATCGCATGTTGTTTTCATGCTGCCGATGTTTTAGACTAACCTCAGCCAATAAAATTTTGTCCACAAAAAAACTTGACATCGCACGCACATCGATCTCTACGATCGCGCACACAGAAAATCAGGACTTTTACGTGTGCACGATAGGGATAATTTTTAAAGACCCCAACCGAAGCAAATACAACCATACAATTGTAGATCGATGGAAAGGTAAGTAGAAGTAGAATACAAATACATGTGGGTAAACATCATTTTTCCTTTCAATAATCCACAGAAAGCAGAAAGAACACCTTACTGTCCGCCCCCTCCCGGTTACGTAATAACAAGGGTTCGCTCGGCCGATACACTTATGACGTCATTTCGTGTAGACAACTCTGTGGCTGGTTCACGTAGCGGCGCGTAAACAATGGACAGTGAATAGCTTTCGTACAATAGCCAGTTACTTTTGTGGGCGGAGTTTGTCAAGTTTTGTGAAAGTTTTGATAGCTGATTTAACAGAGATGGCTGCCTCAGTTAACCAGGATGACGACCAAGATGAACTGATGGAATTTGAGAACGAAGAGGATGACAGCACAGGGGAAAGTGGTGAGGAAAATGACAGCGATGAGGCAAGCCGTCTAATCGAGACATTCGTGCAGCTCAGCTCAGCTGAGCCTGCGCTGGGCCAAACACTCAAGACGCCTATAATGTGTGTTTTGGTTACAAAATAATAGCTGTAACTTCGGTTTTCATTTCTGTAACAATGTAAGATGCAGTTGAATACTTTGAAACACCATATCTTCCATTGTAATGCATTTACAAACAATAATCATGACTTCCATATCAAGAAAAAAAAAACACCACGTACCTTTCGCATGCAGACCTGGATCATATGTTCGCGACGTCTACACGAAATGACGTCATAAATTTCGACCCCCCGCAGGCATGTGATTATACTCGACGGCTGCCCATTTTCCAAGCCCTCCAATCCAAAGATTTGAGATGCTCTTACTCCTCCCGCAGGCAATGAAAGCTCATGAAGCTTGCATTGTTATATTCAGAGAATAAACAGCTTTCTGTAGATATATAATTTGTCTATTCCATTTTTGGCTTCGGTTGGGGGTCTTTAACGACCAAATTTTTTGGGGGGAGATGTAAGCGCTCGCGGCAATCAGGAAATGTACACAATGACTTGCTATACCCCGTTTCGCCAGAAGTGACAGTAAATTACGGATTTCATTTTTAGAATTATCTTTTCCAACGTCGTTGAGTTGAATTTATTGTATTTCATGGATATGTTGGTGTCGGTTTTTGTAAATTAAATGCCGATTTTGAGTAAATGTTGGTGACTTTTGTGCAGTGGTGTTTTGAAAGTGTTGAGGTGTATGACTGCCTAGCTAGAGTCTACACACGAAGCACTTATACATGTACAAGCTTATCTGAAGATAACCCTGTACTGCATAATAGCTTAAATTACGGGTGAATAGGCTTCAATAGCTTTTGTGTGTATCAGCAGGCCCTTTTCCAGTCTAGTTCATTCATACATGAGAGGAAAATAATTATTTAAAATTTCATTTTCAACTCGGAATCCCCAAATTTGTGGCACAGTAAGAGTTGAAGAGTCCCTGAATCAGGTAATCTAGCAAATTCAAGAAAATTAAATCTTGCTTAGAGCAATTTTGTTCTTTGTTTTTGACTGCTTCAACAGTGAATGTTGGACACAGTCCCACATACATGTAGGCAAGGGCCTATGAGTGCAGTATACACAGTAGGGCTGGGACTAAAAACCGGGTACCCGAGTCCCGCCCGAGAGCCTCGGGACCCGGGTCAAAATATTAGATAACCGATACCCGAAAATGAGTATTTAATTATCACCTATGTATGTACACGACAAGGCGGTAGATGAACGTCGAACAGCCATTTACTATTTACATGTAAAAAGAATCCATGTAGCGCTCTAGCGCACCATTGCAGTGATGCGCTTTTGATTCGTTCAACTCACTGTGAAACATAACCTTACACATTCGTATACACAGAGAGCAAAGCTCACTGACGCTATTCGGAGACTGCTCATTGGTTCATTGAACCCATGACATAATTTGCATTTAGTGCCCTTCCCCCTTCTTTGCAGTGAACGATAAGTCTATGAGCGATTAACGGGCGTAAAGTTTACAAACTCATGCATATTCAACAGTCGCTCCACACTCGCACGTGGCATCTCACAACTCGTACACTATTAAACAGGTATTTTTAATATCGACGATCACGATCTGACACTGTCACAATATCCTGAAACTTTAGCAAAGAAGTTACCAATTACTGAAATCAGATTAAGAGTACATGAACGATATATCCAAAATAATATCCTTCATTGTTCATGCGAAAGTGAAAAGCAAGGCTGTGAGAAGCAAAGGATGTCTACAGTGCGCGCGATTAACATTTTCATTCATAAAATTGGGCTTGTGACGTCATTTCATGAGCGGTCCGTTAATAACAAGTCATGACAAGTCATATGCCAGCCAGCCAATGAAGGTATGCGCCTTTTTTTTTTCTTTTTTTTTTTTTTTCCTTTCATATACCGCGGCGGCATTGGGCGGAAAGGCGCTTTGTATAAACAGATCGAATTTCAAAAGGGAACCGCATGTGTGTATTAAAGGATGAAGTTGCAGTCGGACAGAGAAGAAAATGTTGGCTTGATGATTTTTTTTTGATGAATGATGAGTTTGATGAATGATGATATTTGATGTCTGATGAAGATAATTGTTTTGATGATGTTATTATCTTGATAATGATGATATGATGATGATGTCTTTGATGATTATGATGATCGATGATGATATCAATGGTGCTACTGGCGAAGAGAGAGGACCCGGCATGTATTGATGATTTTATGTGTACTAGTAGTGGTACGTGTGTGTGAATTTCAATAATTGGCGGGTTGATCACACGTTGAGAATGAAACTGTCGGTGAGACGATGACCGCGTGCGTGAGGACTCGCAATGTGTATAATTAGAGTATGAGGAGTGTAGATACTACAGAAAGCTCGCCATTTTCGCCAGGCAAATCAATACTCCGTGTGAACAGTGAAGTTTGTGTACAAAGTGAGTAAGTGACTCGATCTCTACGATCACGATGTCAAAATTCCCAAGAGCTGCCCGTACAAAATTATTAAGAATCATCATGATCATCGTCTCAAACAAATTTTTCTTCATAAGATTTCTTTGTATTCCCCTTCCTTTTTTATAAGTACATGTACATTCATGTATTTTGGATAAACATGTGCGAGGGACTGTTGACCGCGCGTGACTACCTAAGGCGCTGGCGCGCTGGCATGATTAGACGGTAGACAATTTCTACAGATTAGATTTAGGCGGCTTATGCCTATCCTGTCTTGCGCCCACGCGATTTTCTCCGCCTGTTTTGTTGTTGTTGTTGTTTTTGTTTTTGTTTTTTCCTCGAATGGTTTATTTCAGTTGCCAAACACAAAGGAGTTTTCCCACAGTGTTTGTAGCTTCTTAGGGGTAAATATTGGCTTGTAATTCGTGTTATATCATTTTCGGGTAACCGGGAACCCGCCCGAAAAATAGTCGGGTTCCCGAATTGAAAAAATGCCCGAAACTCCCACCCCTAATACACAGTGCTGTCGCAAAGCGCTGTACAAGTCAGCATTTTTCTAGCGTTGCGAACTGCGAGGACAAAGTGCGACTACATGCTTTTCGCTGAAATTACGAATAGTTTTGAACTAAAAATTGAAATGAATAAAAGTTCAACTATTGATTGATTACAATCATTAAGTTAAATTTAGTTAAACAACTTACAACTTAGCAAAAAACGATGATTTATTGCGTCGTCTGCCAAGAGTAGCTGAGTTACTGTATGGCAGAAGTGACCCGGAATCTAATCGCTGCACTTTGAAAGGTCACACCCGTGCGTAACTAGTATTTTGAATTAGTTCGGCAGTGGACAGGTTTTGGCAGTCAAAAGTTGAAATTTTATACCCTGTGGACATTGCCTGATGGCTTGCTGGGGATTGAACTTCAACAAATCCATCCAAGCATTCAATTTCATGTGAGTATAACGTAAAATTAGAAGTTAAACATACATGTTCAATTAATTTTGTACATTGTTTTTAGCGACATTGAGGGGTGTCGCATTGAAAGTTTAGTGGGTCCTTGTGTCTAAAGACTACCACACATGAAAATACACTCATGGGCTAGCCACTTAGACATATACATTCAATTCATACATACATACATTCAAGTTACATCTTAAAATGAAAGAATGTATGGTTTTAAAAAATATATGACATGTGTAATGTACATAACTCTGGACGCACAAAAAAAAACTATTCTATTTTTTTGGAGAAAAATAAAATCTTCATTTCATACTAAGTAAGGTAAATTCACTCCAAAATTGTTGACGTAATAGTTTTCAACATATTTACCTACTAACTTTCAAATGAGGGTGATACTTTGCAAAGTTAATCATTAATGTGACACAATTTTTAAAAATAAGGTGGACACCAAAGTTATGTACAACACATGTTGATTACATCATTAATTACTAAAACATGCAGCCTGTCGTGTTAGAAACTAACAGTGATAATCTGTCATACATGTCATAACTTACATGTATTCATACAAGTTGAAAGTAATGAGATAAATTGCATCTAAGCACTAAAATCATGGGTTACAATATATGCATGTTGTGAATGTAACATTACATGTATGTCCAAAAAGGGAATTTTTAGGCATAAAACTTTCACAAATAATCCCTTATTCAGGGGAGCGTTTCATGAAAGGAAGTTGTGGGATATTTTATCCGACAACTGTTATAAGCTACTGAAATCCTTGCATCTGATTGGCTGAGAGCAAATTTGTCGGATAAAATATCTGACAAGTCCTTTCATGAAACGCCCCCCAGATGGCATTAACATGAAACCGTGTTTTAAGCTTCTCTGGCATGTCCTTTCTGAAACAGAAATGGTAATTACCATATGGATTGCATGAAAAGAAAGATATCACTAGAATAAGACTGTGTATTCTAAAGGTACCTTTGATCTGAGCCATGCACATGTAGATTCACTAATTTTTTTAAATAAAAAGGTTATAGTATAACCTTGTAAATTGCATGAATGTTCAGTAAATTCCTGATTTAATGTAAAAGGAACCAGTTAAAGCAATTTTGTACCGACTGTTGGTTTTCTGATTTCTACCAAACTTTTCTCATCATGAACTCTGTAGACAGTAAACAAAATCAACTTCCATTGTCTTTTTCCCTTTGACTAAATAAAATCTAAAACTTGCAAAACCTTTTTATTTGTACTAAAATGGAAAAAAATATGTTAGGGCTTGCACTGGAAATATATCTCTTCATATTTTCAACATAGATCTATTATATTTTTAAATAGTTATTTTGAATTTATATTTCTCCCTTGAAGGTTCTTCAGAATGAACAGCTTGAGTCCAGATTGTACGGAATTGAAGCATGCATATGATGCTTGCTTTAACTCGTGGTTCAGTGAAAAGTTCCTGAAAGGAGACTCAACAGACTCCTGTGGGGATCTCTTCAAGAAGTACCAGGAGTGTGTCAAGGTTGGTACACTTGGTTCATTACTTTAAAAATAAGTTTCAGATACATGTAGGATTAGGTCACTGATGTTAATGTTGTGTAGGGATTGGTTGAATTACAGTTTACTTCCTTGAGTATAGAGAGAGTACATCATAAATGCTTTGCACACAGTTAATTACAGTTGAAAGCTATATATATACATGTAGCATTTATTCAGATGAAGTATAACATGAAGGTATACCTGAATATAACAATGAAGCCTAGAGCAAGTCTGATGGTGACTATACTCTCATGATGTCTGGAATCTACTCTGAAGTACATGTAAATCTGAATTCTATTCTGACTTCTATTCTGACTGGAGTCTTGAAGTGAACCCATTTTATGGGTAAACCCCCTATTGGGAGTTGGTCAACCTTGAGTCCTTGACCAAATGACAATACATGTAAGTACATTGGGGAGTGGGGCCGTTATCTGGAACATGGACCTACTAGAGAAGGAGGGATGTTGAGAATAATTTAGTTGGAAGTTGTATGAGTAATACTTTCTGAAGAAAGTGTGAAGTTTGTAAACATGTGAACTTCCTGTTCACTTCCTGTGTAGGTAGTGATAAAGTATTGATAAATTATTGATGAATATAAAATTGTTCTTATTATCACATAACATTAAGAGGAATCTGTAATTGACAATGTGTTTATTATACATGTAAATGATGTTATGTACAGTAGACTTTTGTTATAGAGAACATAATACAGTGTATAACAAAATCTCATTATTATAATTTGGGGGGCCTTATACTATAAATCAAAATTTCTTTGTATATATTACTGTTTTTGCTACCCTGATATAGCAAAATTTTGATATAACAAAGATGTTTTCTTGGTCCCAAAGAGGTTGTTGTAACAAGAGTCTACTGCACATGGAAAAGCTTAGCATAAATTACAGTTTACCTAAAATTTATTCAAAATAACCCATCTTTCGATTCTCATGATGTAAAACATACATGTATTTTTACAATGATAGAATATTTTTACATACATAAAGAAAAAAGAAGATGTCTGTGTTCTGTTACAAGAATGTGGAAAAGGGATACTCTGAGCAATTTGGGTACAAAGCTATGGGTGACTTCTCCATGTATGACATGACACATGTAGTAACAGCCACATTGACAGATGAATATTCCCCATATCTTTGCTGGTTTACGAGAGATGTCAACTTTAAAGAATAACTGCCTTGTTGTCACGTTTTTCTTAAATTTTCACCGATACGTTCCTCTGATTTTACTGGTTCCACCCAAACCGACTTTTGATGAAGGTTTCATTCCTCTTTACAAGTTGCAAACTTAATTTGGAATACTGCAGGTGATTTTGATTGAATAAAAGCTTAATCTTTCTAGTTGTTTTAATTCTCATTACAGAATGCCATCCTGGAGAAAGGCATCGACATAGACGAGGTCGAGAAGGTCATCATAGGAACAGAATCAGAGAAACAACCACCTCCGCATTGATGCATGCTGATGGCAAATTAGTCGCTAAGCTCAACAATCATGCCCTGAGACCTTCACCAGAGAATTATAGTGATTGAGAATCATGCATGAGGGCTGGATTTGCATCTCATGAACCAACAGAGAATTGATCATGAAAATTTATAGATTACTGAAGAACTGAGACCTTCCATTGAGAATGATAGGGCTCGAGAATCATGCATGTGGGGTGGATTTGCATCTTATGAACCAACAGAGAATTGCTCAGAAAAATTTATGGGTTATTGAAAAGGTTCATAAGATTGATGATGTTGTGCTGAAAATTAGTTCCTCTTTAATACACAATCAGTAAAGAATTACCCTTTTTGTCAGCTTTTGATTGTTTTTCGGCAAGGTTCATCAGACCCCCGAGTTGACGAAATTTATAAATTCTCAGAAATGTGTTTTAATTTGTCAGAATGTTTTGTAGTGTGAGCACATTTTATTAATTTTGTCCATGGTATTCGGGACTTTGGAGATGTTGCGGTATAGTGTTTCATTCACTTGACTCTCAATCCAGGGATTGAGGGTTCGAATCTCAGCCCCTTCACTAGCATCTTTTGGAAAGACATTAATCCACGTTTGTCGCTCTCCACCCAGGTGTTGAATGGGTACCTGGCAGGATTTATTCTTCGAAATGCACTGTGCGCTGATTACGGCCGCTGGAGATAAAGCCAGGGTAATAATATTTGGAAGCGCATATGGACATTATATCATAACGTGATATGCGCTGTACAAGAACGGTTCAATATTATTATTATTATTGGAAAAAAATGAAATGATGATCATGACGGTGGTGATAATGATGATGACGATAGTGATGAAAATTTTAAATTTTAAAGTTTAAATTTGTCTGTGGTGAATGAATGAAATTGCTTGTCTTTCATGGAACTGATCTTGACTGATGTTAGTTGAAGATAATTATGAATGATGTTTTGATTTGTAATTTCTACATGAAGATATTAATTTTCATCTCATTGCTGTTTTGGGTTTTTTTTTTTTTTTTTTTGGGGGGGGGGGGGGTTTCAGCCATTGGTGCTCTTATTTTGTTTTCAATGTAGCTATATTTTGTATGTTATCCCAGTTGCTCATAGATGTATTGTGTAGGTACAGTACATTGGAAAGGTAGTCCCCTGTTGTTTCGACACCTCAGGTTCTTTCCAGTTATATGACATGCTTGACGTACATGTAGTAACTGTTCTATACATGAAAGGCTGTGAATGTGTTTATTGTGTGGAAATCATGTACTCTTTTGAGCTAGGCAATCCCTTTTCATAGTAAATAAACCTTCTTTTCAGTGAGGAATGTGCACTTCTTTGTGTTATCACTTTTATATCCTACAGTATGTGAACTGACCCCTTTTATTTGATAATTATTTAGTGCCAAATAAACAATGGTAAATGCAAAATAATTCTTGCGAGAAGAGCACGATGTTGTACATGTATGTCAATATCGGTCGTTCCTAACCTTCTTTACCTGCGATTGGGAACAGATATTATTAATCAGTGCCATAATAGTAAACAAAAATCTATGAGGGAAAAAAAAACACAGCCTAATAATGCATATAAAATATCTGCCAATACTCTGTGTATAAGGAATGCTGAAATTGTGTAATGTAATTCCCAGTCAATTCAAATACTAATACTAAGCTTGCCTTTCATAGAGGGATGTTTTTAATGATAAAGTTGAGTTCTGGTCATATGTTTACATTGTGAAAGAAACTGTCTGAAAGCAATAGGGAAAGGTTGATCATGTCTACATAAGAATTGGTGTGTACTGTGAGGTTTTGATATCATTAAAATGATAAGAAATTGACCTAATCTCGCTGAAAAGCACATGCCACTGCACACAGAAATGGGATGGGACTGCACACGGTGACCCGACATTTGCTCCTGCGACATTTGCTCCTCCGTCCATATCTCGAAAGGTCAAAGGTTAAGGTCAAGTTCACGATTTGGTTTTTTGTCGAGGACAATGTGAAGAGCAGGATTAGGGTTAGGGTTAGGGTTAGGTTTAGGTTTAGGATTATCATGGCAAAGTTGGATGGGAGCATTTGTCACAGGAGCAAATGTCATGGAACCACTGCACACACATGATATAGCATGAATGTTCGGCCCGAACACTTAAGCTATTTCTCATCATATATTTATATTTCGATTTTTAGAGCATTTGAACAGAAATCCTTTTCAGGGGAAATTTTTACTATGGTGTTCTTCCAAACTGACATAAAAGGAATGTGAAAGCTCAAAAATTAGTTTTCTCCTCTCCCAGAACTCAGTCTTCTCTTTAAGTGATTTATCTACACTATGTAGTTTTTGGTGATTGCCAGGCTTTAACTAGGGAGAAAAGTTTTACTCTATTGCAAGATAATATTTGCATATTATCTTGATTTTTATATTATATATGATGCTATGATGCTTGAAATACCTCCTCCTCCTCCTCCTCCTCCTCCTCCTCCTCCTCCTCCTCCTCCTCCTCCTCCTCCTCCTCCTCCTCCTTCTTATTCTTTAAATATATCTAGATGGTTATCTTTGACAATGTTTAGAAAGCAAAAGATATGAAAATTGATACTTATGTAAGTACATTGCATTCATCTATTTGAGTCAGGGCTTTACCTTGATTCTAAAGGATGTGGCACAGGGAACACTCATTCAACAAGAAAAATGGAGATTCATGTATGTCAGCAGTTTAGAATTGAATGACATGTTTCAAAGAATTGTTTTAGAAATCGATCCCTAGACAATCATAAGTAGGGAATTGTTAAAGTTATACGCATCACCAAGAGTAATTGACTGCTCATTTGATGATCTTTTTTCATTTGAGTGCTTACGGTAATTCTCTTTACATTTGCCGGTTTTTATATCATAAACCAGTAATCAATGAATTAATGTCATTATACATTCATATATCAGCTACAAGTATGCAAGGAATTATGTATTTTTTAAAATAAGATGTACTAAGTATATGCTTGCCTACTTTAATTTGCTTTCGTTATAGCTGATGATAAAAGGAGAAGCATTTTTGTTTGTTGGGGTCAGGATTGCCAATTGCTCAAGCTATATAAGTGTCCAGAAAGTAGTAAAAGGCTTGGGGGGAGCAGAATTTTTTTCTTGTGTTGAGAATGGAATCTGCTCCTTTCCATACATTCAAAAGAGTTTTTGACAATTTTATGGTGCTTTTTAATGACTTGGACAATGTAGTATTCAGGGGTAGATGTGGGCCCCTCCCCTGGCCAAAAAAAAGATGCCCTAAAACTCTCCCTCACAAAATCCTGGATCGCCACTGGTAGTATTTGTGTAACGGCTGTTATGCATATAGAAGATGCATGAACATGATGTTTACATGATGCATATTATTCATATACAGTGTAGTAAAAGAACAAAATTTGAATGCTTGAAATGATTTGCAAAATGTATTTTGTTTTGATGGAATAATCAAAGTATATTATTGTTGTAAAGAGTGTTAAAAAGAAACAATGCAATCACCTTTGCTTCCAATGACCTGTGTTGCAGTGAATGGAATATACCTGTGTTAACATTTCGGGGATATATACAATAAACTCTGTATGAACTGAAGACGTATATGCAATATGTGGAATAAATTTGTAATAAAAATCATAAAAGCTGCTAACAGTTTCATTCTTCAGTTATAAGGTAATACCATTAATTTGAATTAAATGTACCGGTCTTTATTGATAAATAGCATATATTCCTGTCTTGAGAAGTTTATATATTTCTGCCAACTCATATGAGCCAATATTGTTAGATTGCAAGTACATATCAAGTCATTTTACACACTTCAAATCATAGAAACATGTACCATCATCTTTAGATACCGTATAAATCATGTAAGCCCACTGCACACTATACAATCGACTGCAATTCGATTTTGGAAATACTTGTAGATCGCAATACCAATTCATATGGAAATTTTAACAAATTAAGTCTTCCTGATTCAGGTTCTGAACAATAATATGGGATACTATACATATGGTTTTGGTGCGCTGTCAGCCTTATACTCGGATTAAGGGCCATATCATTTTCAAATCATAGACAATCGTACGACTGATCTGACGTCATTACGACTCGGAGCCGATTTGGCTTTTTCTCTGACTAGAAAGCTTGAAATAGGCAGTATTTTGAAGTTTATTATCAATTATTTCATGTGTTTAAATGTTTAGATCAAATGCTATTACAGTTTCTTCCGAAATGGGATCACAGACCGATCATATAGTGTGCAGTGGGCTTTACCCTGTATCAGCTTTTAATTTTAAATCTCTCTCTCTTTCTCTCTCTGCCCCATTGAACAGTTACTTGTATTTGGTTTCCATGCAGAAAAATGAAATCATGTGCATCATCACTGGACTCTTTCCCTTCTCTCTCTCTCTCCCTCCTTCCTTTCATCTTTCTCTCTCTCTCTCATACTCTAATGAAAATTCTTCTTTCAATCTACTTATATATGATCTACTCTTTAAAAAAAAATACCTGTACATGTACTGCAGTGCCCTTGCTATTCATTCCAATTGACCTAAATGATACAAGCGATGCTTTATTCGAGTTCAGAGAGGGACAATGATATATTTTTCCAAATTTCATTTTATTTCAAGTTCAATATCTGTGAAAATATTGTACAAACATCCATATAGCTCGGTCACAAATTGATCTCAAAAATTAGAGATTACTGATTTCAAACTCTTAAAATGAAAATGAGTTTGCTTCATTTTCTCATTCTTTGGTGATTGGTCAATGTGATTTGGGCCCTGTTTCACAAAACTTATTAGTGACTTTAGTGATTCTACTTGTTAAACAAGTAGCATGTCCACCAAACCAAATGCGTCTGCGCATACAAATTGGGGTCATTTCAGGGTCATTTGTACCATGTACTAATTACGAACTGGCTTATTCATATAAGCTACTGAAATCACTGGATTTGATTGGCTGTGAGTGTGAGCTAATTCATAGAAGAATTGAAGCCGTTGTGAAACAGGGTCCTGACTACAAAACTTTCTGAACAGATGTTAACATGACCTGTATTCTTCTGCTGGATTTGCGCTCAGTCAGAGCAAAGTGTAATAATTTAAGCACCATGGTCCAAGGTCTAAGATTACTTACCTTTGATTTATACCAGGCTTACACCCAATAATTGGGTTTAATTTAATTTACTTTGTAGAATACAGGGCTTAGACTAGTGTATACAGTATTATGAAATCGATTGTACAACAATATACTGCATAATTTGTTATTATGCAACAATACAGAAAAAGACTAAAATTCCAGAATTTTTCTTATTTTGCAACACATGAATTCAAAGATTATACATTTATTTCATTGCTGTAAGATCACATGACCATGTAAAGACATGATCACAATATAACCCAATTTCCTGTGAAGTCCCCTTGAAACAAACAAGACTGTACAGAAAGTGCAGACAGCCAAAGATTTATGTGCATTGTTTTTATATCCTTACTTAAATTAAATCGTTATACATGTAGAAATAATAATATTTTCTAACATGTATTCCTCTTCAAATCTACAACACTGACATTTATCTCCATGTTTATATTCCTATAACAAAATGTAACACACTGTATACATTTACATGTATTTATAAAACAAAATTTTTAAAATAAATAATAAAGGGAAGTTGAAATTGCTAATGCACATTTTAAGGGGGATAAATGATTTTGCATGGGACTATGTGTTGTTCATTAAATGTATATATGGCAGGCAGTTTCCATGTGCAGCAGGTCATAATTCGCTGACACCAGACTTGGTGGAAACCACTGGAAATATAAATGGGTGTAGAAGTTATTGGGTAAACATCCGAAAGGTGTCAAATGAGAGTTCCATGAGAACCCAAGATTATGTGACTTCAACTTGAGGGTTTCAAAATAGTCCAGTCAATGCGTGCTATTCTGCACTGTAAGAAAAATCAGTGAAAACTGAATAGTGATTTTTGTCCTTTTAGTCCATGTTCATTGTGTAATTTGTACCAAATCATTGGTATGTATTTTTTGGTCTCCTACATGTATATTGGTAATCAGAAGGCAATTTTCTAACTTATTCTTAGGTAGCAGGCACAAACCCTTGATGGTTTGAAGTCTTAGACTACATGTATACAGAATGCACTCCATAGTGCCTCCACTGTAGCTGAATGCTCCTGCCAAGGTATTTGACATAGCCAGTGAGCAAGAAATTGACAAAGTTCAGCGAGGCTTAAAGGAAACCAAAACCCAAGGAGAGAATCAATGTTATTGGAAAGTGAAAATTCAGAGAAGCACTTTACAAAAAGTTTCATTAAAATTGGTTAAAAAATGAGTGAGTTATGGAAGTTTGAAAAGTCTTGTTTTACTTTCTATGGGGATCCTCCAATTGGCAAAATTGCTTCAAAATGGCTGATTTTGTGAACATCTCCATGTGTTTTGTACACAGATTTTCAGATTTTCCCCATTATCTCTCAGGGTGCTCCTTGTCTTCTCCTGAACTCGACATATGTGGTGTAAAATACATTTTCCCATTATATATGTTGAGCTCAGAAGGAGATTAACTGCACCTTGAAAGATAATGGGGAAAATCTGAAAATCTGTGTACAAAACAAATGGAGAGTTGTTCACAAAATCAGCCATTTTGAAGCAATTTTGCCAATTTGAGGATCCCCATAGAAAGTAAAACGAGACTTTTCAAACTTCCATAACTCACTCATTTTTTAACCAATTTTAATGAAACTTTTTGTAAAAGTGCTTCTCTGAATTTTCACTTTCCAATAACATTGATTCTCTCCTTGGGTTTTGGTTTCCTTTAAGGCTTTATGGAATTTTGCTCAAGTGTCACAGTAGAGTCCAGAAGAAGATCCAGAAGAAGAAGAAGAAGAAGAAGAAGAAGAAGAAGAAGAAGAAGAAGAAGAAGAAGAAGAAGAAGAAGAAGAAGAAGAAGAAGAAGAAGAAGAAGAGAGGAGGAGGAGGAGGAGGAGGAGGAGGAGGAGGAGGAGGAGGAGGAGGAGGAGGAGGAGGAGGAGGAGGAGGAGGAGGAGGAGGAGGAGGAGGAGGAGGAGGAGGAGGAGGAGGAGGAGGAGGAGGAGGAGGAGGAGGAGGAGGAGGAGGAGGAGGAGGAGGAGGAGGAGGAGGAGGAGGAGGAGGAGGAGGAGGAGGAGGAGGAAGAGAAGGAGAAAAGAGATATTAAAGAGAGAGAGAGGCAGAGAGATAATGAGAAATAGGGAGATGAACAAAGCTACACAGATAAGAGAAGGAGAAAAAAATTGTGACAAATTAAGCATGAAACCTTGCCTGCTTGGTGACCAATACTGGGAAGCCTTTTATAGGTTGTATTCAACCAACATATAGGGGTATCCAAAACTAGTCAATTGAGACAATCTTCACCATTTATTTTAGACCCTTTCAACTATTTACCAACACTGAGCACTACCTGTATTCTACAACAGAATCATTTGTATCTGGTGGTTTCAAGACTTTGAATGGAACTCTGCGACAAGATGAAATAAGTATCGAAATGTAAAGCTTACCTTTAATGTTTAGTTTTGGTAAGCCCTTAAAAAACTTTTCGTAATATTTATTTGATTTTTGTTGATAAATAGCAAGATACTAGCAATAGAAAGATGATGTGAAGATTTCATGTCCTAAAGTGGCATAATAAACAAATGACAGGCAAAAAATAATTTAGGTGCAACAACTTGAACAGCATACACCATCACACGTTCAAATCCTATACAAGTGACACATGTGCATGGCTCTGATCAGTGATATGATTTTTTTAATGTAACCCACAAGGCAATGACCACTTCTGTTTTAGCAAAATATGTCATAGAAGCTTAAAAACATCATGGTTTCACATGAATGACATATGCATAAAAATGATATAAATGGCCATTTTATGCCCCAAAATTGCACTTTTTTGGACATTTAAATGTTACATGCAAAACATGCACAAAATTGTAAGTTTTATTTAGTGCTTAGATAGAATTTATCTTACTAATTTCAACTTATTTATGATAAGTATTACATATTATTAGTGTTAGTTTCAAAATAGACAATTATATTTTTTTGCCATTAATAATGTCATTTACTGTGTACTGTACATAACTTCGGTGTCCACGTAATTTTCAAAAATTGTATCAAATTAAATTAGCATTTAACATCATCTTGATTTGAGAGTTAGTTCGCTAATATGTTGAAAACTACAGCTTCTACCATTCCTGAGAGAATTTACCTTACTATGAAATGAGGATTCAATTTTTTTCCAAATATTAGATATGAGATTTTTTTTGGTGTCCAGATGTTATGTACAATGCACATGTCATCAATTTTAAAAAGCAAACATTGTTTCATTTCCAAACATAATTTGCATTCTTTTCAAATGTGAATACAAAGCACTGATCATAAAAGTTTTGCAAATTAGAATTTACATTTTCAGATATTTGAAATGTTAAACTTAAAAAGTGGAAACCGAGTTATGTACAACGCAAGTTATGTACAATGCACACAATCGTGACACAGCTGTATTGGTGATTATTATAAGATCAAAATGTTCTTTTAGTATCAAAACACTTAGAATAAAGGCAAAGTCATGTAGTGTAGATACAATTTGTACTGATACAGCGTTACTGGTGTATTGTACATAACCAGGACACCGGTGTCCACATTTATACAGCGTCTGTGTTTCTGTTTTAACAATATAAGGCTATTATTTGTAGCATGTAACTTTTTTGATGCATTTTTGTTTTATTTACTTCAAATTTGATATTAACAATTCTATTTATTTACAAAAAATCTAATACCTTACAAATTATTTATTTTTTGAGTGATACTAATGTAGGACACCGAGTTATGTACAGTACAGTTTGTGAATGAGATGCATTTAATGCATATAAATAGAAGTTGGGTTGTTCTAAAGTGAAAAAATTGATAGTATAATGTGCATGTGAGTTACATACATGTACATGTACATGTAGCTCTCTATAATATTAAACACTAGCAAGAGAATATATCCACAGATAAGAATGTGAGGAGAAAGTTTTTGTGTTGCAAACTCATATGCGTTGCACATCACTCGGTGTCCACTTTGTTTTTGGCCTTATTCTGAGAACTTTTTATCAGCATCTTGAATTATCAGGGTTTTTTTGCTTACTTTACGTATGATACACTTTAGAATAAAAATCAGTTTGTTTAAAAAAAGTGAGATCTACATGGAATTAACTGCAAGTGGACACCGAGTTATGTACAATGAATTTGTGACAAGGTGAACTTCGGTGGCTGATTGTAACATGTAGAAAATTCTGTATGCCCCAATGCTTACGGTGTGTATTTTGTGATAGTTAAGGTCTACTATCATGATATTACCAAGGTATGACAATGAGTTTCAAATTTTACCCCAAATGTAACACTTGGGTACCCTTGATCAGAGCCATGCACACATGCTATCTCTGTGCGAAGCCTCGAGACTGTTGAGCGGGGAGTGGTCGGGGTGGAAAGGTCCTAGCGTAGGGCAGTATATTGCCGTGATCTAGCGTTCCTTACATATATATATATATATATATATATATATATATATACCATAAAATTCACTGAAAATCGTTAATGGAATACAAAATTATCTTGTACAAACACATTTTGGAAAAACAACATTAGACTATGTTTTACATTTTTCTTTCCAATTTCCTCTTTGCTAATAAAGTGGTACATGAGCTTTAAATCTACAAACTTGCTACTTTCTCTTTATAACTTATACTTCTTAAATTCACAGAGACATTACGACTGCTTCAAATTTCATCTACATACATTGTATGTAAATGGACATGTGCAAGGGGTGTGTATGTATTCTGTTAAAAGTCTAAGAAAACATCTGTACACTTTACTTGTTGAGGTAGCCTGTTTCTGTGATTTCCCTGTACTTAAATACAAAATATAACTATCCAGTGCAATAAATATGATAAAAGCTGAATGGGTATTGATCTACATACATTGTACATACATTGTACATGATACATACTACATGTATAAAGGAAAAGTCCACCCTGATATCAACTTGGTTTTAAAAGAAGTGGAAATATTAATGAAACAGATCAGTGAAAGTTTGAGCAAAATCCTAGATAAGAAAAAAGAAAGTTACAAAGTTTTGAGTTGTAATCAATCAAACACAAATTGGCAATTGACGAATCTTGCGAGCTTAGATCTCCCATTTGCCCCATGCTGAAAAATCATGAATTTCCATTTTTTTTCTAAAAAAATATTTTATCATACATGCACTCTAGATATAATCATTTCATGTATATATGCTTTACACAAAACCTGAATGATACAAATTTATTCCCTCATCAAAAACAAAGAAAATGAAAATTTATTAATTTTTGTGTAAGGAGCAATGGAAGAGGAGCTCGCAAGATACATCACAGAGATGCCAATTTGTGTTTGATTGATCACAACTTAAAAAACTCATAACTTTCTTATTTCTTATGGGATTTTGCTCAAACTTTCATTGATCTGTTTCTTTATTTTTTCTGCTTCTATTAAAACCAAGTTAATTCAGGGTAGATTTTCCATTTAAATGCACCAGGAGTGTGAAATAACTACATATTGACTAAATTATCAGTTAAGAGTTAACAAAACAAAGAGTTCTGACACAATAGCATGTCAATTTGTTGAGAGCAAATTCTGGAATCTGGAATTTGGAATCAGGATAAGTTCACAAAACACAACTGACATTTCTTGAGGACCAGAAAGGGTGACACCCTAGTTCTGAATGCTTGGTGCAAGACTGGGCAAGCCAAGAGTGTGATTAAAGGAGATGTCCAAGACATGAACTAATGAATGATTATACTACATGTAGATTGATACACCCTGTAAAAACTTATTAACTTATGCTGAAATTTGGCCCTAGTCTACATTGGTAATTGCTCTCAGAATACAAATTCGAGGACAGTAAAGAAGGTGAAAAATGGTAGAGCACTTGCCTGTGTTACATAAAGTGAACATTATAATGACTACAACATTAGCATTTCCTAAAACATTAGTTTACATCATGCATGATAAAGTGGTACAATCCTTGCTATCCTATCTCTGCATATAGGACACTGTGGGGGTTGAAGAGCAATTGCACATTCTGAGCATGCACATACATGACCACAGTTGAGGAGCACACAGTCTCGAGGTCGTGAAAGACAGATCGCGCAGGTGTCCAATTCCTGATATCTGCCATGGAGATCGTCCACACTGGAGCCTTCGGCCTGTTCTGCCCGCTGTTGCAAGACTCGTTGCACGTAGAGGTCATAGTTACGCTGCTCCTGGTATCTCTTAAACCACTTCCATAAGACAATACAAAGCATGACAACCGTTGCAGATCCACAAATGGCCACTAGCACTTTCCACCTGCGCAGTTTGGAACGCAGCTCCCGTATAATGCCAGACTGTCCCGACAACGAAAGTATGTAGTCCAATCCAGAGGCTGGGGGTCTCAACATCATCTTACCATTGACAATAGCTAGCTCCCCTACTCCTGTTAATAGAGCACCCTCTGGTAGCATACGCTCTATTTCTTGGAAGCCTTTCGTCTTTTCCCCACTGGCCCAACTGAGGATGTTGTTGCCTAGGGAAGTGTTGTAGGGGAAGAACTTGTCATGAATGGTTTCAAGTTCGAGACCAGTAGCCACAAGGGCGTCCTCTACCCCGACACCTACATTGCCACGGGTCATCTCAAATGGGACATTCTTTGTGGTGTCTCTGATCAATCGTGTTGTGTCATACCTGAAGCAAAGCATGACAAGAAAATGAACATTACCTTAAGATACATTTACTATGTTAAACTAATTTAACACCCACATATTCAACTAGTATTTATTCAAATTTCCTTCCATAAGATTGAAAGCTTCCACAAGCCATAAAACATAAGCTTTCCTCAGACATGTAGTTGATGTAAATATCATAATGCATAAATCCTTGTTCATTATTTACCCCTTCAAAGTCTTCAAAATCATTCTTTAAACATCAATTTGTTTCACTTGGCTTTCTCCACAGGTACATGTATAAGGGCAGAACTAATATTAGAGCTACACTTATTCTCTGACAAAATAATGTTGCCTTTTAATGTAACAACCCCCCTTGCTGCCTCAAGTGTCGGGGATTTCACACCATTTTATACATCATTTCTGTCAGAGGTACTGACCGAGTTAACCTTTGAACTCCTTGCAACTAGTGATGTCAAGGTTAGACCACTTTAGGGAGTATTAATAAATGAAGTTTATACATGTACATGTACCTACCATAGTCTTGTTGATTTACTCCACTCAGTCTTGTGCTCCCTACAGAGTAACGTCTGAATGACCCCAACGACCCCTACGACATACTCGCTCTTGATAGCCTGCTCAACTGCTTTGATGTTGCCCTCTATGACAGCATAGGGGATAGTCTGGTTAGGTGCCGAGCTGAGCATACTGGTGAGATCTTCATTGAGCTCCAGCACAGGGGCATCCTACAAAAGAATCAAAGAAGTAAAAACTTGGTCAAGGGACAGGCAACTGTGTAGACAGGATTTATTTTTAGGGGGGGGGGGGGGGGGTTGCGAGCACCCAAAGCATGCGTAATTGCTGATGAGCACGCAAAGCGTGCTCCTCAGGGGAGCGGGTGCAGGGAGGGGGGAATTTCCCCCCTCCCGCGCGAAGCGTGAAAGCTTTAACGTTTGAGCGAATTTGAGAGAAAGATAACGGCTCGTAGCACCTTTTTTAAGGCGGAACTACTTTTCAATTATTTAGACGCAATACTGTACAGTACATGTATGTACATGTATATGTAACAGGAGTGGGTGCGCAGGGAGGGGGAAGTTTCCCCCCTTCCTTTGTGAAGCGCGAAAGCTTTGACGTTCTGGCAAATTTGAGGGAAAGATAAAGGGGAGTTTCCCCTTTCCGCGTGAAGCGCGAAAACTTTGCCGTTCTAGCAAATTTTGAGAGAAAGATAACGGCTCGTAGCAACTTTTTAGGCTTTATTTCTCTCACTTCCCCCCGCCTTTTTGCTCTTGCTTTTTTATTTTAGTTGGCATTTGGAGGGGCGACTGCCCCCCGCCGCCCCCCACTCCCAACCTACCCCCAAGTGTATATTATTACATTGTATCTCAGACTGGCAATGTAAAGTAACAATAATTCAAAATTTTAAACCAAGGCTTTATTAAAACATAAAATGAAATGCGAGTTCCTAACTGCTAAATATTGGCAAAATTCTTGATGTATTTTTTTCAAGAGTGTTTTCTTTGAAAATGAGCATATTTATGGCCTCTCCAGATGTACAGACAAGTAACTGAGGAAGAGTGCATAAAGCAGGGACATACATGTACATGTACTGCCTGACTGCATGTGCTGCTAGCTAAGAAGTAAACAAGAAAGACCATTATGTGAAAACAAAGCAAATTACAAATGCATCCCCTGACAGGTTAACCTACAGTTGTATCTCACCTTGACTTCTGCTAGGGTCCTTGCCTTCTTATGCCATAAAATTGAGAAGAGTCCAGTGGCAGCCGCACTGGCACCCAGAAGACAGTACTCTAGTATCATGGCTAGATGTCAGACGTGATATTCACCTCTTCACAAATATGTCCACATGCCACAATTGTCACTCACTGTATCTACTGATATATGGAAAAGGAATAGAAAAAAAAAAAATTGAACATTTCTAATTAATAACAAGAAACAAAAAAAAAAAAAACCAAAACAAATGGAGTCAGACGATAAGCAAGTTCATAACATGCGCATGTGCAGATAAAGGTCATTTGCACTTAATTGGAGTGGTAAAAACACCAGAAAAGACTACCAAATTCAGGACAAATATTTCCTTTCCATGTTTTAAGATGATCAAATATCTTATGTAAATACAATTCCTTCATTTGGATCTCATAATCAGTTACATCACCTTGATCGAATGAAATTTTCAGGCTGTTTATCGCTGGCGAATTTAATCCTTTGAAACTCAGTCACAGTTACAGACAAGTTTGAGAATGCACACTCCCGACTCCCTCCTTTTTACTCATGATTGTACTTTGTAAGCAATTTCAGCAGTAAAGACGTATGTGTGTGCGAGGTTATTATACAACGATCAAAATAAAGTATGTACCCAACTTTGGTAGCTTCATATAAAAACTAGAATATCACTGGTGATTGATACCTCCGCCCCAATGTGTGTGCCAAATTTCCTGAACATTGCTCCAAAATTGAGGAAGTTTTTTGATCTGCAATATTTTCCCGTTTTATTGCCATATGTCGTTACCATGGCAATGCAGTTTGCCACACAATGAAACAATATGTCTTGCACATCTTTACCACAAGAACAATGTGTGTGCCAAATTTCATGAGCATTGCTCGAAAAATTGAGAAAGTAGTTTGATCCGCAAGATTTCCCACTGATTTATTGCCATATGACGTTGCCATGCTGCTACTATGGCAAAGCAGTTTCCGACACATTCAAAAAATATGTTTTGTACATCTCCATCCCAAGACAAATGTGTGTGCCAAATTTCATGAGCATTGCTCAAAAAATGAGGAAATAGTTTGATGCGCAAGATTTGCAACGGACCGACCGACTCGACCGCCCGCCCGCCCGCCCGACTGACTGTACCGGTACGCTGATTCCTATACATGTACCCCATTCAAACTTCGTTTGGTGGGGGTATAAAAATTACATTCTATCATTTCTGTGTGACCTTGAAATTCAGTTCATAGTAAAGAGTAACTAATATTCTGTCCACTGATACCTCATTCATAACTTTGCTGCCACGGATGACAGAGCACCAGGGTTCTTAAAAGATCGTGCCAAAATCCACTTGTACCAAGTTTTGGACGGAAGCAAAGCATCCATGCATGTCAAATTCCATTCATGAAATTATATATTATTTGTTTCAGTCTGTTCATGACTGCAAAGTTTCCTACATTGATTTGGTGCATTTCAGAAGCAAACATAAACAAGAATTCCCCCAAATACTTTTTAAATCAAATTCATGATACTCTCCTTGTCTTAATGACACAAAATTGGCTTCCTCTGTATCCCATGAGCCCTTCATTAGCGAGTCATTCACATGAGAATTGAGAAATGTGAAAAAAAATACAATTTACGGTGACACCGATGTGGATTTACTTACTGTTCATGTGTAGCTATGCGATTAGCATTACAAAGGTGGCGAGATCGGCACGGAATGTGCGCTGTAGATGAACGGAGTACAAGGCAGTGCAACGCTGAACGATTCCGACGCGGCATGCTAAATTTAATTGTACTAATCTCGCACCGTCGCACGCATATAGTCAGTATATTAGCAAAATTAAATTTAGCATGCCGCTTCGGAACCGCTCAGCGTTGCACTGCCTTGTACTCCGTTCATCTGCAGCACACATTCCGTGCCGATCTCGCCGTCTTTGTAATGCTAATCACACAGCGAATGCTACGTGTGAACGGTATAATCCACATCGATGTCACCATAAATTGTATTTTTATCACATTTCTCAGGATCTGATCGTTGAAGTGGTCAGATGAGCTGAAAGAGGAAGATTTTAGCAAACTCCGACAGGAGAGGTGCACGGCCGATATTGGAGACTGTTTCCATGATTTGGCAATGTTTGGGAGACCATCTCTATTATCAGAGACTTATGTCAACATTTTTGATGGCCTTTTTGGGAGACAGTCTCCCATGACATGTTACTTGTAGGGAGACCAATTTCTCTGTTTACATTTGCAGCAAAGGGATTATCTTGGCTCAAAAATAAAAATGTGATAAGCAGATTCCTCATAAAAAAGTACCCCTTTTGACTGTCTACTTTAAAAATCCACTGTCTACTTTTGTTTTCATAACATTTTTTGTTATGATCCACACACAAAACAAATGGGCTTCTGATTTCTGAGGGGGAAAAAAATTGGCAGAGAAAAAGTGCCTTGTTGTTGTTGTTGTTTCTTTTGTCCTCTTGTTAGCCTTGTTAGCAAAGTCTCCAATATCAGAGACTGTCTCCCAAGCTGGAGAGAGTCTCCAAAATCATGCAAATCAGCCATGCGCCTCTACTGTCGGAAGGTAGTTTGCAAGGTTCACCATACATGGAAATGGATGAATCTTGCCCACTAATTTGATTGTTTACTCGTCTCTCCGTAGGGGAGATTGCCTCCCATGTATGGCTTGATGTTAAAAGTCATATTTCATAAAACATCAAGCCTATATTTTTTTAAATTTTATTGTTTACTTGTCTCTCCATAGGGGAGATTGCCTCCCATGTACATGTATGGCTTGATGTTAAAAGTCATATTTCATGAAACATCATGGCTATATGGTAAGGGGTCCTAAAGCTACGCAGGTCCTAAAGCTACGCACCCTACAAATATGCAAAATGCGACGCGTTCAATGCACCAAACTTTTGGTGTGACTGAGCAACAAGATTATCATTTACGTTCGCCAAAAAGAATGAGTAATGTTCCTTTATTTTTCGTAATATTATCACTAATTGGAAATCGGGGTGAAATTCACATCAGTCAACTTCAAAATTAAGATTTGCATTCATTTATTACGTGTGTGTAGCTTTAGGACCCTTTCATTTTGTCGCACAAAATTTGGCACGGGCATCGACATCAACTTGAAAATGAATGTTATTGACATTCTTCCATCATAATTTTCTCAGCGATTTAACTTCAGAATATGTAGAACCAAGATATTTAAAGAAATTCTTATAAACTCTTAAATAAACATGATAAAAGGATTTTTTAGGGGCTGGAAAAAAAGTGCGTAGCTTTAGGTCCCCCCATCATGGATTGTATTTCCGAACAGCATGGTATTACCGAACGCATACAGTTAAGCGCATAAAATGGCTTTCATATGCGTGGGACTACGTGTATGTTCTCCACTCTATTGAAACAAAGAACACGGTACAAGATCATAAAATGAGGCAAAAAAACATAAGTATTATCTTAGGAACTGCTCCCTGGTCACCCCCAGTCGTCACCCCGTTGGCCCCAAATCGGGGGTAGGTTGCGTTTTTTTCCCATAGGTTTTCACACGTTTGGAAATACAATACCTTTTTCAAGGGACCAAAACGCTGCGTCGTTGGGAAGGGGTTCGCTCGGAAGGGAATGTCGTATGAGATCTACGCTAGTGCTGGTGTCGGCATGGAAAATCTATGTCGCCATGTCGCAATAAAATTAACGCCGATGTCGACATGTGTCGACATCTGGACATGATTCGAACATGATTCGAACCCTCAATCCCTGGATTGAGAGTCAAGTGAATGAACCACTATACCGCAACACCTCCAAAGTCCCGAATACCATGGACAAAATTAATAAAATGTGCTCACACTACAAAACATTCTGACAAATTAAAACACATTTCTGAGAATTTATAAATTTCGTCAACTCGGGGGTCTGATGAACCTTGCCGAAAAACAATCAAAAGCTGACAAAAAGGGTAATTATTTACTAGTGCTGGTATCGGCATGGAAAATCTATGTCGCCATGTCGCAATAAAATTAACGCCGATGTCGACACGTTCGACATCTGGACATGAGTCAAACAAGTCTAAACTCGGGTCGCTCCCGTAGTGACCGTACACTATTAAACCAGAGTTACCCGACACAAATTCACAAGAGCTTTACATGGAATACATGCACTATGTCCTCACGGGCTCACACTCGCAGTCATACTCACTTACAGTTCTCAAAGATGCACACTGTCAACTATTTGCCCCAAAATTTGTTTTGTATGATCCAATTTATCAAGCATTAATGAAAGTCATGCGGAGCGAGTCAGCTAGTGTCGCATATCTAGGCATGTACATATACGTAATGTATACCGGTCGCAGCTAGATACGCAGCGATCGTGTCGCGCGCGCTGCTAATGCGTATGTGAAACAAATCACGTACGCGCGCACGACGCCACGGCGAGGTACATGTAATTATATAAGACCCATTTTATGTCGCCATCGGAGCATGCGTGTCGACATGTCGGCAAAGTCCAAAACCAGTACTTTTGTCGCCATAGTGGCGACATCAGCGTGTCGATACCAGCACTAATCTACGCTGTCTTTTTCAAATTCCACCAATTTCTGTAGGACTTTAAGCATTCATTATCTAAGTTTGACAGATATTCGTTTGATTTTTTATTTGCTATCGTTGATTTTCTGAAAAGTGTTCGGAAATAGGATACACTACCATACCGGTAATCGTTAGTTGTACCAACTCTGTGGCTTATCAATCTGGTACTGGCCACAGAGTTGTGCAGCCCATGCCATTCATGCTAATGGAGGAGAGGGTAAACACAGAAATACTATGCCTCATAATCACCCATTCCCACGCACGGTGAACCTTGCAAACCACCCTCGGTGTTTGCTTCTCTATGCATTGGATAAATGAACAACCCGCGCTGTTCATCTATCCAAATGTAGACGGTGCGAAGTCCATTGATTCACATGCCATGCGTGGACTTCGCGATCGCAACATCTCGCTTGCACTTGCGCGGGATACAGACGCACTGAACTCTACGTAGAGTTCAGTGGATAGAAGCAGTGACGCACAACGCGAAATAACTAAATACGTCCACAGGCTCTAAGCTAGACTAGTGCCGACTTCGGGGCAGTTAGGTCATCGTTTCTCATGCAAATAACGATTGACTGACTACATGTGCAAGGTTAGAAAAACCTCATCCGTCTAGCCGATACCTTGTAGATTTACACTTTTTTGTGTATTTCGATTGTCCATCTTTCAGGTCGAATATGTCCAGAACCACCTTAGACCGAAAATTCTGTCTCTCATTCGTTAGCTCTTCACTTAGAGACAGAAACGGTTGTATCACTCTGCTGTGCAAACCAACTACACGCCGATGTGTAGTTTGAAAAATCGCAATAATTTTTCCTCATATATCTAGTAGATCTACATATTATTGAATTGGTTAGTAGGCCTAGGCTCTACTATTCAAGGAATCAGTTAAACTTACCAATTTGACTGAATAATTTGTTTAAAGCTCCTTTTTCAGGTAATTCAGGGTCCAAGGTATTCTCCGTGTGGAAATCTCGCAGCTGTATTCAAACTGTTATTAGTGTGTAAGTCAATGTGTATTTGGTTTGCACAGCAGAGTGATATGAAAGTTTCTATCTCTAAGTCTAAGACAGTGAAGAGCTAACGAACGAGAGACAGAATTTTCGGTCTAGAACCACCTTAGCAAACACCGAGGGTGGTTTGCAAGGTTCACCGTGCGTGGGAATGGGTGATTATGAGGCATAGTATTTCTGTGTTTACCCTCTCCTCCATTAGCATGGGGTCGGGCTAACTCGGCACTAGGGCAAACTCGGCACTACGGGAAAAGTGAGGCCGAGTTAGCCCAGAGGGTTTAAATCGATCATGAAATACCAATGTGTAAAGTTTTGTCGTGATTACTAGCTAAGAATACGTTTATTAACCATTCTTTGATAGAATTGTGTGAAATACCCAGATGATAATCTTGCAATTTTCTTGATGTAACATGGTGTAAAAGTGACATTTTAGACAGTTTAATCATGTGACACAGCTCGCAATCGCCGTGCGTATACGTAGAGTGCACTGTGTTTGCATGGACTCGGAGTCGGACACACATTTTGCAAACCTCACAGTCGGTAGAAAAATGTTATCCATCAAGAATTTATGGAAGTAATATCAATATAATCAAATGAACGGTTGTTAGTTTCAGTTTATGTTTCAGACATGATTAATATCTACGGAATTTTGTGAGTACCAAACCCAGGCAGTGAGTGCAACGCACGGCGATTGCGAATGCGAGCTGTGAATTGTGATTAAACTGCCTAAAATGTCACTTTGATATGATCTTAGCTCAAGAAAATTGCAAGATTATCTTCAAAATAAGTATTTCATACAATTCCATCGAAAGAACGGTTAAAAACGTATTATTAGGCTATTAGCTAGTATTCAGTTATTAAAAAAGAAACCTTACAGATTGGTATTTCATGATCGATTCAACCTCTCCGGGCTAACTCGGCCTCGAATTTCCAGTAGGGCCGACTTCGCCCTAGTGCCAAGTTAGCCCGCATTCATTAGCATGAATGGCATGGGCTGTATGATGGGGGCGCCCCTTGTCTGCGCACCTAACATTTCACTTGAAATTGACAAGCTTTTCCTTTGGTATTCCTCTAATGACTGACCTCATTTTAATCCTCATATCCTAGAGAGTAACTGTGCCGAAAATCTGATTAAAATTTGAATAAGAACAATTTCATTTTAACAAGAATAGGCGACGCTGTCATTTTGACACTAAAAAAGGGAAGGTTCCCTTGTCTGCGCACTCATTCACTTAACACGCAGTTCGGGATATTTTGCATGAAAGGTGGCATTTTCAAGGCATGTGAGTAAAAATGCATAAAATAGACGTTCTTCACCAGTTTTTCCTCATTTTTTTCGCTGATACATGTACATATCATTAAAATTGATATGAAGATGATTGTGTTCGTTGCGTCTTTTGTGATGTTAGAATCGCGCAGTTACGCGTATGTGCAGACATGGGCACTGCGCAGACATGGGGCACCAAACCATACAACTCTGTGGCCAGTACCAGATTGATAAGCCACAGAGTTCGTACACTAGGAACTTGGTGTTGACTTGTTGACTAGACCGGACGTTTAGATTTTCGCTCCCCAGAAAATCTTACTTTTTGGAATTTCGGAAACTTTTTTTTTCCATTTTTTTATTCCATACTCGAGGCTTGAGCTACAATCTGCCTCCCTGCATCTTTTGATCTTCAATAAACCTGAAAACTACAATTCTGGAAAGAGTTACATGTATCCAGATGGATGTGGTTTATACTGGTAAAGACTATTAAGAACCAGCCCCACCTATTGATCTACGAGTTTGGCGGGAACCCAGAACCTACACAGCCTACAGACACAGTACAGCACCTGGTAGTATAGAACTCCACACTGGTAATATATGTGCATCTGTCTTTCCTGCTGTAACCTGTTTTTCCCTGCATTTCCTGCTTCATGAACAGATCACCCTCCTTCCCATGCATGTTATTATGAGTTTGCTTCTTTTTTTGTTGTAAAGTCTTGCCTGCCTGTGCTATTTTCTCACCCTACATCTGTGCATGTACCCCTCCCTGTTTCACAGATATTGTTTGCTATTGGCATCCTATATCCCATTGGTTTATCCCTCCTCTGCCTGCATGTGCTCACCCTTATGTACATCCTGCTTCACAAATATTGTTTTTTGAAACTCATTCACCCTCCTTCTTTTGCATGATTATTATTATCTGCTACTTTTCAGTAAATGCCTCTCACCCAGCTTTTGCATGTCTCTACCTCACCCTTCATCCTGTGCTCCGTGCTTGCATGTTTTGCCTCCCACAGTGTACATGTATTTACATCCCTCTGCAGTGTGATAATCTTGTTTGGCATCTGGAATATTACATACTCCTTTTTATGTGTTCATGTACATGTATACATTTACAACTCTTCAAACTGATACTGGATTTGCTTTTTCCTTTACTACTCAATAACTTGTAAGAAGGAAGAAAGTTTCTGGTTACCTCGTAAAAACTATATGTACTTAGCCTAAACTTATAGACACCAAGTGACGTAGCCTGTAAGCACCTATCAAACACTCCTACACCCATTTCACAATGGCCCAAGTACATGACCCAGGGTGTGGTCAAAAGTGCCCATCTACAAGCTGTTTCCAACTTAAAGGCACCAAGATGTTGAAAAATGGAGAAAAGGAAATAATTTCTCGTCAAAATAAAGGATTTTCCACTCCTTTAAGGATGTTACCATGGACCTTATCAAACCCCGGGGTTCCTTTACAGCACAAGACCTTGTGCCAGCATGGTCAATGAAAGGAAGACTCCGAAGAACATCTGAATGTCACATTCTTCAATAAACTCAAATCGGGGAAGGCAGGAAGGCAAAAACGGCTCACAATCCAGCTGTTCAACTCAACAGGGGAAGTGCATTTCATAGGAAAGCACTTACCCCTCCTAGCTACCATAATCCTACCAGCCATTACGAGTAAACTCAGAGAAGAACACCCAAACTACTTCCTATCTAATGAACTTAATGACCTCCTTGAAGCTATCCAAAGTTCAGCTCTGTGTACCTCCCAACCCAAAACAACAAATGAGCCATGCCTCTGCACTCCCTCGGACAAGGGCACAAATTGTCCGGCCTGCAACACCTATGCATGCATGGACACCATCCAGTGTTCTTTGTGTAATAAATGGCTCCACTTCTCATGCACATCTCTCTTCGAGCATGAGCTCGACCTCTGCACAAACGAAGATGAACAATTTTTATGTAGACCGTGTAGCAGTAGAGGAAAACTCAATGCCACACAAGCAATATCCCCGAATAACTCCTCCTTCTTCACCTGTACTCAGAGCAGTGAACTTACACAAACCCAGAATAGAGAGGCAGACAATAATGCAAGTAGCCCATGCATTTGCCCCGTATGCCTCTTTCCTGCCAATGCAGATAGTATGGAATGTCAGACCTGCGGACTGTGGTACCACGAAAAATGTTTACCTTCAACACTTAGTACCGTGTTGTCCTCCTGTGGAGCCCCACTTCAATGTCCTTCGTGCAAGGAACTCAACAAGGGACTCAACCTATCTCCCCCCCAAGTAACCCAGAACCAACACCCTCCCTCACTCCCAGGGCAGACTCCAAACCAGAAAACTAACAATAAAACACCAACAACACCCCACTCCGAGAAGACTGCTGCTCCTGATAACCTTGTGAACATGGTATTCAACCTAGAGCCTTTACCTCAGCAAACGCAGCAAGATTCCTCCTGTCAGAAGTGCCCAAAACTGATAAAACAGATCAAGTCACTCAAAGACAACCTGGAAATGAAAACAAGAACATGTGAAGTAACACTTACTGAACATGAAAAGGTAGTCTGTGATCTCCAACAGGCCAAAAGAGAAATCATCACATTGAAAGAGCGTCAGTTCAATGACAAAAAAACACTAGATGCCAAGCAAAGTCTAATTGCTGAATTGAAAGCAAATATCAATGAAAAGGAGCAGGAAATTACAAACCTTCTATCATTTAACGATCGCCTCTTGGCCATCAGTCTGAAACATGGCATAGACACCAGTAATCTATACCCGACGGTACACCATAAGGATACACACCAGGAGCGGACCAAGCAGCGCAGCCCCAAGATGAGCAACACTGCCAAGAGAGTGCAGCCATTGCATGATAACCCCTCCTACCTCCAGACATCCAATCGGTTTGAACTCCTCCAAGACCAAGCTGCAACCCCACCTCAGGATGCCTCCCCATCTACTGGACAGAGCATGCACACGCCCAGACCTAGAACTCATGGATCGTCAACACATCTTCACAGGCCCAGAAACGATAACCCACCCCCTAGACAACTCCAATCAAATACACCAAAGGAGAATAGCAGCTTTTACCCACACCCTTCAGGCCAGGCTGCAAACCCACCTCGGGATGCCTCTCCATCTACTGGTCAGAGCATGCACACACCCAGACGTAGAACTCATGGATCTTCAACACATCCCCACAGACCCAGAAACAATAATCTGTCCCCTAGACAAGCCCAGTCAGCTAGACCAAAGGAGAATAGTAGCTTCTACCCACTCCCCGCAGGTCAGGCTTCCAAACCCCCAAGAGAATCTGCCAACCAATACCAAAGAGGGCAGAGAAGTACCCCCACACAACAACAACAACCCAAAAGGCATTCCCCCGCATCCTCTAGCACCAGTCAGGCCAGAACCAATCCTACCACCACCCCCTCCACTCCAACCCCAACTAAAGAAATTTATTGCCAACAGCCACAGACAGTAAGGCCCCCTCCGAGGGTTCAGCGGCAATGCAAGTCGACATCCCACTTACACCGACTGCAAGAGACTCCAAACTGGCATGACCCCAGCTCACCAAACACTACCCCTGAAAACCCTTGTCCTCATCAGCCGGCACCGGTTTTTCAGTCAGGCCGAGCCTCTGCCCTCACGCATCGAACGCTCCTAGAAGCCGCCTACTACTCCCTAGGCTCAGCATTACACCTCTTAGCTATCCCAAATGCACTTCAAGAACAAGCAATCTCCCAGGCCTCGACAACCTTCCATCTACAAGCAATCAATTGTACCCAGTCCAGCCTCAAATTGCTACCAAAACAACAACTGCCTCCACATCCCTCAGAATAGGGACATTCAATTCAAGGGGGGTTTTCGGTAACAGACAGTACATCCAAAGTATTCTTAACCAGCTGGACATCCTCTGTCTCCAAGAACACTGGCTGACTCCTCACAATCTGGAACGACTAGATAATATCAATAGTGACTTTATGGTCACTGCCAAAGCCAATCAAGATGAAATTACACATGGTGTCCCAGGAAAAGGGAGAGGCGTTGCCATCTTTGCACGCAATACCGTAGTAGTCTCAGCTACAGAGATGAAATGCAACTCTACAAGACTGCTCCCGGTCATTATTCAGCTTAAAGCTACTGACCAGCATATCACCCTTATTAACTGTTACCTACCCAGTAACTCTGCACCGACTGATGTTGCAGAGTACCAAACATGCCTCTACACCATATCCCAGATTATGGACACTCATAGACACTCAATTAACATCATAGCAGGAGACTTCAATGCTGACATCATGAGTTCACGCACAAAGAAGCCGACAGCCGGTGTCCTGAAGAAATTCATATCCTCAGAAAACCTTCTCTCCCTTAATGTAATGCATTGTTCTCCTGAAGACTATACCTTCATGTCTGACAATGGCACAAAAAAAGTCCAACATTGATGGATTCCTAATCCCAGCTCAGCATAGTATGTTCTTCAACATGTCAATACACCATGAACACCCTATGAACACTTCAGACCATTGCCCAGTTTCTACCTGTTTGACCTTGAGTGGAAGGTAGAGCAACTGTGATATGAAAGTTCACAGGATGACACGGGCCAAGTCATTACCTCGTCTCAAAGTTAAATGGTCTTACAGTAACATCAGGAACACCTACACACTTCCACTGGAATCTGTGGCTGCTGAGCTGTTTCTCTCGTTACCCTCCATTGACCTTGATAGTTGCACGATAGACCAAACCTTCAAAGCCCTAAGTAGCCACATGGTAAAAATCTCAGAATCTCTTCCCCATAGCTACCAAAGGGGGTTGCCCCATGGCAAGAGGGAGTGGACGGCCGAAGTCAATCAAGCCTACAAACTAGCACAGAGTGCATGGATTGCATGGAAAGCTGCCAATAAACCCCTCAACCCTAGTAAGGAATGGGCAACGTACATCACCTCCAAGAAACAGTTTCGCAGAATCCTCAGACAATCCAGGGCTATCAATCAACAACAGACTCACAAGGAGATCGAAACAGCCAGTACCAGTGATCAGTCTCTCTTCTATAAGCTGATCAAACATAACAGACACAAGGGAAACTCCTCACACTGTACCCAATTCCTGGAAATCAGAGATGTTACTTTAATACAGTGGACAAAATGTGATAGCAGGCTGGGAAGAGCACTTCCGGTCACTAGCCTCATCTCTCCCTGATGATTACAGCTCTCCGGAGTCTAGGGCACAGCTTCTTTCTCCCACAAGTGACCCACTCAGCCCATCTAGGCCAACTAATGGAACCACACTCATTTACTTCACATCTAGAGATCTGAGTACCGCCATTGACGCACTAAAACAAGGCAAAAAAAAAAAAGGGTACGGTGCATAGTGTGGACTTCAACTCTTGAAACATGGTCACCGCGCAGTGCCGAGTTCGCCCTAGTGCCGAGTTAGCCCGACCCCACATGTATGTACCGGTAGATCAGTTCTCATTCAAAACTCAAATTTAATTTTAGATTAGTTTAGATCTAGTCTTTACTTAGAGCACACCACTAATACTATAGTGGTCATACATGTTACTCAGACTAGCTCTTTTATGGGTGAATAGGCTTCAATAGCTATTGTGTGTATCAGCAGGCCCTTTTGAACTTTTCCAGACTAGATCATTCATACAGGAGAGGAAAATAATTATTTAAAATTTCACTTTCAATTCTGAATCCCCTAATTTGTGGCACAGTAAGAGCGGAAGAGTCCATGAATCAGGTAATCTAGCAAATTTAAGAAAATTAAATCTTGCTTAGAGCAGTTTTGTTGTCTGTTTTTGATTGCTGCAACAGTGAATGTTGGACACAGTCCCACATCATGCACATAGGCAAGGGCCCATGATGAGTGGTGGTCATATTGACTTAGACTCACTCATGATCATGGGCCCTTGCCTATGTGGGACTGTGTCCAACATTTACTGTTGCAGCAGTCAAAAACAGACAACAAAATTGCTCTAAGCAAGATTTAATTTTCTTAAATTTGCTAGATTACCTGATTCATGACATGGACTCTTCCACTCTTACTGTGCCTCTATAATTAGGGGATTCAGAATTGAAAGTGAAATTTTAAATAATTATTTTCCTCTCCTGTATGAATGATCTAGCCTGGAAAAGGGCCTGCTGATGCACACAATAGCTATTGAAGCCTATTCACACATAAAAGAGATAGTCTGAGTACAAGGTTATCTTCAGATAAGCTTGTACATGTACCGTATAGATCTAACAATAACATGTCTAAGAAGTGACTTCAGGGGGTCGTTTCATCAAATCAACTCCATGACAGTCATAACTTTGTCGGCGATCTACGGAAATGTCATGGACTTGACAAACTGTTTCACGAAGACATGATAAACGACAACTCAATGATATCGATACTCATCGGCTAAAAAACATAGTCTATACTACAGTCCATTGGATTTATCGTCAATTACCCAAACAGACTTTGAGGCTCAGTTTTCTCCAAACTGTTCCAAAATGTCAAAAAAGGCAGCGAAAATTAATAGACCTACTGGTGATACAAATATCCCGTTTACATGAAAAGATGTGTTACTTATGGCATCTTGGAATTTATAAAATTGAGAAAACTTGAGGATGCATTTGCGATGTACGAATCTAGATTTTGTAAATAAGAGGATACCGTAATTGACTAATTATGGAAAGAAGACCCATATCGTGTACACTTTAGAGAAAATGATTATATAAAGATATTTTATGACCCAATTTTTAATATTCAGTTACAAAGAATACATTTAATATTGTTTATATCAAAGTATTGCGTGAAAAGGGAAAAATAAAGGTAAAATACATACATGATAAATTGTCGTCGTTTAAATTGGTCTGTATAGAGGGTCTATACAGACTGTTCCGTTTTAGACGCTTTTTCTATGGTAAACCGATGTGGGTATTTTTAATATTAATCTCACATACTTGTTGGGGGTCAAGAAGTCATAAAAACATATTGTCCGTCTGTAAAATATTTAAATAAAAATATTAGTAAAACTATTTGATAAAAAGAATGATAAAGAAATGTGCTTGGAGATCAGGAAATAATTTTCTCTTAACTTACATTTTTCATTTTTTCGCAGCCCATAGACTAACTAAAAGCTGGCTTGTGATGGCGTTCTAAAAAGATATGACAGGTTTGGGGTACCGACAAGTCACTTGTCAGGGAAGTTGTCGCTGATCTTCGCAAATACGGCTTTGTGAAACGGTTAGCGGACAAGTTGAGCGACAGCGTCGAGATGTCGCTGATCTTGTCGTTATGACGGTTTGATGAAACGACCCCCAGACTCTTACTTAGACTTAGAGCGACAAGGAGACGATTGGCAGTTTGACACATAAGTTTTACTATCATAGCCAAGTCAGAAAATGAACATAAATCTCACAGTGACTGTACAATAAATGATATTCATTTCTTATCCCTCAGAATTAACTTACGTACCTGAATTTCTAGAAAATATGAAATAATCTCTGGGCGTTTTGTGAGTGTTTCCTCAACCTTCGATTTTAATGTTACACACATACCCTCGAATCTATGGTATCCGAGAGATATCAAATTACACTAGATTCGATCTCTACCTTTGCACTATAATACCGGTATACCATGTAACCCCCCCCCCCCCCAAAAAAAAGGCTAAGAAGAGAAAAAATAAAATAAAATAAAATAAAAGGAAAGAAAAGGAAAGGAAAAGAAAGGACAGAAAAGAAGAGAAAAGAAAAGAGAAGAGAAAAGAAGAAAAGAAAAGAAAAGAAAGGAAAGGAAAAGGAAAGAAAAGAAAATAAAAGAAAAGAAAAGAAAAGAAAAGAAAAGAAAAAAGAAAAGAAAAGAAAAGAAAAGAAAAGAAAAGAAAAGGAAAGGAAAGAAAAGGAAAGGAAAGAAAGGAAAAGAAAAGAAAAGATTGAAACAGTCATGGGTGTCGATCCGGGGGGGTGGGGGGGGGGGGTAGCCTATATATATCCCAAAAAAAAAATTGCGGTGGGGGGGGGGGGGGAATGGCCTGTATCATCACCCCAAATGTCCCCAATATTTTTGGATAAAGTGAATAAGAATTATGATACATTAACTTAAAACTAATAATTATCCAAACTTATGATGTTTGATCTTGAAATACCATCACATTCTTTAATGATTAGAAGTAAGGAAATGAGAAATGCCATAATTTCAATGCGAAAATATTGAAGAAAATTTGTTCGCTCGCATTGTTATTCTCAATTAAGGGGTTCCGTCCATTGGCGTATAGATCCGTGGATTCCTTCTTTTCATTAAAAACCATTTTGGGATGCTCTAAAATGCAAGTTTTATAGACAGATTTTTGAAAAAGTCCCTGGTGTATACCCCTCCCCCTCCTACACCCTCCCCCACTCGGTCGCAGTGGCTCAGTGGCGTATCTAGGGGGCAGGGGGCACGTGGGGCACAGTATATAGTTCTTAAATAGCTTAAAGGGTTCAAAAAATACTATATACTGTGCCCCACGTGCCCCCTGCCCCCTAGATACGCCACTGAGCCACTGCGACCGAGTAGGGGAGGGGGCAGGGGGCACGTGGGGCACAGTATATAGTTCTTAAATAGCTTAAAGGGTTCAAAAAGTTAGAAAAAATAAAGATGTAATTGCTTTGCTCGCTATATCATGTAAGTTTCATATGACTCCTGCTAAATATTCCGCCCCCAGTATAGGAGAAAGTGTATAAAACAGCATTTGCAAAGGTTCAAGTTCCAAGTTGAATGAAATCTCGACTTCAGTTCGCCTTGCTGAATTTCTCGACTCTTTCTCAAGCCTATATGGTTTTCGTAATTTGCTCCCGATTGTAGAAGTGAGTGAATAGAAAACCGTTTATCAATGTATAAAATTCGAGCTTCTCTACCACTCAAGTTCTGCGGTGGTCAATTGAAAAGTTTCCTGCATGGGTAAAATGCACAAGAAATTTCGTTTTTTAGGGTTAAAAATTTGCCACTCTGTCGCTTTGCTGCCTCGCTGGTATAATAATGTAGATAAGATTGGGCACTCTGGGGAGGGGGGGGGCATAATCCCTAGATACGCCACTGGCTTCGCTCCCTCGCCGGTCATTCCCCCCCCCCCCCAATCGTTAACACGGATTGACACCCCTGATTGAAACAAAAAGCCAAGGAAAGCCAAAGGAAAATAATTAATAGTAAAGAAAAGAAAAGAAAAGAAGAAAAGACTCAAGGGGAAAAAAAGAAATGAAAAGAAACTTGGGAGAAAAGAAAAGAAAAGAAAGGAAAAGAAAGGAAATGAAATCTATCTTCACTGTTAAAACGAGAATCAGGATTTTGTGTCTTGATTTTAATGCAAATTGCGGACCAACTGAATTTGAAGTCTGAAGTTTGAAGTTTATTTGCTCCACTAAATTACGTAAAAAACAATTCAGATTTTACAAGCATAATTGTCAATTTCAAAACGTACGGGTAAATTAAGAAATCAAATCAAGTAGGCCTACAGCGTACGGTAGGCCTATATAGGTAGAAAGTTTCGAGAGATATAACGACTGGCAAAAAAAAAAAGAAAATGTAAAATGTGGGGAGCCTATAAAAAGCATTGCTTGTAAATTATAGGCTCCCGGCCCTTATCTTCATCGAATCATAGGAAAGCCTTCGATTCACTTGCATGCAGTGGGTATACACACAGGAGGCCGGCGTGAGGGTTGGAATAAACTATAGTAGGCCTAATGCCCCAAAGGACACAATTAAAAAAGACCCAAGGGGTATGACTGGAAAGTGAGGAGCTTTGGCCCCAAAAGAAGATGACCCAGTCCGACATCACCCCACCCTTGAGTTTGCCTTCTCATGCATACTTGAACATTAACCTCAATAATGCAGCCCACCGATCTACCATACGGTACGCCCATGCACTAAGTGCCCCATCATTATAGTGCCCCATCATCAGCTTGGGCGTCAAATCGGGGTAGCAGGTGGTGCATTTGCCCCCCCCCCCCCAGAAAATAATGGGAGGGCGAACATATCGTTTTGCCCCCGGGGAGCAAATAACGCTATAAAGAGGGAAAGGAAAAGAGGAGAAAATTAAGAGAAATTCTGATCATTATAAGGATTATGCCCCAATATGCATGGAAAAGATTAGAAATACATTTTTTGAAGGTTTAACTGAAATGCGAAAATTTTCGAAGGCTTAGTCGCTTTGCTTCCTCGCATATGTTGCTCCAAGATATCGTAATTTCGCGCCCCAGTATAAGATACAAATGACAGCTTTTCTCGTATAGTATTCTTGTTGCTTTGCTCGCTATCATGTGTCATATAGGATAAGTGTAGTATAAAATAGAACTGGAAAATGAACATTTGAAAGAAATTTCTCAACAATTTCTTAAGGGTTTTTGTTAATTATTTTTGCACCCCATTTGAGAAGAAAGTGAATAGAAAACCACTTATCAATGTTTAAACTTCGAATCTCTATAGGGCCCCTAGATTGCAGTTCTCATTTATGAATTGCCCTGGCTAAAATATAGAAATTTCAATCCTGGGGTAAAGTTTACCGCTATCGCTCTGCTCCCTCGCTTATACAATAATGTAGACTGGGTATAGGTTGCCAGGAATGGGGGGGGGGGGGGGGGGGGTTCAACTTCATTGTTCAACTTCAATTGAACTACTAGTATTTCTGGGTAAAATGTATGAATTACATTGAGAGGAGGGAGGGGTTAAAAGGCAACAACAAAAAATTATATATCGCTCGCGCAGGGGCGGCGGGCCCGGGGGGGGGGGGGAAGTTGTCCTTTTTATTTTTGAAAAATGCCCATTTTCTCTCTGATAAGTGCCTATACTACTGAAAGTGCCCCTTATCCTTTTTAATAAGTGCCCTTTCCCGTTGTGTTAAGTGCCCTTTTGTCTCCTTCTGAATAGAGCCTTTTTTCAAATCAGATAATTGCCACCTTATCTCTCTAATAAGTGTCCCTTTCTCCTTCTGAAAAGTGCCCCTTTTCAACTCTGATAATTGCAACCTTATCTCTTTCCAATAAGTACCCTTTTCTTCTTCTGATAAGAGCGCCTTTTCGAATCTAAAAATTGCCCCATTTTCTCTCTAATATTGCCCTTTTCTCTATAATAAGTGCATTTTTACTTCTGATAGGTGCCCCCTTTCCTTCCAATAAGTGCCCCTTTTTTTACTTCTTATAAGTGCCCCCTCTAATTCACTTCTGATAAGGGCCCCTTTTACTATCTAATATGTGTCTCTTTCTCTTAATTCTCATAAGTGCACCCTTTCACTTCTTATTAGTGCCCCTTTCCACCTCTTTAGAGCTCTTTCCTCTTCTTATAAGTGCTCCCTTTTACCTATATTTTCTTTTCTTTTTTTTTTTTTTTTTTTTTTTTTTTTTTTTTTTTTTTTTACAAAAAGAGCCTTAGACCTATCCAGCTTAAACTTGGTGCGGCTCTATGTAGTATAAACAGGTACCCATATTACTACAACTACAGAGTAAGGCAGCAGAGCTGGAGGCAAGAGGGGCACAGTGCCCATCCCCACCTCCAACGCTCTCTCGAATGGCCCATAATTTACACCAAGTAAGGGCAATATTAATTTTTCTGAAAATGTCCCCATAACTCGCTCGCTATATACGGGAATCAAGCAGATCGCATAAAGTATGTTATTGTAATCCTAAAGAAAACACCAGGGTTATTGTACATATTAAAAAATCATTCGACATTCCCCCCAAATGCTGTTGTCATTTTTATTAAATCGCTGTAAATAATGCACAACTCCCAAAAATTTTTGCTCACTCGTTTCGCTCGCTCCCACATGAATCGTTAGACCATTACACACAACTGCTAATTGGGAAGCAGAAGTAATGTCCAGGGGGGCGTGTCATGAAAGGACTTGTCAGATACTTTATCCGAAAAATTTGCTCTCAGCCAATCAGATGCAAGGATCAGTAGCTTATAACAGTTGTCGGATGAAATATCCGACAACTTCCTTTCATGAAACGCTCCCCGGAACCACAATAGAAAGGATCGAAGAAGGTGCTGCTTGATAATAATTAGACTGTAGGGTAATACCTATGTCACGAATTAATTGGTCCTTTTTTGGGGGTCTATGTTCACCCCTTGTAGGTGCCGGGCCCTATTCACTGGTGCCGGACTGACATGCCGCCCACCCCTGCCGCTCGGTTGCTTTGCTCCCTCGCTTAATTGTACAATATTTGGGCAGGTGAGGGGCCGGGGGCCGGGTGGGGGTGGGGGGTGTGTGGCGCAAATTCATTTTTTTTTTTTTTTTTTTTTTTTACCCAGGCGCCGTATATATGTAATCCCTATCTAGATACACCACTGTGGTACGTCACTTGATCTTCCTTTGGTGGTGACATTTTTCAAACAACTAGATTTGACACTTGATTTTTTTTTTTCTTTCTTCTTCTTCTTCGATCTTCTTTCTTTCTGTGTTAAATCGGTTAAATCATCATGATTGTGGGTCAAATAATTATAAAAGTCCTGATTTTTACGCAGAATGTTGAAAATTAGCTTGTGAATTACAGGCATAACAAAAAAAACAAACCTAACTCGACTTAGGTACAGATGAGGTTACCGTATTTTAAAATAGGCTAGCATTTTGTACAAACAATTTCACAAAAACAAAAATATTAAACAAGAAAATTAATCTTTTTATTAAGAATTGCACGACTATATTATTCCCGATTGTATCATGTGATGGAAATTGACCAATCCGAACTCACGTTGCAGAGAGTGGTAAACACTGCTGAAGAACGTTCTCCGTGTCAATAATAAATGCTTCTAATTTGACGATAAATTTGAACAACATAGGGTAGTCATTCTTTGATTTGTAATGGAGGAGGCAACAGTTGAAGTAAGTATGGTATTTCTGCATTCTGTTTATTATGGCTGGGATGTAGTTATTGACATTTATGACGATAGAGGCACTTGCTTTGTGGTACATTTGTTAAGTACGGCCCTGTGGGTCAAAAGCCCACCGAAGCTCTGGCGTACCTGTATGTGGAATGACTGTCTGTAGGATGGTGTGCTCGGGGTGATGTGAATCTGAGATGACAGATTCAATCTGACTCTGAGTCTGAGTCTGAGATCTGAATGTGCAGCATCATGTGTGACTGTGCAATGTCTGTTAGAAAGTGTGACTTGTAGGTCCAATATAGCTATACGAGCTCTGTGGCTTATCAATCTGCTACTGGCCACAGAGCTATACAGCCCATGCCTATGCTGCGTGTGGAGGAAGATATCAACCAAAAAATCTAGATCTAAATATCACCATTTCCCACATACTGTGAGCCATGCAAACCACCCTCGGAGTTTGCTAAAGGGGTTACCTTCCAGGATCAACTAAGATTGTAAAAATTGAATGAATAAAAAAGAAAAAAAGCCACAAAATTGGCAGGTGTGATCAGGTTTTTTTACCTTGCACTTGTAACTTGTATATATGGGACTACACATGCAAGGTAAGATTGGTGTAGTCCCATATATACAAGTTACACAGTGTAACTTGTATATATGGGACTACACCAATCTTACCTTGCATGTGTAGTCCCATATATACAAGTTACAAGTGCATGGTAAAAAAAACCTGATCACACCTGCCAATTTTGTGGCTTTTTTTCTTTTTTATTCATTCAGTTTTTACAATCTTAGTTGATCCTGGATGGTTACCCCTTTAGAAAACTCCGAGGGTGGTTTGCATGGCTCACAGTATGTGGGAAATGGTGATATTTAGATCTAGATTTTTTGGTTGATATCTTCCTCCACACGCAGTATAGGCATGGGCTGTATAGCTCTGTGGCCAGTAGCAGATTGATAAGCCACAGAGCTCGTATAGCTAGGTCCAATATCAGCCTATGTTTTATTTCCTGGGTCGAGATAGTATACAAATAATTACAGGGCCCGAGGAAAGCCACTCACACTAATTATGCGAGGTTATTGGAGATAAGCTAGTGCGATCTATGGCCTGGGGTTGGTCGAAGTGACTAAGTTACAGTCGTCTATTTCTTCGAGGGGCGAGAGCCCCGAGAGAAATAGATGATTGACTGTAGTCGCTGAGACCAACCCCATAGGCCATAGATCGCACTAGATTTCCTCCACTCATGGCCCTTTATATTTGTTTTAAAACGTTTGCATGTTTTATATCCATCATCAACAATTCAATATATTTGGATCTGACTCACACTTGTCTCAAGCGAGGTTATTGGAGATCTGACTTTGATCTAGGTATGACAAGTTAAAGTTAATTTAGATGGTTTAAATCTCACGTTGTTGTTAGATCTCTAACGTAGTGGCACTTATACATGTACAAGCTTATCTGAAGATAACCTTACTCAGACTAGCTCTTTAGTTTTATGGGTGAATAGGCTTCAATAGCTATTGTGTGTATCAGCAGGCCCTTTTCCAGGCTAGATCATTCATACAGGAGAGGAAAATAATTATTTAAAATTTCACTTTCAATTCTGAATCCCCCAATTTGTGGCACAGTAAGAGTGGAAGAGTCCATGAATCAGGTAATCTAGCAAATTTAAGAAAATTAAATCTTGCTTAGAGCAATTTTGTTGTCTGTTTTTGACTGCTGCAACAGTGAATGTTGGACACAGTCCCACATAGGCAAGGGCGCATGAGTGACGTAGTGGTCAGTGTTGGGTCCAAGACCAGAGGGTCGGAGATCAAGATCAAGATCAAGATCAGGCAGTCCGAGATCCAGATCAAGATCAAGATCCGCAGCCCAAGATCGAGATTAGAACATCTGAGATCAAGATCAAATATGTCCGAGATCAAGATCAAGATCGAGGTTACTGATGCCGATCTTGAGACTGGTCTCGAGATCAAGATCGATTTCGAGGCACCCAACACTGAGTTGTGTTTTCGCCGATTGGTGTTCGATTTTAAAAGCTTTTTCATTTGATAATTTACGTATACCAATGTTGAACTCAAGCGATCTCGAGCGAAAATTCCGAGAACAGAAGCTCCGAGATCAAGATCAAGGTTACTGATGCCGATCTTGAGACTGGTCGCGAGATCAAGATCGATTTCGAGGCACCCAACACTGAGTTGTGTTTTCGCCGATTGGTGTTCGATTTTAAAAGCTTTTTCATTTGATAATTTACGTATACCAATGTTGAACTCAAGCGATCTCGAGCGAAAATTCCGAGAACAGAAGCTCCGAGATCAAGATCAAGGTTACTGATGCCGATCTTGAGACTGGTCGCGAGATCAAGATCGATTTCGAGGCACCCAACACTGAGTTGTGTTTTCGCCGATTGGTGTTCGATTTTAAAAGCTTTTTCATTTGATAATTTACGTATTCCAATGTTGAACTCAAGCGATCTCGAGCGAAAATTCCGAGAACAGAAGCTCCGAGATCAAGATCAAGATCAAGACCACACCTTCGAGATCAAGAACAAGATCGAGGTTACTGATGCCGATCTCGAGACTGGTCTCGAGACAAGGTCAAGAACAAGAACAAGATCGAGGTTACTGATGCTGATCTCGAAACTGGTCTGGTCTCGAGATCAAGATCGATCTCAAGGTACCCAACACTGGTAGCGGTTAGATCAAAGCACAGTGAACACTATCTTAGATTGATGATTGATGGTCGCTGAGCCTGAGTGAGACCGACCCCATAGATTGAAGTAGATATCCTAAGGAAGACCCTGTATTATTTATTTTCTTTTATATATTATAGAGTACATGTAGATGCTGCGAAGTGCGGCCGGTCCATCGTTTGCATTGCAAAATCACTTTAAACTAGAGAATCTAGACTACATGGCATCATAATATATCACATATCACACACACAGGGTACATTACCAAAGTCAAAGAAAAACAGCAGTGGCCATGAAAAAAGTATCCATAAATATCACATTTTTAGTGATACAGTTGGCGTTCCCAATACGAAAAATTGAAAATTTTGAAAATATGCCTTTCTTTAAGCGTGTTGTTAAGGAAAAAGGGTTTCAAAAAATAAGCTGAATTTCAAGAAATTTTCAATGTTAGATCAGGATTTTTCATGTGTTGCAAGCTCAAAAGTGTCCGATCGCTACATGTAGTTGCAGTCGTCGATATTCAGTGTGTGACACACCGGCGCTCCACAGCGAAAGCTCCATGCGAATGGCGATGTCAATGTCAGATATCGCTGCATACCGGTTCGCGGCCGGATTGCATGCAGGGAGCTCTGGCGTGGGACTCTGGCTCGGGCCGATGGGATTTTGCTCAGCTCGCGCACACCTGATGCGCCAGCGAACTCTCCATTGAGTTTGTACATGGGGCCGCTAACCGGTGCAGGTATGCCGCAAACTGGCCCCAAAACAGGGAAAATGAAAAATTAATATTACCATGGCAACTCTTTATTTTGGGGGGGATTTTATTTTTGCTCAAACAATAACAATATGAACTTCCATTATTTGGGTAAAAAGTGAAAATAATTCTGGAAAAAGAGTTCTAAAATTGGATTTTGTCTTAAGTGTCTGCAGACCACAGCATCTACTCTAGCCCTCATCAAATACTAAATACCGTACATGTAGATCTGGATCTAACTTTGATCTAGGTAGTCTATAACAAACAAGTTAATTTTAGTCCTGTTGAAGGGTTTAACTTTAGATCAAAGTCAGTGAAAGCTAACTGTTTACACAGTACCGTAAATCAATCGGTGAAAGTCAGAGAGAGAGAAAGTCAAAATTATATAGCTAATATGAACTGCACAGGCAAAGTAGATTCAAACTTTAGATTTAACAATTTAACATTTTTTTTTTAATGGGCTAGCCCTAAGTTAGTCTTTGGGTCAGCTAGCACAATTAATTCAATTATCGTAGACCAGGGCTTTAGCCAGGATTTTAAAATTGGGTGTCCAAATTAAAAAGCAGGGTGTCCAAAAAATTGGGCGAGCGCAGCGAGCCGTTCAGGGGGTCCAGGGGGCAGCGCCCCCTTTACGCTGGAAATTTTTCATTATTTCTATCTAAAAAAGACACTGTTTCCTTGCTTGTTTACTCCTAGCTTGCTTGAATTATCCCCTCAGTGTTTTAGGTAAAAACATGTTGAAGTTACACATTCTGATGATTTGTTTTCCCTACACGAATGTAAGTTTTCATTATACATGTATTAATGTAGTATTACTTTACCACCAAGTTAACAATGTACCAATGTCGACCAAAAAATTGTTTTTTCGCCAGCCCTCCAAAAGTCGCTCAGTGGGGGGGGGGGGGGTGTTATGGGGTCCAGTTGCCCTCCATAATTCTCTGACAAGCAAAAAAAAAAAAAAAAGAAGGTTTCCTGGTCGAAAAGGGGGGGGGGGGCAAAATCGCAAATAGGGGGGGACAATGCATTGTTTTCCCTCAAAAGGGGGGGGGGGGGCATGGGCCGGGATTGCGCACAGTTCCGGGCGATTTTTCTTTTCCAATTTGTTTTTCGCGGTTACCATTTCACTTGATGAGCATCAATCTCGCGCGCGATAAGTAAAAAACCCCGTCATAAATCCACCGATTTCTTGAGTTTTAGCGCGTTTTCGGTGACTCTGTTCCTCACAACCCGACTTCAGCGCCGCGTGACTTTAAAAAATGGCACTAATTCCGTATTTTTGAGGCAGGCTTTGGCTTTACAGATTGATTTTTTGAGGTGACTATGGACTTAATGTGGTAAGGAACAATTTCTCTGTGTGGTGTATCCGGTCGTAGATCTAGCGATAGTCTCATTACATGGATGATGATAATTTTTAGACCTCTCATTGTAACAGTGATAATGCGTTTCGGAAAGAAAATTTTCACAAAAGGTGTCGCGCAAAGACTAAGTAGCTACAGCCTAGACCCGTACGCACGTGCGGTACTTGTTTGCGGGAGCGTTTACGACTTCGACTTCTGCTGAGAAGCCGAGGATATAAATTATCGTGAATACAAAACATCTTTACAAAAACTGAAAGGGCGTCCATCAAATGATTTTTAAAAGGCGTCTTGCAAATTGATCTTTAACTATTAAAAGGGCATCCATCAAATGATTTTGATCAAGGCGTCTTGCAAATTTTGCTGGGCGTCTTCCAGAAGAAATGGGCGTCCAAAAGACGCCCAGACGCCCGGCTGGCTAAACCACTGTCGTAGACCTAACGTTAGTAATAGTAGGTTCAGCGTTAGGTCTAACTTTACTAAGTTAGATCTAAAAAACAATTAAAAAGGGTCAAAATGACGTAATTATGACATTTACACACAAATAAAATTTCACCTGATATTAACCAAACACGGTAGATAAAGTTCACCTGATAACTGAATATACCTCATTTGTTTCCTGGTTTGTTTTTGGTCCTCAATAAAAATCAAATCTTTTTCCTTCTGACGGACACTAGGCTAGAGGTCGCAATGTTTTGATTTCGACTGATGACGTGCACGTTACGACGTGCATTTAGCTAGCACAATTGCGCATAATATGAGAAACAGCTGATCTACTGACCTACATCCAATTATAACACGTCGTGTGTCTCGACAGGTCACTTTTAAACAGTAAATTGAACACAATTTCATGCAAATTGTCATGAATCTTTGACAAGATAGGTTGACAAAATTATGAATTACAAATATTCACTGGGTTTAGTGTTACTTGATGCATATTTTGAGAAGGGGAGCCTTGAGAAAAGCCTAATTGTACATCCTCCTCGTTTGGTCCCAGATGGAACGTTGGGGAGTATCCCGAAGAAGAAGAAGTACAGTTGGTGTAATGTCGATCGACGCACACACGCACACACACACACACACACACACACACACACACACACACAGAGTATTGCCAATCGACATTGCAAGGCTCGAACGGTCATTCAAACTGTCTGTTCAAAATGAAAATGGCAATATTTTGCCATCTCTTCAGCATCTCTTGTAATAGAAATGTCTATGGGGAAGGTTAACAAATTATGTCACTTTTAAAGGGAAATCCAACCTTAATAGCAAGTTGCTCTGAAAGAAAGAGGAAAAATCAGAGAAGCAGATTGGTGAAAGTTTGAATGAAATCGGACAAGCAATAAGAAAGTTATGAATTTTTGAAAGTTGTAATCACTATGCATATGGGAATTTCAAATTTGCCGAATAGACAATGTCACTGTGATGTAGCTGTGGACAACTCCCCCATTCACTCTAACACATAAAATGACTAAAATGTCACTTTTTTCCAAAATGCATTACTCAGTAGGATCTTTTAGTTCATGAGGACCTATAACAATACATGTATGCTACATGTATCTCCAATATATTTTGAGTACTGCCCTGAGGGTAAAAGCGCCTCGAAGAAAACCGCAAATTAATGATATTTTTGTGTATGACAAATAAGAGAGTTGTCCACAAAAATGTCACAATTGACTCACCAAATTGCCAATTTGAGATTTGCGTCCATGTAGATGCAGTGATCTCATTTTTCAAACATCCATAACTTTCTTAGTTCTTGTCCGATTTCTTTCAAACTTTCACCATCCTGTTTTTCTTATTTTTCTGCTTTCACACAAATCATCTTATTACCAAGGTTGGATTGCCCTTTAATAAATAATTCCCCATAACAGACGGTTATTTCTGTCTAGGTCTACATATATTCCTAACTAATAGTAGTTAGAAATAGAGGAGAAATAGAGGAAAAAAACAGTAAATCTACAATGTAGGGTGGAGACTGACAGCCACAATGTGGCCCCTCAAACGGACCCCATGTTGAGTATAATGTACAATCATGTATACGGTTGTACCGTCTGTCTGTGGGGAAGGTTGATAAATGTCAGTAATATTAAAGATTTCCCCATAACAGACGGTTATTTCTGTTTAATTCAGACTTAGCTTACAAAAGAGAAAAGGACAAAAGAAACAACACCAACATTCCAACAAGGCAGTTTCTTTCTGCCAAATTTTTGTCTCACTTAGGTCAAAAGCCCATTTGTTTTGTGTGTAGATCATAACAAAAAAACAAACGTAGACAGTAAATTTTTAAAGTAGACTGTCAAAATGGGTTATTTTTGATGAGCGATGTGCTTATCACATTTTCATTTTGAGCCAAGGTAATCACTTTGAAGCAAATTTGTAAACAGAGAAAAATGGTCTCCTAAATGGGAAACTGTCTCCCAAATAGGATACCAAAAATGTTGACAAAAATCATTGACAAAAATCTCTGACAATAGGGACAGTCTCCCAAATAGGAAACAGTCTCCAATATCGTCCGTGCGCCTCTACTGTTCGTTGCAGTTTTTAGTGTAATTTTGTAAGTTTCCAAACACTCATATTATGCAACAATAAACTCACACAACGATAAGTGCTGCAGGGATTGCCCATCATAGCCACACATAGCGATTTTACTATACTTCGTGTGTATACTCTCGGACGGTACAGTGTATGACACTTTAAAGTTGTAATCAGTCAGTCACAATTAGGCAACTCTGTTACATACTCTTTGAGCTCCTCTTCCAGTTTCTTTGTAATAGAAATGCAGTAAATTTCCATTTTCATGGTTATTGATTCTGTAAAGCAAGTGTCCAATAATCTGTGCACTGATGGAATTAAAAAGTTTTTTTATTACTAATGCATGGGAGAGGTGCTCAAAAGGTATGTCACAGAGTTTTTAATTTGCATTTTATCAATTACATTAATATTCCAAATTCATAACTTTCTTATTATTCATTCGATTTTCTGCAAACTTTCACAAATCTGCCTCTCTTATTTTTATGCTTTTTTAAAAGCCAACTTGATGCCAGAATGGACTTTCCCTATAACATCAAAGCTTTGGGGACGAGCCTTGAATTGATTGTGAACTTATTTTATAGGGTGCTTGTAATTTTTCTTTGGGATCGTACTGTACCAGGAGTGGTAATAGTGAAATCCTCGCCACACCTACCAAGCTTGTAGTATAATCCGTCCTGTCTTAAGGAGAGCTCAACTGATTTTGATACACTAATGATTCACCGACAACTAAGCAGTCTACATGTACTTATTACTTTGTAACAGGAAAGTAGTGACACAAGATAATTTGTGCTACCGTCCTTTAGTTTGTACTCTGGCTTAGCAGTATGAAAATTTGAAAATTTATACAAATTGCCCGTATTCTCGAAAGTAGCCTAAGTTAAGCCTGGCTTTAACTTAGGCCACTGATTTATGGAAGGCCATTCGTCAACCCTTAAGTCCCGTATAAATTACTATATTTTTTGTAACAAAATAAAGAAACAAGATTATTTTCTGGCATGAAATGAGTATCAGAAATGAATTCTATCGTGTCAGTTTTCGTATTTGTATTTAGTCCAAGAACTATGGTGATTTTGTAGGATTGAAAGAGGGTGACATTTGGCTTTCCATAATTCGGTGACCTAAATCTACACACTTAGGCGGGGGCTTAAGTTAGGCGCCTTTCGAGAATACAGGCCATTATTTTTTCAACTGGACTTGATTATTTAGTAGCATGTTCACTTTTTGTTCAGTAGTTTTGTTTAAAATGTACATGCAGTTTTTTGTCTTGAAATTGACATTATACATGTAGGACTTAAATAATATGTTTGTAGGAAAAAATGTTACGATCAGATAACATGGAACCCCCCCCCCCCCCCCCCCCCCCCCTCCTCCTCCTTTAAAATTTGGATGAGAAATGAAGGGTTTTTATTTGGATGGCTTTGGGCTTGGGCTATTTTTCTACATTCACTGGCCTTTTAAAAAAATCTGTTTCAGATTTTGTGATTAGTACAGAAAATTTCACAAATTTTAATTGTTTGTTTTTGATGAAGGAATAAATTTGTTTCATACAGGTTTTGTGTAAAAACATATGAGCAATGATTATATCTACATGTAAGGTGCATGTATGACTGAATATAATTGTAAACCACCAGAGTTATTTGGTGTGTCATCATTCAACAATGCATGCCATGACTATATACAACCATCTGTGAGTGAGGAGTCCTGAGTAAACAATGTCACGCTATCAACAGTAGCCATGACCACTTACTGATTCATTGATACCCCTTTTATTAGTTTTGACAGTTAGTTGAATTAAACTATGAATTACTTGAGTGGTCTTCGAGTTCAGCAATAATGATTGACAATTGTGGGTAATAAGATTTGAAACAACATATTCCAAATCCAACTGCGTAGGCCTAATGTTTCTGTTTTATAGACAATGAAAATAGTGTACTTTCTACTTTGTGCAAAATTGCTTGGACTGGGGTCCGAGATGGATCATTAATAAATCAATAAGTACATTTGTAAATTCATTCAACATACTTGTTTTTTGTTGTTGTTGTTGTTGTTTTTTTTTAATGATTTTTTTTATTAGATAAAATACAACACAACAACAAAAAAACATACTTGTTGATACATGTTCATGTATGGTAACATGATATGTTTTGAATGTTATACAGTTGTATAACATGATTCGAAATACAGGTATACTGTATATGCAAGTTTACATTTTTGAAGTTTGTTGTGAACTTTGTTTTAATTTGTTGTTGTTATTGTTTGTTTTGTTGTTATTTTGTTGTTGTTTTTTTTTTTTGGGGGGGGGCTTCATCAAAATCTATTAATACATGTACCTCTTCTGTACATGTACATGTGCATACATGTACATGCATATTGTGTTCATCGTAGTGTAAGCCATTCCATGTGGAACCTACATGTATGCATGAATAGATAATTGCTTCATAAATTTGATATCTTGTACAGAGTCTGGCTGAGGTGTTCCGATGTTTCATTTGTATGGAGAAGCTCCGGGATGCCCGGCTGTGTCCTCATTGTTCAAAACTCTGCTGTTACTCATGTATAAGGGTAAGGGTGAAACTCTTTTTATCTTGACATATATTCTGGTAAATGGAACATACATGTAAAAGTATACATGTATTATGTACATTGGTAAGAGATGAGATGTGTAGAATATCAAATTTTATAACAACAATACATGCATGTAGGTTATGATTGGCTGCAGTGAAATTGAAAAAAAAAAGTCCCCACATACTTATCTGCTTTGCTACTTTGTTTGGTTTGAGGGGGGTGGGGGTGTTATTTATTTATAGACATCCGTCTTATCCGCTCTTATCTTTTAAATTCTTTAGTATGTAAGTCACATTTTGCCAGAAATCGTCCCTCATTATGTTACTCCAAGATGTTTATTCAACTTTTTTCTACCAGTTATCATTATTACTGAGAAAATAATTGATCTGGAATAAGCAATCTAAAACACTTCGATTATTGATGTCCTAGACAGTTTAAAATAAACTTCATCTTATTTCCAGACTAGCCATATGTATTGAGTGTATGTGTTTGTACATGTCTTCTGCCTTACCTTGGCAGGTCATAACGTGTTACTATGTTTGTTCTTGATGTAATCTCACTTCTCTTATGTGCAGAGATGGTTAACAGAACAGAGGCCCCAGTGCCCCCATTGCAGGTGAATATAAACAGTGAAGTTTGACATTTAGGTGTCATCAATTATTTGCACTGAACTTTACAGTGACATGTTATTGCTTACATAAAGGAAGCGTTGTAATATCTGAGGGAGTACATTTGTACATCCATGTATCTGGATCAACTATATTTTCAGTTGTCATTTGTGTGAGATGCCGATTTATTTTAACAAGCATAATTATAAAGTAGATTATACAGTTTGTATTTACTGTACAATGTACATGTATGTCATGCTGCACATACTGTATTGAAAATGTAAATGAATAATATAATAATGCATGTCAGCTTAAATGTGCAGTTTTTGGATACACTTATTTTTTCTCTATTCCAAATTGAAATTTGAACTTGAAAAAAATCATACTTGGTTATCACTGTTGAAATGCCTTTTTTTCTTCATGGAAGCTTGTTTTGGACTAAGTGAGATTTAGGACCTGGGGGTGGAGGGGGGTGGGGGTAGAAATTCATTGCTTTAAGGTTTATGCATTTTAGAGTACACTATAATCATGTCAACTTGAACCCACCATATAACTTTATTGAAAGTTTTTTTGTTTTTTTTTTCCTTCTTTTCCCCACTTCTTTTTTATAGAGCTCCCCTTCAACTGCATGAGCTGGTCAACTGTCGCTGGGCCGAGGAGGTGACTCAACAGCTTGATACACTACAACTCTGTACCCCCCAGGGAAAACAGGACGAGGTTGATAAAGACAAGTGAGTGTAGACATCAACTGTTGCTTTCTGGAGTGACATGGTTTGTTAGACTCTCTCTCCCTCCTTGTCCCTAATTTGCTCTTACCATCTCTCTCCCTCTCTCTCTCTCTCTCTCTCTCTCTCTCCTCTATCTCTGTCACTGTCTCTGTCACTGCCTCTGTCTCTCCTTTTCTTTCTTGTACATGTATCTCTGTCTGTCTGTCTTTCTCTCTCTCTGTTTGTGTATGTGTGCGTGTGTGTGTCTCTCTTTTGTATATCTGTCCCATTTTGTCTATCTAAGATACCTACAATAGATTATTAGGGCAATATGTGTATTTGCGAAATTGATGTAGAAAACCATTGGTAATGAAGGTAAATCTGCTTTTGACCTACGTAATATAAATTTTCCCAACCATATGTATTTATCCACAATCAAACCACAAGATGAATTTCTGAAAATGATAGATATTTGATACTGAAGTCAAGGTACATGTCCATGGACTTATTTATTTATGAAATTATAAAAAATGAATGAGCAACAACAAGTACATTGTAGATTTACTGTTTTATTTACCAGATGCTGTGATGTAAATTTCATTAAATTTTCCATATTTGGCTGCTGTTTCTTACCCAATCTTTTATTTCAGATGTGAAATGCACAATGAGAAGCTGAGTGTGTACTGCTGGACCTGTCATAAATGCATCTGTCACCAGTGTGCCTTGTGGGGTGGAATGGTAACTTTCACACTTAAAATTTGTCTGTAACTTTGTGGAGGCTTGATTTAATAAATTGTTGAATTTTGATATCTGTCTATTATAATGATGTTCATCAGGATAGATAAATAGCCAGGCATAGAAAGGTTTTCAAATATACAATGCTATTATTAAGCTTTAGTCTAACACTGCAGTCTATGGGGGGAAATGAGTCTGGCATTTCTGGTCACTTGGATATGTTTCAGGCCTGTGTGACCTCCGCTTTTTTAGCGGTGAAGCATATGATGATTTTGAAGTGCATTTTTTTCCCCCTGGGCTTCATTTTTACACCATATTACATACACTGATAGCATGTAAGCCAGGCAGCCCAGATTTTATCAAGCCTCTACAAAGTTACCAATTCACTTTGAAATTCATCTTATGAAAACTTTCATGCTTAGCAATGTAACATGCATTGATATATCAGTAATGGATAGAGCATGTGAATCATAGAAATGGAAGGAGAACGAAGAAAGTAAGGAAAAAAAGAAAAAAGAAGAATAGATGAATGAAGGAAATACTACTGGAAGTGAAAGAGAAAGAAAAGAATAATAGAGGTTATTGTGTTTTTTGTATTTTTTTTTTTTTTGGTACATTTCTTCATATAATTCAATTTTAAGACGGGCCCCATGCTGAGCTGAAAAAATACTCTCTTCGCTGGGTGATTGGTTTATCTTGTTAAATGATGAGAAACTGAAATGATTTATAATAAAACAGTCATGACATGATCAAAATTGAATTAATGATACTACATTGCCGTGGCTGCTCTTCACCAGAAAGCAGTGTGCGTGATATGAATTAAAAGGCCTAGGGTGGTATTCTGAGATTTATTTTATCTTGATTTCAGTGAAATAATTTTAATTGTCATAACAAAATGTACGCTTATGGCGCATCATTGGTTAATGACTGCGCAAAAGTGGCTACGTACGCAGAATTCATCTGCGCAAACACCAATGAAACGTTGCAATTTAAAATTTGTTATGACAATTAAAATCTTTTCACTAAAATCAAGATAAAATCAACCTCAGAATACCACCCCTAGTCAGTGTTGATCTCCTTGAAATGGGGATTGAATCTATAAATTTAGATTTACTGTAGGGTTAAATTACTTGTATCCACAATGTATGAAATTTATAAAAATTTATATGTCTGAATACCACTATACCTTCAAAGATTTAATGGTGATGTAGTAATTGTAATCATTTTATATATTTCAATGTGTACATGTAAAAGTTGGTTGTTTGTGATATCAGTCATGCTGCCGCTATTGGGATCTGAAATGCAAGTTAGTGAAAATTTTCTTTACAGAAAAAAAAAGAGTCCTTACGAGAAACTTTACTTCAGTCAGTAATTTCTTGAACTCTTTGAACATATTGTGAATGAAATGATAAAAAGTGCATCATACATGTATGTGTAATTGTGCTTTTGCCAACAGCCAAACGAGACACAATAAAACTAGAGTAGATATACTACACTGTATATACCGGTATGATGTCTGATTGTAATGTATATACTATCTCTTCAATTGTAGCATTCCGGGCATACATTCAAACCACTGGATGAGATCTGGGCCCAGCATGCCTCACAGATACAAGAAGAACAACTTGCCTTGAGGAGAAGATTACGAGAACTAATCAGCCTTAATCAAGACATTGTAAGCCAAATTGATTAGATTTTATACCTTGCCTTTTTTGCAGAGTATTACAACATGCAAATAATATTTCCTGTAGTCCAGCTACCATATAAAGCATGTCCTGTTACACCTGGGTCATGAGATGTGACTTCAGAATTTATTTACTTTCCAGAATTTTCCCAAGTTTGTAAATATTTTGGGCTATGGTGCAAAATCAATGGGAAGTGTTATGCATAGTAATAAAAGAAACATGGAGTGAAATGCTCTCTCTCAGACAGAAAACTTTGTATAATTACAATGCTTGAAAGGCATTTTTTTTGTTGTTGGTAAAATGCATTTCAAGACAGATTTATACACAATTTAACCACTTTTGTCTACGCTTCATTATTACTTGTATTGTAGTTACCTTTGATACATGTACCTTTGCTCGTACATTTCTTTCTCTCAGGATCGTAATGTAGACAGTGTCAGAAGTGCCAAAGATGACCGAGTGAGAGAGATTAGGAATACAGTGGAACTCATGATATCGAGACTTGAAACACAACTCAAGAGCAAACTTCTCACTCTCATGGGTAGGTGTTTAAGAGGAGGAACTACTTTACTCTGTCAAATGCAACCAGAATTTGAGAGTTATGAAATAGGTTTTTATGAAGTGACTGAGCAATCAGTATTTTTGAAACCAGAGACTTTCATTTTGCATCACAAGTTTCTGAGTCTTGCAAGTAGTACAGATATCCTTGAATGTCTCATGCCTCTATATGATTAAATGGCAACAGTGAATTAAGTTTGGGAGAAATTTAGTTTTTTCTTACCTTTCTTCCCTGGATGTTAACTTTGTATTTATGAGGAAGAATTGAAAGATCATTTTGAAATTTTAATTACTTCCTATTTGACAGGGAGGACAGAAGATAATTGTGTGACTATTCTTTCTTAGTAATATGTAAGCAAGGAATATTCAGGTGATGAAAACGTCCCACTTTTAACAATTGAAGTATTCCTTATGATGATATTCCCAATATGTTTTGCAAGTGTTTAATGAATGTGTTTACAGATCAAGAATCTTCTTAACGAAACTCCCTTCTTCTAGTAAATAGGTGTCCATGAAATGTTGTTGGGTATTTTTGGCCTGAAGACATAGCTCTTCTGTTCAGACTGAGAAGTATTGAGCCCATACTCATTTCAGTGTGAAAATGGTTTTCATTCACAGGAGCTCTTTTGGGATTTACCCAAGTAAATGAGAGATATCCTTGTGAAAAGGGTTACATGTATGTTGTTACCATTGCTGTTTTATGGTTTTCCAGAGCTCTTTTTAGAGTTTCCCAGAGCTTGATTGCTCATCACTCTTGTGTATTTTTTCATGGCCTCATTTTTTTATGTTAATCATCCTACCTCTCCTGCCACATGTAGGTCAGAAGAACTCCCTGATGCAGGAGACAGAGCTCCTGGAATCTCTCCTACATGAGGTGGAGCACCAGGTCAACTCCTGCTCTAAGAGTGAACTGATTGCCAAGAGTGCCGACGTCCTACAGACCTTCACCCAGGTCCATCGGAAGCCAATGGCATCCTTCGTCACAGCTCCTGTTCCAGCTGACTTTACAAGGTACAAGTTCGACCAGTGACAGAGATGTTATATGATGGTGGATATTTTTCCAGACTATTTTTAATAGCCAATCACAAAATGAATTTTAGAATCATTCTTTCCAGGGTTTAAAAGATTTACAGGAACTGATTCAAGGTTTGTTTTTTGTTCCTGTTATTTAAACAAAAGTTTGAATTTTCAAAAATCACAAATAGAATATGTGTGCAGAATGATGCTTCTAAGTTTTATTGAAACTCTAATCATTAAAATTACTACTTCTGTGATGATTATCTTAAGTTTTATTAAAAATGTTTTTTAATTTTTTAAAACTTTAATATGCTGTCATTTGATTGTCATTGGAATTTTTAATTCCCCTGTACACATTATTACATTGGCAGACCTACATTTTGAAAGTTATGGCCGAGACAAACCTGTCTTAGTTAAGTCATTTACATGTAAGCAGTACATAATCTTGTTCACCAAAAATGTTGATGTGAAACATTGGGTGATTTCAAGTTTGGTGTTGGTGTTGGTGTTGGTGTTGAGAGCGTGAATTGGGCTGCTGATTCTAGCCCCAACACCGAATTCGGGTTTATAAAAATAATACCAATCACATTATTGATAGCTCAACACCTAGTGAAGTCAATCCCAGCACCAGCTTCACTTCAGGTTCGGTGTTGTGGCTGGTGCTAGTTTTACCCCAACACCAACACCAGCTTTCAACACCGAACTTGAATTCACCCATTGTAGTACTAGGAAAGGGTCATTGGTGCATATGAAATAGTGTTCAAAGTTTTTTACATCTGTATTTTCGTTGTTTTTCTACAGCGAACTTGTCCCTGCATATGACAGTAGCAGATTTGTTCTTACAAGCTTCATGTGAGTATAGACCTTGGGTATTTTTAGAAAAATCTACTCTGAATGAATAGTTTTGCATCCAATTCATATTAGAATATTAGAACAAAATGTATAGCGAACACCTTTTTGTTAGCAAATTTCAGTATAAGTATATGTAGACTGATAAACAGTGGGACAGTATCATTGATGTATATTTTATTATTTAGTTGAGTTTAACCATTGATAATATATACCTATTAAGTGTATATATTCTAGGGGTAATATAATTTATATTCCATATACTAAGAATCTTGCTGTTAGATTGGTCAAAAGGTAATCACGTGATAAAGCATAGTTTTCCCCATCAAACGACCCGAGAAGAAAAGTTTGTGAGCTTGACGGAATAGTACTTATGTGTTTCGCTGATTTCTTCAGTCATTATAGAGTCACAATGCGTTATCAATATTTTGGGTACGCGCAAAATGAAAGTGCGTGACCTTAATGAATAGAATGAAAAGTGCGTTACCTTTACGAATAGCTCCATAAGCATATTAAAATAAGCTTGAATAAGCGCGCATTGCCCATTCGCGCACCTTAGATAAAACACATGTGCGCACCCAGGAGGGGGTTTATGTAATGGTTTAAAGGTTTAAACTTCTTTTGTGAATTCGGGCCTATGTTGTTTTCGAGAAGTAGACAATGATTGTCTTTCTCGTACCAGTTAAATGTTTCAGATGTGGAATATTAAGCAAATAATCACCTTTTGGTTTCAGGCGATGAGACTTACTATCACTTCCGAGGCGATCTGGATGTAGCCATCTTTTCAAGCGAAGCTGAGGAAAGATAGCGTATACATTCAGATCGCCGAGGAAGTGATAGTTTGTCCCATCACCTTCACCAACGGTAATTATTTGCTTACTATTGTGTGTTTATGCAGAGCATTACAACATAAGGCTGATCCTGTGTACAGTCCTCCTCTGATGGTTGCTGGTCTCAGCTGGAGACTGAAAGTCTATCCAGTAAGTACTTCTCCTTGCTGAACTTGGAATGAACTCTCTTACTCTGACTAAGGCAATGTCATGCAGTTAGTTATCATCTTGAAATGCATAGACAGGATAGAGAGTATGTATTTTGAGAGGCTACATATGAAATCTTAATCACATTTTTTTTTTTCCATATTGTAAGTGGAAACGAAGACTTGTCGGGTAAAGTTACCTGGTAAATACATGTTGAGAAATTTATGTCATCTACATGTGGCATGTTATATTTCAGGATATGTGTGTCTTCTTTAATTTACCTTATATTTGAAAGTTAAATATTATCCTCATCGTCCAAATGTTTTTCTGGATTTTAGGATATTATTTTTTGAACACTGGTTGAGTTATTCTTTAAAAACTGGGATTTACTTTTGTACTAAGTTTATAGGTATATTTGAAAAACTAAGCTGTTTGTATGTCATCTACAGCAAAGGCATATTTCCTGAGTTGTCTTGTCACTGTTTATTGCATGATGGTAGTGACTTTTTTCTCTTGCAGGATGGTAATGGTGTGGTGAGAGGGAACTACCTATCAGTCTTTCTTGAGCTGTCATCAGGCTTGCCAGAAACGTCCAAGTAAGAATCTCTTGAATAGACCTTAACCCCTTCGAGACAATTGACTACATTTTATGGTTTTGCTCAATAACTTTTGATTCAGAACTCTAAAAATATACTGGCTGAATGAGGAGAAAGAACAATTATTTCTGCACACACTATGTCCATTTTTGTTGCATGACCATAGTATGTTTGATACCAGGAATTTTAAAAAGGGGGATAAGCTTTAAAATACCTAAATTGGCAACACATTGAGAGGTTCAAAATCATTGATTTTTTAAAAATCAAACTTGGCAATTTTTTCAACTTTTCGACAAAATTTGTAAACCCTGGTATATTGAGTTTCTCTGATTGAAGGTTAGTGACAAGTATCTGAAAAGCAATAATTAGTGGCTGTAGTCAGGATTAACATCTAAGCTCCTTAGAAATTGTTCAAATATTGTCACTTCATATTACATAATGGCAGAAGAAGCAAATATCTACTCATTATTGCCTGCACTATGTGTACAAAACAAGTCTTGATATGTGAAAATAACTAGATATGCATGATTTTACCATACATTTGTCAAATTTTGCAGTTGAAAAGTAGATTTTCCACATTCAGATAAAATTCAATACATTAAATACATCTTTAAAACAAAAAAATTGAAGTTCAGAGTCACTACATTATTACTATATAATCAAAGAATAGCTTTAAATAAAGATATTCTGAAGCTTTCTGTCTTACAATCATCGGAGTAAAGAGAACATATTGTTATCAGCATCTTTCATGGTTTCTAGATACATGTATATAGATTGCTACATTTATCAAAGTCACATATAAGGCAGTGAAAGTTCTACGAAATGTAAAAAATGCAGTTATGCTTTTTGTGAATTGTGTGAAAGTGATAATATGACATGATGACCGTAGATTATTAAACAGAGACCCTTTTTTTTTTCTTTGCCAGGTACGAGTACCGAGTGGAGATGATCCACCAGGCTTCGCATGACAACAGCAGGAACATTGTACGAGAGTTTGCCTCCGACTTCGAGGTGGGTGAGTGCTGGGGCTACAACAGGTTCTTCAGGTTGGATCTGCTCTCTGGTGAAGGCTATCTCAAGGAAGACACACTTATTCTACAATTCCAGGTAGGCAGTCCAGTATATGAGTGTAGACCTGCATGCTTAGGGCAAGATACTTTATTGTTCGTGCTACCCAAGAATATAGGTTTGAAATCTACTGTAGGATGAGGCACACAGAATAATGTGAAAACAAATTTTTGCATCATGAATCTTTTGTGAATTTGATTCTTGTGTTTAAATAATTATCTATTACCGATTCCATTCATTTGGTCATTTTATGTGTAATGTTTGTCATTTAGTGCTTCATATTTTAAATGTCATGCATTCAGATTCTATTCTGTCAATGCTGAGGCATTACCGTTCTGTGGAAGTGAAGGAAGTGAAGAAACTAAGTGTGTTGATGCCCATGTATACAGCGTTGTTAGTCAAACTGATCCCTTCTGATAAGACTTCGAGCCGTGTGTTCCATAATTTCATGCGTACCATTTTGTATGTGCTTATTTTTATCTAAACATTTGTTTAATTTCTCAGCGTCCAATGTAGTAGAAATAATCAGTCAAACAATAAAATATCTGTTGGCAAATACTATGATTTTTCACATTCCGTTGAATCAGGTGCGGCCGCCCACATTCTATCAGAAGTGCCGAGACCAGCAGTGGTATATCAACCAGCTGGAGACATCACAAAGACAGTCAGTGCAACAGATCAGTGACCTCAAAGAGGTAGGTCAAAGCTCAAGTTTCATAATATGCTAGCAGTGTAGAAATTTTTTATTGTCGTTCACAGAATCTCTTTGAGGATTTTCAATAGAAAAAGTGAGACTTCTTCAAGAAAATACTTAATATGTATTTAAGTATATTTTCTATTGTCTGTCATTAATTATACATGTATGTATGTATTTCATTCACTGCCAATATGAGCCTTATTATCATCACATTATGGGGGGACAGATGTAAAGTGCAAAGAGGTACATGTATTCGAATCCAATCTGTGAAGTAGATATGAGATTTGGTTTGGAAATAATTACAGTTGGGAAGGAATTGTGTGAGTTACCATCTTAAAAATAGATTTGTGTGTATTTTCCTTTTCCGTATTAAATTTTGTTGTGTCTGTAACGTGTTAATCATCCCCCTGTTAAATGTATCTGTTGTTTGCCTGTCACAGAGACTTGCCATAGAATTATCAAGAACACAGAGCAGTGCTGAACGATCATCACCAGGTAAGACTGCTGCATGTCATATCCATGCTGCTATCTTCAGCATTGGTCTAAGGGTTCAGCCCGTTCTAGCTTGATATTCAAGCTTAGTGTGATGAATCCCACTATTATAATATTCCATTTTGTTATGATTTTTGTAAAGGTGTTCCTGTTATTTGTAAGATGGTCTGTGATTACTTATTTGAGATTAATTTACAATTTTGTCATGACGCAATGGCCCATATTCACAAAATGGCCCGAATTCACAAAGGAGGTTTGGTTTAAACCATGGTTTAAACCCCCTCCTGGGTTTTTTAAGCATACGTGCGCACGGAATCCGATCCAATCATATGTTTTCTTTGAGCGCGCGCATGGGCAATGTGCGCTTATTTACGTTTATTAGAGTACGCTTACGGAGGTTTAAACCTTACCCATGGTTTAAACCTCCTTTGTGAATTCGGGCCAATATGTTTGGTTTAAACTTCCACTGTGGACTAAATTGGGTGTAAGTAAGTGTATATTAACGTATTACTGTTTACCCATTGGACAAGTGGACATTTGCGTTCCATGGTTACGGTGGTTTAAACCATGATTTAAGATAAACCTCTTTCGTCCACATGACATGTTAATAGAAGTTAATCTTCAAGATGTTGGGAAAGAATGTGTAATGAAAGAAACAACTGTATTATGAAGTAAGTATATGAAGAAATTCCCTCATCTAGTTTCAATCAGAGGGTGTAAAAGCTCTAAATCACTCTTTTTAATCATTACCTTATCATCTTATTAAAAGAAAAGATGATACAGATGTACATGTATATGTTTGAATGCATACTGCTATATCTATTTTGTTGGTTGAGCCAGGCAGCACCAAAGGCAACATTATTATTGTTACTGATATTAATGGTTATTGTTTTATTAGGATGCACTTTTGAGAAGTCGCTACATGTATTATATCTTTTGTTTCAGACACTGATCGTGATGGTGTTCAAGCCAAGTTATGTCCAGAAGGTCGTGATCAAGCTGACTCCGGTAGAGATCACAATGATACTCAGGTTGGTTATAAACTTCTCTGACTCCTTATCATTACAGTGGAAATTTTTTAAACATTCACATTTCTTTTCTAGTCTTTGTATGCAGTGACAGGAGGGCTTGCTGACGTAGCAACAAATTTGTTATGGGAAGTGAATTCTGTCGTGATGAAACAAAAAGAACTTGCAAAGTAAATAGTTTGTCATCAGGGAATCTGGAAAGAAATATCTATAAAATGTAATAAATTAAAAGTAAATGGTCTATGACAGGTGATGTGGAGTAGTGGTAGTGTTATTTCACTCTGTGAAAATTGTTTTGAATCACTAGATTTGATATTTGAAGAGGGCAGATATGAATCACCTATTAAAATTGTTCATCATGATCCTTATTATTGTTACTGTAAAGAGAAAGCTGTATCTTCATGGCAGCATGTTTAAAGATGATTGCCCCATTGTATAGCCTTCCTGAATGCAACGTTTATCTTTGATAATTTAAGTGATATTACATTATGGAAATTAAAGAAACGTGATTTATAACCCTTGCAGGAGAGTGATAACTCAAGCGTGACAGTGTCATCTCCCTCATCATCCGATGACGATGAAGAAGAGGAGGACGACGATGATGACGAAGACGAGGATGACGATGCTGTCGCTACCGTCATCGTTGCTGATGGAGGGGAACATGATGACCTGGAGGGTGGACCTCTGAATGAAGAGAATGACATCGATGAAGAAACCATGTAAGATACTTTTATTACTGCAATGTCATCAGTCGTGGAGGGTGTTGACTGTTAACTGGGGTTAATGATTTTAGAAAATGCTAGACGGGGTGTCCCTGAAAAATGGAAACCCAGGTTTATTGGTGAATTACTCCATGATTGAACATCATTTTGGGGCTAATATACAAATCATTGAAAAGTTGATTTTCTCTTCTTTCATATGACATCAGAAACCATGATAATAAAATCACGCAGAACCGATTTCAGTCAGTCTGAAGTGGCACTGTCAGAAACCCACTTGTCCAAAACTAGTGGATAGCTTTTACCAATTGTTCACTATGAATGAGAAGAGACAAGAAATGATTCTGAACCAACTTTTAAGAAAAAAGTGCAGATTACAAGAAAGTTCAAACTCTCATATGCCACCGTAATCATGATCAAAGGATTAATATTAATATTCATAATGCATTGTGTAACTATGGTAACTCTGTCCTAGTTCATTGAAATGCAAAACCATACCAGTTACAAATTGTTCCTACTCAGTCATGCACAATCCTTCCATCATCCATACCTATGTATGTGTCTGTTATTATTTTGTATTTATTCGTCATTCATTCTTTATTTTTTGTGGTTTCTCCAGGTCTGGTGAGAACGATGTTGAACATTCCAGGATATGGGATGTTGAGGAAGGTCCCCTAGATGGGTCTCTTGATTCATCCCTTAATGCTGTTACCATGGATACGGCACACTCCACCGCATCCACCACCTTCACATCCTCCTCTCTGACCCAGCCATCCAGCCAAATGCCTTCTGGGTCTGGTAAGGATACTCCACCCTCAATGTCACCATCATCATCATCTTCATCATCATCGTCCTCATGTAAACAAACTAATTCAAGCACACTTTCATCATCCGCCACCACCACCACCGCCACAACATCATCAGCAACCGGTGGAAATGGAGGAGGAGCTTCTGCAGTGGGAGTGGGAACCACACCCCATTCTCACCACCATCAGCACCGTCCACATCATCACCACCACCATCATCACCAGCAGCAAACGTCTCATCACCAAGGGGACGGAGCGTCGGTGATGCGTAACCTGAGGGAGGAGGACATCATGTTGATGCAGCTTCTGGAGATGACCAGAGCTGGGGAGAGCGTCCTGGGGTTCATGCCCAAGCCTCCGTATCGGTCAAGAGGTGATCAAACATTCTTGCTTCCCTTGTTTAATCCCTTCATTTCCTCCTTGCCTATATGGTCACTTTGTATTGCACACTGTATATAATACGTGAGTTCATCCAGTATGTTATGTAAAGTAAATGTATGTATTACCACTACTGCATTGTTCATCAGTATATACTTTTTATGTGTAAATTCATACACAATATGCTAATATTGGTAATTTATGGTGAAAAATATATTTACCCCCTCTCTTTCTTAACTCTTCCAGTGCCGATGGCACGTATATGTGACAGATAAACTTGTCATTTTCAATCACCAATTGCTCGACCACAGGAAAGGTATATGGTGGTCAATGTATATCAAATTTTTGAACATAAATCAAGCATTCTAAATATATGATTATAATTAAATGCTACCATAGAAATTTTCAGAGAAAATTGCAGATTTTTAAAAAGATGTTACCTTATTTCAACATTAAAAAATAGTAAACAAATGAGAAACCCAAAAATAATGGACAAAAAAGAAACTCAAATGTAATTTTCAATAATTCTTGTGCATGAAGTTGGGTAAAGTAATAATGTTTGGTATCATAAGAAATGATAATAAATTTCCTACAAGTTTTGTACACAATATTTTGTGAAATAATAGATAGTTAATGAAGTGCAGACATTTGAAAAGGAAGCATTGTTCACATTTCGGTAAAATTTTGAAGAGAGCTAAACCCCTTGGCACAGTAAGAGTTAATTATTCTTTTAAAAAATTTTCTCAGTCTTAATTACTTTTCTGTTCCCCTCTCTTTGTCTTTCTTACATGATTTGTGTAAACATTTAAAAAATCCTGTCACGTGTTTCATGTATATGTACATCGTATCCCTCTGATATCACTGATGATTTGTTTCTTTTCTGTACCTAGACTGAAAATGACTTTTTTTTCAATAATGTTAATATTACTTTTTCTTATTAAAGATGATATTGTGTTTTGTTTTATTGTATTTGTGAACACTATAGTTTTGTCAGTGAAATGTAATACAATTTATCTTTAACATCTGTTCCTGAAAGATGTAACCAACTGCCCCCATTTCAGATCACATGTTCTTGATATTGAACAAAAAACAACAACAAAAACATATACTTCATTGCATTTCAGACTTCTGGTCCTTATTGATGAATATCTCTGGCCAATGTTTTTTTTTTTTTTAATGTATTATCGTGTTTGTTTAGAAAATGTATAGATATTCAAAGAGGCTATTCAATATTCACTGCACTGAGAGGAAAATGAGTTTTGACACAGAGTATGTTCTTGCAGGATGCAAAGAAGAATTTTATAAAGAATATGCATGTACATAAAGTTTGTTTGGGGTTCTTCTTGAGCTTTGAAAAAAAGTGCAATTTTTTGCTTAAGATAGAGGTTAGAAATTTCAATTTGGAAAGAGCAGTTTGTAAAGATGTTAGTATTATTTTTCCTTTATAGAAAAATTATTTTAGCATATGCTCTATTTCATGATCTCTGTATTCATCTCCGCAACAGTCCATGCTAAGTCAAGCAAGGACAAACGTGAACGTGAGAAGCGAGGGCGCCCCCTATCAGCGGACTCTATCCTACGTCGCATCCAGACACGCATGCTGGACATGGGTCTAACGACGTTAGATGTCCCATCGTCTGGGGCTGAGCCGGGGGAAGGATCGGAGGATACAGCAGGGGCTGTGGGAGGCTCCAAGTCTGACACTGCTCTGGGTGAGTTCCTTGACATGTATACCCCCTTTTGTATTTACCCTGATTTAAACCTTTCGAGACAATTGACCACATTTTGTGGTTTGGCTCAATAACTTTTGATTCGGAGCTCTAAAAAATATACCAGATGCATGAGTAGAAAGAGTCAAAATTTCTGCACATCCTACGTCCATTTTTGTTGCTAGACGGTATTGCGTTTGATGCCAGGAATTTTAAAAACGGGAATAACCCTTAAAACCCTTAAATTGGCAACATCTTGAGAGATTCAAAATCATTGTTTTTTATCAAATTGGCAATTTTTTCAACTTTTCGACAGAATTTGTAACCATGTGTATTGCTTTCAAATACACTACATCTTATTAGAACCATGTAGCACTAAAAGAAAAATATTGTTGTTGCCAATTTGAAGAGCAAAATGTGATCAATTTATCACTTAAATAATTTGTGTCCTGAAAGGGTTAACGGATATGATTCGATCTGAGTAATGCACACATTTTCCCCATACTCCAGCCCAAGTTGTCTCATGAATGCTTAGTATACAAGAGGTTGATATAGAGTTAGCGATGTAAAAAATCCTTTCATTGTATGAAATAATAGGTAACAGATGATGCAAAAATCAAGTGCCTTAATTCCCTTTCATGTCTTTTCTCTATAACAATAGATACTGATATTTAAGGTAGCCCAACTTGTGTAACACATTTTAATTGTCCATTTAGTTTTTGCTTAGTGATGTGTAGTTTACCAGGCAGCTGCGCATGTTGACAATATCCTGCAAAAACAAAAAGCCCATTGTGGATAGGAAAACAGTCAAAGCACTTCTAATTTGTATGTACTGGTTGTATTGCCCCGTATAAGGCAGTTTTTTTTCCTTCCATGTCATAGACTCGAGCAACGTTCTTCATCTTTGCCATTTGTTACTTTTCATAGGGTTCCCATATTTCTGGAAGCCTAAAACCAAGCCAGTTCCAAGCATCTCTCTCCAGCTCTCTACAGAAGTTAGCAGTCAAGGGGAGAAGAAGGTGGACAGAGCAGTAGACAGTGGTAAGTATGGTTTGACCTTGTATAATATGTACATAGAGAGAGAGAGAGATGTACTGTAAGCAGTTATTCTCATAGAAGCTCTCTTGGAAATGGGGAAGTGAAATAATGAAAATATTGCTTGGGATCAGAGGGTAATGTGTCTCTGGGGGAAAAAAAAGGAAATAAAAGAAAAATCCTGAAGTGATCTCCCTTTTTCTACAACAATTCCAAAAAGACTGAGATGCCAGTTTTGAGGCAAATGCCTGCATTCAGGCCTTAGCAATTTATTTTTAGGCCATATTTGAGGCTTTTTTTGTGTACAAAGTAGATCATTGTAGATGATTTTTAGGCCTTGCTCATGGATTGTAACTGGCAACCGTGCAAAAGAGCTGTGATCACATGAGTCACTGCACAAATAAAGATTTCTCAAAACTTGCTTATCAAATCCAAGGAGATTTGTAAGTGTAAGTTTTCAGCCATTCTCCATGCGAAAGCAATTAATAGAAAAGCTCACAGGCATCCTCTATAGTAAGATGTCAATATAAGAAACTGGTACAAAACTATGGTATTAATATTTTTTGTTGGCTTCTTATAGATCTTCTCCAGCTGATGTGACAAATGAAGCGTGAGAAATACCACTTTTTTTTTTTTTCTTCTTCTTCAAGATACGTCAAATACATGTACCTGTTCATTTCAATACTTGTAACTTTTGATGTGAAACCTCCATATTCATTTCTAGAATCACCTGGTCAAGCAGAGAACAGCAGTGAGGAGGCAAATACCACATCAGCATCTTTCAGTGTGGAAGATGGTCAGCTGGTTGACCTTTCAACCTGTACCAGTGACCTTCAGTCAGCCTTGGATGACCTCAGTACTGCCAGGCTCATGGCCAGAATCAGGTGAGAATTCAGTTTTTTACCAGATTTCACCAGGGATGTGAAGGTCAGGACTTCAAGCACAGGCAGGGCATATACATATATATATATATATATATATATATATATATGTATATCCTTAGGCAAAATTTTGTCTGTATGTATTGCTTCTTTAATTAATCATCCTACTTTATGACATTATAATTGGCTGTAAGATTCAGAGTATATTATTAACAGGAATTGAGAGTTTGAAGATTTTCTCACTTTGACCTAAAATTGTTTCAGTGATTGTTGTTTGTGTTTATACCGAATCTGATAAATAACAAGATTACTCCTGTTTTTCAAGTAGTTGTGAAGCCTCATAAAAAAATGTTTGTATTGCTTCATGCCATAGGTTTCTATAGATGAATGTTTGTATGTTTTATTTGTTTCATGTTCTTTGCAGTGCCCTGAATAACCAGTTAGAAACAAGAAATGACAGAAATTCAAATACGTCAACACAACCAGAAAGTGAGTATAAGTATATAAACAAGTATATCTAACTTCTCAGAGGTTGATTCCCAGGCATGGCACTAACATCAATTGGCAAGAAATTATTTACTTACAACTCTGTACCCTATAAAGTGGGAAATTTCAAGGATTGCATAAAGCTGTAATTGTCAATACCACTTTTGCCATTAGCCTGAATGTTCACATGTGCATTATCTCAACCAGTGCACATAATTGTACAAATATTTTCAGAGAAATGGAGATGGTGCAGATATTGTGTCTGGGCTTGATAATTCATTAACCAGGATTTTTTAAAAATATGTAAAAATATCTTTAAAAAATGTATTTTTCCCCATGATAATTTTCCATCTCAGATGGGAGTGAATCGAGTGGAGGTATTGCTGCTGTGAGTAGCAATGCAGAGCCTTGTCAAAGAGAAGAGGCATCAGCCATCACATTCACACGCAAGAAAGCCACACCCAGTACAAGGAGTAGTCATGCTGGGGAATCAACAGGTAGGATGGTGATGATGGTGGTGGTGATGATGGTGGTGATGGTGGTGCTGGTGGTGATGATGATGATGATGATGGTGGTGGTGGTGGTGGTGGTGGTGGTGGTACTGATAGTGGTGGTGATGATGGTGGTAATGATGATGATGATGATGATGATGATGATGATGGTGATGGTAATGGTTGTGGTGGTAGTGGTGGTAGTGATGGTGATGATTGTGATGATGATGATGGTGGTGGTGGTAGTACTGATAGTGATGGTGATGATAGTGATGATGATGGTGATGATGATGGTGATGGTGATGATGATGATGATGGTGATGGTGATGGTTGTGATGATGATGATGGTGGTGGTGGTGGTACTGATAGTGATGGTGATGATAGTGATGATGATGGTGATGATGATGATGATGATGATGGTGATGATGATGATGATGATGATGGTGATGGTTGTGGTGGTAGTGGTGGTAGTGATGATGATGATGACGATGACGATGGTGGTGGTACTGATAGTGATGGTGATGATAGTGATGATGATGGTGATGATGATGATGATGATGGTGATGATGGTGATGGTAATGGTTGTGGTGGTAGTGCTGGTAGTGGTGATGATGATGATGATGGTGATGGTGATGGTTGTGGTGGTAGTGCTGGTAGTGGTGATGATGATGATGATGATGATGATGATGGTGGTGGTGGTGGTACTGATATTGATGGTGATGATAGTGATGATGATGGTGATGATGATGATGATGATGATGATGGTGATGGTAATGGTTGTGGTGGTAGTGCTGGTAGTGGTGATGATGATGATGATGATGATGATGATGATGATGATGATGATGATGATGATGATGATGATGATGGTGATGATGATGATGATGATGATTGGGGTGGTTATGGTGATGGTGTTGTAGTGATGTTAGTGATATTGTCTTTGACTACAGTGCAAATAAAAGCTGACAGTTTTGTGAATAAACTGTGTCTTCATGTAGTATCTGTGTGTGTTGTATAAGTACAATTTTCTCATAATTTCCTTTTATTTTGTTTTTGTAATTATCAGGTATCAGTACTGACTCTAGCCCAAGAGCGATGGAGGATAAGACGACAGAAACCAACAAATCAACAGCATGCTAAGGACTCATTCCATTCTGTCATGGAAGATCATCAATATCTTGATTCCAAGTAAAAAAAAACAGTTGTCTTTATTCACGGCAATGCTATTTAGAGACTCAGTTAAGATTATGGATTCATAATATTGTTCATTTACTTTCAAAGGTTACTTCAAATGGTGGCATTCAGTGAAAGCTTACCACTTCTTTATTTTTTATATATATATTATTCACCAATGAAGCATAGGTCGTAAAGATAGAGAGAAAGTCAGTTCTGCTTTCTGCTCATGAAGGGTAAATTGGGGCAGGGGTTTCAAATTTCCTCCAAAAGGCCCTCCATATTAAGATGCAAATATTTGCTCTCTGATAAGATAAACAGGCATTGTATGCATTGTATTTCAAAGTTCTCAATAAAAATTGTGATAAAGTATTGTGATACCAAATTTGTTAACTCTCCTGTAAACTGTCATTCAAGTGCAGATTGTTAAAGAACTGACATCTTCGAGAGAAATATTTTCTTTTTCAGTCATATCTAGCTACATGTACATGTACATGTATGATAGTCTTTCAAATTTAAAGATAAAGTTGAGTTCAGGGCCCTCTTGCATAAAAAGTTGGGTTTAAACGCAAGTCAAAAAATTAAATGCAATTTGATTTTCAACGAATCAGGATCATGTATTTGGGATTTGCGTTTAATATTTTGACTTGCGTTTAAACGTGACTTTTTATGCAAGAGGGCCCGGGTCATGCAACTACATTATATTGTGGAAGAAACTGTCTCAAAGCATTGGGACAGATTGATCATGTTTACATATGTGACCAGGCACCACAAAACCACCAAAAAGTCGCCAGATATGAATTTTTAGTTAAGGTCTGATTCTGAAAGAAGAGATTCTCAGCTTTAAAGTGATATATTACTCATTAGCATTGGATGTTCCTAACTCACTGTACAAAGAGAAGAATGCACAGTCCCTCATAATGTTACTTCTGAGAAATAAGGGTTTAAAGTTTGCAGTCTATTGAAGCACTCTGACTTGCAAGTTGTTGTGCTAAGGTGACAAAAGGAGGATTAGAACTCAATGAAAATTTCTATGAAGGGATATCAGATTGTCCTAAAACGTGGCATATTAATTAGTCATATCATGTTCATCATAGTGCATAAGTATTAATGCAAGAGCTTACTCTGTTTAAAAGTTATGCGAGATCAAAGTGAGACAAGTATTCAGGGTCGTAAAAAAGACAAGTAATACCACAAAATCCAGAGAAGACACACATAAGTCTAATAAAAACTATCAAAAATACCACTTTTAGATCGTTTGGTGCCTCCAAATTTTTAGATTACTTAGAAAAAAGCATACTCTTTCAGGAAATACCCAAAACTAAAATTTGACCATGCCAACCAAAAAGACATTGATTGAGCTCTAACTGAAAATCATATAGTGCGACTTTTTAGTGGTTTTGTGGTGCCTGGTCACATATGATTTAGGTGTATACTGGGAGGTTTTGGAATGATAGACAAACTGACCATATCTCGCTGAAAAGTACATGCACTGCACACACATTTAGCATTAATGTTCGGCCCGAACACTTAAGCTATTTCCCATCATATTTTGAATATGAGGGCATTTGAAAGAATAAAAAAAAGCTCCAAAATTTCGGTTTTTCACCTTTCCCAGAACTCAAACTTCTCTTTAAAGAGAAGGTTGAGATCTGGGAAATGTGAAAAAATAATTTGTGAGCTTTCCTTTTATGTTAGGTTGGAAGAATATCATAGCAGGGGGGTGTTTCATAAAGCTGTTCGTAAGGTTATGCTTGACTTTACCAACGACTTGAATATGAAGTGCCAGATAGGATGCCTAAAGTTTTTCCTGATGTTTTAACAAAGTGTGACTGTATTTCCAATAATCTCAATTAAATTATGGCAAAAAAAATATACTTTGCATTAAAAATGTTTGTTATAATAAGAATGTTAATCTGCATCCGCACAGTTCAACTTTAGTTGATGCAGTTAAAGATGAGTGAGCATCCCATTTATGATTTGGCTTGTCATATTTAAGTCATTCGTAAAGTCATGCGTAACTTTACGAACAGCTTCATGAAACACCCCCAGAAATGCCTCCTGAAAAGGATAGCTCTTCAAGTGCCCTCATATTTGAAATATGACAAGAAATAGCCAACGTGGTTGGACCAAACATTCCACATGTGTGTTCAGTCCCTTATATCCATTTACGTGTGCGGTGCATATACCTTTCAGTGAGATATGGTCAGTTTGTTATCATTTTGATCATTCCAAAACCTCATATACACAGGGGTGGCGCCAGGGTATTTAAATGGGGGGGGGCAAAATGACGCGTATAGCAACGTCGCACGTCGAGGGTCTTGAAATAACAAATAGGACTATAACAGTTATGTCATAATTGCATGGCCTAGCCTTCTCTTCTCCATTTCCTCTTCTCTTTCTCCTTTTTTCCCCCCTTGTTCCTCCTCTTTTTTTTTTTCTTTTTTTTTGCTCGCTTGAAAAATGATAGGGGGGCAGCCGCCCCCCCCCCCCTGCCCCCCCCCCCCTGTAGCGCCGCCCCTGCATATACATATACATGTACATGTACCAATTCCTATGCAGATCAACCCTTCCCAATTGCTTTGAGACAGTTTCTTTCACAATGTAATTGCATGACCAGAACTCAACTTTATATTTAATGGTAGACTTTACTGGAGTGTTAACAAGTTTCTGATATAGCCTTTCAGGTAATCATTGTAGTAATTGATTACCACATAAATTCTTATCAAACAGTTGGCCTAGAGAAACTCACTTTCATGTAAAGTTCTACTAACACGTAACTTTGCTGGAATACCAGTATATGCACAAGGTAAAACATTTGAAACAATATGAAGTAGAAGGTGCATATTCACATGAAGTCAAACTGCATTATTTATGAGAAAGTATTAAAAGGATAAGAATTTATATGGTTGTATTCTGTAAAATATATTTCATGCTCAGCCATTTTTTATAAATATCAATTCATATTATTTACTTTCATCACATATTTACAAGGTTAAAAAATACTTAGCCAATGATGTATTTTGTTTCTAAGCTGTGCGAAAGATATTTTTTTCCCGATTCACAATAGAATTGTGCACTGCCTTTACCAACACATACCACTCCAAGCCTGTAGAGGAAGTGTATTTTGATTTGTACAAATCTTGCCTATTGTTGAGTACTTACTGAACTGTTTATTCCCAATTCAGGGACTGTACGTCATTGTTTTCTGATTTGGATTATGATAACTACATGTATATGTAAATGTAGAGAATGCGCTCTCCTGGTTACGGTATGGGTTCTCAGCTCGTATATTCAAATTGGGCTTTTATGAAAAGGCTCCTAATTTAGATATATATGTGCATGCAATTTCCACTTCAAGACCCACGTTGATGTTATTCAATATTTATGAAGTACGTGTACATGTATGTGGCCAGTTTTATTCCTCAAATAAGAATTTTCAAACAACTCCCATATTTATGAAATACTGTGGAATTCTTCACATATCTAATGAGTACTTGACACATGCACGCACATGTATGTATATTACATTGTATATTGAGATTGCATCAATTTCAGGAAAGCTGGTGTATTTCCAGAATTCCACATCAGAAATGTGCCATGTGTAAAACTCTTACAGGAAAATGAAACCGGGGGGGGGGGGATCAATTTTATTGAAAAGAGAGGATAGAGAGAAGTAATTCTTTTTGAAGTTCCTTCAGAGTCGGTTACGAAATAAGAAAGTTATGAAAGTTTGAAAAGTCTCAATTTACTCTCTATGGCGATCGTCAAATTGGCAATGTTGCTTCAAAGTGACAGTTTTAGTAGTACAACTCTCCACATGTTTTGTATACGAAATTTCATATTTTCCCCATTATCCCTCAAGGTGCAGCTTGTTTCCTTCTTAGCTCAGGATATAACATGGGAAAATGTATTTGACACAACATACGGTGAGTTCACAAAAAGACAAGCAGCATCTTTAGAAATAATTTAGAAAATATGAAATCTTGTGTACAAAACATATTGGGCATCATACTACTAAACCTGCCATTTTGAAGCAACATTGCCAATTTGAGGATTGCCATAGAAAGCATTGAGACTTTTCAAACTTTCATAACTTTTGATTTCATAACCGATTTTGATGGAACTTTTTTAAAATTGCTTCTCTCTCTCCTTTCTTTTCATTAAAATGGATATTACCCCAGTGTTTCATTCTCTGCTTTTTTCAGCTAATGCAGTATCCTTGATAAGTGAATGTATCCACTGAAATTATGTAGCATATATGTTTGAAATGTGATTTCATTGCATACTCTGGTGAAAATATGATAAACCTTTTTTTATTTTCTGATATTATTAGGGGGATAGGTGCATAAGTGGCCATTTCTTGTAACGGTCGGGGAGATGCGACTAGCCTTTTCTCATTATTTCCTCTATATTTTATGTAAGTCTTGGGTAGGGGGACAGATATAATAGGCCAGAGGGTTTCCATTTAGTAAGCACAAGCAGATGGGAATGAATGTGCTGGGGAGAGTTAGTACAAGTTGGTGGAGATTTTGAGTGAGTGGATTTAATTGCAGGTGTGTGCGTGGGGTGTTAGGGTGTGTTAGAGACGTATATTTGGATAAAGTTCTCCCAAAGCATTCTTCCAGGTGGAGAATAGCTTTAAAGGAAACCAAAACCCAAGGAGAGAATCAATGTTATTGGAAAGTGAGAATTCAGAGAAGCACTTTACAAAAAGTTTCATTAAAATTGGTTAAAAAATGAGAGAGTTATGGAAGTTTGAAAAGTCTCGTTTTACTTTCTATGGGGATCCTCAAATTGGCAAAATTGCTTCAAAATGGCTGATTTTGTGAACAACTCTCCATTTGTTTTGTACACAGATTTTCAGATTTTCCCCATTATCTTTCAAGGTGCAGTTAATCTCCTTCTGAGCTCAACATACATAATGGGAAAATGTATTTTACACCACATATGTCGAGTTCAGGAGGAAACAAGGAGCACCCTGAGAGATAAAGGGGAAAATCTGAAAATCTGTGACTCTGTACAAAACAAATGGAGAGTTGTTCACAAAATCAGCCATTTTGAAGCAATTTTGCCAATTTGAGGATCCCCATAGAAAGTAAAACGAGACTTTACAAACTTCCATAACTCTCTCATTTTTTAACCAATTTTAATGAAACTTTTTGTAAAGTGCTTCTCTGAATTCTCACTTTCCAATAACATTGATTCTCTCCTTGGGTTTTGGTTTCCTTTAAGATGTATGGTGAAGGGGGCTGCATCAACTACATGAAAATTTAAAGATGTATAATGTTTCTACATATATGTGCTTTTGTAGGGTGGATTACAAAAAATGGATGTACAGAGATGCACTGTATTGCCTTTCCTTATCCAAGTTTATATGTGTCATACACATTCACTGATAGTATTTATTGTAGTATTTATATCGATGTCAAAACATCTATTTTGTAGGGATAAGTTATATTGCTCTTTTGTGTTCCACGTGCTTTTTTAATGAAGAAAGGAGTACTTAGAAACTGGCTTGTGAACAATGCTGAAGAGAAAGTAATGGAAATCAACCGAGTATCAGTTTTGATATATATTGTCTGCTGAGAGCCAGAAGGGCGTTAACACTGTAAACATGAGTCCTTTTGCCTCTCATTAGATTCAGACTTGATTATTTATAACAGAGGCAGTGTTGATTTAAACCATGCTGTTTAATATGCTATACATGTATGATTTCCTGTTACGATGGTCATACATTCTCATATCTGTAAGTCACTAAATGGGGAATTTATTTCCATTTCATCTCTTTGTAAGCAACTTAATTATACATGTACCATTCTGTTGCCTTTCTTAGCACAATACATGTATAATTCATAGCCCATGCTTGATAGGGACAGCTTTTGTAATTTGAGTAGGGTGGTTCCAGGCATTTAGGGGCACGAGCTTCATATGGGGGGGGGGGGGGACACTGATCTTATTAGGTAGATAAAATATTATGAAGGTCATTGATTAACTCCTTCAGTGCTGATGTCATGTATATGTGATGGATAGACTTGTCATTTTCATTCACCAATTGCTCGCCCACAGGAAAAGTATAGGGTGGTCAATGTATTTCAAAGTTTTGAGCATAAATCAAGTATTCTAAATATATGATTATGATTATATGCTACCATTGAAATTTTCGGAGAAAATTGCAAAAAAAAAAAAAAATTAAAAAAGATATTACTTTATTTCAGCATTAAACAATAGTATACAAATGAGAAACCAAAAAATAATGGACAAAAAAGAAACTCAAATGTAATTTTCAGTAATTCTTATGTTTAAAGTTGGGAAGGGTAATGATGTTTGGTATCATAAGAAATGGTAATAAATTTCCTACAAGTTCTGTACACAATATTTTGTGAAATAATAGAAGGTTAAGGAAGTGCAGACATTTGAAAAGTAAGCATTGATCACATTTTGGTAGAAATTTGGAAAGAGCCAAACCCCCTGGCACAGTAAGAGTTAAGGGGAGAGTGTGGAAAGAGAATCCTATCATCTTCTTTCCCCCTTCCCCTTCTTTCCCTCTCTTCCTTTCTTTCCCTCCCTTCCTTCCTCTCTCTCTTTTCTATTTAAATTTTTTTTGGGAGGGGGGGGGGGGGCTACAGGCATGTGCCCTCCACCAAATTGTTTTTTTGTTTTTTTTGTCCCACTTCTAATTTGGGATTGGAAAATTGTTCTTTTACTACTAGTTTCTCAATATTTGGTGTTTTCTCCTTGCTATCTTGTCAAATTGTCTCAAAGTGAATGTATTTCTCCTGCAGTCTACATTTCGCCTTTCACTTCTGCAATAATGCATAATGTATTCACTGCTGTACAGTAAAGATTATATGGAGAAGGGTGTATTTTTGTCCTCTTTATCCTTGAGGGATTTTCGGAGATGGACTAGCCAGGGAAATTTCCCTGGACTAGCAGTTGTGTTCTGATGTTTTACACGTTGAGATGAATAATGTTTAATTCGAATAAAGTACATGTATCTGCAATGTTAAAGCTCCAAGTGGTACCCCGTTCAAATGTGTGCTCATTTCAAACTCTTTTTGGAGGTTGTGAATATACCTGTCGGCAAATCGATGGACAAATTGCTACAAAGTCATTTTAATGAAATTTGATTAATGAAATTTGACAGGAGAGGTTGAAAATGCACAGGATATTTGTTTTAATGGAAAGGGGAGGGGGAGGGGGGCAAGAGGAGAAAACTAGTGGCAGGAAAGGGAGATGTTAATGTGGTGGGCGGGGAGCAAGAAAAAAAAACGTGTCATGGGGGGGGGGGGGGGTGGCAAGAGAAAGAATAAAGATAATATACAGTGAAAGGAGAAAAAGACTAAAGGGAGCCGGTCAGACTTGTCCGACAACGATTTTAAAAAGATTTTTCATCATTCAAGGTACACCCTAGAGCTGCCCTACTATTAGCATACACGGGCGTACTCACGCCTACACACCCTATAGTAGGATGTACATTACCTTTAATTGAAAATATCGTTATCGTTATCGGACAGATGTGAACAGCCCTTAATTACAGAATAGGAGGCAGCTGGGAGAGAGAGAGAAGGGGGGGGGTAGAAGAAAGGGATAAAGAGAGTAAGGGAAGGAGAAAACATGGAAGAACATAGATGTAATTATATACATGTCCATTTGACAGTCCTATTTAGTCTGTATTAACCCTAGAAAAGTTGTTTCCGTTGAAGTTTTTTTTTTCTTGATTTGTGATCCCATGTGGTCGCCGAACATTATTTCAGCTTTGTTGCCGAAAAATCGACTTTGGGCTATTTGCACAATTTGCATAAATCTAAATGGCCCTTTCAAGGCAATTTAGTAGCGAAAGACAGCTTACGCAGAATGTGTCAACTGTCAACTTTGTATATGCGCGAAGATAGATGACTGCAATTGTGTTGTTCGTCATTGTAGGCCTACATGCAACCCATCGAAAGGAGTTTACACATTAATGTCCAATAATGATACCTCTATTTAGGGGGTTTGTGGGGGTCGTAGAATCTAGTTTTTATCTTATTTTTTGACAACTACCTATCACGTAAAGTCCATGTAAATAGGCTCTATATCAACTTAATATCTGAGCAACTGAAATTGCATGTTTTATATTGTTAACAATGAAAGTGAGCCTATTATAGAGTGACTATCTTCATGTTTTGATCTTTTCTTTTTCCTTTTTTTTTTTAATTGTTCTTTTTGAATTTCCTGTCAGTTTCAGCCACAGGAGATTAAAGGGGATGAACATAATTATGGAAATTTGTATGAGAAGAAGCAGAAAATCAAGTGAGAATAGTGAAAATTTGAGGGAAAAAAAGAAGAATATATAGAAAGTTAAGGATTTTTAAAAGCTGCACTGTAAAAAATAACTAAAAACTACAGTTTTTTTGTGTTTTTTTTTTGGCCCTTGAAATGACAAGTTATTGCCGTTATTTCAATTTTACAGTCTTTTTCCTGTAAAACAACACCAAGTTTGTTGGTTTACTGGAAATCAGCATCGCCCAACAAACTTGCTGTTGTTTTACAGGAAAAAGACTGTAATTTTATGTCGGGCTAATGTAAATATATGTTGATTTCTGGTTTAAAAAAAAACAACAAAAAAAAACAAAAAAAAAAAAAAAAAAACACTGGAAAAACGAGCATTCCCGGCATCCTGACTGCCAGGAAATTTCCGTGAAAACACTGCAAATTTTTTTACAGTGTGAGATCACTAATGATAATAGGAATGTCATTTTGGCATTGCGATCATTATGTATCATTATGGAGATCGAGAACCCTTTTTATGTACAAAAATATTCCCAAATACCCCCTTTGTCCACTTTAATGACAGAACAGACATTTTGTCCAAGATTCATTATGGGTAACAATTTTTCTTTTCATGATAAGAGTTATGAAAAGGGAAACATTGAGTAATGTAAAACAAATGGGAAACTTCTCTAGCTGAAATCGCCAAGCGCTGGTGCTTGGTTTTTGTGACTGCAGCCCGCTGCAGCGCAGCGAAGAAGCCGAGCGACTAAACCGCGTAGCCAGGATTTCACTCGGGGGGGGGGGGGGGGGAGGGCGGCAGTTGTGAGCACGCGAAGCGTGCTCCCCAAAGGGGGTGCAGGGAGGGGGGAATCCCCCCCCCCGCGCAAAGCGCGAAAGCTCTGACGTTTTATAGCAAATGTGAGAGAAAGATAACGGCTCGTAGGTTTTTTTAGGCGGAAAGTTAGTTCGATGCCCGGACTGCTTTTCAATTATTTGGACGCAATACTACACTGTATTATGTAACAGGGGTGGGTGCATAGAGGGGGAGTTTCCCCCTTCCCGCGCGAAGTGCGAAAGCTCTGACGTTTTATAACAAATCTGACAGAAAGATAACGGCTCGTAGCACCATTTTTAGGAGGAAAGTTAGTTCGACGTCCAGACTGCTGCTTTTCAATTATTTGGACGCAATACTGCTCTGTGATTCTAGGACAACTACCCCCTAGACAACTACCCCCCGGAAAACTACCCCCCGGAAAACCACCCCCTGGACGACTACCCCCCTAGGACATCTACCCCCCAGGACAACTACCCCCCAGGACAACTACCCCCCAGGACAATTACCCCCCCAGGACAATTACCCCCAGGACAACTACCCCCCAGGACAACTACCCCCCCAGGACAATTTTTCCGGGGGTAGCTGTCCAGGGGGTAGTTGTTCGGGGGGTAGTTGTCCGGGGGGTAATTGTCCTGGGGTTAGTTGTCCTGGGGGGTAATTGTCCTGGGGGGTAGTTGTCCTGGGGGGTAGTTGTCCTGGGGGGTAGTTGTCCTAGGGGGGTAGTCGTCCAGGGGGTGGTTTTCCGGGGGGTGGTTGTCCGGGGGGTAATTGTCCAGGGGGTAGTTGTCCGGATACGCTGCTCTGTATGTAATAGGGGTGGGTGCAGGGAGGGGCAGTTTTTCCCCTCCCGCGCGAAGTGCGAAAGCTCTGATGTTTTTTTAGCAAATTTGAGAGAAAGATAAAGACTCATAGCACCTTTTTTAGGCGGAAAGTTAGCTCGACGCCCAGACTGCTTTTCAATTTTCTGGACGCAATACTGCACTGTATGTAACAGGGGTGGTGCAAGGAGTTTTTAAATTATTTGGACGCAATACTGCACTGCACTGTATGTAACAGGGGTGGGTGCAGGGAGTTTTTCAATTATTTGGACGCAATACTGCACTGTATGTTACAGGGGTGGCTACAGTGAGGGGGAGTTTCCTCCTTCCCGCGCGAAGCGCGAAAACTTTGACGTTTCTAGCAAATTTTTGAGAGAAAAGATAACGGCTCTTAGCACCTTTTTAGGCTTTTTTCTCTCACTTCCCCCCGCTTTTTTCGCTCTCTCTTTTTTTTTTTTTTTTTAATTTGGTGGCGTTTTTTTTTGGGGGGGGGCGACCGCCCCCATCGTCCCCCCTGGCTACGCGCCTGGAGCGACTTGCAAGCGCTATAGCGATCGATCGATTTTTTTTTCCTTTTTTTAGGATAGTAAACGGGTTCCATTTTCTCTCATACTTTCACATATCCTTAGAGGACTGCACACAATTCAATGGCATTTGAGCTGATTTTTGAATTTTTCACAAAGTTGATCAATCCATTTAATTCAACGTCATATTTGAACACTCCCAAACCCTTTTACATGTTTTACTTACTCTCTAAATGTAAAGGAGTGAATTTGCCACTCGACATAAAGAATGAAGGAACTTTCACTCCAAACTGAGTGGTAATTAAAGCACTCCCTTTTGAGTGAGAGCATGCAGATATTCCTTCATCAGCCGTCTCACTGACAGAGCGAGCCTGTGTTCCGCTCAATATCGTGTGCAGACTGAAGTATCTTCACTCGTGAGCAACGAGTGACGCAAGGCAATCAATTGCAAGCCGCTTAAAATTCATTGTCAGTCTCATTTCTTTGTTGCAAACAAAACTACAGGCACCAACCACTCTTGAAAAAAAGTGGTTAATACTCTAACGAACCGAGCTAAAAATAAGTGATAGCATATCGGTTACAACGTGCAAACCAATACAGATTACAACGTATCGGTTCTGGTTGGGATTCAGGCAGGCAAATTAGCATAATTACCCACGCCGATGAAATCGGCAGGGTTATGTAAAGGTTTCCGTATGTTTGTTTGTTTGTTACCCACGCCCATGAAATCGGCAGGGTTATGTAAAGGGTTCCGTATGTTTGTTTGTTTGTTTGTGCCATTTGTTTGTTTGTTTGTGTACAAGATAACTAGAGAACGGATGAACGGCTTTGCACCAAATTTTCAGGGATTGTTTGGATAGTGACAGGAAAGAATCGATTAAATTTTGGTGATGATTGGTTGATCCCTGCAAATTCTGTGTGACCTAGTTTTGACTCTATAGTATAGTATATGTAAAGATCACCGTTTCGAACGTGTATAAGTACGAAGCGGTACCTACGAAGCACGAGGTGCGATAGCTTAACACTGGTAATGGCGTCAGCACCATTCTCAACGAAGAAGAAAAAATTGTTTTTAACTACTGAATTATTAGTCTAGAATATCGTAAAATTGCCCGAGTAGTCCGGTGATTCTAAAAGAAATCCTTATTTGATCTAGAGACCGGTAAGAAACTTCACAGAAATGGATAGTATTGACAGGAAATTTCTCACTTGCAGCAGAAAATGCTGCGGTAGCTAATATAATGCAGCTGCACGCCGGATCGGACGGCCCAGCGCGTACATGGCAAACGGCCAAATTTCGGGCATCGGCTCAGATTAGCTAGCCGTGAAGCTCGAAGTTTCATGACGGTACTTTTGTATTGTGATTGTTGATTTAGAACTCATCATAGTTAATAATGTGGATTCTCTGGGTCTTTTACTACGGAATATCGAACATTATATTTATCAAATCTATCTGGAAAAAAACTAGGTAGGATTTTTTATTCACTCCTTCCGCCCCTTTAAAAGCAAAGGTATAGTTCCTAATTTCCGTGTGCTCTAGATCGAACGTTGGACTAAATGTTGGCCTAGATTTAATTTCAGACCTATATGAACATACTACCTCATAACACCTGTAAAATTACACTTCGAATGATGCCTACTGACTTTATTTCTCACGGCTAATCCCCAAAATTTCCCATATCTAGCATACAAGTAGCAACACCAGCACCAACACCGAACGTGAAATGAAAATTTCTTAATCCCTAGGGTATAGTGTTAGTGAACGGAATTTTGTACATGAAATTAAACACCGGATGCCGAGCTCGGTTCAGCAGACAACATCTGACAAAAATTAAACACTGGCAACCGGAACTACGTCAGAAAATCAGAGGTCTACACCTAACACCGACTGATTTTTTTTCTCATTTCATAGTCGGTGTTAGATCATGATTTCGCGGCAAAATAAACACTAGCCACAAACACCAGCACCGAGCGTGAAATCACCCAATGTAGATTTCAGTTTTGACCCCATAGTATTGCAACTACGTACTCTGTAGCACCGCCAAGGCGTGGGTCTGCCGCCTTTGACGGCCCCTCTAGTTCGCATGTTTAAAAGATATAGGTTTTGTAATGACTCATTTTGATAGATTATTTCTTGATAAAGTTGTCTTGTAGAGAATCAGTGGTTACATTTGATAATTCAGTAGGGATTATGTAGTTTTAATGTAAGTGTTAGTTTACTTACTGTAGCGGCAAGACTAGGTTTGATAATGCCCTTCTGCAGTGGCAAGGTAAAGAATAAACAAAGTTGTTTGCAAATGCAAGTTTGTGGTTATGTAACACAGAGCACTGCTCCTTGTGCTCCTTGTTTCCAAGAAGTTTAGTGGAAGATATGAGTCATAGGGGTGAGGCATCACCCAAAGAATGGAACAAAGGAAAGTAGATTCAGAGTTGCAGTATATTGGGAAGAAAGCAGTCAAGAAATAGTATTCCTTCCTGTAAATTGTGAAAATCCCCAGGATTGCAAACAGTTGGTAAGTTAAAATTGCATTATTGTCAAAGTTTATATCTGTGCTGTCACTTATACCATAATACTTGGTTCAATAACTGATTCATACCTTTATATTTCAAGCTCAAAGTAGAGTGATGGAATTTGGCACTTTGCTCTCCATCAAGCATTATATTGCATACTGGTACACACCACACAAACTAATAGACAGTGAATGGTGTTAAGTCATATTTAATTGATGTACTACAAAGAGATGATCTCTGTATTCTCTATATCTTCTATATTATTGTGTGCTTTATATTCAGAAGAACTTCCTATTAATTGATTTGTATAAGAAATATCATCTTTGTATTCTTTATGTGAGAGTGAGATATAATGGTAATTCTCATCATACATTCATTGAAATTCAGTATAACACAGCAGTGATATTGTGTTGGGTTATTTGGAAGATCTCTGCACCTATATAGGCATGAGATCATGAGTAGGTTATTATAACGTTAAGTTGTGTAATGTTATCATTCACATTTGAGTGTTGTTGTTTAAATTAGTTTAGGAATCACATATACGATTCATTATGGTTGATGATTTAGCAAGGTTCTAATTGTTAATTGTTTATGATATAATTTGCGTTAGCCTATACATGTATATTAATTTCAGTATTATAATTCGCTATTTGATTTATATTACCACAAGACATTATTAAAGGATGATGTCCCATTTAATAATTACATGCAAAATAGGTTAATAGGTTGATATTAGATATATTCAGATGCTTAATTTGATAATCATTACTGTCATTTAATCACCAATTTAATAAGGTAACAGTCGTTTGTGGAATAACAATTATTCCACTCAATATATGAACAATAATACAGGTCCTTTATATAATATCCTTGTATATATACATTTACATTAGGATAATTGAGACTAATTCTCTGTGGGGATATATTGAAGTTATTAACTATTTAGTTAGCCATGTTTGATTTGTGTTCTTGTTGACAAATGAATATTAACACTGTATTTATGTTTATTTGTTTGTTCAGCGAACCGCTGGCCGATGGTTGTTGGCCGTACTTTGGTGTCTGGTCGTTGATCTCTGGTCATCATTAGTACGGAAGAAGTTTGAAGAAAGGAATAAACAGACTAGAAGTTAAAGCTGTTGTTTCATGACTCTTCAATCAGCGAGTTTGAACTTAAGCAATTTGAGAATTTCACTGTAGTCCGATAAGATACTACACTTACTGTTACGTCAATGATTTGTTATATGGATAGATAGTGTAGTACAGCCCTAAGTGACAGGAATGTGTGCTTCAGATTAGCCATCACACTGTATCCGTCCCCATCATGACCCGATGGATCTCACCGAGGTTTCATCTGGCATTTACTCTGCGGTCTATATGGTCTATTCATGTTGATCGATTGCCATCGACGTCGGCGGATGAGTGATTGCTGGTAGGCCTTTTGGTGTGCAGTAACTGACGTATGGTTGGTGATTGTCGAGTGCCGGTAACTCCAGCCATCAGCAGCGGTCATATATTTTGACCGGACGGACGGGGAGCTCGGCCAGGCACGGGGGCATCCTGACAAGATAACCGTGTCAGCCGGCGTGGCTAACCGTGCCCGTCACAATACTCATGAAACCGAGTTTGATGATTTCACTCAGAAAGGAGTGAATTATATCCACTCTGTCCACATGAGTGATAAAATTTTCACTCTTTAAAGGATTGGTGTTTCACTCTTTCCTTAGTGAAATAGTGACCACTCTTTCCTGAGTAAAATAGTGACCAATCTTTTTTTCACTCGAAAAGGGTTGTCCCTCATTTAACTCCTTGTGAAAGTGGAATTTCACTCTCTTGTGAGTGCTTTTTCACTCTTTTACATTTAAAGAGTATACACTATTTCATACAAAGTCATTATAGGAGTAGGCGTACTTTCATATACATGTATAATGCAGTGAATTGTAGGGCCATGTTCTAATTGAAGAAATACACTTTTAGTTGTTTAAGTATAATTGAGTTGGTATTTGCATCGAATTAAGGTGATATTTAATTTAAAAAAAACAACATTGAAATAGATTCTACCTGTCTACGCCCCACAAAACAACTTAATTGGGGTATCAAACATTATTATTTGACATTACTACGTAACCTCCTTTCGATGTCTCACAGGCTACATGTACAAGATGAACAACATTGCAGTCACGTATCATAACGCATATACCGTGCGTCTCAAAAAAAACTTTACACTTTTGAAATGGCTGCCAAATAAAAAAATATATGATTCTCGGGGGGGGGGGGGGAGGTTTATATGTATGGAAAGCTCATAGACTCAACTTTCATATGACACCAAAAAGTCCGAAAATAATTCATGCTTGCAGTGGGTGAGCACTGCTCACTTTTGTAAAGGGTATGGAAATTAGGTTGCGCAGGAATGGGCCTTCCAATTTGTGAGAGGAAAGTCCTTTGGAGCTTACGGAATCGAGGATTATATGAAAAATTTATGATCAATTGTGATGAGTTTGGGTTTGCTGAGTGAAATTTGTGGTTTATGCGATTAACATTTTATGCATGAGTGAACAGGAATTGCATTTATTATAAAAGCATTGTAACTTTCCCTGATAGACTCAGTGGTGTGTTCATGGGAGTCAGGATGGGGGTGATGGTACATGGTGCAGGGGAGGTGAGATGTATGTATAGGACTTTGTTGAGTAGATGAGATAAGGGTCAAGAGGACATGTATGCCCCACTCTCTCTCTCTCTCTCTCTCTCTCTCTCTCTCTCTCTTAATGGGTGTGCTTGCGCATATCTTGACAAGTCATATTCGTTGGTCTCCACTCCAAAATATCCAGACCACCTTCCCTTATCCCGAATTCCACCTACATTTCCCAAATTGCACTGGTTGCTATTACCCCGGTTAACGCCTGAAGTCAATCACAATCTATCAGTCAATCAATCAATACCGTAAATTAGACAATCAACATTCAGCTATCAATCACTTAACAATGTATCAGTCAATCAATCGGTCAATTAATCACTCAAGCATTCAATCACCATTCAGCTATTTCAGTCAATTAATTATTCAATGAATCAATCATAATTAATCAATAACTCAGTCAATCACTCAATCAATCAACCAACCCACCAGTCATTTTAGCAGTTGAGTTTCGCACAAGAATATACCTTACAGTGTAACACAAATTTGTAAAATGAACATGTCAGTCTTTCTTTTCAGTTGATTTGATTTAATAAACCATAAAATTCACTCCGCAATTGATTCAATTGATCATGAATTTATCATATTACCCTCAATTTTGTAAGCTGCAAAGGACTCACCTCTCACAAATTAGAAGGCCCAGCCCCCCCCCCCCCACCTTGAAAAAAAAGTATGCATTGTACCCCCCCCCCCCCCACCTTAGAACTGATAACCTTTTTTTTGGGGGGGGGGCATGTCAGAAAGTGTTCTGAGATCTGTGCCCCCCCCCCCCCCCCCCTCTTTAAAAAAAACAAAATCCCGGATCCGCCCCTGAGATAGACCGGTATAGAAATATACGATTTCACCACAATCCTTTTTGATATTTAACCTTTGTTATGTTTGTTATACATTACGATAATAACATTTCGTTCGCAATAATTGCAGTTGAAGCAAGCTTAATTAACACTCTGGCCGTTAATTCTCTTCTTTCGCCATTAAGGTCCCGAGTTAATGAACGATCAAAACCCCATAAACAGACAAAGCATATTCACACACACTTACATGTTATTTACCTTATGAAACTAAATAAATCAAGCATAAAATGATTAATATCTATATTATGTATACAAATCTGTCATCGTCTTTCGTTAAGATACATGTATATTTAATGATATTATACCTCATACAATACGTAATGGGTCGGCTTTCATGCATTCAAAATGTTTTGCTTTAGAAGTGATGAGAACACTATACATGTATATGTAATAACCAGATTCATCTATTTTGCGAAGAATACAAGTAGGCCTATGTTGTGTTTCTTGATCTTGTTTCATTATTCAAACAGATTTTATAGCCGGTTGCTGAATCGATGCATTCATCTCGCGATCACTGTACTCTTTGTCTTGTGGTATAACCGGACGCAAAGAGTTTGTAGTTACTTTGTAGGTTGCTGTTGTCACGATAGTTTCCTCGATCTCATCCTCGTGTTTTTGGACTAAATGATCGGCCGACAATTTAGGTCTAAGACCAGTGATTCAAGTGAACCTTGACTATGGACCAATTATTATAATATGATCTGATGATCGGGATATAGGCCTATAGAGCAGAAATATGTGACATCTTGAATATCAAATTTTGATTACACAGCAGGATTGTTTGGTTGGACATTATTATTAATGATCCTACCTATTGTGTCTTTGACACGTCTTTTTAATGGAGTTTATGGATTCATCTTGAGGAAATTGCCATGGGGAATTCGACAGAGAATCTATACCACGTACCTGACTATGAATTTTTCACCACTCTCATTTTCGTGGAGTGCTTGGGTTTGCTCCTTGCAGTAATACTTAATGCTCTTCACCTGATAGTCCTAACCTTCAGTACTTCGCTATTCACCGGAAATCTTCATTTCTGCCTTCGAATATTAGCAGTCTTTGACATCTTTGGAGGATTAATAACTTATGGAATTCAAATAATACATTATTTCAACACAGCGTTGATAAAGACTTTCGAGTTTAAATGTGCCGTTGCTTCAGGATTTTGTGTAATGTTAACACTTTTTTCTCAACTAACACTTTTCGTAATAACCATTGACCGTTACATAGCAGTGACCCGCCCTCTCCAGTATTACAATTCTTACTCCCAGACGAATCCGAATATTGTTAGTTGCAGTTCTTATGTTTGGATTTTCAGTGAGTGTAGGACGATCAGTGCATGGGTATTCTATTGATCACTGCGATTTCGACGGAGATGAGCTTTTCATGAAGGAAAGAGAGAAAAAATTTATGACGATATATCAAATAACACCACTTTTTCTGGTCATTGTAACGACTGTTCTCAATGTGCGTCTTTTATTAATTGCACGCGCGCAAAAGGAGAGAGACATGGTTGCTCGCCGATCAAACATCATTCCGCTATCACATGATTCTACTGAGGCGCAACAAAATGGTTTCTCCGAGAGGTATAAAAGTGTGATAACAATTTATGCCGTGGTAGGAGCTAGCTACTTGGTGTGGATGCCCTACCTTATTATTACAATCATTATTATTTCTACAGAATCCAATTTATCCCCTGTCAGACATGTCGGAAAAATAGCAATGTACTGGCTGATTTACGCCACTTTTTGGTTGAATCCCATCATCTTTGGTCTAGTCAGTAGAAAGTACAGGGACGCTGTAGTACGTCTAACTCGTCATGGGAGACATTCGCAAGCTGCTGCACTATGAATATTACTGATCATTAGTGTAAAAAAGTCAATCTGTTGTAGGTTTACTCCTTTTTTTGTGAGCATAATAATCTACTTTAAGTGGCGGATCTGGCAAATCTGGCATACCTTTATCACAGAGCATGTGCGCCAATTTGTAAACATAGTGTGCTTAACTCAATCGGAAAATATGAACTTGCCATTGCCTTTTGATTATAAAAACATTATTTATTTATTTATTTATTTATTTATTTCCACATAAAAAGAACACATGATATGTAATATTCAAATATTTGTACACAATGTGGGGGAGTCACTAAAAGCCAAGGGCTTGTCAAGAGTGACTCCTACTGTAAGAAAAAAAAATACTCTTTTACAATGCATATAATAAGCGAATATCAAATCAATACTAATTACAAGTTAACTACAAAGAAAGAAAGAGAAAGAGGAAAGAAAAGAAAGAAAAGGGATTGGTCGAATGATAAAATAAACAGGTTATGAGTTAGTCATTACATTACATTTTTTCTAGTAGTAATTGTTCTTAAACTGGTTTAAAGATTTGCTTTGTCTTATGCAATTAGGTAAGCTATTCCATAATAGTGGACCTTCATAAAATACTCATGATTTTGCTACCTGTTTCCGCATCAGAGGTGGATGAAACTTATTTTTATTTCGGGTATTGTATGTATGTACGTCTTTATTGAGTAAAAATAATGATTCAAATGACTTGGGAAGCAAGTTATTAAAACAGCTGTACATAAAAATAGCAACATTGTATTGACACATTTCATAAATTGGTAAAGTATTAGTTTTTTTAAACAAAGGTTGAGTAGAAGACAAATAATTAGAGTGAGTTGCAATACGAATAGCTTTCTTCTGTAAGGCATGTAAGCGGCTTAAATTGCTTTTACAAGCAAACCCCCAAACCACGATGCAGTAACTTAAATATGATGTAATAAAAGAATGGTATAAGACCTTGAGGACATCTTGTGATAAAAAGCTAAATTTATTGAGTACTCCTATGCTTTTTGCAAGTTTGTTACTCAATTGTGAAATATGTGAATTCCATGTAAGTTTTTCATCTATTGTGACACCTAGAAAGTTAAATTCTTTAACACATTGGATTGGACTATTTCTAAATAACAATGGCCTGATTTATTTACATATTTGCGGGTACCAAATATCATATATTTTGTTTTTTCAACATTCAAGATCATATGGTTTACTTTCATCCATGTATCCATGTATTCCAACTGTACATTCATGGTAGTTATAAGATTGTCAGTATCATTTCCTGTTAAGTAGACAGATGTGTCGTCCGCAAATAATATATAATTAAGTATATCAGAACTGTAATGAATATCATTAATATAAATTAAAAATAAGAGCGGACCAAGTATTGATCCCTGGGGCACTCCACATCCTACTGTCACTTGATGTGACATATTTCCATTTAAATAAACATACTGTTGTCGATTACACAAATAATCAATGAACCACTGTAACGAAATACCTCTAATACCATAATGTGATAGTTTGTAAATTAAAATATTATGGTCAATTATATCAAAAGCTGTAGTCAGATCAATAAATACAGAAATTGGCAAAAAAATATACATTTGCATATCAACGTTTACAATGACAACCTAACTGAACTTCGGGAATTTTCGTACGCAGCATGCACCCCTCAAGCATTAACAGTGTATTTGAATAAAAAGTGTACAAGATGACCATACTGATATCATATTACAACTGATATTTAACATGCCGAGGGAAAAAAATGGTCACGAATGACCAATTAATTAATAAATAACTCTGTATATCAGTAAAACATGTGGAACTGAAATGTGTTCAAACTGATTCACGTATTAAACTCAGACCATGGTGTGCATTATTACTACGTGAATTTCCATCAATTTAACTGATTATTCATCTTAATATTGTTATGGTCACATGATTATTTTATGGGTAACGACAATTAGCAATGTTTTCCTTAAATGTAATGTAGAGTTTTGGTAAGCCCTCAACTCACAACTGAAAACTTTTCGTTAGATTTCTTGGATTTTTGTTGATATCAAGATAATATATAGTAATACTAAGATACTGTGAAATTCGCCTGCTAAAGTTAAGTATTTAACAAATGAGAGGCCATATATATATATGTATATATATATATATATATATATATACTGGGCCAGGCACTATACACTATATACACGTGTAAAACCAATAGGTATACTACACCAAGTGTCACACAGGCTATCTTTGTATACGAAGCCCCAGGAAGCAGTCGGGGTGGAAAGGTCCTAGCTTATGGCAGTGATCTGGCATTCCTTACAGATATTTTCACTGAAATTCACTGGAAATCATAGATGGAACACAAGGAGAACAACATTAGACTATATTTAACACTTTTCTTTCAAATTTCCTGTTTGCCATCAATACTGTACATGAGCTTTAAAATTCATTATTTAAATATCATTTTGCAACTGAGCAATAATGAATATAGCTATATAGAGTTTAAAGTTTAAAAAAGAAGGCTACATCCATTTTTGACCGAAATCGAATGTTGAAGATGAATATGCTTATCTCGTACTTAAGAATCAAAAAAGCTATATCGCATCACAATTTTTTTTCACCCCCCCCCCAAAAAAAAAGCGCTCGAAATTTACGTTTCATTCCAAAAGGCGCTAAATTCACTATGATGATTAGGAATTCGTTCATCTTCGGAGTGTTCCCTTACGTTACGCATTAATATTTTTATAATAATGATGGTGATGATAATAATAATAATAATAATAATAATAATAATAATAATGATGATGATGATAAATACAGCATTTATAATGCGTCATCGTATCTAGCAGTACACTATTCTGAGGCGCAGAGGGATATCAATAGGAATAATTGAAATATAACATATGAGAACTTGTATGATTTTAGCCTTGACTTTGATGTTCATAGGGATTATGCAGATCGGATTTTCAACGGAAGTGCATTCCTATACGGAGCCCAGGAAGGGACATTGCGAAAAATATTTTATCTCGTTAAAACGACATAATTATCTCGTTTTAATGAGATAATTATCTCATTAAAACGAGATAATCTGTCTCGCGGCCGGGTAGGCCTACCGTATCTTGAGAACGCGTGAGAAGGGTGAGAACGGCAGCTTATGGAAATTCGAGTATCTTGAGAACGGCGATCGGCCATTGAAAAAGGGGTTCCGTCAAAGCGGCACATACCCGTCTGTCCAATATACTGAGTGCCCCCCCCCCCCGGGAGGGGCGGGAAGGGGCCCTGTCGTCTTCTTTTCTCATTCTCTTTCCCTTCTCCCTTTCCTTTTTGATTTCTTTTCTTTCTTTTGTCTCTTTTCCCGCCACTCGATTGGGGGGGGGGGGGGGGGGGGGAAGCGCCCCGTGCCCCACTGTATCTACGCCACTGCTCATACTGATCTGAAGAACCGCGCTCCTCGCGCGACGACCGAGCCTGGCCGGTCGGGCGTATGGCAAGCCATATTGATATTTAAAGTGATTTTTTTATATCACAAATTCGAATTTGTGATATCAGGAATTCAATTTGTGATATCACGAATTGAATTTTTGATATCACAAATTGCCATTAGTTTATCATTTAAACGCAATATTTGATATCAAGAAATCGAATTTGTGATATCACAAATTCAATTCGTGATATCACAAAATCGAATTTGTGATATCACAAATTCGAATTAGTGATATCACTAATTCGATTTCTTGATATCACAAAGTTGATTTCTTGATATCAAAAATTGGGTTTATGTGATAAACCTATGAGAATTTGTGATATCACAGATTCGAATTTGTGATATCAAAAAATCACTTTAAATATCAATAAGGCTTGCCATACGGGCGCGGCTTTTCGGTAGCTCGGCGACGTTTGCCGCGAGACAGAATGATTATCTCGTTTTAATTAAATAATTATCTCATTAAAATGAAATAATCACCCTCAATTTTGTAAGCTCCAAAGGACTCACCTCTCACAATTTGGAAGGCAAATTCCTGCGCAACCTAATTGTCATATCCTTTACAAAAGTGAGCAGTGCTTACCCAAGCATGAATTATTTTCCGACTTTTTTGGTGTCATATGAAAGTTGAGTCCATGAGCTATCCATACATATAAACCTTTTCCCCCAGAATCATATATTTTTTTATTTGGCAGCCATTTCAAAAGTGTAAAGTTTTTGGGGGTTTTTTCTTGAGAAGCACGGTATAGTGGGGCGGATTAGGAAAAATTTCGTGACAGAGTGGACATAGGCACCAAATTTGGCATGAACACTCCTTATGGCCTACCAATCGGTGAAACATGCAGGGTGTTCAGACACAAAAAATTTATTCCAAAACGTTATAGCTATACGATGATTTTTTGTGGATTTATGTGTCTGAACGCTGACTAACGAAACGTCGTATAACGAAACGTCGTATAACGAAACTGGGGTCAGAGCATTGTTTCGAACTAGAACTCGATAACGAATCACCTTTCCGTGTGTGGCTGAACGTATGGCGACCATAGAACGGTATAACTGGGCGGGGCTTAACGTGAGCGCGCGCGAGCGGGGACTGGCGGCGACCATAACAACATGCGCAGTGGAAAACTGCGCGTCTATACGATGTTTTTCTAATCGGTCGAGATATGTGTCTGAACGGTCCGTAGGCTATACGATGAAAATTTCATACGACGTTTCTTTATCGAATTTCGGTATAAACGTTTTGTGTATGAACAGGGGGTTAGACACTGAATGCAGAGATTAAAAACACAAATCGATGCTTTTGAGATGAATTGTATGAGAAGGCTACTGCATATCCACGTGCACTTCGCATACTTCCAACATGTAAGTGAAAGAGCTAATAATGAGTAGCTAGGGGAACAATCCCCCTGTTCAGACACAAAACGTTTATACCGAAACTCGATAAAGAAACGTCGTATAAAATTTTCATCGTATAGCCTACCGACTGTTCAGACACATATCTCGACCGATTAGAAAAACATCATATAGATGCGCAGTTTTCCACTGCGCATGTTGTTACGGTCGCCGCCAGTCCCCGCCCCCTGGTAAGGACACCTTTCGCGCGCGCTCACGTTAAGCCCCGCCCAGTTATACCGTTCTATGGTTGCCATACGTTCAGCCACACACGGAAAGGTGATTCGTTATCGAGTTCTAGTTCGAAACAATGCTCTGACCCCAGTTTCGTTATACGACGTTTCGTTATACGGCGTTTCGTTAGTCAGCGTTCAGACACACAAATCCACAAAAAATCATCGTATAGCTATACCGTTTCGGTATAGCTACACCGTTTTGGTATAAATTTTTTGTGCCTGAACACCCTGAATATCGCCTTATTACAATAATTGTGAAAAAAGACAGCTGCACTGGTTTGGTGATAACCAGATGGAAAAATAGCTTGGCAAACACTATCTTGCAAGGAAGAACCGATGGCAGAAGAAAAAGGGACAGACCGACTAAGATCAGGATTAATGACATAAATATAAAGCAGTGGACAGGAATGTCTTTTGAGCAGCTATAGCTGGAACATATGAAGACAGAAAGTTATGGAGAACCTGTGTGTCAAGATCCACCACATTGTCGACCCAACGGTCTCCAAGCTATTATAGGCATGATAGGACAGAGATAGATCAGTGGCGGATTTAGGGGGCACTTCGGGCCCAGCCCCCCCCCCCCACCCTTTGAAAAAAAGTATGCATTGTGCCCCCCCCCCCCCACCTTACAAACGATAACCTTTTTTATCATTTTTTAAAAATTATTTTGGCATGTCAGAAAGTGTTCTGAGATTTGTTCCCCCCCCCCCTTTTTGTTTTAAATACAAAATCCCGGATCCGCCCCTGAGATAGACATATATAGAAATATACGATTTCACCACAATCCTTTGTGATATTTAACCTTTGTTATGTTTGTTATACGTTACGATAATAACTTTTCATTCGCTATAATTGCAGTTGAAGCAAGCTTCTCTTCTTTCGCCATTAAGGTCCAGTTAATGAACGATCAAAACCCCATAAACAGACAAAGAATATTCACACACGCTTACATGTTATTTACCTTGTGAAACTAAATAAATCAAGCATAAAATGATTAATATCTATATCATGTATACAAATCTGTCAACGTCTTTCGTTAAGATACATGTATATTTAAGGATATTATACCTCATACAATACGTAATGGGTCGGCTTTCACGCTTTCAAAATGTTTTGCTTTAGAAGTGATGAGAACTACCTACACTATCTAATAAACAGATTCATCTATTTTCCGAAGAATGCAAGTAGGCCTATGTTGTGTTTCTTGATCTTGTTTCATTATTCAAACAGATTTTATAGGGTTGCTGAATCGACGTATTCATCTCGCGGTCACTGTACTCTTTGCCTTGTGGTATAACCGGACGCAAAGAGTTTGTAGTTACTTTGTAGGTTGCTGTTGTCACGACAGTTTCCTCGATCTCATCCTCGTGTTTTTGGACTAAATGATCGGCCGACAGTTTAGGTCTAAGACCAGTGATTCAAGTAAACCTTGACTGGACCAATTATTATTATATGATCTGATGATAGCAGGATTGTTTGGTTGGACATTATTATTAATGATCCTACCTATTGTGTCTTTGACACGTCTTTTTAATGGAGTTTATGGATTCATCTTGAGGAAATTGCCATGGGGAATTCCACAGAGAATCTATACCACGTACTTGGCTATGGAATTTTCACCACTCTCATTTTCGTGGAGTGCTTGGGTTTGCTCCTTGCAGTAATACTTAATGCTCTTCACCTGATAGTCCTAACCTTCAGTACTTCGCTATTCACCGGAAATCTTCGTTTCTGCCTTCAAATATTAGCAGTCTTTGACATCTTTGGAGGATTAATAACTTATGGAATTCAAATAATACATTATTTCAACAGAGCGTTGATAAAGACTTCCGAGGTTAAATGTGCCGTTGCTTCAGGATTTTGTGTAATGTTAACACTTTTTTCTCAACTAACACTTTTCGTAATAACCATTGACCGTTACATAGCAGTGACCCGCCCTCTCCAGTATTACAATATTCTTACTCCCAGACGAATCCGAATATTGTTAGTTGCAGTTCTTATGTTTGGATTTTCAGTGAGTGTAGGACGATCAGTGCATGGGTATTCTATTGATCACTGCGATTTTGACGGAGATGAGCTTTTCATGAAGGAAAGAGAGAAAAAAGTTATGACGATATATCAAATAACACCACTTTTTCTGGTCATTGTAACGACTGTTCTCAATGGGCGTCTGTTATTAATTGCACGCGCGCAAAAGGAGAGAGACATGGTTGCTCGCCGATCAAACATCATTCCGCTATCACATGATTCTACTGAGGCGCAACAAAATGGTTTCTCCGAGAGGTATAAAAGTGCGATAACAATTTCTGCCGTAGTAGGAGCTAGCTACTTGGTGTGGATGCCTTACCTTATCATTACAATCATTATTATTTCTACAGAATCCAATTCATCCCCTGTCAGACCTGTGGGAAAAATAGCAATGTATTGGCTGCTTTACGCCACTTTTTGGTTGAATCCCATCATCTTTGGTCTAGTCAGTAGAAAGTACAGGGACGCTGTAGTACGTCTAACTCGTCATGGGAGACATTCGCAAGCTGCTGCACTGTGAATATTACTGATCATGAGGGAGAAAAAGTCAATCTGTTGTAGGTTTACTCCTTTTTTTTTGTGAGCATATAATATACTTTAAGTGGCGGATCCGGCAAATCTGGCATACCTTTATCACAGAGCATGTGCGCCAATTTGTAAACATAGTGTGCTTACCTCAATCGGAGAATATGAACTTGCCAGTGCCTTTTGATTATAAAAACATTAATTGGCAAAAAAATATACATTTGCATATCAATGTTTACAATAATAACCTAACTGAACTTCGGGAATTTTCGTACGCAGCATCCACCCCTCAAGCATTAACAGTGTATTTGAATGACTGATTGTCAAAATAAAAAGTGTACAAGATGACCATACTGATATCATATTACAACTGATATTTAACATGCCGACGGAAAAAAATGGTCACGAATGACCAATTAATTAATAAATAACTCTGTATATCAGTAAAACATGTGGAACTGAAATGTGTTCAAACTGATTCACGTAACTCAGACCATGGTGTGCATTATTACTACGTGAATTTTCATCAATTTGACTGATTATTCAGCTTAATATTGTTATGGTCACATGATCATTTTATGGGTAATGACAATTAGCAATGTTTTCCTTAAGGGTAATGTAGAGTTTTGGTAAGCCCTCAACTCACAACTGAAAACTTTTCGTTAGATTTCTTGGATTTTTGTTGATATCAAGATACTATATAGTAATACTAAGATACTGTGAAATTCGCCTCCTAAAGTTTAGTATTAAACAAATGAGACACCATATATATATATATATATATATATATATATATATATATATATATATATATATATATATATACTGGGCCAGGCACTATACACTATACTCACACGTGTAAAACCAATAGGTATACTACACCACGTGTCACACAGGCTATCTTTGTACGAAGCCCCAGGAAGCAATCGGGGTGGAAAGGTCCTAGCTTATGGCAGTGATCTGGCATTCCTTACAGATATTTACACTGAAATTCACTGGAAATCATAGATGGAATACAAGGAGAACAACATTACACTATATTTAACACTTTTCTTTCAAATTTCCTGTTTGCCATCAATACTGTACATGATCTTTGAAATTCATTATTTAAATATCATTTTGCAACTGAGCAATAATGAATATAACTATATGAAGAGTTTATAGTTTAAAAAAGAAGGCTACATCCATTTTTGATCGACATCGAATTTTGAAGATGAATATACTTATCTCGTACTTAAGAATCAAAAAAGCTATATCGCATCACAAATTTTTTTTACCCCCCCCCCAAAAAAAAAAAGCGCTCGAAATTTACGTTTCATTCCAAAAGGCGCTAAATTCACTATGGTGATTAGGAATTCGTTCATCTTCAGAGTGTTCCCTTACGCTACGCATTAATATTTTTATAATAATGATGATGATAATAATAATAATAATAATAATAATTATAATAATAATAATAATAATAATGATAATAATGATGATAATAAATACAGCATTTATAATGCGTCATCGTATCTAGTAGTACACTATTCTGAGGCGCAGAGGGATATCAATAGGAATAATTGAAATATAACATATGAGAACATGTATGACTTTAGCCTTGACTTTAATGTTCATAGGGATTATGCAGATCGGATTTTCAAGGGAAGTGCATTCCTACAAGGAGCCCGGGAAGGGACACTGCGAAAAATATTTTATCTCGTTAAAACGACATAATTATCTCGTTTTAATGAGATAATTATCTCATTAAAACGAGATAATCTGTCTCGCGGCCGGGTAGGCCTATATCTTGAGAACGCGTGAGAAGGGTGAGAACGGCAGTTTATGGAAATTCGATTATCTTGAGAACGGCAGTTTATGGAAATTCGAGTATCTTGAGATCGGCCGTTGAAAAAGGGGGTCGTCTTTTTTTTTCTCATTCTCTTTCCCTTCTCCCTTTCCTTTTTGATTTCTTTTCTTTCTTTTGTCTCTTTTCCCGCCACTCGATTGGGGGGGGGGGGGGGGGGAGTGCCCCGTGCCCCACTGTATCTACGCCACTGCTCATACTGATCTGAAGACCCGCGCTCCTCGCGCGACGACCGAGCCTGGCCGGTCGGGCGCGGCTTTTCGGTAGCTCGGCGACGTTTGCCGCGAGACAGAATGATTATCTCGTTTTAATTAAATAATTATCTCATTAAAACGAAATAATCACCCTCAATTTTGTAAGATCCAAAGGACTCTCCTCTCACAAATTGGAAGGCTAATTCCTGCGCAACCTAATTGTCATATCCTTTACAAAAGTGAGCAGTGCTTACCCAAGCATGAATTATTTTCCGACTTTTTTGGTGTCATATGAAAGTTAAGTCCATTAGCTATCCATACATATAAACCTTTCCCCCCAGAATCATATAATTTTTATTTGGCAGCCATTTCAAAAATGTAAAGTTTTTTGTTGTTTTTTTGAGAAGCACGGTATAGTGGGGTGGATAAGGAAATATTTCGTGACAGAGTGGACATAGGCCCCAAATTTAGCATGAACACTCCTTATGGCCTACCAACCGGTGAAACATGCAGGGTGTTCAGACACAAAAAATTTATACCAAAACGGTATAGCTATACCGAAACGGTATAGCTATACGATGAATTTTTGTGGATTTATGTGTCTGAACGCTGACTAAAGAAACGTTGTATAACGAAACGTCGTACAACGAAACGTTGTATAACGAAACGTCGTATATAACGAAACCGGGGTCAGAGCATTGTTTCGAACTAGAACTCGATAACGAATCACCTTTCCGTGTGTGTCTGAACGTATTGCGACCATATAACGGTATAACTGGGCGGGGCTTAACGTGAGCGAGCGCGACAGGTGTCCTTACCAGGGGGCGGGGACAGGCGGCGACCATAACAACTTGCGCATATATATATATATATATATATATATATATATATATATATATATATATATAATGTGAGAAATCAATTGAATTGAATGAGAGAAATAATTTGCGTGGCTAAATTCATTGTTCCTTCTTACTGACTTCCTTTTTGTGGAAATAACTGCAGGGTTTGCAAAAACTGTCTCCGCCGGGAGTCGAACCCGGGTCTTTGGCACTGTACGCCAAACGCCTTAACCACTAGACCACGGAGGCGGGTTGAGTGATATTCAGCTACACCAGGTACAAACACCGACAGGCAGCCCTTGCAACCCTTCGCAGTTAATTTATTCCTTTTCTTTGAGGGACAGGGGATTACTGAACAATGAACAGCCGCATGCCTAGCTAGATCCATGGCGGATTCATGTATTAGAATGAATTAATTGTTTACAATGTGTGAGAAATTTGTTCTAATACTATAGCATATATATATATATATATATATATATATATATATATATATATATAGCATATATATATATATATATGTCGTGCCCCGTGCCCCGCTGTATCTACGCCATTGCTGATACTGATCTGAAGACCCGCGCTCCTCGCACGACGACCGATCCTGGCCGGTCGGGCGCGGGTTTTCGGTAGCTCGGCGAAGTTTACCGCGAGACAGAATGATTATCTCGTTTTCATTAAATAATTATCTCATCAAAACGAAATAATCATCTCATTAAACGAGATAATCATCTTATTAAAACGAGATATCATCTCATTAAACCGAGATTTTATTTCATTAAACCGATATAATTATGTCGTTTTAACGAGAAAAAATATTTTTCGCAGTGTCCCTTCCCGGGCTCCGTACATTAAGAGATGGAGCTGCTGCTGTAAAAGCCTTTTCCAGACAAGACATAATCCTTTGCACTGTTAATTGTTTGCTACTAGAAGAATGCAAATATCTTCCTCGGACATATTTTTACAAGTGGTACAGCTGGCCGTTTATATCATCCGTGCAAAATTTTGATAATTTTTAACAAATTTTCAATATTTTTATGAATATCTTTTTTATTTAGCGCCTTTTCGAATGAATCTCCCAAACAAAATATAATTCCAATCTGTATATAGATGCAAACTCCTTGATATACTAAGAAAAAAGAAGTAACAGTGAACTCAATGAAAATTGCCAAATTAAAAAAAAAAACATTGATTTTCTGGAAAAACCCCCAAAGATGTCTTTTGAAATGAAATTCTTCATATTTTGTTATTATATATGTATGTATATAATTATAAAGATACAAAACTGTGGTTATGGTAACCAGGGGCTGATCCGGGATATTGTATAAGGGGGGGGGGGGGCACACAAATGCAGGTTTGTCATTTTTTGGAAACTGCTTAGAGTGGAAACCCGTATTTTTTTTGGTCTCGCCAGGTCTCGAAAAGTCCAGTGGGGGTCCAGTTCCCCTCCATAATTCTCTGACAAGCAACAACAAAAAGTTTTCGTTCTGAAGGGGGGGGGGGGCACAATAAGAAAAGGGGGGCCACAATGCATACTTTTCTTCCAAAGGGGGAGGGGGCACGGGCCGGATGTGCCCCCCCCCCCTAAATCCACCACTAATGGTGACGTATAACAATGCGATTTATTTAGTCCCTTGAAAACACCCCCGTTGCGGGGACATTGGGATGACGTATAACAAAGCTAATGTCCCCATAACCACACACACACACACACACACACACACACACACATATATATATATATATATAAATGAAATGTACCATATAATCTGGCTAGGAGAATTCGTACTGTTGTATCAAATGAAGAAGTGAGAGAAAACAGGTTGAAAGAATTAGAATCCATGCTCATGCTTCGTAAATATCGGAAGAACTTTATCAAAGGAGGTATACAGGGGAGCGTTTCATCAAACGTTTTGTCAGTGATTTTTGCTCTCAGCCAATCAGATGCAAGGATTTCAGTAGCTTATAGCAGTTGTCGGTAAAAATCACTGACAAAACGCTTGATGAAACTCTCCCCAGAAGGCACGTAATATCTATATACAAATCTAATAATGGAGTTTTTCAAATAACTATTAAACAAACAATTCCCCTTTTGAGTAATGAATCAAACCTTAAAGATTGAATTGGAAAAACAAATTACGTTTCAAGCAGAAGACAAGCTCAAGTTTAAAAAAAACTTTTTACTAAAGCATTATTATAAAAAAGACAAAATGTTTAGGTAAGCGATGCAAAACGTGCCCACAAAATTATATGCCTGCTAAGAATACGCTTTCTTTAAATAGTAATCTGGTAATGGTGATAAAAAGACATTCAAATTAAAAGATACCTTCTCACGTACATCCAGAAACCTGATTTATTGCATTAATTGTAACGGACGTGGGAAAAAATACATCGGAGAAATGGGAGACATTTTCTGGAATCAATTGACACTTAAGTCGTCAACACATAAGATATAGAAAATATCAAATCCTCAATGTAAGTAAAGATATATCGCGATGTGCGAAATGGATAAGTCCAGAATTTGATGTTGTACTTTTCTACAAACTGAGAACAGAAAATGAAACCGAGCGTAAAACAAAAGGAAAAACATTTCATTGACTTATTTCAGCCGGAGCAGATCAGATCTTAAAGGGATTCGGTAACTTTGTGGAGGCTTGATTTTAAAGCTCATAGACAGTCTCGGTAGCAAAAATCATACTGGCAAGAAACTTATCTAACATAGTCACATACTATTCTCCTTTTATCAAAAGACACATGTACAAGATTATTTAAAATTCCATTCACGATTTCGAACAAATTTTAGTGTAAATATCTGTAAGAAACGCTTGGTAACGGCTTTTCACTGCCTCACGCTATTAGACAATATCCACCCGAAGGTTCCCCGCATAATAAACCCAGCGCTTCGCACTATGTGTAGCGTATTCTATACACACAGCAATCCTCATGTGCGTAGTGTGTGGCCGTTGTTTGAATTTACATCCCCTCTTTTTGGGGCCAGGGATTTTTATTACTTTTCACCTCTCATTCGATAAATATTTCACTTGAGGAGGAAAAAACTTCACAGCATCTTAGTTATGTTAGAACCCTGCAATTTATTAAGTAAAATAAAAAAAATCTCACGAAAAGTTTCTGAGGGCTTCTCAAAACTATCTGTTACCTTTAATAAATTGTCGAATTTTGATATCTGTCTTGTATAATGATGTTCAGAAGGATAAATGAATAGCCAGGCATAGAAAGGTTTTCAAATATATAATGCTATTATTAAGATATCTATGACGGAATACTCCCATTTACGAAAGCGTATGGCCATATACGCTTTAGTCTCACACTGAGTCTATGGGGAAAAAATGAGACTGTTATTCCGGTCACTTGCATTATGTTTACTTTTGTGAAGCACATAATGATTTTGAAGTGCTTTTTTTTCCTGGGCTTCATTTTTACACCATATTACATAGACTGATAGTATGTAAGGCCAGGCAGCTCAGATTTTATCAAGCCTCTACAAAGTTATCAAATCAGTTTAAGTAAAAATATGCCTATTTACATGATAGAATGATGAGGTTATGATATATGTGTAATGTATAACACAATACAGTAATGATATTTCTAATTCTTTGTGATATAAAATACATTATAAATATGTACAAAAAAGAAGTAAAGATAGATCTAGAATGATTTTGATAATGACAGAACAATAATATGATACAATAAATACGTTGCTATATGTAACGCATCAACCGAGCGCTAAACATTTAAAAAAATATATATTTTGTACATAGTTTGTTGCACCTGTTAAAATGAATTCACTATCTGAAGAATAAAGAAACCGGTTTTAGGGAATTTGCAATCTCATCGACTTTTTATTCCGTTTCTTTTGAGCTCATATATATATATATATATATATATATATATATATATATATATATATATATATATATAAGCTCAATACACAGTGTGTGTGTGTTGTGTGTCTATAACGGAGTGCTTATTCTGTGTGTCTCTCTATTTTAATCTCCGTCGTTGAAATTTGTGAACTATATATATATATAGAGAGAGAGAGAGAGAGAGAGAGAGAGGGGGGGGGGGTTCATTGCTATTATATTGGAGAAGCCTGACCTATCACAAAGAATTCCTATTCATTTCCCACATAAACAGCTCTTGAACAATTTGTAAACGATTTATCGTTATCTTTATCGTCATCGTTATCGCACAAATGTGCACCCTGGAGTTTTTCCTACTATTAACAGCCACGAGCATACTCAAAGATACACGCCATTATAGCAGGGTGTACCTTTAATTGAAAGTCTCGTTATCGGACAAATGTGACCAGCCCGTAACTGAAAATCTCGTTATCGTTATCGGACAAATGTGACAAGCCCTTTACAGTCACTTTTTTTTTCTATAATCTTTATTTTGATTTCACTCAATAATAATACATGAATCATTAATCAGCAATTCAATTAATGTGTATAACAAAATAATGAAGCACATTATCATGTAAAATCTTCTATAATTGAATAACTAAAATTCAAAACTGCCAAAGAAAGCATTGAATGAAATATTTTCATAGACACAAATACACGCACACACTTTTTTTTCTTTTCATAATTTTTTATTCCTTTATTCAGTTTTTCAAAATTAATACTACAAATTAAGCTTTAATTACATACTATAATTCAAAATGACAATAAACACAATACAAATTATATATTTCCATAACATGCCATCTATAAATAAACAACAATAGTACAATTTAACTGAACAAGGTATAGATTAAAACCTGATAGGTGCAAATTAAAAGTATATAGAGCAATTGTAATAATTCTAAATAATTACATTTCTTTAGATGTAGACTTAACTTATTTCGAGCTTTTATTTTTACGTTCGTTATCTTTACTTTCTAAAAGTGCATTATAGATTTCTTTCTTTGTTGGCGGCGTTCCTTTTGATCTCGCATTGTATATCATAGATTTTATGAGTATAATTAAATGGTTAATGTACATATGCTTGTCTGATTTTCCATCTAACCCAACCAAAATCTCCTCCCATTTTAGAGTATCTAAGTGCATCAATTTCATTTGTTCCCCTATTTCTCGCCACAATTTTTTTTAACAAATTGACACTTCATAAATAAGTGATTATATACCTCAATATCCTTTCCACAGAAAGAACATAAGTTAGATGATATAAAGCCAAACTGATACCGTTTATCATTATAGGATATACTATGTAATAATCTAAACTGAAATTCACGTAATTTACCATCTAAAGTGCATAATCTCGGGGTCAAAAAGGAAGTCGCAATTCCAGATGTAGTATTTAAATGTGCTATTTCACCGTGTGTAAACGCAAAGGTTTCCTTTATATTATCTATAAAGATTTTATAACATAATTTCGAGGTCAGTCCTTCATATAATATCATTTTATCACCTACTTTATACATTAATTCCGAGTTAATCGATCGTGTCATTTATCTCTTCGTCTTGTTTCCTTTTCTCTTTCAAATTCATCGGAAATGCTGAATAAATGCTACTAATGTAGAATAAATCGTTGGCATCAAGATCTTTTTGAAGAAAGTAGCTAACTGGCCTTAAATGGCCTTCTTTATCTACAACATGTTTAATTTGATATGATGATATATATTAGCCTGAAATAGTTTTCTGTTAAATAGCGTTTTCCGGCCAAAACGAATTAAAGTATTATTGAAAATCATTTGATTTCCTAAGTTACTATATGTTCTCTCTTAAGTCATGCCAAATATTCAAATGTTCTTAGTACAATGGAGGCGCCTGAATATGAATATTTTTCATATCATAATCACATAAAATTATAAATCTTCCTCCAATTGACTGGAATATATAGTCAAAATATTTTTTCCATTTCATATTACTCTTTTCATAGATTAGTCTCTTAATCCACATTATACTTTGTGTCTTAATCATATCTCTAAAATTCATCATTTTCAAACCTCCGTGATTATAAGTCAAATAAAGGATATTTTTAAAATCTTATCATGACCTCTCGATATGAAATTTAAAAAAAAATCAACTTTTTTTATAAACCCAAGTTGGTACCAATAATACAGAAGAGACATATATAAGTTTAGACAAAGCAAATACTTTCAACAATCTTATTTTACCAGTAAGGGTCAAATCGCACTGTTTAAAAAGCCTAATAATCTTTTGATTTTACTTGATATTTCTTTATAATTCATCTCCTCCTTTATATTTACGTCTAAAGAAAAATATATCCCAAGTATTTTAACAACTTCTACCTGCTTTCACAGTGAAAACGTATTTCTTATATTTTTACGAGGACCTAACATTGATATCTTTGTTTTATTTTTGTTCACTTTTAATCCGGATAATCTCCAAAACGTATTTAACACCTTTTCTAGATTTTGTATTGATTCTAAATCTTTCAAAAACATAGTCATATCATCTGCGTACATAGTTAACTTCACTTCAATATGTCCTATTTGTAGCCCGTTTATATTATGTGCTTTACGAATTGCAAGTCCTAACACTTCTCTAACTAAAAGAAACAAATACGGACACACTGGATCCCCCTGACGTACTCCTCTCCCCACATCAAAATAACCAATGGAGTGTCCACCATTCATAACACAACTAACTACTTTAAAGTATAAAATATCAACCCACTCACGAAAATGAGGGCTAAAACCATACAAACTTAATATAATTTCTTTAAAAATGAATGCAGAACCGAGTCGAACCGAGGGTCTTTACCTTCATTTTCAATTAAAGTTATAACCCCCTGTTTTTGTGACGAAGACAGTTCCCCTTTTTTGAAAGGAAGTATTAAAGGAATCTATGACTAATTTTCCTATCACTGGCCAGAATGTTCGATAGAATTCTACAGTCAAACCGCCATTACCGGGGGTTTCATTTAATTGCATCTCATTTAAAATGGAGAAACATTCCCCCATACATATTGTTTATCGCATAATTCCTTGTTACTTTCCTTTATCATCGGAATATCACTGATATATTCTTGTCCAGATTCATATCCATCTTTCTGATTTTATTTTTATACAAACTTGAATTAAATTTCCTTATTCCTTTTAAAATCTGTTGTTGACATGTTACCATTTCAGCATTAGATTTTATTTTTCCTATAAAAGTTTTACCACTATTTACTTTTAACAATAATTTTCCAAAGTACTTATCATTAATTTCACTTTCTTCAAACCAGTTAGACATCTAACTTTCAAACCACTTTAAGCATGTCCGTATTAAATATATCCCATTTAACTCTGCTCTTTTTAATTTTAACTCTTCTAGTGTATTGCTATCGCCATCTAAAGCCAAATTTTCCTCCAATATTTGCACTTCATCCTGCAATTACCAAGCCTGGAGATGCAGCTTGCGCATACTACCGTATCTCGAAGTGCTTAGAAGACATACAATCATGGCTTGTCAGTAATAAATTGAAGTTGAATTCCGGTAAAACTGAGTTCTTCATTGCTGCATCATCCACCGACTTGAATCGGTTCAATGACCTTTCATTTTCTATTGATGATCTAGACATCCCAATGTCTTCAACAATCAAGGATCTGGGTGTTGTCTTTGATAAGGAAATGAAAATGTCTGACCATGTAACAAACTTGTGTCGTACCCTCAATTGGCAAATTTACAACCTCAATCGCATCAGGGGGTACTTAAATAAAGACACTTGTCATAATGTTGTTAGAGCACTTGTGCTATCCAGGCTTGACTATGGTGGATGTTTGCTTGGGGTCATCAGTAAACAGGACCTGGGCAGACTTCAACGTCTTCAGAATAAGTGTGCTCGTCTAATATGTCAAAAACCAAAATGGTCCCACGTCACTCCATTACTCAATGAACTTCACTGGCTTCCCGTTTCTAAGAGAATACAATACCGTATACTGGTTCAGACTTACAAATCACTGTCAACCACACTTCCTCAATACATCTCCTCACTCTTTCAGCAACAGAGAACATCATATTCTCTTCGTTCTACCTCTGCTCCTTCCTATGTCATTCCAAAATCCCGAAAACAGGCTGGCTTCAAGTCCTTTCAGTCACTTGCTCCACAACTTTGGAACAGACTCCCCGCATCTCTCCGTAATAGCACATCACTTGACATCTTCAAGAAACATCTAAAAACTTACTTATACAATTCTTAATTTACTTGAATAGACTTTAGGTGACAGCGCCTTGTATCCTTTGGAAAAGGCGCTATATAAATCCAATTATTATTATTATTATTATTATTATTATAAGTAACTTTCTTTCTCGTGCCTTAATTTTAGAATATTTTATTGTATAATCTCGTACTTTCATTTTAACAAAGTCCCATAAAGTCCTATTGTCTACAGTTTCTTTTCTTAGCACTTCTATCAAGCAAGTTATTTCGTTTTTCATGCCGTTTGTAATTTTGAATCTAAACAAAGACTAATATTAAACTTCCAATAGGATGGTCCTCGCTTAAGTATTTCTTATGCAAGTTTTAGTTCTAACTCAATAGCTGAATGATCAGGGGCTACCGAAGCAACGATTTTACAACCGTTCACTCGCTCTTCTAATCCACTAGTTATTATCCAGCAGTCTAACCTACTTTGAATTAAAGGATTTTTCTGTCTATACTTTTTTTTTTCTTCCAAATTCTTCTTTCTCCAAATATCAATTAAATCAAATTTCCCCTGAAAATGATCAAATTCTAAATTAAAAGCCTGTCCTATTCTTCTCTCTTTGTTTGAACAATCTAAATTAAAATCTCGAATCACACACACACACACACACACACACGGGCGCACGTACACACACCCGCACACACACATCCACACACCTACCCACCCACCCTCACACACGCACTTTTTTTTTTTTAAATAACACACATGCACACTCTGGTATCAATATGCCTATAGCACTTCATTTATTTGATGTACGATAAAAGAGCAATGTAGATAAAATGCCTTGCTCAAGGGCATAAGTGCCGTGCCGGGGATCGAACGCCCGATCCTCGCATCTCCAGTCAAGCGCCTTAAACCACTAGACCACGGCACTAGACACGCACACCCCCACGCACACCCACACACACACACACACACACACACACACACACACTCTCTCTCTCTCTCTCTCTCTCTCACACACACACATACACACTACTCCATCCCTTATTCTCCTCGCTCCCTTCTCTCGACCAACTGTTCTCCTTTTCCTCCTGATCCTCCATTGTCCTTTTCTTTCACCATCAGTTTTCCCATTTATTTCCCTGTATCTATATCTCTTACCAAGTGCGCCATGGTTCCTTCTTTTTCTCTCTTTTCATGCGTGTGTTTTTTGTGTTTTTTTGGTGTTTTTTTTTTCCTTCGGGGTACATTATATTTCTATTGAATTATGGTAGTCTGATTATTACTCTTTTGCATTTCCTCTCACTCTTCTTCTCCACTTTCTCTCTCTTCTCTTTCTTTCGCTATATACTTGAGCATTTAAGTTGATTTAAATTGGTATTATGTACACGGTTTTGGTTTTGTTTTGTTTTTTTAGGCTAAGTTTCTGTGTTTATGAAATATGGATCAGTCAGTGAATCTGATTCTGAATCCGAATCTCTTCATCTCTGACCTCAAAATCTACCGTTAATATCCTTGTCACATGAGACCAAATATTAAAAAAACTTTTAACTCGAGAGGATCCAACAGATCAATATTATTCCATTTTCCTCATGGTTTCTTATTCTTTACATAAGAGGGGAAAGTCAACCACTGAAGCTATTTTCAGTACTTTGGCCTTTATGATTTTGTGCGTTCACTGACAAGAAAATGCATAAGGCGATAAAAGAGGAGATATATTGTTATTGTTATTATGTACTTTGTTTTTGTTTTGCCAGTGGAGGCCAATTTCCCGGGTCTATGAAATATGGATCAATAAGTGAATCTCATTCTAAATCCGAATCTCTTCCTCTCTGACATCAAAATCTACCGTTGATATCCTTGCCACACGAGACACACCCACACAAAAATCATTAGAACTCAAGAGCATCCAAAAAAACCTCATTCATTTTCCTGATGGGTTCTTATAATTTCTATAAGAGGGGAAGGTCGACCATTGAAGCTATTTTCCGTACTTTGGCCTTTATAATTTTATGCATTCATTGACGAGAAAATGCATAAAGCGATGAGAAATGGAGTCAATCAAGGAGACGAGTCGCCAAACATCTCTCTTTACCTGCATACTCTCAAAGAGAGTAACTATCATCAATCAAAACACATTATTTCTTAATGGCTCGTTAAGTGTTTAATCAAGGATGGTCTCATTCAATTATTGAAGGAAGGGAGAATATCGAACTTAAGTATTAATTTGTTTTTTGTATGAATACAAGCTATCGATTCGAATTTCATATTGTGTGTAGACCCTACAATTTCCTCTATTTTTTTAATAAGAAAGAAGAGGCAAGGCGATACAGAGAGGGTCTGCGCGGGAAAATGAAAGAAAAGAGAAGCAGTAAAACTTCCTTGACGAAAAAATGAATTGGAATTGAAATTGCATTCATGAAAGTAGCATTACCTATGAAATATATGACGACAATGGCAGCAACCACCAGCCTAAAGAAGAAATAAAGTATGAAAGTATTGACGGATTTCTTTATAAATACATATTCAAATACGCATATTTAGTCGGAGTTAATTTCTGCTTGGAGACCAGTACGATTAAAACCTGAACACTTTACTTGAACGAAATGGAATCTTCTAACGAATCCTATACCTTAGAGAGTTTTTGGACTGCTTACAATTCAACGACATCAATGTCACCTCTACTGACTTTTAAAAAGTATGGCATCGCTGAAATAACACTATCCTACACTGTTGTTTTCTTGACAATAACGACAAACATTATCAGTCTGATAGCGTTTGCCGTCGAGAAGAAGCTCCGTTCCTATAACAACTATTTCATCATAAATCTCGTTCTCTCTGATCTACTTACTGGCATTGCCGGTATCATTTTATGTCTTTACGGTACTTATGATTCTTTACCCTTCCTTGAATCTAACATATTCTGTAGAGTATTCAATGGGTTTAGGCTGGGTTTCCCAACCGTTTCCAACTTTGGGATGGTTGCTATCTGTTACGATCGGTACCTTGCAACCTATGACCCCATCCGTCATTACACGTCAAGAAGTAAACGGAGGGCTGTTATCATTAACGCAATCGTATGGGTAACCGGTCTCGGTTTCTGGTACTCATATGATCTTGCCTGGGAGTCTGTGTTAACAGTCAACAACGGGCGATACTGTGTACCAACTCACTCCAAAAGTGCCGTCTCGACGACCGTCCCACTTGTCCCGAGTGTCTTCTTGCCTCTGGCTGTCGTCTCTATTCTCTACTTCAGGATCTACACAAAAATTCAAACGTCTGTCGGAGGCAGAAACATCATCAAAAAGTTCAAAGACACCATGGCTAGTTCAAATGACACAGTCAGTGAGCTAATGTCACATGACACAGTCAGTAAGGGGAACACTATGGACTGCTCAGAAGATCAAATTATTAAGAGTGTCAGCAGTGGGATAGCGGCAAGCAGAGTTGAGACGTCTCAGCCAGATGACTTTATTAATGATAGTGGCAAATCCGAGAAATTCTCCGTCACGGCCAAAGCTTCAACTGAGTCATCGGAAAAGATAATCCTGGTGAGTATAAAGGAGCCTGCCTTTGATTTGTCCAGTCACCATGGGTGTTGATCTGATCTGATTGGGAATATTCGGGAATACGATGGAACGTAACTGATTATCGGTTCTATGCACATATTGACCAAAAATTGTAAATTGCAAAGGCTACGCCAAACTTATTTTGAGAGTTTTAGATTCAGTTTTTAAATTAAGAATACAAGCCTTGTAAAAGATTAAGGATGTGACATAATTTCCAGAAAAAATTGGGCATTTGCAAAGGATATTTAGTGCACACTGTTTACAGGTCTTTTTTTTTTTTTTGGTTTGTTTTGTTTTGTTTTGTTTTGTTGTTGTTTTTTTGTTGACGCTTTTAAAGGCGAATTTTCTAGAAATGTTCATGGTTTTAGTCGCTTTGTATAATATCGAGCCCCCAGTCTGCCCCTCTCTCTCTTTGTCTTTCGTCTCCCGGTTCCCTCTCTGTCAATTTGAGTCTGTCTCTCCTGTATCATGTGCATATTTCTTGCGCTTGTTCTATTCATTTTCTCCCCATCATGATCACAGACTCCATGCTTACACAGCGGTTAAAACTATTTAACATTACCCCCTCTGCTTCTCTTCCTCTTTCTCCTCTTTCAGAGAAAGTCAGCTAATCGAGAGTCGACGGCCGAGATGAGGAGGGCGACGCGAACCCTCTTCTTCATCATCATCGCCTTCTGCGTTGCCTGGATACCGAAAAGCACCCTGAGTGTCATCTTTGCTATCAAACCCACCCTTCTCTTTTTCGGTGACTTCAGCTTGTTTCCCTATGCTACCTGGCTAAGCTTTGCCAATAGTTTCTTCAACCCTATAAGCTATGTTGCATCCCAGCTCCTGTTCCGCAAGACAGTCATCAGAGTGCTATGCTATCCGATTAGCGTGTCTAGGAAGTAGATCGTAAAAAAATCTACAAATACGACTTAATATAAAAGTAAGTGCAAATTTACTGTAAGTGTTAATTACATTTCAGTTAAAGTGAGACTATGGATCTCATAGTAATATCAAAGCGAAAAGATATTAATGTAGAACTTTACTATTCTTAAGATGTGTGTGGCTAACTGGCTACTAGATTTGATGTTATTTGGCTTATTTATTTCTGTTTGATTCCCTTTTCTTCATTAATTTTGCGTGTTGACAAAATATTTGACGACATATCATTGCAAAATTTACACATGACAAACAGACAAAAAAATTATGTTTGCTATAAAACGCAAATATAAATAACATTAAACATCAAAATTAATTGTTCGTATGATGATGTACTTGTTCCATACCGTTCCGTACCTCAAAGGATATGAGGCATTCCGGCATCCCGGCATTCAGTGTAATTGTTGTTAATCATTGAGATGACGGCCCTATATTCGGACACGTTATACTTGTGTCGGTAGGGCTAAAACCGTAGCCATGTCTCCGCCGGGAATCTTACCCGGGTCACTGGCTTGGAACGCCAACGCCCTAACCACTAGTTGAGGCATTGGCGTTCTGAGCCTATTAATTAATACTTTTAATGCATTAACCATGCACTAGGGCTAGGGCATTGGCATTTTGAGCCAGTGGAATAGCTCGTCACTAGGTGCTCAGAGAATTATGTGCATAAATTTGTATACATTATAGAAGCGGTCTGTTGTATTTATTTCCACGACAGTTGCCAAAGCTGTTTTATATGTTATTTCCTTACACCTGTATATAATCATTCTAGCATGTACATGTATCTCAAAGCATACGCTTGGATCCAGCTGAGGCATGCGGCTTGTCATTGTTCAAAACTCACCTGTCCCCGACAAAGGAATCAATTCATGAGATTGAAGATTTGTCAGTCTGTCGCACAATTGAATCTTGTGTTGCGGAAACCAATGGCCGGTCTCCGTGGTCTAGTGTTTAAGGTATCGGTGTTCTAGGCCACAACCGCGTAGCCAGGATTTGATTTTAGGGGGCGGTAGTGAGCACGCGAAGCGTGTGAAATTTGTGATGAGCACGCAAAGCGTGCTCCCCAGGGGGTGGGTGCAGGGAGAGGGGAGTTTCCCCCCTCCCGCGAGAGGCGCGAAAGCTCTGACGTTTGAGCAAATTTGAGAGAAATATAACGGCTCGTTGCACCTTTTTATGCGGAAAGTTAGTTCGACGCCCTGACTGCTTTTCAATAATTTGGACGCAGTAATGCACTGTATGTAACAGGGTTGAGTTCAGGGAGGGGGCAGCTTCCCCCTTCCCTCGCGAAGCGCAAAAACTTTGACGTTTCAGCAAATTTTGAGAGAAAGATAACGGCTCGTAGCGCCTTTTTAGGCTTTTTTCTTTCACTTCCCCGCTTTTTCGCTGTCGCTTTTTTTTCTTCTTCTTTGAGTTGGCGGTTTTTTTTTGGTTTTTTTTTTGGGGGGGGGGGCGATGGGGGTGGTCCCCAGCTCTTGAAGCCCCTTGGTTTGACAGAAATGTGCGCTATACAAGAACCTACTATCATTATTTACATGATTGACAGATGATGTCATTGCAGGAATGAGATCTGGGGCATTTTTTAAGGGTGGAGCTTAGCAGGCGTGCGCCTGTAATCCAGCTAACAGTGGAAGTTATAAACTGATTCAGCGGACCCAGGTTCGAAACTGAGTCACGTCTTTCGGATGGTGACGTTAAAGGTCGGTCCCCAGACGTAAATAATCATATCTGATTGATACACGTCTGTAAAAACCCAATTACACACACACACACACACACACACACACATGTCTGAGAAAATGATTTTACAAATATTTTAAAAATTTATGAAACATATTTAGATGCTTGAATAACAAAATATAAGTTCTATGCATCCCTGTACATCAACAGGAATCAACTTGCATTTGGGTTGCAGGGGACCTTTAGTGGCAATACCGCCTTCGTGCCAATCGGCATTTGAGACAAATGAAAGGTTAAAGGGATACTTTGGTGGGCCTGCATGGGCGATTTCCGATGAGAGAGGAATATATACTCGGAGCTTCGTGTCACTTTCGATATAAGGACTTCCATCACACGTGCTAAAACATGTGATTCATATTGGATCACCTCTGAGATAGTTCGGTGAAGACTGGCTAGTGTTTTAAATTTCGAGCGATGGGAAAGTAATCAAACATATGGAAAAGTAATTACAGAGCCAGCTCTCTGGTAGAGACTGAGGGTAGTTACGTAATCGTGGCGACAACGCGTCGCGGCAGGGCAGTGCAGAAACGATGGCTAGACTAATCAACCAGAAGTAAACCGTGTTTTGTATTTGGAAATATTTCAGCATTACACTAAACTTGTTTGGGTGAACGAGGTTACGACCAGTTACAAGACTAAGGGCCTGGGACTCGTTAAACCCGAAGTATTCGCCGAGCTCCAGTTCGGTCAACTTCGTGCCGTCCGATCATTTATGGCAGTAGTCCGACGGCCTCGCACAACAGGCGTGCTATGTGTACAAGTAAACGAGCCTTTTGCATATTCCGCACGATTTCATTTCCCCGTGAGTTCTCATTACACTGGCCCTTTAAGAAAGTGTAGCTATAACAGGAAATGCAAGAGGTCGCTGTTTCTCACGATCGGAGGTATACCATTTCCGTACAAATATGCTATTTCTTTACCTCCACCAGGGTAATATTTTTACCATCCTTTATTTTATAATGAGGCCATTACAATAAATCTTTATTAAAAGAAAGACAAGAAACCAATTTATTTCGTTTAACTTTAAAGTTGATGTTTCCTTCTGGTCATGTTCGCATGCGATTCTATCTTTTTCACAGCTTTACTAAAACCTAGCACAACTGGATTTTTTTACTTGTCATTTTCAAAATTACGAGTTTGAGTAAGACATATATGGATGGATGCCATCAACATATCATTTGAAAGCATATTTTCTACTTTATGGAAAATAACTAATAGCAGTCATTCAGTCAAAGATCAAAGCGTTTGGTCACGATTATAACCCTTCATCTGAGGGTTTTGTTCTTTTTCTCTGACAAACTGTTATTCTTAGAGATAATTCCAATCTCTGCCTCGAAGAAAATTAGAAAGGCTGAAAAAAATAAAAAAATATTCGTTACATATATCACACTGTAGCATTTGTATTTAATTCTTGCAGTGGCGTTTTACCAGAAGTAGGCATCTTTATGCAAAAAATGTGCGAATTAAGAAAGCATGCACTTTAACTGTGTACTGCACTAATGTTTGAGGATATTACTTTGAAATATGTATTTATGAACAGGCGGGATAATGACTGAAATCCTTTCATTTCAACAACTGATTTAACCCTTTCGAGACAATTGACCGCATTTTGTGGTTTGGCCTAATAACTTTTGATTTAGAGCCTTAAAAAATATACCAGATGCATGAGTAGAAAGAGCAAAAAATTCTGCACATACTGTGTCCATTTTTGTTGCCTGATCATATTGCGTTTGATGCCAGGAATTTTAAAAAGGAGAATAAGATTGAACATCCTTAAATTGGCAACACATTGAGAGATTCAAAATCATTGTTTTTTGTCCAAATTGGCAACTTTTTCAACTTTTCGACAAAGTTCCTAACCATGTATATTATTTTCAAGACATTACATCTTATTAGAACCATGTAGCACTAAAAGAAAAATATTATTGTTGCCAATTTGCAGAACAAAATGTGATCAATTTAGCTCTTAAATAATTCCTGTCCTGAAAGGGTTAAGTTCCTCCATCCTATGCTTATGTGTGTAACACTTAAGAACTAGTTTTCATCCAACTTTGGACTTTTCTAAAGTTATCTAAGTATAACGTATAGCATCAGAAAAGATAGTAGAGATATATGTGTATATAATTGTGAGAAATGAAAATGAGAGAATAATGGTTGCGTATAGCTTAAATCAAAGTTCCCCAGAACTGTCCTCTCTTTTTAAAATTTTTGCAAGGTTGAAAAAATGTCTCAGCCGGGTCACTGGCTTAACCACTAGACACATAGACGGGCCAGTGGTTTCAGGGACACCAGATTTCACTTTTTATTTGACTAAACAAAATGAAATTTTCACATATGATAAAATTGAATACAAAAGCCTAATTGTGTCCAGAAATTTGGCTATATTGTATGATAGTAGTTTTAATTTGTGGAAAAAAAGTAAAATTTTACAATCCTAAAATCCCCAATTTGACACTCTTCCGATTACTTCCTGCAAACGAAAATAAAAATTGCAATTGTTCAAGTACAGTTAATTATGATGTTATGTCAGATTAGTGCCCACACATGCTCAGTCGCGCAATTTTGATGCATATATCAGGGAATTTTGTACAATTTCTTTTCGCTTGCCCCCAGTAAAGGTAAGAACTGTGAACTGCTCATATCATCAGACTAGTGATAGCGAAAAGTAATTATCATTAAGAAAGCATATTTTCCTTTGAAAATGGCCCGTAAGTTTGCAGCCAGGGAGGAATCTTTTTGTCTTCTTATCTGCAAGGAAGATCCAGTTAAGCACATGCCTGACATATTTTTCCTTGGCGGCATCGAACATGGTTCAAAGGGAATGAGCTACTTGTGACTCCAGCTCTTCAAAGCTCCTTGGTCAGACTTGACACTCCTGGCGCTCCACAATTATTACCCTGGCTTTAGCAGTTTAGCATGGCTGCACTTAAGGCGCTCTAGCATTTCAATTAATTTAATAATTAATTCCTGCCAGGTACCCATTTACCTCACCCGGGTCGAGTGTGGCAAATGTAGATTAATGTCTTGCCAAAAGACACTGGGCCAGGGATTTGAACCACGAACCTTGTGGTTCACAGTCCGGGGACTTATCCACTATAGACCACAACACCACAATACCTCTATGTAGCTTTGCCAGAGATGACCATCTGTTCTAATAGACCATGCGATGCCTACATAGGAGTTGCTATGTCAGACATGCTGTAGCATTACCAGGAAAAGAATGATAATGAGAAGGTATTGTTTGAAAACATGCAATTCTATTGTGAGTATGTGTTGAGCTGGGGGAAGTTACATTCCAATGTCTATTGTATAATGTTAGTGTAGCTGACCACGCTGACTGATGATTGACAGATGATGTCATTGCAGGAATGAGATCTGGGGCCTTTTTTTTTAGGGTGGAGCTTAGGAGGCTGGGAAAAATATTTCAAAAAAACATTTCAAAAATCTATGAAACATATCTAGATGTTTGAATAACAGAATATTAGTTGTATGCATCCGTGCACATCAACAGCAATAAACTTGCATCTGGGTTGCGTTTGGGTTTCAGGGGCCTTCTAAGTTTTGATTGGCATAAAGCAATAGGTACAAGTTATTAGAAGGATTTCACAACGCATTACAAAAAAATTGGCATAATAACAAATTTGCTCTTACTTGGCTCCATGACAGCTCACCTGTCGTCCCATGTGATCAGGGGTGGTGGAGCGTCTTTCAAAGTGGGGGGGGGGGGGGGGGTGGGCACCAGCAAAAAGGGGGCACTTACAAGGGGTGAACATAAAGCGAAAACGGGAATCATTTTTGTGACATTGGTATTACCATACAATCCAATGAATACACTATCAGCACCATCTTCTTCATTTTTACTGTGGTTCTGGACAATGCTTCAGCTTTCCCAATTAGTAGTTGTGTGTAATGGCCTAATGATTCATGTGCAAGCGAGCGAAGCGAGCGAGCAGAAAAACATAATTAAAGACCTTTTGGCTTTGTACATTTACTAACAGCGATATAATTAAAAAAAAAATGACAACTTAAAGGAAACCAAAACCCAAGGAGAGAATCAATGTTAGTGGAAAGTGAGAATTCAGAGAAGCACTTTACAAAAAGTTTCATTAAAATTGGTTAAAAAATGAGAGAGTTATGGAAGTTTGAAAAGTCTCGTTTTACTTTCTATGGGGATCCTCAAATTGGCAAAATTGCTTCAAAATGGCTGATTTTGTGAACAACTCTCCATTTGTTTTGTACACAAATTTTCAGATTTTCCCCATTATCTTTCAAGGTGCAGTTAATCTCCTTCTGAGCTCAACATATATAATGGGAAAATGTATTTTACACCACATATGTCGAGTTCAGGAGGAGACAAGGAGCACCCTGAGAGATAATGGGGAAAATCTGAAAATCTGTGTACAAAACAAATGGAGAGTTGTTCACAAAATCAGCCATTTTGAAGCAATTTTGCCAATTTGAGGATCCCCATAGAAAGTAAAACGAGACTTTTCAAACTTCCATAACTCTCTCATTTTTTAACCAATTTTAATGAAACTTTTTGTAAAGTGCTTCTCTGAATTTTCACTTTCCAATAACACTGATTCTCTCCTTGGGTTTTGGTTTCCTTTAATTTAGGGGGGAATGTCGAATGATCTTTTAATTCGTACATTAACCCTGTCGCTTTCTTTATGATTACATCGATATTAAATGCCTCCAGCTACACTGCCTAACATTGTAGTTGTACTAATATAGGAACCTTTCTTATATAGCCGCACCGAATCTTCGAAGCTAGATAGGCCTATAGCTCTGTTTGTAAGAAACAGTGTGAAATAATTATAGGTAAAAGGAGGCACTTATCTGAAGAGCAAAGAGGGCTTATCGGAGATGGAAAGGGGCACTTATAAGAGGTGAAAAGGGGCACTTATCAGAAGTAAAGAGGGGGACTTATCAAATTTGAAAAGGGGCATTTATCAGAAGGGGAAATGGGCACTTATTAGAAGGAAAAAGGGGGCACCTTTCAGAAGTAAAAATGCACATATCAAAGGAGAAAAGGGCACACGATTATTAAAGAGAAAAGGGGACAATAATATTAGATTTGAAAAAGGGGCATCTATCAGAAGGGGAAAAGGTCACTTATTAGACAGAAAAGGAGACAATTAACAGATTTTAAAGGGGCACTTATCAGAAGGAGAAAAAAGGGCACTTATCAGAATGGGGCAATGCACTTATTAGAAACTTTTAGGTGGCACTTTAGTAGTAAAAAGGGCACTTATCAGAGAGAAAAGAGGCATTTTTCACAAATAAAAAGGGCACTTTTGGCGCGCCGCCTCTGCATGTGATAATTTTTTTTTTCCTGGAAATTTAAAGGAGTTTTAGGAAATACATTTTTAGTATATAATGCAATCAGAAGTTTGACAGAGCCAACGCCCTTGATAAATGAAGTATTCTATTTTGCGAGGTCGCGTAGCGTAGCGTAGCGACCGAGAGAGAAAATGTTACGTTTTGTAGTTTGAAAAATTACATTTCAGACCACTTTTATGCACACAAAAAGAGTAATGATCAAGGTTTAAGCTTAAAATCCTCCTTTTTTTCTCTCTCTTACGGGATAGGAAGCTTAAATCGTCATTAATTTTTTTGCAGTTTATAGATTTTTCTTTAATCTTAAGTTTAAGTGCATTAAACCAAGCAGCGGAGCGACCGAGTAAGAGGATTTTCTGTTTTGAAAAGTGAAAGTTTGCATTCTAAGCACTTCGGAGCCTGAGTAGTGTGCTATAGCAATTCGAAAGAAATTTCACGATAGTGTGTGAGCCTATTTTGTAAAGGGGCTGGTTTGGGTATAAGAGAAAAGATCCCCCCCCCCCCCATAATAAAAACATTGGGATAAACAAATATATCTTGCATACAAAAGATGCATATTGAACATGTTGAAGGGGACATACTAAGAAAATTCAGCCATACGTTCTAAAAGACGTACTACTAATTAAAAAGATACAATTTTTTCTTCTAGCCAGGTAAATAAAGTGGACGTCTTTCTTTTTATCTTTATTTCTTTTATATTTCTTTCTTTCTTTCTTTCTTTCTTTCTTTCTTTCTTTCTTTCTTTTTCCTCCTTTCTTTTCTTTCTTTCCTTCTCCTTTCTTTCCTTTTGTTCGTTTTCTTTTTTATTTTTTTGGTCTTTGTAACAAATTTTAGAGACGTTAAAAGATGACAGTTGGAAAAAGTCTTCCCAAATTAACATTTCAAAATATGTTCATGAAATTTTCATACCTATAATTATGGAAAGCTAAGGTTCTCCCCTAACAAATGACATCAAATCGCAGGGGCCCCACTCACAAGCATAGCTTTTTGGGGTCCAAATTTGCATCATGTTTGCTATGATTGCTATGTCTGATTTTTTTAAATAAATTGAATTGAATTGAATTGAAATCATGATCAAAAGAACGATATATTATGTTTGATTGAGCAAAACCCATTGTTGTGAAATAATGCAAATTCCATGCATGGTTGACAAAAATTTGTATTGGTTCTGGTCGGTATTAGGAAAGTTAAGAGCCTTGAAAGGGCTTATAAGCTTTCATATTCTGATCTTTAACAGACAGATTATGAAAGAATGGGCTATGTTTTCTGTATGTCCTTTCATATCCTATCAAAACTTTACAAATGACTGAGAAATCCAGCTTGAATTAAAGTGATTGATTAACTTTGTGAAAAATTGTAAAATCAGCTCAAATGCCAGTGAATTGTGTGCAGTTCTCTAACTACATTATAATTAAGGATATGTGAAAGTATGAGAGAAAATGGAACCCGTTTACTATCCTAAAAAAGAGAAAATCGCTAGCGCAAGTCGCTCGGCTTCTTCGCTGCGCTGCAGTCACAAAAACTAAGCACCAGCGCTTGGCGATTTCAGAGCGGGTTTCCAGCCCGTACGGTATTCTGTGATAGAGCGAGGTATGCCAACCGTAAGAGTTCTTTAGGGTTCGGTGGTACTCTATCCCGACATCAATGTTCAATCGTAAATATCTTGATATATAAACGACCGATCATCTTATAAAACTCAGGCGATTCCTGTCTGAGCTAAAGGTTTGCAGTTATGATTACAGCATTAGCTGGAACAGTGATTTTTTTTTTTCAATCCTGGGCAAAGTTAATCAATGCCTTGCCAAAATAAAGTAGTTAATTACTCACTGAAGCATAAAAATGTTGATGAGTACATACATAGAACAAAACGTAGTTTTCATAAATTGTCTATTATTGATTAAAATATGAACTTTTCATAATCTTTTCATGACTCTCAACTTTGCTGATACCAGCTAAAACAAATACGAATTCTTGTTAAATCTGGATTTTGCACCTTTTCACAAAAGTGGCTTTGCTCACTCGAGCGTAAAATATCGCCAGATCTTTAGGTGCCATTTAATAGAAGAAACCCTAAGCTATCACAAGTATGACATTTTGCTTCAAATATTTATATGATACTGACTGGCCTTGAGTGGAATACGATTATATTCCCTGAACTAGATTCATATTGCCCGAATCAAAGATGAGGGCAATATGGAGCTATTGGAAAGTAGAAGCCAGTCAATATTGTTATTATCCACATCATGATCAGACATCTAGAGCAAACAAGACGTAACATTATTATAAAATGGTTCCCCAAATCATCATTTAATACACCTGTTGACTAATTGTATGCATACATCTTGGACCAACGTTTCTCTTGACGACTCAAAAGCTTACCAGAAGATTGCCCGACATAGCAACAACTAATGTATGCAAATATGGATTCCATCCATAGAGATGGGAGTCCCCCCCCCCCCCCAACCAGTACGCCAGTGGCTACGCCGAAAACCGGCTCTAAGACAGGAAATTTAACACTAATTATTGCCATGTGATCAAATAGGAACTACCAAAAACTACATTGAATCATCACCGTTCTACATGGTATTAAATGTACGTGTAGATATTGTAAGCAAACAATGCACGCCCATTAAATGCATTATTTGCCTGTTAAGAAACTTGTATACTGGTAAGTCTAAGTGATCAAAACACATATTGTAAAACATGTAGTGTGTCGTTCTCATTTACGAAAAGTGAAAAGAAGAAGCTCAGAATGACTTTGTGTCAATGTACTAGAAATCACAAATGAAATAAACTGTTTATGAGGTAACTTTTGCTGGTATCCTTCAATAAATCACATGCATTTAAATCATCAGTAACTGTGGAAGCTGTCATGTGTTGCTTGATTTGGGTTACAGGGCAAGTGTTGGCAAGATAAATACTTTAAATTAGACACACAGAGAGAGGGATATATATATATATATATATATATATATATATATATATATATATATATATATATTGGTGCATTTCATGTATTTAATGAATATTCATGATATTACCCATGGCAACACATGCGCATTGGCAAAGCGCAGTACGCTTTTTAACACCAGTGGGTATCCAAGCAACTCAAAACTATCAAAACTATTAACATTATTCAAGGAATTCAACAAGACCTTGGCATCACTTCTGTTTACGACAGGTATGTCGGCTTTATTATAATTCATTTGAAATTTCGCTATTTTTACATGATATTTCTACTGACAATAATATTAGTCCGTCAATTTTTGAATGATTGTGTCTTCTCTTTGTATTTTGTGAATTATTCTCTTCGTTAATTTTGTCATGCCTTTCTTAGTGATTGTATCTTCTCTTTATAACTGTTTCAGAATAAATTTCTGAAGAAGTCGAAAGACGAAAGCTTAAATTTCCTGAGTATCCTGCGTCATCTTTGGTTTGAATTCATCCCACTATGTTCTATATCACCCAAACCAAAGCGAATGGTAAAAGTAGACTCAACATCATCACATTATATATATATATATATATATAAAATTATGTAGAAATTATGTAGAAAATAAAGTTCACAACATCGTATAGAATACACACACGAGGAGCATGTTTTTAAATGAGAATGAAACCCTGGGAAAATATCCATTCTGATAAAAAGAGGGGATAGAGAGTAGCAATTTAAAAAAAGTTCCATCAAAATCGGTTACGAAATGAAAAAGTTATGAAAGTTTGAAAAGTCTCAAGTTTACTTTCTATGACGATCCTCAAATTGGCAATGTCGCTTCAAAATGGCAGGTTTAGTAGTACAACTCTCAATATGTTTTGTACACAAAATTTCATATGGTCTCCATTATCTCTTGATTTTGATGGAACTTTTTTTTTAATTGCTTCTCTCTATCCTCTCTTTTCATTAAAATTGAAGTTCCCCGGGGTTTCATTTTCCTTTAAAGAGAAGTATATTGCCTATTGTATTTCATATGATAGTACAAGTCATGTACATCTATTTTTAAAATATGAACTTAAAAGGGTGTTTATATTCTTGTTTTATGTATGAATTTCTCAGCGTGTCCAAATAATTATTGGCTGCACTGTACATGTATATTGTGAATTGTTATCTATTTTATACATGTAACTATAGTACTGTTTTATTCCCTTCTATCAATGTTTTTACCTCTCAAATTCTGCTCTGTATATTGATGAGTGTTTTTATTGTATGTTTGAGTGCAAATAAACTTTGAATTGAATTGAAAAAAAAAAAAGGTGTTGGTTCAAATTCACTCCGTCAGAAAGACCACACACAGAAAACGCATTTACAGCTGTTTTTCAACCGGATGCACCTTTAATTACATACTGGCGCAAAATATGAAACATGAGAATATACAAATACACAAGATACATGTACATGGAATTCATAATAACATCTAGAGGATAGTTATAACAGCTTTTCACAATCATTGAATCATGGAATAAAAATTCATATCTAAGCTACTAAATAGGTAAATTATTCACTATATCCATGACTTTGGGCTCGATGGAATAAACAGTACCTGAATTGACTGGGAACATAGCACACGTTTCATGTAGATTATGGACTGAAAGATCAAGAACATGTGGTCATTGGGCCATTATTGCCTTTATCAGTAAAAGATTGAAAGGAATTCTTCAGGTTCCCGGATTAACAATGAGCAGATATCCAGACGGTCTAAAGTGATATCTCAATTCCTACACTGAGAGCCTTTGCATACAATTGCATATGCACATGTATTCAAAAGCAGGATGTGGAAAAACAGATTCTAACCCTACTGCCATTCCATAATCAATGCATATATCACTGGTGATCATGATGATGTCCTATCCCATTTATTAATTGTGAATTAATATCTTACCTATGACTTGGTTCATGAATTTGATCAATTTAATCAACAAAAATACAATATCAGTATTTAAGAGGATTACAGGTACATCAATTTTAATACTTATTTGTCAAACGTTTATAATCTTGCAAAAAATGTAATGAAAAAAGCGTCAGTCACCTAACATGTAAAACTACGTACGTAAGCCGTGTCGTAGAGGGTTTCCACAACCTCTTAATACATGTACTGTTCACAGGCTTCATAAATTCCTTACACATTACACATCACAAACATCTAGAACATACATGTATGTACAATATACACAATGATGATCATTCTATCCATGATCGTGTTGTCTAGTTCATTTGCGGAGAAAAAAACAAGGGCTAAATTTGATCCATAGAAATACGAGTATAAGTAGTAAAAGTGATATGAAAGACGTCCTTTCTGAATTGAAACAATTCCCGTCAAATGACAGCTTGCTGAGAATACTAGAAAGTATTCCAGGTAGGTTTGAAGATCTCTGATCATGATTTAACCCTTCGAGTACCAGAGACACAAACACCATATGTAAAGTCAATGGCTTTTGGGGCTTTCGGTCTCAGAAGGGTTAAAAATAAGGCAAAGGAAGAAAAAAAAAAGAGGCCAAATGATCCAATTTACCAAATAAACAAGTCTCAACATGTATATCGATAAAAGTTCACAATCTAGTCATCAACACTAATATTTGGAGTAAATATGTTCTGATTCATTAGATCTGAAATAGCTACATCATATTGAATCCAAGTTTATAATCAATCCAAGATGTAAAGACAATCATTGTTAAGAGCCTTCTACGAGTTTACAAATGATGGACTAAATATGCATAGGAAATAGGAAATGAAGAGTTAAATGAGAGGTAAGCTTGACAGAGAAGTAAAGTAAGATGATGAGACAATATCTATTTCATAAAATCAATCAATATTATAATCAGAATATCAAATAAATAAATTACAATTCCATCCAAATTCAAGCATGATTGGATTGGACACGCTTCGGCAACACTTCATTATGCAAATCAATAAAAAAAGACTATTTCTCAGAACAATAAAAAATTCATTGGTATTTGTGGAACTAATTAATTCAGTGGTTTTTCTTGAACTAATACCCATGACAATCTTTAGACACCCTCTTAAACAAGAGGTATGATACAAAGTCCGACTCCCAAGAATTGAGTGTAGGCATGCAGATTTTTAACATGAGACACAGATTTTTAAAGCATAAATCAAGAAATGTCTGGGGCATATAGCTGCTATATATCTGAAAATACTAAAGCAGGAACAAATGCATAGACAAAAAATCAAGACAAGTTCTTGGTTTACATTCTGGGAGAAATGAAAAAAAAAATGGGGCAGAAGTCCTTTAACTTGCTTGCCATAAGCCTCTGACAAAGTACATTTATCAATACTTGTAACAAAATGAATGAGAGAGAATTGATCTTTAAAAATATAACAATCTATACGTACTTCTATAGAAAACTCCATGCACTACAATATGATACCCTGCTTTACTTACACCAGCCATTTATGGTTCTAACTTCCTCTTTTTCTCATATAGAAAGGACAGAATAATCATTATGAAAGGAGCATTTTAAAGAAGAGCAAAATTAATTTCTCTCTTATGGAAAGGTGTTTAACCTTGTACATGTAATTGAAGAAGACGATTATTGATATAAAATGATCTCATGGAGTAATCGGTACTCTAATGCAATTGCAATTTCGGAAATAAGCAACATCAAAAAGAAAACATTTAATATCATTGGCAAGCTACTCAACAGATCACTGTAAAGAAAGACGATTCTACTGGACAATAATGCAAGTATTCAAAGCCGCTCTGTAACTTGGTCCACAAATACATGTATGTATGCCACAAAGGCCATCTCAGTACATGTATATACCAATTTTAATACATGTGCGGGCTTTGAATTTGATTTTTGAGCATTATCCCTATCATATAACTATCTGGTTCACCAAGAAGTTTTGAGCGTAAAAATCGGAAAGAACGCTTCTTACTGAATACATACATTTGAATTTTACTACACTTGCATATTTCCATGTTTTCCTTAAAATAGACAGAAAAACATTTTCAATGGGAACACTTTAACATTATATTTTTCATTCCACAAGGATTAAGGAGTACAACAAAATAAATGGAAGTTGAGCTTTGCTAAACCTACAATTTCATCTGATTTAACAATGAACAGTAAAATATGGGAAAGATTGCAGCACAGGATTTCTTTGCCCAAATCATGTTGGACAACTCGATGACTACATGAAGATGGCAGTCAGAAATCCAAGGTCTGTTAAAAAGTGGATATTCACTATTAACAACAATACACAACATCAATAAATAATGCTGACAATTTCATTTTTGTTCTGTTTTGACTGCACAAAGGCATCTGAACACATGCAAGTTCAGGGAAGATATTCTACTAATTAATTATCCACAGAAAATATTACATCTCAAAGTACATCAAAGACTAATAAAAATGTACAAAAATAGCAGCAGCAGACCATAAAAATCTTGTCCTATTGACCGTTTCTCAACATGTAAAACAGGGGGATGAGTACAAATACATATTAATTGGATAAAATATTTTATATACAGAATTAGAAACCACCTGAAGTTGAGGGCCGAGAGTAGAGTAGATCATAGCTCGTTGAGAGAGATAGTTGGTCAGTCATTCCATGAAGCCTCCGTAGTTCTGTCTATGATTTTGTACATGTGTATTTTCTTTGGCAAATATGTTTCATCTTCCAGTCATTAGGTAACTAGATTTTTTTTTCATATCTATCTTTTTTCTTTTAATAGAATCAGCAATACTAGACAATAATAGTTAATAGTAAATATTACAAAAACAACAGAAAAGCTGTCATAGTTCCAGGGCAGAAATTACACGTTTGATAACGGAAGCGTATGCATCTCTATGCAGAGGGAACTATTCCGCGCTCCAAGAACTGACCTATGAACATGTGTGTGTGTGTGTGTGTGTGTGTGCGTGTCACAACTATATCTCTCAGTTAGCTACATGTATGAAGCAGATGATCGTTAGAGACACTATCATTTCTATCATCCACTCACTGTTGTTGTTGCTGCTGCCACATGTCATGATTGTCGTCTTTACCGTGCACCTGGGATTTGGGATAGGGCCTGGAAAGGAGAAGAAGAGGGAAGTTTATTCTTTAGTGCCATGTTGAAGGAAGATATCTTGTTCATTCTTGTACTACACTCCATATGAGAGCAAGTCTTAAATCTTCACCATGTCAGTATGTCGATACCTTTTGTTTTGAAGCACAGAGCACCTCTTTACTCCCTCAAACAATGTCATTAGTCAAAGACAATGAAATAAACTTACAAATGAAATCTACTGCTTTAATTTTCCGTCCACTTTTTACATGTCTCAATAATTCAAATGTTAACTGTGATGTCAAAAATCCATTTGGTGGAGAAAATGATTATCAATAAGTTAAGACTTAATCTAACTTTCTTTCATTCATACAAAAACAATTTATAAAAAAACAACTACTAAGTAACATTTAATAATGGATTTTCAAAAGTGAGCAATATTCAATTATGATTTAGGACTGAATTAAAGGTAACAACACATCAGCAAGAAGAATATTTTGGATTGCACATAGGAACTACAATTGCTTATATCTTAGAATCACTGAAAGACTTTTAACCCATAATTGCCAACCTTCCACACAAAAAATAGGTATCATATGAGGCAAAATTAGGAATGATGTGTCTTTTGAATGCTTTTTACATAGAAGTTTTCAGAAAAAGAGAGGAGTTTAAAGTTGATATCACTACTCTGGAGGCCAAAAAATATGAACCATTCCTCAAAAATAGGAAAGGGTGGTAGCTATGTTAAAGGGAAATCCAACCTTAATAGCAAGTTGCTTTGAAAGAAAGAGGAAAAATAAGAGAAGCAGACTGGTGAAAGTTTGAAACAAATCGGACAAGCAATAAGAAAGTTATGAATTTTTCAAAGTTGCAATCACTATACATATGGGAAATTCAAACTGGCCAACTAGGTAATGTCACTGTGATATAGCTGCGGACTACTCCCCCATTCGCTCCAACACACAAAATGACTAAAATGTCACTTTTTCAAAATGTATTACTCAGTAGGATCTTTTTCTTTCATGAGGACCTATAACAATATGCTATCTCCAATATATTTTGAGTACTGCCCCAAGGGTAAAAGTTCCTCGAAGAAAACCGCAAATTAATGATATTTTTGTGTACGACAAATGGGAGAGTTGTCCACAAAAATGTCACAACTGACTCACCAAATTGCCAATTTCAGATTCACATAGATGTAGTGATCTCATTTTTCAAACATCCATAATTTTCTTAGTCCTTGTCTGATTTCTTTCAAACTTTCACCATCATGTTTTTCCTTATTTTTCTGCTTTCACACAAAACATTGTATTAGCAAAGTTGGATTGCCCTTTAACTCTATAACTACCTGAGGTGCCAACCCACACGCTATATAACACAGCACACAGGAGATGTAGTCTATAGCACTTTGCACAGGTACTGTATGCTAGGGGTCAACACCTTACCTTTGAGATATCTGTGCCAGTGAGAGCCTGGACTGCAGGGGGAAGGGAACCCAGGAGTCTGGTCAGCTCTCCAGTCGTACGGTCATCACCTAGCAGAACGATGTCATTGGTCTTGGAGAGTGGTGCAGAAATCTCAGCAGCAAGCTGTTGTTCGGAAAAGAGAGCGTAAGATAGGATTAATGTTCAGTAAGCTCTGCTCTATGCTGCAGTAAACCTGATTAAAGACTAGTAATTCATAACTGATGAAATATTAGCTCCATACTGACCTAAGCACTTTGTCATACATTCGTTCTGTTTCTCTCGTCAAAGGGCATGCAGGCTCTTGAATATATTGAATTTTGCTACAAATGTACCTGTCCTTTTCCTCTACACCCCACATCCCCATCCCCCCCCCCCCCAAATTTCATATGTATCATACATTTACATGATGATGGAAAGCCCCATCAATCATCTTCATCAACAAGGAGTCCCCAGCACAGAAATTCATACAAGGGACTATGAGAAATGGACAATATACCTTGGGCAGGGCCTCTAGCACCAAGCTCATCATGGCAGCGTCTCCATACTGCTTGTAGGCTGCAGCCTTCATCCTCATCATCTCTGCTTCGGCCTTACCAATGGCTTCGATGGCTGAGGCTTCAGCACCACCAACGTTCCTGATCTTCTCTGCTTCACCCTTAGCAGCTAGCACCGTCTTCATCCTGTCAAAGTGAAAGAGAACGTTCAATTCTGGTAAAGGTAAAACATACTTTGTGAGCTTTATCATTCTTTTAAACCCCAACAGGAAGAAAATCACAGTTGCTATGTCACACGGAAAGGATGGCTCTTGAAGTGCTCTCATATTTTTAAATATAACAAGAAATAGCTGAAATTTGTTGGCCCAAAGTCTGATGCCACATGTTCTGTGTGGTCCCACGTACTCCTATCTGTGTCCAGTACTTCTCATTGTGATTTTTAGCAAGATTTGTTATATTTCAATGATTCAAAATTGTCATAATACATAATCTTACTTACATTATTTATATAACTTCTAGACAGCTTCTTTTACATCAAAATTATATGACCAGTTCTAAACATTATTGTCAAATAAAAAGTGTATATATTACTCTCAAGAAGTGTTTCCAACCCTATGCAAAATAATGCTTTAAGGACAGGTGACCTGAAAAATCTAGCAGAGTTGGTCAGTAAATGCTGGTGCGGGAAATACTGGACAGGAAATACCAGTATTCGCTGCCTAGCAGTTTTTTTTTTACTGAAGCAGGAAATAGTTGAAAAAAGATGGAAAATACTACTAAAACAGTGTTTTCAAACCATGAATAACCTTAAAAATGTACATATTACTGAGTACATGTAGATGTAACAATTGAACACCAAATGCAATAAAAAAGTGACTCCACTCATTTTGAAAGTTACATTCCATGTAAATATATATTTACAATGTATATAAATTTATTACTTTCTCATATCGTCATTTGGGTAATAAAACCTCCCATCTCATTTTCTGGTGAAATTTTAGCCTAGAAGTAAAACTTTGATGTTATGATAGAACCCATGTTGTGCATATCGGAAAGAAATAATGCCACAAGTGATGCCACAACTGTAAAAGGAAGGTTGTCAATGCACTTACTGCATTAATCATGAATTTTTTTTTTGCTCTCCTGACATTTAACATTTTTGAGTTACAACATTTTTATCACCTCACCAACGATGTAGCACATTGAGTGTAGTACGATGTGAAGATGAATTTTATAAAAACAAGATTTATTTATAATCTCTGCTGCATGTACATCCGCAAGATCACTAAGCAGACAAAAAAGTTGATATCCTTGATGATCATACCTTTGACCATCAGCAAGTGTCTCAACTTTAAATGACTCAGCCTCAGCAGGCCTCTTGATGGTGGCGATCAGTTCCCTCTCTTTCCTTTCAATCTCCTTAGCCTCCACGTCGATTTGCTTGCGACGTTCAACAATCTCAATCTGGACCTCCTCACTCCTGATCTTCTGCTTCTCCTTGGCTCCTTGCAGGGAGTAGGCCAACTCGGATTCAGCTTTCTATAGCATCAACATGAGAGAGAGAGAGGAGGAAGGATAGGAGCAAGATATACAATTAGGATTCCTTGAAATAGAAACACGGTCAAATTCAATTAGGGGTGGGAATTTCGGGTATTTCAATTTAAGGGTACCCGACCTAATTTTCGGGCGAGAACCCAGCTTACCCGAATACCAGTAAACAATAATTAACCCCTAAAAAGGTATATAAAGTGGCCAAAATCTATGATTCATGGTTTCCTGCAGCAGTGAAAAAAACCCCTCAAAACATGACATGATTTTAAACACTTGGGACTGATTACAGTTATTTTTTAAGAGTAAGAATTGTCTTTAAAATGTCAACAAAATGAGTTCAAATACTTCATTAGACAAGTACTACAAGTGGTAAACAATAGTAAAATAAATAATGAATTTAAATCCTTACTAGAATGATAGAATTTAATTCCAGGTTTTCGACTTTCAAAGTTCGTTTTACCTCTTTTGGTTTCCGAAAAAGGAAAAAACTAACTATATGGTATTTGAACTTAGAGGGGGCTGGACCACTATACATGTAAATCTCAAGACTGTGATTCAGCTACATACATGATGTAGTGCTCTGCGGATCTTAAGCATAAAATCTGGTGGGGAAACAGACTACGGTATTAAAGTCCAAAATGATGGAAAATAAACATCATAAAGGAAGATTTAGTAAGTGTTTGATGATTAATTGATGACTGATATCACTTGTAACAATTACAAATTAAATGAGTTTTAAGCCACTTTTAGAACTCTTTCCTCATGATCAGTCCCACATGTCAAAAACTGTATTTTCCGGAATCGGGATTCCAATTTTTTGACCCGGGACCCGCCTCTCTCAGGCCCAACCCGAATTCCCGGATTTTAGTCCCAGCCCTAAATTCAATGCATGATTCCAGTTCAATAAATAGTATTTCCGAATAGAAAATTGATTTGAAAGTTTTTAGGAAAACCACATTTAGGTCACTTTAACCATCTTCAAATGCAAAAAGAATTGGGTCATAAATATTGACAAATAACTAATTCCTCTCTCAAAAAAGACACATTGACAGTACAATGATCATCAAATTCATAGCGGCATGACTTTATTCTTGTATAAATAATGCACGTATCACATAAATGCACAGCAAGTCAGCTGCCCTTGCTGACTAGCTGACAGCTCCATCTAATACTGTATATTTTGAAATTTCAAATAAGAGGACATTTTTTGCACATTTCAACAAGTGCAATATAAGTACTGTAATACACACAAAATCAAAAATTATTTTACACAATACATGAATAATTAGTTGATAAAATATATAAGGGAGTACTGCTGCAGCACAAAATGAATACACATAATTTTAACACATAATTTGAGATGCTCTGTACATGAAAAGTGAATTGTAAAAATTATGGCTTCCACAGCAAAGGTGTGTTTGTGCAATTTGATTGAACAGGAATGTTGAACTGACCTTTGTGTTGACCTCTGCTTCATAACCAGCCTTGAGCATTTCATACTGACGTTGTGAATCGGCAACCTTGGTGTCTGCATCAAACTTGATATCCATCATGGATTTCTCGCATTCTGCTTCCTACAATGACAGACAAAAGAAAAAGATTAGAAAAAATAGAAGCAAAGTAAAAAAAATAAAAAATTAAAAAAAATTAAAAAATAGTGATAATAATAAAGAGAGAAATAGAAAGAGAAGTGGAGAGAAATGGAAACAGCAGCAGAGAGATGGACTGGAAGGACAACAGACTGAGAAAGAAAGAGAGAGAGAGAGAGAGGGAGAGAGAGAGAGAGAGAGAGAGAGAGAGAGAGAGAGAGAGAGAGAGAGGAGAGAGAGAGAGAGAGGGAGAGAGGGAGAGAGAGAGAGAGAGAGAGAGAGAGAGAGAGAGAGAGAGCGCGCGAGAGCGAGGAACACGTACATTGTAGATGTACATGTAGAACCAGTGAGATGAACATAGTACAGGAGACAACAGAATAAGGAAGAAAGAAAAAGAGAGACACAGAGGCCCGAATTCACAAAAGAGGTTTATTTTAGTACATGGTTTAAACCTCCCCATGGTTTATTTAAGCGTACATGCGCGTAGGGACCAGTCCAATTATCAGTTTTCTTTAGATGTGCGCATGGCCAATACGCGTCCTTTTACGCCTATTTCAGTGCGCTTAGAGTAGTTTAAACCAGGTTTAAACCACCCCATGGTTTAAACCTCTTTTGTGAATTCCGACCAGAGAGAGAGAAAAAGAGAGGGAATGAAAAAAAAAATAGACAAGGGAGACAGAGAGGGAGGAAAGGGGGCGGGGGGTAAAGAAAAAAGGGGTTATATAAACAAAAAGAAAACAGAACTGTAAATGCTAACATAAATATGCAAATTCTGACGCACATGTCAAAGGCTAACACAGTTTACTGCTAATCTGCATTCTTCCCATCCATGTTGTCTATCTGATACTTTATCACACTTGTTACATTTTGTACATGTACTCTGCATGCGCATGCCTACATGTATTTAACAGAAATGATCAACTGCTAAATCACAACACTGCTGTTGTCCTTGCTGTCAACACGTATTCCCAGGGAAGTAGGATATCTGGATTACGTGATATTATGAATAACAATGAGTCAAGCAACTAGAAATCCCCTTATAATCTGCCAATTTGTCTTTGTGTAGTACTGTTCATAGAGGTCTCAGTATGCACGTTTACTGCTACATGTACATGTTGTAAAACAGTACATGTAGCTCACGAAGTTAAGCTTACATCATTTCTAAAAATAGTCAGCAGATGAATACAGTCATTCAGTAAATACATCATGCAGTAAAATTTATAAAGCTCAATAAAGACACATGTGTAACTGCACATGTATTTCACGTGAAGACAAAAAATATGTAACATGTTCCAGCACGTCCTAGAAAATTTAATTCCATAACTCTTTGTGTGGGTGGCAGAAGGGCATTAGCATGCACACATGTCACAAAGCAAATTTCTGGTAGCGCATTTCCAAGATTCTGATTGCTCTATACATGGCATAGTAATTTTTTTAAACATGACAGGGATTTCTCTCTTCATCAACTAATAAATAATGAAAATGGATGGTAACTACCTAATTTTAATAGTTTCGTATAAAAAAAAAAAACCCACACATTTCAAAAAGTTACGGTATTTTAATTCTAATGACAGCTGAACAGCGCAACAGACCTACATGTAGCCCTTCTGCCAGAAGCACAACAAACTTTTCTATGGCTTTTCAAGATAAAACTACATTTTTCAATATAAAAATATTTCCCTGATTGATCTTTTAACTTTCAATGATTTTTTCCAATAATTTTGGAAATTTTCTTTGTTTTTCCCCTTCATTCTAGGCCTGGAAATACAGCTGCACATGTACATACATGTATGTATGTTTTCAAATTTCCCCAATTTCCCCAACTTTTCCTTGACCGCGAGAACTCTGATATACATGTGCTTCACGTACCCTAATGCCAGCATCCCTCTCTGCCTCAGCCACTCCGATATCGGCATCCCTCTTGACTGCAGCAGTCTGCGTCTTACCCAACGAGTCCAGGTAGTCCACAGTATCGTAGACATCCTTGATCGTGAAGCTGACAATCTCCAGACCCATACGACCGACGTCCGGTGACGCCACCTCCCTCACCAGCTGAGCGAACTGATCCCTGTCTCTATAGATCTCTTCTACCGTCAGAGTACCTGGAGAGCATCGAAGTGTCAAATGAAGTTTTTTGTCCATTCACGAAATGTTTAGATTTCCTCCATTTCTTTTTACATGTAGCTGTAGTTTTAGTCTCCCAGAGCTCATTACAAGCTTTGCATAGCTAAACTGCTCTTGCTTCCAAATTTTTAGCTTTTTTCATCAATTTAGTGACAAAGCTGAAAATAATGGCTATGATAATTCAGAAGTTATATCTTCTGCAGACAGATCCAGTTGAATAGGACACCTGCCCACATTCTGTGTTTTTTCTCAATAACTTTCAATTTAAAGCACCAAGAAATAATGGCAATTTCTCATATATGGCTTTTGAAGTCAGGGAGGTTTAAAGGGAAGTAAATGTACCTTATGTAGGCACTAAAATCATTATTCAGAACCATGATTGTACATATCAGTAATTTTTAAACTCTTTGACATATTTTCTGACATAAGTTTTACTACAAAAGTGAAGCAATAAAAAAAAAAATAGCAGTTCTGCCATTTTGTAGAAAACAACCTGATTATTTTAGTTCTTGGTAACTTCCTGTACTGAATGAAGTTTAATGATTAGAAATATGGACTTAATATTGACCACCAAAAAGAAGAAACAAATTGGAGGAAAAAGAGCATGCCTGAATAGACGAAGGATAAGACAAATCATATGAAATAGTGTTGTGACCTCTTACCAAGAATTGCACGAAGATGACCTTCTAACGTCTGCAGCACCACACTCTCAATCTCAGAGATGGATCTTCCGATGAACTGCTCACAAGCCTGGGCTAGAAGGCCTTCTTCTGTCATGACCTTGACCTGAGCTACACCGGTCACTGTTAAGGGCACACCCTTGGAGGTCTCCACACTCTCACAGCGGGGATTTAATGTCATCACTTCCAATGACAATCTGTGTGCATGGGGAAAAAATCGAGTGGAGATGGAGTAGGAGTTAGACATAATTACAGTGTGCTCCATAACAAAAACAACATTTACATTTCCACACTCACACCAGGAATTCAATGACCCTTATTCTCAAAAGCCGCCTAACTTCAGGCACTTGAGGTTTAAACCATGCCTTAGAAGTGTACGGAGTTAGTCCGCCAATTTACATGTATGGAGTGCCAAATGTCAACCCCTTCACGCTTTGAAAATTATCACAATTACATGTAACAACTGAATGAAAATGTAAAAAACTTTTGCTATGAAATCAAGTACTCATTTTCATTTCATCACCAAATTAATTTCCTTTCTATATTTTTTAGGCTAATACATGGTTTCTTGAGAGCTGAGACTTGGCCTACCATAAACCAGCTGTCTAAGGTGAGGTTTAACTTGGGCCACTTTTGAGAATATGGGCCAATGTCATCAATTCTAATTACAACCTGCATGATAAAGGAATGAGGAGATGACCCAAGTACATACATGTACAGTACACATACATGTACACATACATGTACACTAAAGCTCAGACAATCATAACATGTGTCATATATACGATACTAACATTTCTACACTTATGTACAAAAAGGGAATTCAATGTCATCACTTCTAATGACATTCTGTAAATGGGGAAGAATAATTATCAGAAGATGAAGTACATGTACATGTATATGCTGAGACTCAGACACAGTCATAGGGTATTCTACAATGATGAAATAATAACAAAAACAACACCAAACAAGTCATTCATCAGGTCTACATGTACATGTCATTCCAATTACTGATATTCATTTTCCTTTAAAATTGAATGATTTGGAAGCTTTCCCTTTAGACAAGTCTTTGAAAAGTTTTCAAAAAGTAGAGCACACGTTTGGGCAGGCAAGAAATAAAACGAAATTATGTTGTTAGCACTTGGCCCTTGAGTATCACAATACATGTACATGTATATACATGTAAACCATGGGCTTGTCCATGGGAGTCAGAACACAACACCCCTCAAGATTAATAATTACTAGCTGAATTATAATTGTTTCTATTTTGCGGTGATCCTTGATAATTATTTTTCTCATCATGCTTATTACTTAGCAGCATACATGTACATGCACAGTGACATACATGTAGGAAGGCCCCATCCGCCTACATGTACATGTATAAGCAAGCAAGCACAAGATATGAGATTCTTTTTTTTTATTCATGGCAACAGTCAGATGCTAGTGCCTTATGTCTTTGATCTGTAGCATGGAAATGGAACTAAAAAATGCTTTTTAACTTTTCTTATTGTATTTTTAAGTTCATATTTTTGGCAGTCTGGATGCCCCCCCCCCCAAATCATGGGTCAACTTTTAAGCACTACATGTACATGTACAGTAAAGGAAATGATTCAGTACTCAATGTTTTCTAAGGTTTCATTGGTGAGGAGAGTCTGTGTGCATAAATGATTCCTTTACCTCTGAACATCTGTAACAAGGCACCAAGCCCAGGCCCAGCCTCCCATCACATACTTCTTCTCTGCTGCTCCACAACATCCACCTGTGAAAGGAAAATTACATTTACAAGAAGATATTAAGTTTTGGTTCAATGTTAGAGGGAGCAATGTGGTCCCGTTAGAACAAGACAACACTGTCCATGGTAGGATTCAACACTGACATGGGCCAATGCTACACAAAAATGCGAAAAAGTTACATGGCAGCAATTTCGCTCTGAAAGGCTCAAAAAGAGCCTGAAAGAGCTATCGTAACATGAAACTACAAATTTACATGTACAACTGTAGCTTTACATCTATAGCAAAAATATATATGGATGGGATTACACAAAAATTTTCCAGTGGATAAAAATTAAAATCCTTTTACTAGGGAGACCGCACGCACGTCGCAAAATTCTGCCTATCTACATAGCCGCGCAGAAACATCTGACAAGCGCTCATCAACAAACGACATGCCTCTCACGATGAGGCCTTCACAAATCAAAATATTCAATAAATATCAAAATGACTCAGCAATATCAACATCAATTATATTCTCAAGCATATCAATGTAAAAATATTGGAAATCATGATGATAAAACAAGTTTTAGAAGCGAAAGAAATTCCCCCTCACTCAACGGTTTGAACGTATGTTCGTCAGCGCATTCATGTCCACACACTATTCCAATGCGTCGCACTCGTCCTCAAAATGGTCACAAATTTTGGAGAAAAATTCAACTTTGAAGCATTTTCGACACTTGATTCCCATATCGTATAGCCATGATCTATGTACCAAAAGAAAGGAAATAATTTGCTATACATCACTATTAATAAGTCCATTTACTCTCTTTCACAAATAAGATGATACTCCGAGAAGAAGCATTCCCTCCGCTGTAGCGAGAGTAACATGAACGCAGCTGCCGTGCAGTTTCGACAGTTTGTACTTTCGATCATGCTGAATCCGATTATGACATCATTTTTTCGCATACCCATGAGGATCATGTGTCGAATGTAGCTTCAAAATACCCTTGCAGACGAATTTTCGAACAGCGAAAAAAAAAAGGCGTGGTTAACTCGATGACGCCAGAACTAATACGCGCTGTACTTGCTGACGTCAAGCAGTCCCGCGTTTAAGTCACGTGCCTACCCGGCGCGAGAATGGAAAGTTCATCGCGGGTGTTGCAGGGCGCGCTGCTATGCATTTTCAATGTATAAACCTTAACATTGTGTGTATGTAGGCCCCCAGTGTTTTGCCTACACGTGCACGTGGATAATTTGCATATGTAAACTAAGTGACTCATCACTCATGTATTTCATTCAACCGTGCGTGCGGGTGTATTTGAATTTGATCTGTCAATAATTTGCTGTTATTATCATAAACATCAGCCTCATAAATTGTCTTCATCTTCGGTCGATATATCAAAGTCTTGCCGGTCTCCATAATTCACCCAAAATTTGCAATGGATGCCGTAAGTAGCTTCCTTGATCATTGTATCTCAAGTTGCAATGCAGTTTTTGAAGGAACTGAAGTTCGGGCTGAAGGTGATGTCGACGGGAGCGCTTCGGCTCTGAGAGGGAGGGCGGTTACCTATCGTGACCTCAAGATTTTTTTCTCTGAATTTTCTAGCTGGCCAGACATTGAAATATCGACTAAAGAATGCTTAAACCTTTTCCGAGAGCGAATTAATCAGTACCCTGTTAGTGATGATATCCCAGTCCATATGGGGAACATTAAAAGAAAGGTGAAAAAAATGTGTAAGAACGGAAAAGGGTTTGAAAGTGTGATGGAATTCAAACGTAGGACTGTGGTTGAGCTGGGCCCATATTGTAACGAAATCGGGGTAACAGAGGGGGATTTACAACTGGCAATGTGTGGTGAGGGCGATCGGGAGAAATTAAGTTGGGAATTCATGACTAATGGAATTGTTGTTGAAATGTATTCATGGGCAAGACGCCAGGACATGTGCACGAAACAATTTATCATGTTGTTAGGTCACTTCTTTGACATTGATTCAGATATCACTACTAAGAATGTGTACAATAAGATTCGCATCATCCAATCGAAGATCAGAAATAACAGATACAGCGTAGAGAAACAAAATGAAATGATGAGGGAAGTGTTTGTTGTGAATGTCAAGAGCCGGGTTAGGCGTAGTAAGACTGCACAGGAGGGGATCAAGAGTGACGTTGTTTGTAAACAGTGTAAGAAGAAGGTCAGGGGTCATGGGTGTGACAAAGTAGATCGGGAAAATACATCTCGCCTCAGACCGAGACGGTCTATTCCTAAAAGAAGTAAGAGATTACAGGATATGAGAAGGCAGTTAAAGAACATGAAAAGAAAGTACGAAAATGTGCAAATGAAATTGGATTCGTGCCGAAAAAGGTTGGCGGAGGCAATTGTAAAATTGAGAAATGTAAAAAGGAAAGAGTTGAGGAAAGGAGTAACATCGAATGAAAGAAAAGAGACAGTTATTCGTATGGGGGAGGAGTTGCAGTCAAATAAAAGTAAAATAACTAAACTGGAAAGCAAGTATGACAAAATCCGCAAGGAGTTAAAAGTGAAAAAGGGCAAAAGATCTGTTCAGCAAAAGAGAAAAATTGAAACACTTCGCTATCTGCGGAAAAAAAAATAAATTGATGACAAAAATGCAATCAGAGAAGTTGGTTCAAAAACGAAAGTTGAAGAAAGCGGTTAGAAGAGTAGAAAAGTTGGAAGAAAGGTGTAAAGCCGAGGCAAGCGGGATAAATATAGATATTGTAGATGGAAAAAAATACAGCGATGAAGTGAGGATGGTCTATCAAGATTTGATTTGTAATTATGGTGTAAGCACACGGAATTGTGAAGGGGTGATTCGAACTGTACTGGAAAAGATGATGAAAGTGAGTGTAGATAAGTTACCAAAACGAACATTCGCTTGCGACATGTATGTTGAAGGGATGTCTTTGAGCCAAGCTCAAATAGCAGAAAAGATAATGGGGGAGAACGAAAAGAATGTGACGTTAGGGGGTGATGGAACAACAAAATGTGGGCATCATTTTGGGGCGTTTGATATACACACAGAAGGTGGAGAAACTTTAGTGTTGGGAGTAAGACAGGGTGTTGGGGGATCAGCAAAAGAATCTCTTGACGAGTTAAAAGTTATATTAGATGATGTGAGTGAAGTCTTTCCGGGAGGGAAAATTGAAGAATTGGTTTGCAAGATTAAGAACACAATAAGCAACAGACATGTTGCTCAGAAGAAGTTTAATGATCTATTACAGCAGTATAGAAGAGAGTTGTTACCAAGTGTTGTTAGAGGATGGGAGGAGTTTTCAGATGTTCAGAAAGAAAGGGCAGGGGCAATGAATAATTATTTTTGCGGTCTACATTATATAGTTGGGTTGGCAGACCAAGCGGGACAAGCAATGAGGGAATGAGAGAAGATGGTGTTCGGGGATTCGAATGTTGGGGCGAGAGCAGTTGGATTTCAAGCGAAGGGAAATGAAGGGGGTGTAGAGAGAATGGTTAGGACAGTGTGTAAGGCGGTTCAGGATAGAGGTTGTGAAAAATCGGGGAAACCGGTTCATTTTAGGGCATTCCTTCGTGGGAGGGGCAAGAATTGTGTTCCATTAGCACCGTTTAAGGGGAATCGTTTTAATATATTGTTTCATAATGCTGCCGGTGTTTACTTTCTTTTTGATGATCTCAAGGATTTTTTAAATGTACATAAACAAGATAATCTCCTGATTAAGGCAGTAAATGCAGACATAAACGTTCCACAGTATATAGCTGCTTGTAGAGCCCTTGGTCTTATTGATAAATTCATTACTATCCCGTTATGGAATATTATGGAGAAAAGGAGCAATGTCAATAGTATGAATCAAGTATTCAAGGACCTACTTCAGACATTCACCCAACTATCTGAAGATTCATCTCAACTGTTAATAGGCAATATCAATGTATTTCCAGATGTGAAGATCAAGAAAGATGTTGTGTATGATAAACTGATCAAACCATGTGAGAATGATAATGTAACCAAGCAGGTCCTAGAATTTATATTTACCGCTTTTCTCAATGTAACTACCGAATGCTAAGGGATCATCTAACAGATAAGTACAAGGGTCTAGATGACGAAGTTATTAGTGTACCGAAAACCAACACTTCTGTCGAAAGAGATTTTGGGTTGCTTGACAGGTTAATGAGAGAAAAACCAAGTGCGAAGAATTTATGCTTAGAAGGAATGATTATGTTTTCAAAAAATAAAACCAGTAAATGGCTTACAAACTTAACAGTAGAAGAAAGGGCTAGATATATGGAGATGGCAAGAAAACAGAGAAAACGGAAAAGGGACAAGTACGCACAACGAGCAAGAAAGGTTTGGGAGGAGAAGGAAAAGGCTGAAAGAGAAAAGAGAGAAAGCAAATTCGCAAAGGAAGAAAGGGAAACGGCAAGAAAGGACAGGATATACAAGGAAGTACAAGACAACTGTGGCGGTATTTGGACAAGTGAGCAACAGATGGAAAGGTGTTTGCTTCACAAGACTGAAAAGCAAAAACTCGAAATGCTCAAAATACAACTGAAAGCAAGGAAGTACATTTTTGCCGAAAAAAATGAAAATGGCATTCTTAATGCAACAGAGAAGGGAAGACAAAGGTCTGTCAATGAGATGAAGGGACAGTTGTTGACAGTTATAAGAAAGAGCGTTGATAGAATGCGGATAATAGAAGAGGAGGATAATGAGATTGTCAATGTATTATGTGCACCGGAGGGAAAAGTAAAAGAGTACAAAGAAGTTATGAAAAGAAAGAGAGAAAGTGAGGAGCAACAATCAAGAAAAAAACAAAGAGTTAATAGTAGAGAAACTCCATATAGCAACCTCGTAGGAAAATTAGTTGAACACTTAATTGCAGAGGGAAATGGTAATAAGTGGTACACGGCGTTTGCATGTTGTAAAACATCTAGTGGAATGGATATGGTGTATCTAAGCAATGTTGATGAAATATATCACTTCAGTAAACAAGACATCATTGCAGATTTGGAATCGGGTGATTTGTATGCGAAGGATATCACAGCAGCAGACCTAGTTGGTTACAAAGTAAAACATAAGTTTGAAGTTGACAGCAAAGATGTATGGTTTACGGGGTACGTGATTGATGCGGAAAATGAAAGTGGAATAGAAAAAGTATGCAAAGTAGAATATGAATGTTTGGAAAGTGATGATGAAGATGATAGTGATGGTGAACTGGAGATGTGGGAAGGGCCGCTCTTAGAGGACTACTGGAAAGGGGATGCGAGAGTAGTCGAAAAAATGTAAAAGAATGTGAAAATGCAGTGTATGAACAAATGATTTGTACTTACCATTTTAACTTTGCATGTATGTAAGAAGAACTATGAATTATACAAAGATAATTCTTTTTTTTTTGTTGCCATACATGGACGGTTGAAAAGACTGGATCGTATACGGACAACAGATCAAATAACTTTGACAATTCAGATCTTTAAGACAACAAGTCTTATACAGCCGTACTTACGCTGTAATATATTTTATTCTTAAAACTGTCATTTCGTGAAGAATATAGACACATGTTACATGTATGATTTTTTTTTCATTTCATAGCATGTACCAAAGGTGAATCAATACTTGAATAATTAAGAAGTGATGTATTGAAAAGGGCATGACAATGACATAAAGATCTACTGTATATTTGTGAAATGTAGAAATAATTCTTTTTTAAGTTACTTCCATATATGGACAAAGCTTATAGAGGTTGTAAAAAAGGCTGGATGTATACAGAGAACAGATCAAATAACTTTGATAATTAAGATCTTTAAGGCATCATGGCGTGAAAGTCTTACAGCCGTGCTTGCTGTTATATTATATAGTTACATGCAAAGTTTTTACTTTCATGACATGTAGAGATATGCGGAAGGTGAATCAATGATTGAATAATTACAAATTAATACGTCGTGTTCTGATGAATGCAAAACCAATCGGCAATAGGCCACCGATGACTTCAGGGCGAATTTTCGCCACGTTTGGCTTATCATATAAATTCACACACACTCGAGAATATGACACGAGTGATTCATTCAAGTTGAATGTAATTGTAAATTCATTTAAAATAGCCAGAATTTTCATCTCTTCAACATCGTCATGTATGTATCAAGCATGATTAATCTTTAAAAAATACTGATGATCCTACCGAGTTCGGTAGGCCAAAATACAGCCGCACGCACGGTAAAAAAAAATGAGGCCTATCTTTCATTTTGGTCTCATTATTATTATCTTTTACTCAACGCGATTGTTAATTTGAGAAGGATAAAATGAGATGTATAATATGCAAGTCATTCAAAATAAATGTAATAATAAAGAGATTGTCTATATCTCGGCATAATTTGCATACGCCTACATGTACGTAGGCGTACACTGTTCAAAGTGACATGACATGAAGATAAAGATGTAAATGTGTTGTAGCAAGATTGTTTTCATCGTGTTACTGCAGAAAAAAAATCGATGTACATTACACTGATAAACTGCATGGCATATCACGATTAAAAGAGCTTTAAAATTAATTCACAGTATACTCTCGCTCCATCCTTCACGACGTCGTTTTATTTTAAATTGGCAGAAATAATTATGTGGGCCTACAAATAAAAGTTACCGACCAACCTTTACTGATTTCTGCAAGAGCAGAATAGCATGGAAAACTGAGGGGGGGGGGGGGGGGTAGACTTGGAAAAGAGAGGAGAGAGGGGGCGAGAGAGATAGAGAACAGGAGAGAGAGAGACAGACAGAGGGGGAGAGGAGAGAAAAGGAGAGGGAGATGGGGCAGTAGAGGGAGAGAGGCGCTTTCATACCCACTCGATCACAAGAATACCAGTAAATTACGATAATCATGCCTCAAAACACCTGATAATTAATTTCGTGTGTTCACACCCACTTGGACCAGATAAAGTTCCCATATAGTTATGAGCCAGCAAGTAATTCTCTCGAGTCAGCGGCAAGACTTATGTATTCCTTCACAAAGGGATAGTATGCATTCTTGCTTACCCTATAATATCGAAAGTTCTCGTAATTTGCTTTCACAATGAAAAAAAGAAAATCATCCATCCTTGCGGAGAAATTCCTGAAAAAGTTCTCGTATAATTTTGAAAAGTACGTACTAACTTTCGGGTATTATAACGAACAATTTGTTTTTTACAAATTGAAAATTCAAAAAAAAATTCCTGGTATACTCTGATCTGGGAAGAATTCCCGATGAGAATATACCAGGTAGCCCCATTTTCTATGACTGAGTGGGAATGAAAGCACTTAGCGGGAGAGGAGAGGGATTGAGAGAGAAAGAGAGAGAGGGAGAGAGAGAGAGAAGGGAGAGAGGGGAAGAGAGGCCCGGGGGGGGGGGGGGGGGGGGGGGGGGGGGGAGGACCCGGAAGGGAGGGGAGGAGTGAGGAGTCTGGAGCAGTGCGCAGAGGAAATAAGGGGAAATGGCAGGTATATATGGAGAAGCCAAGTGATTTAAAAAAAAAAAAAATCGTTCAATGATTAAAAATCATTGAACGATTTTTTTTTTAAATTTGAAAAAGATGGTCCTTAATTGGTAAATAAAGTTTGGTGTGTGTGTGTGTGTGGGTGTGAGAGTGTTGGGTGTCGATATTGGTGCCCCTCAGGGTTGGATCAATGATTTTATAAATGAGATGCACAGTTAAAGTATTTTTCATTTATTTCATTTCATTCCTAAGAATGATACAAAATTTGCTCAAGAAATCATGACAAAAATGGCATTTCTAGACAAAGGGGAGACACATTTAATTACAAATTAACCCCGGCCCCTCACAACCGGAGCCAGCCCGGCCCCTAAAAAAACAAAAAAACCCCCCCAAAAAACAACTAAATTATGCAGATTTATTTGGAGGCCTATCTTCCCCAAAAGGAAAGAAAGGGGGAAAAAAAATAGGCTTCACCAACCAACTTCATTCCAGTCATTTTTTAAAATCTTTTATTTCGACTACAGATCACATATTTCTGATTTTCAAGTTTCTAATTAAGAAGTTACAACTACCTCATGATATACGAGCCTATCATCACATGTAGGTCTATGTAGTTGAAATCTTCAACAACCAAAAGGCAGTTGATAGGCCTGAAAGGCAAGAAGAGTGGTCAAGGACAAGCACACTACACTCACAAAAGTAAAACCTCTTTCAGGCCATTTTCGTAATGCTTTCAAATTTAATGCTTATTTACCTCTTTGTCAAACTCCTTGTAATGAACTATTACATCAGGGAAATGTCCTAGTTACATTTCCCTGATTACATCCACCTGTTACAAGTTATTGTATTTCAGTAGTCAGAATGCAGAATGCATACACTGAGTGTTGCTAGATTGGGCAATCCGAAATGTTTGTCCAACCTAACAACGCCTAATAGTTTTTCGCATTCTGACTATTGAAAAAGAACAGCTTTTTACAGGTGAATGAAATAGTTTGTCACTAGGCAAACCTGTATAAATTTGAATACATTACGAAAATGGCATGTTAGACAGACATGCTCGAACTTCTCACTCTTTCAGATTACACCCCCCCCCCCCTCCTATCGAATCTACGTCAGTCATTTTGGGGGAAATACCTTTCTCAACACAAGCCAAGCTCCTCAGCTACGTCAGACATAAACAGGGGAAATTCCATGCCATATACATTATGCAACAATAGAACACACGGCATGTCATGATACAAATTAAAGCTCCACGCACACACCCCTTGCATGTACATGTGCACTCAAAGACACACACACACACCCATACACGGACCCAAACAAATCCATCATGAGCTTTTCTCTTTGTCTCTCACCTTTTCTCGAGCCGCGTCGGTTCTGCACGTTGCGATAGCGTCTCTCCTTCTCTCTCTTTTTTTCTCTCTCGATCTTATTTGCTCACTCATCTCCGATCGAACTGGCCTGGCTCGACCTGAACGAACCCGTATGCGTGCGTAAAGCGATCTTTTGAAGCCAGCTGGGGTCAAAGCGCTTTCATTAATGAGCCGTGGCGCGTGTTTAACATGGCGCGCTGACGTAATTAGCAACGCTCACACAAGCTCCTCCTTCCGGTGACGCATACATTTTGCAAAGCTTGACATCGAACGCGTACCCGGGGCTGACCATATTTTGGAAAGCTTTTGGGCAATAATTGGCAGAAAAATGTCTGTTTTCGTTCGCTCATAACTTGGCAACGAAATAGAATTACATCAAGAAACTTGACAGATGGGATGAGTGAAATTTTCTCTTTCAAATGAATACAGTCATAACATCTAAGTCAAACCTAATACAAAGATAATATTTCTGTGCGGTCTCCCTACTTTTACTACACTGCATTATGTTTCATTATACTAAAGATATAACTTTTAACCCCTTTAGAAAATGAGAATAAGGTATTTAATGCTGAAAATCTTGTGGTCTTTAAAAAATATCTCACACGGGTACATGTCTAGACTACGTGTGCAAGATAAATGCACAATTCAGTTTAGCATGCTGCGTTGGAACAGCTTAGCATTGCACTGCCTTGTACTCCATTCATCTACATATACAGCACATTCATTTCCGATCCCACCGTCTTTGTAAAGCTAATCGCACAGCGAAAGCTACATGTTAACGGTAAGTAAATCGACATCAATGTCGATTTAAATTGTAATTTTTTTTAAATTGTAATTTCTTTTATGTTTCTCATGATCTGATCGTTGAAGGGGTCAGATGGGCTGGAAGAGGAAGAGTTAGGTAAATTCCGAAGGTAGTTTGCAAGGTTCACCGTACATGTACATGTAGATCTACGTGGAAATGAATGAATCTTGCCCACCATGCCCAGTTGTTTTTTTTTGTTTACTGGTCTCTCCATGGCATAGGGGAGACTGCTTCACATGTGTGGCTTGATGTTCAAAGTCATATTTTATAAAACATCAAGCCTCTATGGTTAGGAATTACCCAATTCTTACACTAACTTGACTCTTATTTAGTTTAGGCTCTATCTACATAATCTAGAGTTAGATCAATTACACAATGAATGTTGTATGATGGGGGGACCTAAAGCTACGCACTTTGTTTCCAGCGGCTAAAGAATCACCTTTTCAATGATTTATGCGAATTTGTTTTATATATCTTGGTTCCAGACTACATACATGTACTCTTAAAATAAATCCCTGAGAAAATTACGACGGACAAATGTCAATAACATACATTTTCGAGTCGATGTCGATGCGGTGTCAAATTTTGTTCGATAAAATGAAAGGGCTATAGCTACGCACAGGTAATAAACTAATTAATGCAAATCTTGATTTTGATGCTGAATGACGTGAATGTTACCCCGATTTCCAAATACTTGAAATAGATCTACTGATAATATCATTAAAAATAAAGGAAAATTACTCATTCCTTTTGGCAATTGTAAATGATATTTTTGTTGCTGAGTTACACCAAAAGTTTTGCGCATCAAACGCGTCGCATTGCGCGTATTTGCAGGGTGCGTAGCTTTAGGACCTTTAGGACCCCTGACCATATAGTCAAGGATTGTATTTCCGAACAGATTGTATTACCGAACGTGTACAGTTAAGCGCCTAAAATGGGTTTTCATATGCGTGGGATTACGCGTATGAAAACCACACTATTGAAACAAAGGTTGTGTCTTTTTCCCATAGGTTTCACACGTTGGGAAATACAGTACCTTTTTCAAGGGACCAAAACGCCGCGTCGTTGGGAAGGGGTTCACTGGGAAGGGAATATCGTATTAAATCTACGTTGTCTTTTTAAAATTCCATCAACTTCTGTTTCTGTAGGTCTTTGAGCATTCATTATGTAAGTTTGACAGATATTCGTTTGATATTTTATTTGCTATCCTTGATTTTCTGAAAAGTGTTCGGTCACTGGATCCACCACCATACTTGTTGTAATCGACTTTTTTAAGTTTAGAACTTTAGAGTTTAGTTGGTATTCAAATAAATTATAGGGTCTACAAGGACAATTTTCAAATAAATCTGATAATCAACAATGAGCTCCATAACGTCAAATACTTCAGACAATGCCAGCTCCTACAAAATGTGGACTGATTTTACACCGTGTTAACTTACATTAAATTGCAGCCCAGGCCAGGCACAGAAAAAAGTGGGCGCTGCCCATCATGCATATACAACGCGCGGCTGCAGGGCTGGCTGATCATGGTCGTCGTAGACACAATACATGCAACGGCAGTCCCAGATCACATACGGTACCCCACTCACAAACATCAACAAACATAAATTAAAAAACGATTCCCAACAAATTTCAAGCTTTCTTACCTGAAACAACAAGTGCTTCATTCGGGCCAACCGTATGGCAGTTCCCCATGATGAAATTTATATACGAATATCAGTGCAAGTGAATAATAACAGTCCTTCTTTCTGACTGATTTCGATTTTCCACACACCTTCCACCAGCTACCAGGCTAAGATGGCCGAATAGCGTAAATAATAGGATGGGTCACGTGATCGATATTACATACGCTCCCGATTTAGCATTATATAGGAAATTACGCAATCTTTGTTTCTCTGACCTTGCCTAGCCTTCGCTTTCCAGTTTCCATTGCAGAAAATGAACTTGATGGCCGCATTTGCTCGAGTTGTGATTTCTGATGTGATATGCCCTATTCCTAACACACATACCCATTTACTTTCAACAGCACAGCAGTGAATGCACTGTGCAGATGATCTGGGAGTAGGACTGTATAGGAGTCACTGGACTAAAGTTTCGTCCCTGGATTGTGCTTGATTTATTTTCCGCTCTTATAGTGAAACTTGATAAGATGAATGAATGACGTCAATATTAGGTTGCATGCATCAAGAGCTCCTGAGCTGAAGGGCATGGGCATATCAAATGGCCTTTATAAATACTTCCTTCCTTTATACCCCAAAGCCAAGAAGTTAGGTGTTCTGTCCGGGGTTCTGTCTCGTTCTCATACTTCCAAGGAGTTATCACAGAACTGTGATAACTCCTTGATACTACTAAGCATAAGCTTTTCGGGCGGATGTTTGAACACTTGACACTGTAAAGTAGTATTTTGCTTGGCAGCAGCTTTGAAAGCAGGAGAAAAAAGAAACACTAGTAGTAGGCACAATTCTCAGTTTCGCAGGACCGATTATGTTTTGGATTTTGATAACAATCGAACTGAAATAAGTACAATCGAGTAATGCGGGGTAAATATTGGAAGAACCACCCCAAAATATATAAAGAATCGGCAATATTGTATATAGGGAGGGGGGGGGGGGGGCAAACGGTAGCCACTGTGACGTACCCAGTTGGCGGCCCTAAAAACAACACACGTACGCACACAAACAAAAAATAAAGAGGTAAGAAAGAATGGAAGAAAGAATTGAGAAAATGTAGAGGGCTGAGAAGAGAAAGTGAGAGAGGGGAAAGATGGAATCAAGAGAAACTGCATGAGGAGGGAATCGGAGTGAATGAGAGAGAGAGAGAGAGGGGGGGGGGGGGATGGAGAAGTGCTGAGAGGTCCACCCGCCCATCGCCCCCTTGATTTTCCTCTTTTTTTTTGGAGGCAAAGAGGTGGACGACCATTATCTCCATGATTTTAGCCGTTTGAAAAACTGTGTCTGAAACGAAAAAACAAATATATACGACACAATCATGCTCCTGCAGGCACCGTAATTTCCGCCTTTTTCGGCCGACCGGCATATATACTCAACCGTAAAGATCCATTTTATCTAAACTTAAACATGCAACCCAGATATACTCATTACACATATGTTTTTACACAAAACCCGTGTATGAAACAAAAGTATTCCTTCATCAACAACTAAGAAAATTAATATTTATGAAATTTTCTGTACCGATCATAATCATGGAGAGGACTCGCTCGCAAGATACGTCACCAAATTGCCAATTTGTGTTTGATTGATCACAACTTCAAAAATTCTTTCTCATTTTATTGAATTTTGCTCAAACTTTCACTAATCTGTTTCGGAGGGGGGGGGGGGGGGGTATGTCTCACTGAGACCTGTACGGCATCCGCGTCAATGAAAACAAGTAAAAGGGGTTGTTTTTCGCCACCAGACGGGTAACCCGGGGATCTCGTTTAGGGTATCAAAAACAAGGGGGGGGGGGGAGGGTATCAAATTCACTAGTAGTGATTAAGAAAGATCCTCGAAAAGGGTAAGAAATTTGACATATATAACCATTCGGGAGCTGGTCAGGAGCAGCGCATCTGAAAATCTTCCCGTAGATATATTTTTTCATGAATCAATTAAAAGATTCTTTCCTATTCTTTCAATGAAAACATCATTCTGTAATGTGTTCCAAAGTAAATATTTGTCTTTACCTCTTCCTTTTTGGCCAAAAAAGGGCCAAGAAGAACCAATCCTCGAATAGGGTGTACAATACTATATGCAAAATCTTTAAAATCCCTGTTAAGGATCTAAAATTCAGAAGTTTTGGGCGGGTATATAGGTATCAAAACCTCTCGACTTAAATCCTCGTTTAGGGTGCTTTTCAGAAAGTCATGGACCTTTTTTTTGTTTTAAGTATTATTTTATTCATTTCTTTTCAGTGAAATCAACAGATATACAAAAACAGAAGCATTACAATCATGAAAGTATAAACAGAAACTTATACAATTAATTACAAGTAAATATATATGGAAAAATGTATACATTCATGGAAGAACAAAGAATTTACACATACATTTACTTGTAATTCACTTAATATCTCAACTTACTTGAAATTATACAGATGTACAACTGAAAAATGATATACCTTTGCGTTATCTGCAAAAATGTATACATTCGATCATGGACGCACAAGGAATTTCTGAAAATATACCTCAAATAGGGTTTGAAGTGCAAAAATTTTCTAAAGCTCGGTCGCTTTGCTCCCTCGCATAATTATGTTCAAGACCTAGTTATTTCGCGCCCCCAATGGCGCTTTTAAAGTGTTAGCCATTAATTGACTCTAGTTGCTTTGTGCCCCCCCCCCCGCACATAAGGTAGGAGCTTGTTAAATTTTTTGCCCCCATGATGGGATATAAGTGCATAAAAAGCACTTTCAAAGTAAGAAATTTCAAGTTGAGGGGTGAAAAGGAAAAAAAAAAATCTGCCGCTCAGTCGCGTTGCTCCCTCGCTTATATCCTCGCTTATACATCTCTTCAAATTTGGGCTAACAACCCCAGGTTATGTACTTCAAAACTCATTTTCACGTAGTGCCATCATTTCTAAATTAAAAACGCTCATTAATCTGAGTTTGGGCATGGGGGAGGGGGCGCAGATTTAAGAGTTTGCCCCGGGCGCCAGAATACCTAGATACGCCACTGATAGAGGCTGTATTAGCTATGCGAGAAGCAACGAAAGATATGATTATGCATGAAATCAAAACTTCGTACAAAATTATTCCAAGTTGATGGTCAATTTTCTTTATTAAATACAGTTCTTTTCAAATGAGAAGGATGAAAATTGTGTTATCTTGTTCAAAGCGGTCGATGTTAATATCTCTACCTACCTACCTTTTTAATACGTCCAATTCAAACAATTTTTGAGGTGAGTATGGTGCCGTGCAAAATAATGTTGAACACTATAACCCTTGCCGACGGGCAAGAGAATAAATTATTATACATATCCAACTTAAAGTAAAGAGATCATTCTATATCGAAGCGAAGTCGATTGCGTTCATCCATTTTCTATCAACGTATACCGATCGATTTAGATTGGATAATTAAATGGTCTTCTTCTTCTTCTTCTTCTTCTTCTTCTTCTTCTTCTTCTTCTTCTTCTTCTTCTCCTTCTCCTTCTCCTTCTCCTTCTCCTTCTCCTTCTCCTTCTCCTTCTCCTTCTTCTTCCTCTTCCTCTTCTTCTTCTCCTTCTCCTTCTCCTTCTCCTTCTCCTTCTCCTTCTCCTTCTTCTTCTTCTTCTTCTTCTTCTTCTTCTTCTTCTTCTTCTTCTTCTTCTTCTTCTTCTTCTTCTTCTTCTTCTTCTTCTTCTACATCTCTCCCTTTTCAGTCCCTCTTCTTCTTTTCTCAATAAGAGAGAGGGGGCATTAAGTTTCATACCTTCATGCATCCACTTACGGCTCTAAGTATATATGCTCCTTTTGCAAAAGAGAAGAAGAAACATATCGTCACTTATTTCATGAATGTGAACAGATTCAGTTGCTATGGGAAATCATCGGTTATGTGCTGAACTTGCCGATTTTTAAAGGAATTAAACTAGGAGGGGAATTTTCTTTGGTGTGACTTTAGGGCGATGTGGGGGAAATGTCATGTACTGTAAGTTAATAAAATATTTGATATTTCAGTGCAGGAAGAGAAATACCGCCTAACAGTAAAGAAGTGAGAGAAATGTTGGTAGCAAATCAAGTTGAAGAAAAAAAAGATAGCACAATAAATCGTAACACCCTGTCATTATACATTTGAAGAAATGGGAATCTTTTGATTTCGAATGAAACGAATCTTTTGGGTGCGAAGTGATTATGGACAAAATTATGTTAATCATTAATATATATAATGGATTGTACTTCCTTCCCAAGGGACATTGCTTTTGTTAAGTCATTGGTTGTCTGCAGATTATCACGTTTCGACGCTCAGGGATTGGGTGGGGAAGAGGGGGGGGGGGGGGGCGTGGCTGAAGGGTGAGGTATTGTTTTGGGATGTGCGGGTGTGTCTGTTTCCATTTTTTCTCCCTCTCTCTCTCATCTTTCCATTTTCCTTTCTTTCTCCCTTCCCTCCTTTTTATCTTTTTTATGAATTTTTCTTTCAGTGAAAAAAAAATCACAGAATAATATTAAAGGTATATTTTAAGTTGTATATCTAAAACTTGTTCTTTGTTCTTCTTTGAATGTATAAATTTTTGTAAATTGTAAAAGTTTCTGTTTATACTTTATTTCATGATTGTAATTTTTCTATTTTTGTACGGACTGTTGATTTCACTGAAAAGAAATGAAAAAAAAAATACTTAAAACAAAAAAGTAGTATCATAGTCCGTATCATTAACATGCTAAATACATGCAATTCATTTTATGTTAAAAAATCGTCCTTTTTGCAGATAAAAATGTCATGGTGGTGGTCACAACGAGAGCAGTCATGAGGAAACCTTGTCCAGCTCCATGAAAATAATTATGTAATAACGATAAGTTAAAGGAAGTCTCCATACCGAAGGGAAATCCTCCAACGGCAGCTATAGTCCGTAAAAACTATTCAAACCACTGTGAATGTCTTTCCTTCGTCATACAGATGAAAATAACAGAAACATATTTTGGCTCTGTCAACATGGTCAAACTTCCCCATTGCTGCCGTCCATGTTGAATTTTGCAGACGGTGAAAACATGCCTCCACCGGGGAATCGAAGCCGGGTCCCTGCCTTAGAATGCAATCGCCTTGACTACTAGGGCATTCATGGAGACGGGCTGGCGGTTTCGGCGAGACCTGGGGCATTAATGTCCTAATTCTAAGCAGGGCGGATCCATGATTTGTGAAGGAGAGGGCCCAATATTCCAAACAGGTCATTAGCATTTTGGGGGTGTCCTTATTTCAATCCCAAATTCTCCTCTGGATCCGCCCCTTATTATATGGCACCCTCCCCCATTCTAGATAGGGATCTTCAGTGACTGTTCAGCCCCCCCCCCCCCTCCACGTCCTCTCCCCAAATTCTAATGGCCGATTATAAATTCCTTAATTCCTTAGAATAGAAAATGTTGATTCTGATATTTTGTTTACAGCTTTAAAGGGAAATCCGACCTTAATAGCAAGTTGCTTTGAAAGAAAGAGGAAAAATCAGAGAAGCAGATTGGTGAAAGTTTGAACGAAATCGGACAAGCCATAAGAAAGTTATGAATTTTTAAAAGTTGTAATCACTATGCATATGGGAATTTCAAATTGGCCGAATAGGTAATGTCACTGTGATGTAGCTGTGGACAACTCCCTCATTCGCTCTAACACACAAAATGACTAAAATGTCACTTTTTTTCAAAATGCATTACTCAGTAGGATCTTTTCGTTCATGAGGACCTATAACAATATGCTATCTCCAATATTTTTTGAGTTCTGCCCCGAGGGTAAAAGCGCCTCGAAGAAAACGGCAAATTAATGATATTTTTGTGTACGACAAATGGGAGAGTTGTCCACAAAATTGTCACAATTGACTCACCAAATTGCCAATTTGAGATTCGCATAGATGTAGTGATCTCATTTTTCAAACGTCCATAACTTTCTTAGTCCTTGTCCGATTTCTTTCAAACTTTCGCCATCCTGTTTTTCTTATTTTTCTGCTTTCACACAAATCATCTTATTACCAAGGTTGGATTGCCCTTTGAAGGAAATTCCTGCATGACCTTTTCTATCCATTTGCCTATAAACAATGCAGTTAAGACTAATATCATTTTTTTCTCCTGAATTAAACTTATAGGAAACAGAATAAGGTCGTTGCATGCATAAAATAATCGCAATTTTGTTTCTTTTGGTATGTCCTTATTTCCTGAGTTCGTTTTGAATTCTAATGCATGCACTTGTGAGAAAATGACTTAGAATTAATATCTCTATACTGAGAGAAACATTTCAAGTGCATGTATGTTTGTTGAATCATTCACTGATAAACCTTATGTCCCAAACACTTTGAGTGCATTTTCGAAAATACTTTTTATTTTTTTGTCATAGCGCCTCCCGCCCCGGCCCCATGTTAAACATGATATCACGGTGCCGTTAATGCGTAGTTTTTGGACAATATTGTCGATCTAAAAAGCCCCGTTTCAGACGTGACTCGCTTCAAAAACCGCCGCGACAAGTTTGTGTGTGTAATTTGACAAAATATGCAGGAAAAAAAAATGGCGTGCCGAACAATGACCCCTATACAAATTCAATGCCTTTAATGCTTGTTTTGCCTTGATGGTTGTTATTTTCCGGTTTACCGCCTCTTGTCTGAATGGGCCGTTATATGCCTATACCTCAGTCACACTAGCACACGATTCCGAACCGACCGATGCTTGGCCATTAGGAGTAATGTAATTTTTTGTTCGGACTGGTGAGGTCGGGTGTCGATCTCGTTGGCGTGACTGGGGTATTACCAGGCAAACCTAATCATGTGTTCATCATTTCTTTCAGAATACATCAAAAATGGTAACCCTATACAGTCCGACCTCTTTTATCCGGCCGCATTGGGACCGGCACCCATCCGGATAAGTGAAATGGCCGGATATGAGAGAAATGTACATTTTCTATGCAATTGAATAGGGTAGGGCAGTCTATTGGCTGTAAAATTTATGTTTTCTTGGTGTAGTTGATGATTGCAAATGATCTTTTTATTTGTAAGAGATGAAATGAAATAAAATTAAACAGAAAATTGCCCATGGTGTTCCTGTTTCCATCAAGGCTTTTGGGTGAATTACATGACGAACTGGCCGAAAGACAGGGCCGGTTAATAGAGATGGCCGGATAAATGAAGTTCGGATAAGTGCATGAGGTCGGACTGTATATAGCTGCTTCTGTGATGAACAGATCAGGAAACGTGTCTTGTGTTTTTTGTAAGTATATTTTAATTGAAGAAAAAAAATATATCATAATCCGTCAGTTGGTCTAGTATATTATTCAGCTATTTTTTATACGGGGGTGAGGGGGAGGGGTGGGAGCCAACCCCAATACTAATTTACCAACAAAATTAATCCAGCTCATATCGATCGCCCGTAACCCAAATAGTTTATGCAGTTGATCCCCTTGACGAAAATGGAATAATCTTAACTACTTTGATTTTCGAAACAAATACAATTTTGACTGTAATTTCGGAGAATTGTAACAGCTATTCCAAACAACTGAAAAAATACCCAAATGTAAAGATAAAGACCTAACATCTCAAGAAACAATCACTGTAATAAAGGTGACGAAAATCTGTCGGCATATTCATTAATTTATTAGCGTTAATCAATTTTTTAATCCTCTGAAAGCTGTGGATAAATTATGGATATCTTCGATGAATACTCCAAACTTAGACAGGGCAAAAAATTTGCTTATTCCTATATCAGGCATGACTATCAACACACGTATTCGTTATTTTCAGTTTTATAAACCTGAAATATCTTAAAACATTAAACATCTCAGAATCAGATATACCTGCATTTTGTTGTAATTCCGCAGGAAGTATTTGGGACTGCCCAATATCAGAAGGTTTAATGTGGACAACCAACATTTATTTCTATTTTAATTGATTAAGGTACTTTGAATAAAATCAAAGTTTTGCTTGGATTTTATGGAAGTGAAGGAGTTCCATTTAATATCATTATTTTACCCGCCAAATAGTTTACATATTTTCCAGTAAATGCAAATATGGCGTACTATCAACATTACAACTATAAAAACATTAAATTTATATCATCATAAACAATAATGTGACTAAAATATGACACTAAATATACAGGACAAAAATGACCAACGAAAATTGTTTTGTAGCAAAATGTTTCTATAAAGATAATAATGATAATGAATATACTACTACTACTACTACTATTACTACTACTACTACTACTACTACTACTACTACTACTACTACTACTACTACTACTACTACTACTACTACCACCACTACTACCACTACTACTACTACTACTACTACTACTACTACTACTACTACTACTACTACTATTACTACTACTACTATACTACTACTACTACTACTACTACTACTATTACTACTACTACTACTACCACTTCTAATAATAATAATGATAATAATGATAATGAAAATAATAATAATAAAACATTAATAATAATAATGAAAACAATAATAGTGATAATGATTAACACTTTTCGCTGTGGAGTGGGTAAAAATTCATTAGATAATAACATGTTTTTGTTTTGGACACTACTTCAGCTTCCCTGATTAGCAGTACTTTTGTGCGTAATGGTCTATAACGATTCATGTGGGAGCGAGTGAAGCGAGGGGGTAGAAATTTGTCGGACTCTTTTTTCTAATGCAGAAGTCCTTGAGTTGTGCATTATTTACAGCAATATAATGAAAATGACAACAGCAAATTCATTTGGGGGAATGTCGAATGATCTTTTAATTTGTACATTAACCCTGGCGTCTTCTTTAGGATTATACACCGATATATAACATACTTAATGCGATCTGCTTGATTTCATTATACTGTAAGAGCGAGCGAGCGCAGTGAGCGAGTTATGGGGACATTTTCAGAAAATATTGCCCTTACTTACTTGGGGGGTGGCATTGTGTCCCTCTTGCCTCCAGCTTTGCTGCTTTACATTGTAGTTGTATTAATATGGGTAGATGTTACTACATGAAGCCGCGCCGCTTCTTTTAAGCAAGATATGGCTCTTTTTGTTTGTTTGTTGTTGTTTTTTTAAAGTTGGAAATATAGGTAAAAGGGGGCACTCATAAGAAGAGGAAAAAGCTCTTATCCTAGGTGGAGAGGGGCACTTATAAGCGGTGGAAAGGGGCACTTAAGAGAAGAGGAAAAGGGCACATATTGTTATGTGATAATAAGACCAAATTTGTGTTTATCAATAATTTATCAATACTTTATCAATATCTAGACAGGAAGCGAACAGGAAGTTCATATAATATGTTTACAAATTTCACACTTTCTTCAGAAAGTATTACTCATACAACTTCCAACTAAAGCTATGACGCAATGGTCACTTTATGGTCTTCTTATTCTCAACATCACTCCTTCCAGATAACAGCCCCACTCCCCAATACTGAGTAAAAGTTATGACGTACTTATGGTCATTTGGTCAAGGACTCAAGGTTGACCAACTCCCAATAGGGGGTTTACCCATTATAAAAGGGGTTCACTTCAGGACTCCAGGCAGAATAGAATATAATTCAGAATAGAATTCCGATTTACTTCAGAATAGATTCCAGACATCATGAGAGTATAGTCACCATCAGACTTGCTCTATGCTTCATCGTTCATCTGTATCTTCATGTACTTCATCTGAATAAATACTATACTCTGTAGCTTCTAACTTTAACTGATTTGTGTCACCAGTTCATCACATTATGTACTCTCTCTGTACTCAAGAAAGTAAACTGTAATTCAACCGATCCCTACACAACAGTATTGTAAAAGGGGCACTTATCGGAAGTAAAGATGGGGCACTTATCAGAAGTAAAGTGGAGGCACTTATCAGAAGGGGGAAATGGGCACATATTAGAAGGGAAAAGGGGCACCTATCAGAAGTAAAAATGCACCTATCAAAGGAGAAAAGGGCATATATTAGAGATAAAAAAGGGGCAATTTTTATATTCGCAAAGGGACACTTATCAAAAGGAGAAAAGGGTATTATCAGAAGATAAGGTGGCAATTATCAGATTTGAAAAGAGGCACTTTTCAGAACGAGGAAAGGGCACTTATTAGAGAGATAAGGTGGCAATTATCCGATTTTAAAAGAGGCGCTTTTCAAAAGGAGAAAAAAGGGCACTTATCAGAAGGGGAAAGGGCACATATTAGGTAGAAAAAAGGGCCATATTTAGTAGTAAAAAATGGGACACTTATCAGAGAGAAAGGGGGAATTTATCAGAAATAAAAAGGGCACTTTTGGGTACTTGAAAAGTTGGAGGGGGCACTGTGCCCCATGCCCCCCTGGGCGCGGCGTCCCTGGTCATAATCTTTACAGAACAAACTTATTTCAGCCTTTATTTCAACATTTGACATAATGTTCCCATATTCCCTTTCGTGGGGGGGGGGGGGGCGGGGGTAGCCAGCAAAAAAGCGGCTGGGACCTAAAAGGGGTGAACAAAAAGTGGGAAAATTGGACCATTGTGACAATGGTATTACCCTATAGTCTAAATGATATATGATCAAAAATCATATTATTCATTTTTATTGTGGTTGTGGACACTGCTTCAGCATCTCCAATTAGCAGTTGTGTTCTAATGATTCATGTGCGAGAAAGCGAAGCGACCGAGCAAAACTTTTCAGACTTTTTTCTAATGCTGAAGTCCTTGGGTTGTGCATTATTTACAGCGATAGAATGAAAATGACAACAGCAAATTCATTTGAGGGAAATGTCGAATGATCTGTTAATTTGTACATTAACCCTGTCGTTTTTCTGTAGGATTACATCGATGTCAACGTAATTTACGCGATCTGCTTGATTTCATTATAATTATACTAAATTTACAAGAGCGAGTTTTCGGGAAATTATCAGAAAATATTGCCCTTACTTTGTGTAAATTATGGGCACATTCGAGAAAGCGGAATGAAATATATGTTTCTTGGGGAAGGGGGGGGGGGGGAGTAGGCATTGTGCCCCTCTTTCCCCCAGCTCCGCTGCCCCACATTGTAGTTGAGTGATAATGGGTACTCGTTACTACATAAAAGCCGCACCAGGGGCTATTATCACAAGGGGGAAATGGTACTTATTAGAAAAAAGGGGCACATGTCCGAAGTAAAATTGCACTTATATATCTGAAGGAGTACAGGGCACTTATTAGAGAGACAAGGAGGCAATTATCAGATGTGAAAAGGGGCACTTATCAGAAGGAGAAAGGGTACTTATTAGAAAGGAAAAGGGGCAGTTTTAGTAGTAAAAACGGGGAACTTATCAGAGAGAAAGGGAGCATTTATCAGAAATAAAAAAAGTGCTTTTGGGTACTTGAAAAGGTGGAGGGGGCACTGTGCCACCCTCTCCCTGCCCCCCGGGAGCGCCGCCTCTGTGGGACACAGTTCGAGAAACGAAGATGGAAGCAAATAACATGAATAAGAGATGAAATAATAGAGATGCAGAAAGTTTGCTAAAGAAAGGAGATAATAATAATTATGGAGATATGTGTGAGAGAGATAGACAGAGAGACAGTGAGAGAGAGAGAGAGAGAGAGAGAGAGAAAGAGAGAGAAAGAGAGAGAGAGAAAGAGAGAGAACGAGGGAGAGATAGGGAGAGAGAGAGAGAGAGAGCAGGGGCGTCGATCCGTTTTTCGGATGGGGGGGGGGCAAGACAGACTTTCGTAACGATGATCATTTCGCACTCAATTCAGTCATCATCAGGGGCGGCGGTGGGTCTTTTAAAGTGGGGAGGGGGCACCAACAAAAAGCAGCACCTACAAAGGGTGGAAACAAGGCGGAAAAAACCACTTCGAAACAGTATACCGGTACATTCCGATCAATACACAACCGAGTATCATTTTCGACACGCTATTGTTTGTCTTAACATGGTTCTAGATAAAAACTACTTTGCACTTGAGTGTAATAGCCTGATTATTCATTTGCGAGCGAGCGAAGCGAGCGAGCAAAAACTTAAAGATTTATTTCTAACGCTGAAGGCAACGGGTGTTGAATTATATACAGCGATTTTCCTAATATGATAAGAAGATAATAGTAACTGCGAGCGAGCGTAGCGAGTGAGCTTTGGAAAAATTTTAGAAAAAAACTTTCTTCGTTCCTTTTATAATTTAGGAGCACTGCTCATTCTTGTATACTTTAGGGCATTGGGGCCCCTCCTACCCCCTGCTCCACTGCCTCACTAAAGTGCTGATATCAGTAGGGGAATGTATTGTTATGAAGCCTCTCTCATTATTTGGAGCTATATGTATAAGGCTCCTTTGTGGACTTTATACATACCCATATATATATATATACTTTATATATACCAGTATCCCGGCGCGGATCCAGGGGGGGCACAGCGGGCCCGGTCCCCCCCCCCCCCGCCAAAAAAAAAAAAGAGGGAAAGAGAGAGAGAGAGAAGAAGAAGAAGAAGAGAGAAGAAGAAGAAGAAGAAGAAGAAGAAGAAGAAGAAGAAGAAGAAGAAGAAGAAGAAGAAGAAGAAGAAGAAGAAGAAGAAGAAGAAGAAGAAGAAGAAGAAGAAGAAGAAGAAGAAGAAGAAGAAGAAGAAGAAGAAGAAGAAGAAGAAGAAGAAGAAGAAGAAGAAGAAGAAGAAGAAGAAGAAGAAGAAGAAGAAGAAGAAGAAGAAGAAGAAGAAGAAGAATTTGAAAAGGGGAAGAAAGAGGCCGGGGGCCGAAAGGGCCTTGCCTCCCCCCGCGTCCAAAAAGAGTGAAGGAAGGGGGGGGGGGGGAGAGAAAAAAGAAGGCAAAAAAGTGGAAGGAGTCCGGGGCCGAAAGGGCCTTACCTCCCAGGGTGTAGTGTTGCCTGTTGCCTCCCCCCCCCCCCATAAAAAGAGAGAGAGAGAGCAGAAAGGAAAGTAGAAAGAAGAAAAAAGAGGGAAAGAGAGAAGGAAAAGAAGGGAAAGGGAGGGAGGTGAGAAAAGTGAAAAAGGAAGAAAAAATTAAAAGAGGAAGAAGCGCGGAGGCCGGGGGGGGGGGGGACCGAAAGGACCTTGCCTCTCCGTTCTCCCTCCCCCTCCCCTCCCCGGCCAAAAAGAGGGAAGGAAGGGGAAGGGAAAGAGGAGAGAATGGGAAAGAAAAAAAAAATGAAATGAAAGAGGAAGAAAAAGGGGGAGAGTCCAGGGACCGAAAGGGCCTTGCCTCCCAGGCCCCCTTGCAAAGGGGGACTGTTGCTTCCCCCCCTCCTCGCAAAGAGAGAGAGAGGAAGAGAGGGAGCAGGAAGGAAATTAGAAAGAACAAAGAGGGAAAGAGAGAAGGAAAAGAAAGGAAAGGGGGAGAGGAGAGAAAAGAAAAAAATAGGAAGACAGAATGAAAATGGGAAGAAGGATGCCGGGCGCCAAAAGGGCCTTCCACCCCCCCCCCCCCTCCATAAAAAAGGGAGAAGGAAAAGGGATAGATGACAGAAAGAGGAAAAATGAGGGAGAAGAAAAAGGAAAAGGGGGAAGGGGGAAGGAGGCCGGAGGCCGAAAGGGCCTTGCTCCCACGTTGTCTCATCTCCCCATCTCCAAGAAAAAAAAGAAGAAAAAAAAAACAGAGCAGGGTGAAAGGGAAAGAAAAAAGAGGATATAAAGGGAAGGAAAACGCGGAGGAATAAGAAAAGAAAAGAACAGAAGGGATGTAAGTTTCCTGGAAATGAAAAAAAAAAAAAAAAAAAAAATTTCAATCCTGCCGAGACAACTTGGCCCCGGGGCAGAGTTGTTCCTGGGTCCGAGTTAGCCGCTTGCGCGACATTAACGTCAACATCTACGTGCAATGCGTCCCAGAAAAAGTGTACAGTTGCCATCTGAGCATTTTGAAATGTTTTTAGGAAATTTTCATACTGGTGGATTATAGCCCAAAAACTCTTCTATCAGAGATTTCAAAAGAATTAAAAGGGTACAAAGCATAGAGTCAGGGACAAAAATAATATTTTCTGTATCAGGGCTATTTTTCGTACTTCTTTTCATTCCAAATTCCATTTTGTATTGAACCTAATAGCAATTTATGGGGGCTCTTTTGCAACTTGCGAGGGCTATTTCTTTGTTTACATTTGGGGGGGGGGGGGTGAATTGCCTTTAGTCCTCGTGTAATTTTTTCCCTGGTACAATGTCCTCCGAGTCGAATCGGTTTATAACCTTCACTATTTGCTGGATTACAGGCGCACGCCATAACGCCTAGTTCTTTGAATCTATATATCAACAAGATAAATGCGACTGCCTATTATGCCTCCGCCCTTTTTTTTTTTAAGATATCGCGATGTAATTTCATAATAACTTGGCCTCTGTGACCCTTCAGTTTTGACCTACTTCAAAATTTAATCACATTGTCTTCCTAGTCGTCTGATGCAGTTGAATGACCTCACATTGTTTATTTATCTATTTTGAAATGTTGAATTGGTTTTTTTTACAGACGTGTATCAATCAGATATGATTATTTACGTCTGGGACCGACCTTTAATATCACCATCTAAAAGACGTGACTCAGACTCGATCTAGGGTTCTCTGAGTCTGCCTCAGTTTATAACTCCCACTTTTGGCTGGATTACAAGGCCTATTGCTTTTGCTGTGTATCTTTTATTATTCTTGTCCTATGTATATTTGAATTATGCTTTTATAATTCATCATGTATCAGCTATTAGCTGTCATCTTGAACATCGTTCAATAAAAGCGTATCAAATCAAGTGTGAACGTCATATCTCTTATGAAATAGTATGCATACAGCATACTAGCCAGTGGAACTTTTTTTGTACTTGTATATGAAAGAAAGTGTTTGGAACTTATAGTGCACATGATGCAATTTCAGGTGCGATTTTTCTTAGTGAAACGCCTTGCCATTCTTGTGGAATACTGGAATACTCTCTTCTTTTTTTAAAACATTTGTTTAACCTTTTATACAGTAATACAAATATGTACAAGCCAACCACTTTTGGTTTTAATCATGTCAACGGTTATCCTTAAGACGTTTAGATACTGTTGATGATATTTCCACCTATTTTCAACAATATAGTGGAAAATCAAATTTTAACATTTCTTCAAAATATTCATGTCAACAGTAAAATTTTGCATGGATATTATATTAGTATTATTCTTTTACAGGCACAAAGAAACGCAATAATGATCATGCTTTGGCATGTAAGTGTATCATTATAATTACACATATTGTTTTATTACATCTTGTGTAATAGTATGCATACCAGCTTGTGGAACTTTTTCGTACTTTTACTGTATGAAACTTATAGTGCACATGATGCAATTTCAGGTGCGATTTCCTCAATAGATATCATGCATATAGAGCATATCAATAAAGTCTATTTTTTGAATCATAATACCATTACCGTGTCCGATATTGTCTTTATTATCTCGTACGACAATTAATGACTGGTTTGCACACACAAAATTAGTGCTGTTCCTTTTGAAATTTTATTTACAGTATATGCCATTTCAGTCTTTTCAGATATATAACTGTTTGATATCTTCGCCGACTGTCGCCGAGGAGTAATCATTTGCCACAGTAATGAGCCCTTAGTACGGCTCCTGGCTTCCTGCAAGAGCCGACGCATGCTAATAAGGATTCACGAAACTCAGTGTTTATAGGGCGGATTTCGAGGAAGTTAGCGTACATGACCATAATGACACCATCAGAAACAGACGTTAGTTATTACCGAAAAAAAGATGAATAAGTAGCCCCTCGAAATCATAGGTGTCAAATTGTAAATATTTTCTTTCGGAATTTAGAAACTTTAGTCATTATAGTATGATCTGTATGGACTTTAAAAATTTCAGAATGTTCTTCCGGCGGGAGTGAAAGCCCTTTATATGCTTTTGCACCCCCCCCCCCCCGAGATCGAGCGTCAGATACGCCATTTGTCACCATTATTGTAGCAATATGTAGCTCACATGATTTGAAATTTGGCCCCCCCCCTAAGAAATCCTTGATCCGCGCCTGCCAGTATCTACCGATATCGCATTTAGCAGAAAACAAAAGGGGCACTTATTTCTGAGGTTAAAAGGGGCACTCATCAGAAGGTAAAAAGGACACTGATTAGAAAATAAAAGGGGCACTATACGAAGAAAAAGGCACTTATCAGCTATGAAAAGGGGCACTTTTGGGGTACTTGAAAAGTGAGGGGGGCACTTTGCCCCCCTGCCCTCCTGCCCCCCCCCTTCCACGGAGCGCTGCCTCTCATCATCATAGCCTTGATAACGATATGATGGTAATTTGAACATAAATAAAGTATGCATATCGATATCATGAACAGAAAATGGAATTAAATATCACATGGAAACGGCAAAATGATGAGAAAATATATCTTACATAACAGCAAATTGAGTAGAGTAGATATAACACAAAATAATAGAAAAAATAAACACTAATAAAATATGAAAAATAGAGAAAAAGCTAAATAAAATGAAAATTTAAACTTTGAATTGAATTATGTATGTTCAGAACGTTTTTTAAGGGCGTCATGTTTTTTTGGAACGCCTCTTAAAAACAACTTCTCCACGGTTACATGACGCGGTAAAGATTTAGAGAAAGTGAAGTCTGACCGTGTAAAACCTTTTGTATTTCACTGTTTGGAAGGTTTCATTTCCCGAGTTTTGCATCAGTTTTTCCTTATTTTATTTTACACCTCCGGATTTATGGGGGGGGGGGGGGGGAAAGGGCAAAATGGTATGTTTGCCCCCCAATATTTTCTGGGGGGGGGTGGGCAATCGCCCCCCTGCCGCCCCCCCCCCCCAGGATCGCCGCCCCTGAGAGAGAGAGAGAGAGAGAGTCAGGGAGAGGGGCAGGATGTTGGGAGAAAGAGTTTAAAAAGATGGAGAGAAAGGGTGAGGGGAGGAAGAGAACAAAATAGAGAGGTTAATGGGAAAGAGAGTGAAAGAGAGAGAGAGAGACAGAGAAAAAAAAATGTGTGTGTGTGTGGGGGGGGGGGGGTCGAGGGTGGGATGGAAAAGAACAGTCGTTGTTAGATGAAAGATGGATTTAAATTGTATAGTTTTGTGGAGTGAGTGTGTTTCGTCTTTCATTCTGTTAACGGCCGGTTTAAAGAAGATGGCGCTATACATTGCCAAAAAAGCAGAGCCATGCATATTGGTCAAAGGAGTTATAACAGAACTCCTTGGTTGGTCATCTCGCTCGGTTCAGGACGGGCACATTAATCAATACATGATGGTGCCTGAAGCTTGATGGGCATGTAAGCACAAAAACAAAAAAGAATATGTGCCATGATGTGTTCAACTATAACAGAGACAGCCAAACTGGGACATCCTGGTAGATGGACCGAAAAATTGTCAGAAGGCCACTCGCAAAGAGGCAAATCACCACTTGGGGCATGTGTGGACAGCAAAGTTGATTCTAACGTTGGGGGTGATTTAGCCAAATGCTCATTAAGAGTAACTATTCTATCAAAGAAATATCATTTAAGAAATAAGCCTTCTCACACTGGAGCAAGATTTTATACTCCATCTCGACCAATATTTTATAAATTTCAGGCACTAACTATTCATGATATTATATTCCAAATTGCTGCAATATTATGCATCTCTACTTTTTTATTAGTTTTTCTCCTTATTTAATAGCAATGTTTTCTCTAAACCATGAAGTTTATGATTATATCATGTAATACATATGTATTATAATACTCGTAATGCAATAAAAATTCATGAGTGGAAAGTAATTTCTAGTCATCTCCTAAAAGCAATTCGCCATTTTGGAAGTGTTGTTTGGAATTCCTTGCCCTCCTTAGTGAGACATGCCGTACAATTTCTTTTTTTTTCTTTGCAGAAACATCTTTATTAGGTACTGCTCTTGACTTTGCAATATACTACAAATATATAACAAATGACATATACATGTAAATAATATAAACAATAAAATAAACAAAAAATAATTCTGATTATATATAGTGGTAAAATAGGTTTACAGCAAAACAATATTTTCTCATCTGTAAATGATATAAAGTTGTTATTTTTAATATAGATGTAATGTTTAAGAGAACGATAACATTAACATGCATTTAAAAGAGCTGATTGATAATACTATTTTTGCATTTGCTGGAAAATAAATAGTTTTTGGCATATAAAATAATAAAATTAAATTGAACTCCAACACAACTCAAATGAAATGTTGGACGTCCACAATAAACATTTTGAGCTTTAATGATTTGGCACCCCCAAAACAAATTACATGTATACTTATCTTTGTATCAGTAATTATTGAGTTACTATCCCCAACAGTATGAATTTCCTTACTTTGTCTCCCCCGCCATAATATTTAATATGCATATTTTTGTTATTCTACGACTTCGCGTGACCATCAACTTTTCAAGACTTCATGCACAGGTATAGGCATTTGATGATGGTCCGCTTTTTGTTCTTGTTGTTTTGTACTAATTCATGTATTACAACTTGTATTTTGTTTTTAAATGCTATATATTTTGATGTTTGTATGTTTTTTTGTTTTTTGTTTTTTGTTTTTTTTACTAGAATTAAATAAAGGCCGAGTGAAGAGATCCAGTGCTTCAACTTAAAAAAAAATTCTCTCTATAATATTCCCCATTTTTGTTGACATTTTCCTTTGGGTTGAGAATGTCGAAGGTGCAAAATGAAATTTTGAAAGATATTACAAGATCCATTAACTATAGGCCTATATAATTATGCAGAAGCACGTTTTCAAAACGTGGGGTTGGCCCCCGCACGTAGAAAACGTGGGGGCGGCGGCGTGGGGCGCCGGGGGGGGGGGGGGGGAGGCCATGCCCGGCTGTAGGTGTACCCAGTAGGATTTACACTCATAAGGCTGTACGGGAGATGATGATGTTGAGAGGGTGGGAGGGGTGCACTTATCCATCATCAACTGATCGAGATACGTTGCATCATAGAACGTTCGCGGTCCTTGATAACTTGCCAGACAGCTGGGCATCCCAAGTATGCAAGCCGGAATGCCATTCCCAAACAAATCCAAGAGTCCGCGTTTCATCATTGTCCGTCGATTTAGATGTCAATCTCATTCCAAGTTTCACTTCTTGATATCATTGAATATTTTGACTGTTCATTGTTTACTATTGACACAAAAGTCTGATGATATTCTTATTCTAACATTTATGCTGATGCTATCGACAACAAGTCTGTGTTTTGAAAGGTATCCGAATATTTCCTTGACCTAATTGATAGTATAGCAGCTGACATAAGTGGCTCACGCACGCAAGTTTTTAAGCAGCGTTGATTAGTCTATATCAATAACAAATGAATAAATATGAATGATTCGTATTCAAATAATTTAAAAACTTTCTCTATGACTAATATGTGTTGTCTCCTTTTTATGAAAAATATCACAAACATCTAATTAAGGATATTTTGCATACTTTTTGTCTCAAACTCCTCCTTTAAAATATGTAGATTAAATATTTATATAATAAAACGTTTGTTTACTAGAACTACTTGACAACGATAGCTGCGTAAAAAAGTATGCGAGCACGTCCGTGTATCAATGAAGGTACCGTTCGTCCATTGGATTCATAGCGTATAATGGTGCGCGCGAGCGCGAGCACATACAATTTTCAACATACACATCACACGTACGTAACGCATACGGAACAAACGACACCGGGGTTGGCTCGCGTAGATTGGCAGGGTAAGATGTCAGATATTTAACTGATTTTGTATATAATATAAACTTAGTGATGTATTCAGTAGACATCTGTGAGAGAAAAGATGAGGTGAATTTCTCGAGGGACTAATTTTCCCGCACATTCTTCATAAATAGCTTTACGAAACGATGCTGCGGCATTTGCTGGTGGTACGTAGATTCTAGACTGTAGTGCAGTGGGCAAGTCGTGCCATACCGTACTGAGCTGTGTGAGCAGGTGAGTAGGGAGCTTACGAAACGGGACGGGAGAGCAACAGGACGGCGGAGAGTTAACAGACTGTGACGGTCCTCACACTCTCCCCGTCTTGTTTTCCAATAGTAGGGAGCTTACGAAACGGGACGGGAGAGCAACCGGACGGGGGAGAGTTAACAGACTGTGACGGTCCTAGCACTCTCCCCATCTTGTTTTTCATTCAAGTTACGAAAAAGTGGACGGCGACGCACTGCAGAGTTCGACTTCCCGTCCCCACTTTAGACCGGACGCTATTTCGCCCGAGAACCGTCCTGACATCAATCAGGACGGAGAGATACTCCGAGTCGCGCATGCGCACATCGATTTTTCGCTCGACTTCCCGTCTTCAAAGGCTCCCGTCCTGAAATCGTAAGCTCGCTAGTTACGAACAAGTGGATGGCGACGCACTGCAGTGTTTGGCTTCCCGTCCCCACTTTAGACCGGACGCTATTTCGCCCGAGAACCGTCCTGAAATTAATCAGGACGGAGAGATACTCCGAGTCGCGCATGCGCACATCGATTTTTCGCTCGACTCCCCGTCTTCAAAGCCTCCCGTCCTGAAATCGTAAGCTCGCTAGTGAGTGAGGAAGACGGCCTGAGTGAGTGTAGTCACTAACGTTAGTCACCTAGCCATACGGGCCGGCTTGATGTTTTATGAAATATGACTTTGAACACGGGAGGCAATCTCCCCTATGGAGAGACAAGTATACAAAAATATTTTAAAAAATCAGTGGGCAAGATTCATCCTTTTCCACGTACAGTGAACCTTGCAATTTGCAAACCACCTTCGGAAACATAGTTTACTAAAATTAAGTAAAAATTAAAATCTTCCCCTAGCCTAGGTCTAGTTAGTTTCAGCTCATCCGACTACTTCAACAATCGGATTATGGGAAGTGTGAAATAAATACAATTTATGGTGACGTCGATGTTGATTTACTTACCTATCACGCCAGCTTTTGCTGTGCGATTAGCATTACAAAGACGGTGAGATCGGCACGGAATGTGCACTGTGTCTGTGGATGAATGGAGTATAAGGCAGTGCAACGCTGAGCGGTTCTGAAGATGTCGCAGCACACTCATAGCGACTTTACTATACTTCGTGTGTAGACTCTAGGCAGTCATCCACCTCGACACTTTCAAAACACTATTGCACAAAAGTCACCAACATTCACTCATAATCGGCATTTAATTTACAAAAAACGACACCAACATATTCATGAAATACAATAAATTCAACTCACCGATGTTGGAAAAGATAATTCCAAAAATGAAATCCGTAATTTACTGTCACTTTTGGCGAAACGGGGTACCGCAAGTCATGGTGTACATTTCCTGATCGCCGCGAGTGCTGACATCTCCTGCTAAAAAATTCGGTCGTTAAAAGTTCGGTTCCTATCGCGTACACCTAAGTCCCGATTTTCCGTGTGTGCGATCGTAGAGATCGATGTGCACGCGATACCGAGTTTCGTTGTGGACAAAATTTTATTGGCCGATTTAGTCTAAAAACATCGGCAGCAGGAAAACAACATGCGATCGCGAAAAAAATTGGCGGGGATTTCTTAGGTTTTGGACGTGATTTTGACTGAATTTTTTCTGGAAATATCAGAAGTTCTTCCTAACGGCCGTTTAAGGTAGGAAAGAAATTTTACAGCGCTGAATTTAAAAGGAAGTATTTTAAACATTTATCTTACTTTTCCCCCCATACCTTAAGTACATGCGATAGAAAATGACTAGTATTTTTGCATTCGTCCCGCGTAGTGGTCAATATGACCACTATAGTATTACGTGGTGTGACGCAGCATGCTAAATTCAATTGTGCTAATATCTCGCACCATCACACGCATAGATCGATCATATACGCATGCACTACTGCACTAGCACGCTTTATGTCTGTAACCAGAATGCTGATAATATCCACCGAAATTACATATCGAATGGATACACACGCAACTTAACACACCCTTCTGTCTAGTGTCTACACACACATTAAAATGTACATGTATCAACAAAATATTCAAAAGTAAGAAAAATAATCGGTAGTTACAGTCAAAGCGTTGATTTGTCCTCACTTTGAGCAGAATCGCCCAGAGACAGGAACGTGTCGCAGCTGGCAAATGAATGATGGCACCTATGCGCGCTGCATGTATGTTGTGGATGCTTGGATGACATGTATGTTGTTGTGGATTGCTTTCAACGGCGCATCTTGCTTTTGCTAGTCTGTTGTATTCAGCTCCTTATACTCGCCGCTAGTATACAAGTGAGTGGAAAGAAGCAGTATTGCTTATCAAAACGATAAAATAACAAAAAAAATGAAAATTATGCATGATACCACAAATTGGATTTTTTATTTCTTTTTATTCTGAAATTGTGATATGGCAGTTTTATTACCAAGAATTAATGTAAGACTAATTATTGACAAAGAAACGCGAACGTAAACAATGATTCAGGGTTCTACTTGCTGTAATCCAACAGAAATTAGAGCGTTGGCAGCGCCACACTGTTCCCAATGCGCAACCATATCCGATGTGGTGCAATTCAGCGGTGCTCAAATGCATTGACGTAATTTGTATGCATACCGCGCCCGAATCGAATGAAGGGCGGGGTTATCAAATCACAGACCTGAAATTTTGTGTTATACTTATGGATTTTATAAAATTCTGTGTTATATTTTAAAAAGAATGACTCTGTGATAAAAATAGGTAAGTAGATATTTACATGTAAAATTACTAAATCAATCTTTAAAAAAAAATAAGTTGAGCTGAATAATATTGCACAAATGCTTAAGCAAGCAAATCACAGACAGGTTATTCCAGATCTAGACAATTTGTCAGAATATTTCAGGCAGGTGCCTGTCTGTGATTCATTGATTCAGTCATAGTGGCATTAATATACATGTAGATCATGTAATAAGTTAGAGCTAGATCTAAAATGTTAATTTGTATGCGGTAATGCATACAAATTACAACGTCAATGCATTTGAGCACCGCTGAATTGCACCACACCGGATATGGTTGCGCATCGGGAACAGTGTGGCGCTGCCAATGCTCTAATTTCTGTTGGATTACAGCAAGTAGAACCCTGAATCATTGTTTACGTTCGTGTTTCTTTGTCAATAATTAACTTTTAACTCATTTGAAAAAAAGTTTAAGACAGCTGCTGTTGAATCTCTACACTTTCAAACACCATTGTACAAAACTGGCCACAATTTACTCGAAAATCGAAATTGCCAGCTTTCAGTTATAAATACCGACACATAAATATAAGTAAAATATATTGAATCAATTCAAGTCACTGAAGTCAGCTATGTTGGAAACAAGAAACAGAAATCTACTTTCATTCCTGTCAGATAGGTACATGGAAATCTTAACTATTTACAAATCTTGGTTAATGCAAGTGCTTGAATCGCCATACTAACTTGCCCCCCCCTCCAAATAATATCAGCCAGCAAAAAGTTGGTCCCTATCGCGAACGAAGAAAAAAAAGTGTGCTTGATAATTGATCTTTTTTATTGGCTGTGGTTGTAGCAAAGCTTCTCTGAGAAAAATGACATGCGAGATGGTGCGACTGCGAAAAAAAATTTAATTTGAAATCATGAAAAGTCGGTTATCGGTTCCTATAACACAATAATAAATGCTAAATTAGAAAGTTCACCAGCCTTCAGTGAAGTCTGCTCCTGACTTTGTAATCACAGATGTACTGAGCCTGTAAAAGTGAGTGACAGGAGACAGTGTGGATTTATCAAACCAACCCTAATGATGATATCCAGCAAGTACATACATATCTTTCAGAATTTACCCAATTTGAGAATTACCCGGTCACGCAGGATTCATATAATTTTATAATTCCTTTCCAGCTAGATGTACCTTTGATATTTTTTACATTTTCAGAAGAGAGAAGACAAGAAGGGGTTCCACAGCAGATTTAATGATGGCAGACTGTAGTGATTTAGATAGGTGAGTTTTAATGAAACTGCTCCTGACTTGATACATTACTTACCGGTAATGTCTTACTTATAAATGTTGATATTAAGTATGACATAAAATGGCAGTCAATATCTTGAAAATTCAATCTTTTCCCTCAAGTTGTCTTTTAAGATATCTTTTTATAATGTTTAAAATTCAGTTTATTCAGTGAGTTTTGTGGATTTTGTTATTTGAACAAGATGTGGAAATTGGAATGTCATGTGGAAGGTGTATAAAAAGGCTGTATACATTTTCAGTGTCCCTTTCGATATAGTGTACTTATAAAGATTGCATTTAAGAGGAAAACAACCTTTGCAGTAAAGTTACGTCAAAGATGTAATGGGGTAAGACATTGATTGAAGGTAACACATGTATTAGTGACTTAGAATATTGGGCAATGTCAGTTGAAATTTTGTTGGACAATATATCTCCGCATATCAGCTGTATAATGAGTTTATACATTTTCATTTTGTTATCTTACGCAGACAAATAGAGCAGCTGAGAAATTGTGAAATCATCAAGGAGAGTGAAGTCAAAGCATTATGTGCCAAAGCAAGGTAAATATAAAACGGTAAATCCTCTAAAAATTGAAGAAGAAAAAAAATATCCCTTGCTCTTTGAGCCTCTAAGCTTGATTGTACCTTTACAGTCACCACTGATTTCTTTTATGTACATTATAGGCACTGTAGAGAAAGAAACATTGTGACCTTGGACGATCTCTTCCGAATGAAAAAAGTGTGAATAATTGACACCCTTCTTGGCAAGATATGTATAAAATGGCTAACAATGATTATTTTTGCCACTGCCTCGCAGTTTCACAAAAATTACCATCCTCTTGTAATTTCTTCTGAAAAAGTAGGAGTTTATGATATTTTTTGTTTTCAACAGTTTCAGTTTACTCTATGAAACATCACAGGATCATATTTCGTCTGTTGAGAGCTAGAAGGGTGTTAACTCTTGTTAAAGTATATGAGTTAAAGGACCTTCTGGCTCCAAACAGACTATTTTAGGTTTAAAACAGAATGTGTAAGACGATGTATCATGAGGGAAAAATTCTTTATTTTTGTTTTCTTATATACTCTATGCTAATAGGGTTCAGGGCATCGTTTCGTAAAACCTTCATAAGTGCAAGTTCGCCGACATCCCATTGAAACAGATGTCAATCTTAATACGCACATTTCAATGGAATGACAGCAAACTTGTACTTACGATGGTTTGATGAAACGTTGCCCTGACACTGAAAAACAAATCATGAGTCAATTATTAATCTCTAACAAGTTTCAGAGGAATATTTTTCACTTCCTTGTATCACTGCAGTGTGCATGTTGTTATTCACTAAAGTTAGAAGTCTCAATACAAATAAAAACTGACTTCACTCTATATTTAAGTACTTCAAAATGTATTGAACACCAGGCAGTGCATGTAGAATCTTCTTTGATACCATGATTGTAGCGATATTCAGGTCTTTCAAAAAATAAAATCAACCCTTTCAGGACAGGAATTATTTAAGGGCTAAATTGATCACATTTTGTTCTTCAAATTGGCAATAATAATATTTTTTGTCCCCGCCGAACGAAGTTCGCGAGGAGACTATGAAACAGGCTCCGTTCGTGTGTGCGTGTGTGTGTGTGTGTGTGTCCGTCCGTCCGTCCGTCCGTCCGTCTGTCCGTGTGTGCTCAAATGTTAGAAAATGCTACTTCACCGTCATTTCTTGGCCGATTTTGATTCCGATTGTTTTATCTGATAGGGCTGGGTGGGGGCTTCCAAACTTCTAAACAGAATTTTGAAATTCATTAATTATGCAAATTTATTCAAAATCGACGAAAAATGCTACTTCTCCTCTATTTCACATCGGATTTTGATTCCGATTGTTTTATCTGATAGGGCTGGGTGGGGGCTTCCAAACTGCTACACAGAATTTTGAAATTCATTAATTATGCAAATTTATGCAAATTTATTCAAAATTGACGAAAAATGCTACTTCTCCTCTATTTCACATCGGATTTTGATTCCGATTGTTTTATCTGATAGGGCTGGGTGGGGGCTTCCAAACTTCTACATAGAATTTTGAAATTTATTATTCATGCAAATTTATGCAAATTTATTCAAAATGGCTGCAGGTTCATAATGTTTTCATGTTTTATATTTCAGTTGTATACAGGCATTGTTGGTATTCTCTTCTTTTGCATGCAGTAACATTATTATTTTATTCACTAAAGTTTTTCACTGAAGTTTTAAGGTTCAGGCTAGTTAATTTCCACAGATCTGCACTTCCGGCGGGGACATTTATTACGCATTGCGTAATTTACTCATTCACTTGTTCTTTTAGTGCTTCATGTACAGTATATGTTTCTAATAAGGTGTGATGTTTTTTAAAATAATATTCATGGTTAAAAATTTTGTTGAAAAGTTGAAAAATTGCCAATTTTGATGAAAAACAGTGATTTTGAACCTCTAATTGTGTTGCCAATTTAAGGATTTTAAAGCTTATTCGTGTTTTAAAAATTCCTGGCATCAAATGCAATATGGTCATGAAACAAAAATTCATTAGTGTGTGCAGAAATTTCTGCTCTTTCTACTCATGCATCTGGTATATTTTCTAGAGCTCTGAATCAAAAGTTATTGAGCCAAACCACAAAATGTGGTCAATTGTCTTGAAAGGGTTAAGGTATCTTAATGCACAGAGATGGTAGAAAGCAAAGTGGATGGAAACATATTTCTTATCAATCCTCTTTTTATTTGATTTTTTTTTATATATGTAAAGAGAAAGAACACAATTCATTAAAAAAGTTTGCTCTAGAATGCCTAAATTTTTGAGAAATTACAGATTTTGTATTGATCTTTAGGATTTATCATTCACTAATGTACAGGTATTTCTTGTGTTACCGTGGAGTCATTCAATCGAAAATATCTCATGGATGAAATTGTTTCTGGACTTACAATTTACAGACAAACTCTGATGTCGATAGATCACAAAATGTTTAAAATCTGGAATTCCTTGAACAACTCCGCGTATTAGCTCTGTTGTGCTGTATTAATCTTTGTATCTTGTATTTCGCCTCTAGGGAAATTCTAGTAGAAGAAAGCAATGTACAGAGAGTAGATGCTCCAGTCACAGTATGTGGAGATATCCATGGCCAATTTTATGACCTCAAAGAATTATTTAAGGTAAGATTTACCTTTTCATGACAAGAATATAATATTTGTTGTTATTATGTATCTTATGATTCTACTGACTCAGAAAAGGGAACTTTACAATACAAAGCTATAATCAGGCTTTTCTCTAGTTCTCATACATTTTCTTTGGAGTCTTTAAATGAACTCAGGAACATTCTTTGTCGATGACCAAATGGTATGATTTATATTTAAAGTTATTTCATTGTATTGATGTGTGTACTTGTTTATTAAATTTTACTCTGTTTTATAGAAAATTAAAGGGCAGTCCAACCTTGATAATAAGATGATTTGTGTGAAAGCAGAAAAATAAGAAAGACAGGATGGTGAAAGTTTGAAAGAAATCGGACAAGGAATAAGAAAGTTATGGATGTTTGAAAAATGAGATCACTGCATCTGTGCGAATCTCAAATTGGCAATTTGGTGAATCAATTGTGACATTTTTGTGGGCAACTTGCCCATTTGTTGTACACAAAAATATTAATTTGCGGTTTTCTTCCAGGTGCTTTTACCCTTGGGACAGTACTCAAAATATATTGGAGATAGCATATTGTTATAGGTCTTCATGAACGAAAAGATCCTACTGAGTAATACATTTTGAAAAAAAGTGACATTTTAGTAATTTTGTTTGTTAGAGCGAATGGGGGAGTTGTCCACAGCTACATCACAGTGACATTACCTATTCGGCCAATTTGAAATTCCCATATGCATAGTGATTACAACTTTCAAAAATTCATAACTTTCTTATTACTTGTCCGATTTCGTTCAAACTTTCACTTCCTTTGAAAGCAACTTGCTGTAAAGGTTGCATTTCCCTTTATAAACAAACTGAGCTGAGCGAACTGAACTTATTATCAATAGGGGATAACGATAACAATAAGCTTGCTATATTGTGAAGATCTCTGAACATAATAGACTGAGTGCATTGCACTTGCTATAAGGAAGTATTGTTGGAATAATGTAAGATTTTACATGTACGTGATCCTTGAGTTGAGGCTGTTTCCTCCCTTCATACATGTAGATTAAATGACAGAGTTCAAGGTCTAATGATGTTATAGTCCTTTACAGTGATGTTTCAAAACAAATTCTTCATGATAAAGAACTTGAATTTACATACACCTGTATCAGACACACCTGGCATCAACAGCTCTTTTTAGACAATGTGCAGACTCTTACTCCTCAATAAAATTGACATCATGTGGGAAATATAAAGAATGGATTCTATTACTATTTAGGTGATCAATCTAAGCCATGGAGTAGATAAAATAGGCTTTTTTCAATGTTTGATCTTTCATAACTCTGTTTACATACATGTTCTCTGTGGTGTTTTTATGATTAATTATATCTCAGCTTTGTGTACTCACTCTCTTTCTTTTCTTATCTATGTGTCTGCTCTCTTCCTCTCTCTCTCTTTCACTTTCACTTTCCCTCTGTGTTTTCTCTCTACATACATGTACATGTATATCTCATTTTGACAGTATCCTATCTGTTTTCTGCCTCTGCCTCTCTCTCTCTCTCTCTCTCTCTCTCTCTCTCTCCTCTCTCTTCTCTGTCTTTATGTCTCTTGTTTCTATTTGATTCTATCTAGATCTTGTCATACCTGTCTGCATTTTTCTCTCTTTGATATCTAAATCTGTCCTCTTTCTCTCTCTCTCTCTCTCTCTCTCTCTCTCTCTCTCTCTGTCTTTGTATGAGTTTTTGAGATTTTGTATTAGAAATATAATTACATGTTAAAATCACAAATACAAATAAGCAATTAAGATGAGGATGACAAAGAATGTAAGTGATGATTTTTGATGAAAAGAACAAAAATCGTTCATTTTGATTTTTCATTTCAGGTTGGTGGTGATGTTCCTGACACAAATTATCTTTTCATGGGTGACTTTGTGGACAGAGGCTTTTACAGTGTAGAAACATTTCTTCTTCTTTTAGCTCTTAAAGTAAGTAATTGTCTGCATTTTCACTTTGTTTATAAATCTCACTCTCTTTTCTTTTTTTATTTATTTTTTTACTGGACTTGTGCTTTTTGTAACAAGCATAAACATATGCACAATCTTTTGGTTTTTATGGCATTATATGTAAAGCACAGGAGAACGGCATAGCCCATTGTATGTACTGTAGTCAGATAGTACTTTGTTTGTATTGTACTACATGTATATTGAAGTTTTTAAGGTTTCAGTGAGACTGTGGAATATGCAGAACACAGACATCACTACAACCTTATTCTTACTGCAGTGATACCTCTGTCATGATTAATATGATGCTTGTTAACCCTTTCATGACAGGAATTATTCAAGGGCTAAATTGATCACATTTTGTTCTTCAAATTGGCAACAATAATATTTCACTTTTTAGTGCTACATGTTCTAATAAGATGTAATGTCTTTGAGGACAATATACATGGTTAGTAATTTTGTTGAAAAGTTGACAAAATTGCCAAATTTGACGAAAAACAATGATTTTGAACCCCTCAATATGTTGCCAATTTAAGGATTTTGAAGTCTACTCTCCTTTTTAAAATTCCTGGCATTAAACACAATATTATCATGCAACAAAAATGGACACAGTGTGTGCAGAAATTTTTGCTCTTTCTACCTGTGCATCTGGTATATTTTTTAGAGCTCTGAATCAAAAGTTATTGAACCAAACCACAAAATGTGGTCAATTGTCTTGAAAGGGTTAACTACAAATAAGTGGCATTAAATGACAGTGAGGAATTGAAAAATGTGGTATTACTTACTACCATATTGTACAAGTGTTGCTGATAGACGTTAACATACATGTACATGTAGGCAGTAATAGAATTCTATAGCAAAACCTATGCAGAGAATGCATTAGTATAAGTTTGCAGGGTAAGGTGATAAACTGCATGTTGCTATTTTCCTAGTGGAGAAACATGTAGGCAAAGTTTCCAGGGTTACACTTTGAAATAATATATAGTGTAACCCTGAAAACTTTCCCTGCAGATATGCTTGTAAGCTATCTTATAATCAATTAAAAATATCCTGCTTTGCGCATGGAAGGCTGAAACATCAATATGATGTTTGTAACCGAATAAGTGATAATAACTGATATTATTTTGAAGTACAGAAAAATATTCCTCAGGATTTCTTACATTTCAGCTAATAAAGTAACTGGAAGATTGTGTTTTTCTCTTTATGTGGAAGATATTTATTGTAAAAATGAAGGGAAAAAAAGAGGGAAACCTGGAGAGAAAATATTCGAGGTTACATGTAAATCAACTTTTTAGAAAATCTGCAGATTTTGCCCACATCAAATTGCCCTGGTGGAGCTACATGTAAAATGTAATATTAAGAAATGCATAATTTGTGACTTGTCACTATTAAACCCATAAAAATGTTGCCATATTTCATGTTCACCGGTTTAAATTTCCATAATCTGCAATTTCTCAGCTTTCCTTTGATATGTTATTATGCCTTTAATACTAGTACCAGTGGCATAGCTACAGGGGGCACATACCCCCCTCCCCAATAGAATGGCAGAAAAAATAAAAAATGAATAAAGAAATAGAGAAAAAGGGAGGAAAGGAAAGGGAGAAGGGGGGAAAGGACAACAAAGAAGATGATAGGACTCCTTCCCGCACCCTCCCCCTAATCGGTTGGCTTGTAAGTTTGCATTGAATTTTCCACGTAAGACCAGTTCCCCCTCAATGGCTTGACTCACGCCCTAGGTTATGTGAACAATTAAAAGTGTGTTATATGAATAGTTTCATGGATGGTCTTCATTATTTACTTTTGTGATTCAGGTTAGGTACCCAGACAGAATCACATTAATTCGAGGAAATCATGAAAGCAGGCAAATCACCCAGGTCTACGGTTTCTACGATGAGTGTCTAAGAAAATACGGTTCCATCACAGTCTGGAGATACTGTACAGAGATCTTTGACTACCTTAGCCTGTCGGCCATCATTGACGGAAAGGTAATCTTATATCAGACTTATCCAGAGATATGTATGTATGATAGCTATCCAATTGTGATGAGGGTCTAAGAAAGTATGGTTCACTCACGTTGTGGAGGTCCTGTGTTAAGATCTTTGATTGCCTCAGTCGGTCAGCCATCATTGATGGAAAGGTAAGCTTATATCAGACTTATGCAGTGATATGTTTGTGTTATAGCTATCCAACTATGATGAGCAACTATGATGAGCATCTAAGATGGTATGGGTCAATCATGATGCGGAGATAATGTACAGAGATCTTTGATTGCCTAATCCTGTGAGCCATCATTGATGGAAGATTAAGCTTATAGCAAATTTCTGTAATAAGTGATGTTTATCTATAATGGTAAGAGTACTTGCAGTTATAAATAAAATTCAATTATGGTTTAACTCTTTATTAGCCATGGATGAAAATCCTGGATCACCACATTGTTTGGAGTATACAGTGTATGTATATGTGCACTATATGTGTGACAAAAAGTGCCTGTGGCAACAAAGACTATACTCTCCTACATGTATCTCTTCCTTGTCTCAGATCTTTTGTGTCCATGGTGGACTACCACCATTCATCACTACACTAGATCAGATTAGAATGATCAATAGGAAATAACTTGAGAGTAAAGGTCAAGCATTATTGTGAAACAAAAAAGAAAAACTCGGAGCGAAGCTTATCAGCCCTTTTTCAGTGCTTTATCTTTGAAACAATATACAGGTTAAAAATCTTTAAAAATTTCTCTCCTTCGCCTTAGATTTTCTGTAGCCATGGTGGACTATCACAGTCCATCAAACGTTAGATCAAGGCCCCGTTTCATAAAACTTGTTATCAATTACAAGTTGCAATTACTGTTATAAGCTACTGAAATCCTTGTATCTGATTGGCTGTGACAAAATTTGTCATAGAAATGTGGCAGTTGTTACTGAAAACAAGTTTTATGAAACGGGACCCAGATAAGAATGACTGATAAAAAGTAACTCCAGAGTAAGGGTCAAGAACTGTGGAGAACCAAAAAGCTCTTACCAAAGCTCATCAGCCCTTTTTGTGACTTTCATTCCTTTGAAAGAATATACTTTCTATTCTTTTGAAAGAATATACATGGTGTAAATCTGAAAACTTTACCCTCCTATCTCCCTTGGAAAGTAATTTGAGAGTAAAGATCAAGAACTGTCAAGATTAGAAAAGAGCTCATCAGCCCTTTTCAGTGCTATATCTTTGGAACAATATACATGGTTTTAATCTAAAAACTTCATACTCTTCTATCTCTCCTTTGCCTCAGATCTTCTGTGTCCATGGAGGACTGTCACCGTCCATCACAACCCTAGATCAGATTAGAATGATTGATAGGAAACAGGAGGTACCTCATGATGGTCCCATGTGTGATCTACTCTGGTCAGATCCAGAAGGTAATTGATTGGAACAATACAAAAGAAGAAAAAAATTGAAGAGAAACAAAAACATGGTCTACATGGACTACTACTATGTTGAAAAGTTGGAAAATTTGCTTACTTGTACTGGCAAACAGTGATTTTAAACTTTACTTCATGTTGCCATTTTTAATAGATTTTATTTCTTTTTGTAACCCTCTTTAGGTACTTTCGTTCAATAGCTTTAGCAAACCATGTCAATATATATTTTGTCTTATTTTTCCAAAAGATACCATACCATATTTACTAGAAAATCTATTTTGTAATTTAATTAAACTCTTTTTTTTTTTTAAAGTGCTTCTTTTGGTGATTTAGTATGCAATGTCTGTTTAACCTTTTCTTCTATCTCTTTATATCATCCTTTGAGCAGATACACAAGGATGGGGAGTTAGCCCAAGGGGTGCTGGCTATCTGTTTGGTAGCGATGTCGTCAGTCAGTTCAACGCTGCTAATAACATTGACATGATCTGCAGAGCACATCAGCTTGTGATAGAAGGTTATAAGTGGCATTTCAATGAAACGGTGCTCACGGTCTGGTCTGCCCCCAACTACTGCTACAGGTTAGTAAAGCTTGGCAGAAGGACGCGAGCGGATGCAAGGGCCAGCAAATTTTGATATGCTTTTTCATTGATCACGTCTACCCAACACATCAACATGTAAATTGTTAGGAGTGATAGTTATACCTTCTCTTTATGTCCTTTCATTACAAAATGAAAGCCAGGTACACAACAAACTGTTTTTCTTCTTCTTCATGACTCTGCACTGGGAGTGGGTAACGACTGAATGATGGGTTGAGTTTAACCGTGTGTTGGTTTATTGCCTCTGTTAGAGTGGAAGTTTCAGAAGTAATAACAGGCCATAGTGAACACGAATGGAAAAAAGCATTTTCTTTTGGATCGTTCAGTATTAAAATAAGTAGCGGATAGTCGTGGATATGTCCAAGTGAGAAGTGGGAATTTCAGGAAGAAGTTCAAAGGCCATGCGTGGTTTAGTTTAGTGGAGAATCATGTCAAACAAAAACAACATGAAATGTTTAAACTAGAAACCTTTTGGAGGAAAGATGAGGAGGGGGGGGGGGGTGGGGTGGATTCATCTCAAGTCAAATGTTACCAAGATTTACCTTTTTTTTCTGACAATGACAAAATTAGTGTTAATTTACTTCTTGATGGCGATGAAGTTTGTCAAAGCTGCAGATTTAAAAACTATGTCTGAACTGTTTGAAACCCATTGACATTACTGTTAAAGAGTTTTTTTTTGTTGTTTTGGTTTTCCTTTGCAATTTTATTATCAGTGAAGATCCAGACAAATATAAGGACTTGACACCATTCACAAAGGTTTGTTACCCACAGACCCCAAAATTCCTCTGCAGACTTCCAAAAATGTTAAGAGGCATAGGAACCTTTATATTTCATCTGGACACCCAAGAAAACAGATATTGTATGGTCCTCGCTCGCTGGCTACTACCCAACATCTTGCTTACCTCATTTTTCCATTCTGTTTTCAGATGCGGAAACGTGGCTGCCATCTTGGAATTGGACGAGCATCTACAGAGAGACTTTACGATATTTGAAGCTGCACCTCAGGTGAGAAAAACACCAGGGGTTTTTACGTTGTCATGCACATATCAATTCATTTTCAACCAGGGGCGGCGCTACAGGGGGGGCAGAGGGGGCGACCGCCCCCTATGATTTTTCAAGTAGTGAAAAAAGAAAAAAAAAGAAGAAAAAAGAAGAAAAGGAGGAAGAAAAGGGAAAAAAAGGGAAGAAAAGGGAAGAAAGAAGAAAGAGGAGTATTAAAAAGAGAGGTCTTAAACATATAACTCTATATTACCCCTGTTATTAAATGGATAAAAAAATATGACGTCATCTTTAGGTCGTCTTGCCCCTCCTATCAAAATACCCTGGCGCCGCCCCTGTTTTCAACTATAGATGAGACAGTCTTCATCCAAAAAAAAATCATTATATTTCTGTTTATTTAATCAAGATGTTCTGCTCAGAAATACAAAAAGGCCTACCACAGGACCTTGGCCTTGTCTTGAATAAACTTGTTAGCAAACTTGCTTAAAGGCATATAGCTCCACATTGATTTTTGAAAAAAATTACAAAATTGTGAAAGATTTTGGTATTAGAAAATCTGTGAAAGTTGCTTCCTGGGACCAAGTGTCCTAGTTATTAAAAGGTGCCTTAAAATTTAAAAAGAAACTTGAAGCCAATTATTTAGATTTCATACTTTAGACTAATTTTAAGACTCAGTGTTAGACTAAAGCGTATGGCCATACGCTTTCGTAAATGGGAGTATTCAGTCATAGATATCTTATTAATAGCATCATATATTTGAAAACCTTTCTATGCCTGGCTATTTATTTATCCTTCTGAACATTATTATACAAGACAGATATCAAAATTTAACAATTTATGAAATCAAGCCTTTACAAAGTTACCGAATCCCTTTAAGCTCAGGCTGGAGTTTATTGTTCATGTTGATTTTTCATTATGTATAGATTCATTTTCAAAAAAATGTAATTATTTCTGCCTGAAATTTTGATACATTGTCATCATATGTCAAAAGTGGTCATTTCCTCCCAAATTTATTGATGCCACATTTTTTGTTTACATGATTCTCAAAGTTTGTGGCAGTATGTCTGTTTAAAGGGTTTATTTTGGAGGGAGGATCTGGGAGTTCCATCCCACACCTCATCTCCCCCCCCCTCCCAGTTTTCAATCCCCCTTTTCTCCTTCCCAGCTAATATGAACTCCCCATAACTCAGTGCAATAGGAAAGGAATTAACTTATTTGATAGAGATATAAATATTTGGTGTCCGCATATTTTCCATTTCAGCTCTTTCACATCAATGTCCAACTGTTTTATTTTAAATGCAGGAGGTCCGAGGGATACCCGCCAAAAAGCCTCAGCCTGACTACTTCCTGTGATCGGCGCCATCTCAGCCCCTTTTTATACCACAAGTTTTATCTTTTTTGTGACGAGATCTCAATATTTTTTCAACTCTGATCCTGCAGGGCCTGGAAACCTTGTATCATAACATCGTCATGCAATCTGCAAATCCACTTTGTTTGTAGTAAAGATTTGCAAATATTGTGACCCCTCTGATGCAGATTTTTCTTCTAGAAAGTTTTTGGTTCAAGGAGACCGTTATATCTGCTGAGAGCCAGAAGGGCGTTCAGTCTGTGATGGGAGTTGAAGCCTTCTGGCATTCATCAGACCATTAGACCAGTGCCTGTCACAAGTGTCACATCTTGTATGCTAGCTTTGTAATGGACTAATGCTTGCACTTTGACTATATTTATGATATAACATAAAACCAGAAACTCACATGTGCAGGGAATTTTGTTGAATTAGTGAGTGGTCCAAATTTGAGAAGGTTTCATTGCTGCAAAATCACTGAATCATACACAAAAAAAATTGATTAAAATTAAAAGTGATTTGACAGTTCACAAATTCTCTGGTTTTACAGTGTATGCAAAATTGTGGCTGTTGGTCATTGTCTGAGCAAAATTGTCCATTTCATCAAGTATCTTACTGCATTTTGTCAGGCAAGACAACTTTGTAGGCTATGTTGTGAAAGTAGTTTGGGGTGATTTTATTGAATTTTCAAGGGTAATTATCTTTTTTGTTGTTAGGTTGTGAACTGGATGAATTATTAGCTCTCACTCTGTTGTTAGATGAATAGAAATCCAATGAAAAGATCTACAGTACACGATAATGGCAATTGCTTTGTATTGCTGCATTGGAAGAGCTTTGTCTTTTGAAGAAGATATTTACAAACCTGAACATGCAGAGCCACTGCATTTCTCCTTGCGTAGGCTTGGTGATGTTTTTTCAGAAGTGATGTTTTGGGGAACTCTCCAAATATTTTCATTTGCACCTACCATTTTGTACTGTGTTCTAGCAGTCTGTACAATGGAAACTCACTATAACGAGGACCTTGCGACCATGAAAATTACCTTGTTATATCAGGAATCTCCTTATATCAGGGTAAAAAAAACAAAAGAACCAGCAAAATTACCTTGTTATATCAGGAATCTCCTTATATCAGGGTAAAAAAACCCAAAAGAACATAAAAACAAAAAGTTATATTGGAGCTCTTTATAATGGGTTTCCACTGTACTAGAAAATATATGATCTATGCATAATGAGAGGGAAAGGTGGGAAGAAGGACCGTAATTTTTTGCAGTCCTTTATTTTCAGCTCTTTCATTTCTCTGTGTCAGATCATGTCAGGCTTCTGTATGTTTCATGTAGTCTAGCGCAAACTGGGGAGCGTTTCATCAAGCGTTTTGTCAGTGATTTTTACGGACAGATTTGCTCGCAGCCAATCAGATGCAAGGATTTCAGTAGCTTATAACAGTTGTCGGTAAAAATCACTGACAAAACACTTGATGAAACGCTCCCCTGGTAACAATGGATTGTAGGAGAGTGAGAACCCAAGTCGAAGCGTGGTCCTATTTCTGGAAGCAGATGGCAGGTGAGCAGGTTTTGATGCTATTGTAAGGTATTTATTTCTTAGATAAGAATGACAGGTGCTCTTCCAAAATGATTTGCATGAACTTAGGAAGTGAATGGAGATACAAAATGCAGGTCGCTTGTGCTGTCAGGCCTTGTAACATATTTTCTGCAGAGAGCCATAATGGTGTTAACACGTAATGATTTTACTTTTTACAGATTTCACCCATAGCAGTTCAGTCTCCTTCTAGTGATGGTTTTGCATTATCTTTTTATCCAGTATGCTGGGATTTTAACATTATAGATGAGCAGAAAGAGCAAAATCACAGAAACTTTTGAGTCAGTTTCTAATGCAGTACGTTGTGCTGTTCACAAATAAGAGCACTTTAATTGTTACAAATCATTGAAGTCTCTAAATTGGCAATGTATTGAAAATATATAGTCACTATTTTTTGTGTACAAATTGGCAATTTTGGGTTAAAATTTGCAATTTTCATTCACATTGGTTCATTTGATATAAATTTTGATTTTTTTTCAAACTTTGTAAAAGTGGAAAATAAGAAGAAGTGCCAATTTGAGGAGGGAAAACTGATTAATTAGGACCTTAAAACTGTGAACTGCTATGGGTTAACGCCCTTCTGGCTCCCACAAGATGTAATGTTAGTCCACTTCATGAGGCATTTCCTTTGATAAGATGTATACACTCGAGTCAGTATCACTCAAATTAGATATAACTGGTTTGATCTGTAAACTTCTCCAATGGATATTGAAAACTGATAAGCATTTGTTTGGTTGGTCATCAAGATCTTGTTGAAGAGTGGTACTCTTTTATTTCAATCATGGCAAAGTTGGACAAAAATTCTCAAAATGTGAGCAATCTTGTTGCTATTTTATGTTCTCCGCATGTATTGAATATGTAGCAATATTTTTGTGTTAGAATTCGTTGGATTTTTTTTTTTTTGGAACACATTTATTCCTTACGCAAAATGTCTAGAACATCATTTAGAGATAAAGTATGACATATACTCAGTTTTATCAGATCTTGTATACTGGAGTGTTAAACTCATATTTGCTGCCAAACATATGGCGTTTTTGTCATCCTTCAACTCCCACCCCATTGACTTACAAAAGGTTCTATTAAAAATTGTGTCCGAGTTTAAAGTTTCTCCTTATTCTCCAACTTTATGCTACTGTAAGTTGAAGTAGATGGAAGATGGTATCACAAATCTTGTTATGTTCCATTTATTTGGGGGAGGAGTTGGTAGGTCTATTTTTTATATAAAATTGAATGTATCATATGTCACCTTGAATACGTAAACAGTCATCGCAAAGCCTTAGTTTAGTTAATGTGATCATGATAAGCATCATTGTCATTAAAATCATCAATATCATTACCATCATCATCATCACCACCATCATCACCATCATCTTTATCATCATCTCTTTCATCACATAACATTTTTTTTCAGTATTCTATTATTCAGCTAATTTACCTTCAACAAACTTTATCAAGATTATCTCATCATCACCACCACCATCACCACAACCACCACCATTACCATCATCATCATGAAATTTATCAGATTTATTAACCTCAATATGTAATTTAATCTCTAAAGAGAAGCTTGAGTTCTGGGAAAGGAAAAAAAAATAATTTGAGAGCTTTCTCATTCTTTTTATGTTAGTTTGGAAGATTAGCATACTAGATATGTCCCCTGAAAAGGATTGCTCTTGAAATGCTCCCACATTCAAAATACGACAAACGGCTGAAATGTTCGGGCCGAACATTTGTGTGTAGTCCCATATACACATTTCTGTGTAGTCCTATATACACATTTCTGTGTAGTCCCATATACACATTTCTGTGTGCAGTGCATGCGACTCTCAGCTGGATTTAGTCATTTTCTTATCATTTTGGTGATTTCAAAACCTTACAGCAAACACCAATTCTTATGTACTATATAATCAACCTTTCCCATTTGCTTTAAGACAGTTTCTCTCACAATTCACTCTCATGACCAGAACTCAACTTTATAAAGAAAAGGTTGAGTTCTGGTCATGTGATTACACTGTGAAAGAAACTGTCGCAAAGCAAATACAAGAGGTTAATCATGTCCAAATAAGGATTGGTGTATTCTGTGAGGTTTTAGAATCATCAAATTAGAAATCCACCCAAACTCGCTCAAAAGCTCATGCACCGCACACACAGAAATGGGTATATGGGACTGCACACAGATGTGGCATGAATGTTCGACCCGAACGCTTTAGCTATTTTTCATCATATTTCAAATACAAGGGCATTTGAAGAGAAATCCTTTTCAGGGGACATTTCTACCGTGATGCTCTTCCAAACCAACATAAAAGGAATAAGAAAGCTCACAAATTATTTTTCACCTTTCCCAGAGCATTAGCTTCCCTTTAATCACTTACTGTTGATTTGAGATGTACATGTACTTGAGTGTGTAATGGTATCTTTGAACAACAAATTGATTGGTAGCTACAAGCAGGCCTCGGCACTGTAAACAGGGGTCAAGTGCTGATGTGCTCCCAAATTTGAACTCCCCACATTTTTGAAATTCAAGCAGGGGGGCCTGTACATACAGACCGTAGAAATTGCACGGACCCCCTGTAAAAAAAAAAAAAAAAAAAAAAAAAACCTAATGTTGAACTATTGATCTGAGCTGATAGCCATCAATAAGCCAGTTTGTACATGGTACAAATGATGCACTACTTGTTTACCCTGCGACAGTTGACATTTGTGTTTGGCTCAATAACTTTTGATTCAGAGCTCTAAAAAATATACGAATGCATGAGTAGAAAGAGCAAAATTGTGCACTCTATGTCCATTTTATTGCATTACCAGATTGTGTTGATGCAGGAATTTAAGAAAATGAGATTAAGCTTCAAAATCCTAAAAGCAACACATTGAGAAGTCAAAATCATTGTTTTAAACAAAATTGGCAATTTTTAAAACTTTTTGATTTGTCACCATGTGTATTGTTTTCAAGACATTACAGCTTATTAGAACTATGTAGCACTAAAAGAAAATATTATTGTTGCCAATTTAAAGAACAAAATGTGATCAATTTAGCCTTAAATAATTCCTGTCCTGAAAGGGTAACATGTAAAATCTGGTGAGTGCATCATAGTGCGCACACTATGAAAGCGTATAAAGGTCAATTGTACTCGGTACAAATGACCTTTATCTGAACTTGCGCAAATTGTAATTATGAACTGGCTTATTGTTCCATCCCTCATGATGGAAACATGGATTTAATTTTTGAGATGGAAAATTGTCAAATTATGGAAGTTGCAGGTTGGAGCAGCCAGTAGCATAATTCGGTAGGGGTTAATTCAGCTTCTTGAATCGTTTATGCTCTCATAGTTCAGTGCACGCATGTATGTGATGGAAAGGTTTGACAAAAATGCTGTGTTCCCAAGTCTTCTTTAATAGTTACATGATGCTTTTTGAAATGAAATGAAATGAAATGAAATGATCACAGACTTCACAGTAGTGACAGATACATGTAATGTGGCTCACACTCTACGCATGAGGAAAAAGTTTGACAAACCAACTTCAGGGCTAAGTTGCTTTTTCTTAAACTTGGACTTATACCGAGCTTCAATCCAGTGTCAGATTTCATTTGCTGCATGTAATGAGAATGTAGGCCCTTCATTCTAAAAATGTGTGACATACATGTATGCTAAATGGGAGCACCTGACATGGTTCTCACATGGTCTACAAAACACACAGTTTTATCTTTTTAATGTACTAGGTATGCTATGCTTGTGAGCTAATTACTTTGAGAAGTAGTCAAAAGTGATGGAGGTTGTATAAGAAACTGAGATTTATTATCCACATGTAGTTTATGAAGCACTTGTCGCAGTATTACTTGTACAGACATGATAATTAGAGGGGTACGTTAAAGCTGGAACAGTGCCTATTATTTTTCCACATTGCCAGCTCCAGAAGATTTTGTTCTCTCCTAAAAGTACCGATTTGCTGGTTGTGATTTGAGTTTGTTTAATTATAAGATAACTATGTTTTAATGACAAATTGAATGGTACACTGTATTTTGAATTGAGTTTGATTTGATCAGTTGAAATTATTCACACTTATACAATGTGACAGTTTGTCAGGAAGGGAATTGATAGTTACGTTAACTGGCTTAAGCTCTCAATTGAATTTTTCCTTACTAAGTTACCAATCAACTGTAATTTATTGAGTGTATTATGTGGCAACTCCTCTTCCACTTGTTCCTTTGAATGAATTCCTTTTATTTAATGCCGCGAAAATTGGGCAACTTGGACTACCATTCGACTTGCCCAGGATTGTGAAAAGTGTAAATATGTGTATTATCATTTTTTTTTAAATAATGAAATGTCCAAATGGTTTTCTTCCTCAGCTTCTTCAGTGAATCAAGGTGTTGCCTTTGTAAATTACCTGTAAATTTCTAGAAGGAAGCCCACTCGGAATTTTATTAAAAACCCAATGGTACTAATTTCTTCCCAAATTTGTGTGGTGTTTCCATTATTGATTATTTGTAATGTATTTGACTAGTAAGGCACTTAATGCTCCTGGTATGAGGCAGGGGGTGTTTCATCAAAGCCTTAAAATTGATCTTAAAATTCATTTTAAGATCAAAAAATTATCTTACAATCAAATTTTAAGATCGAAAATTAATCTTAAAATCAATTTAAGATCGAAATTCAATTTTAGTCGATGAAACACCAGCCTGGGATCATTCTGAAAATATTGTAAGTCTATGTCTATTTTTCAGCAAAGAAAGTGATTTATCACAGCCATGCCCTATATACATTCATACACACCTCCTCCACAAAATAGATCTATTCTTTATCGACCAAGAAGAGGGATATTTTTCTTTTTTTACAACAAATGGAGAGCTGCTTGCAAGGATAGAGGGAAAAAAATTAATTTTGGTACAGGACAAAAGGAAGATTTCTCTCTGTGTGACATTTGATCATGATCTCATTTCCAACAGAATGCCCTACCAATAGTGATCTTGACATTAAAAAAAATCCTAACTTTCTTATTCTGTATCTGATTTCTCAGAAACATTCACTTATTTGTTTCTCTGAATTTTCTGCTTACTTTGAATGCAACTACAGTGTATTCATAAAAGGATAATTCCTCTTTAATAATCAAAAGGTGCCTTGCAGAAATCCTAAACAAAAATCAGTACGTCTATTCTGAAAACTATGTAACCTTTTATACTGGTGAAGGAATATTTATTATCATAATTTGAAATTATGGATCATAAATACTTTATAGATGTACTATTGGTGCTTGCACATATGTCTTTTGTAAAACTATATGCATATGCAGAAAGTTAACCTTGATTACCATGATTTGTCCTCATGTAGATTTGTTTTGGCAGTTAACATACATCATGTAAAAGATAATTTTTAGAATACCTTAACTCAGATTTTCATACCAACACACCTATAAGGAAAACCTAACAAAAGCACATTGATGAAAGAATAAATAGTCATATTTCATCATAGAAATTTAATGTATTTCAAACTCAATTTTCACATTCATAATAATAATAATAATAATAATATTCTGGATTTATATAGTGCCTAATATATCTATGATGTCTGTAAGTGCTTTACAGACATATTATTACCCCGATCATCAGATTCATGGCTTGCCTGCACACAATGTATGCACCTACTCCGTGGGGAGCATTCCAGCCAGGCGCCTTTTTACAGACGCTCACAATGCTGATCAAACCACAGTGATTTTCACATCCTACTGGATACCCATTTAACACCTGGGTGGAGAGAACCAATGTAGATTAAATGTCTTGCTTAAGGACATAAGTCGGGGATCAACCCATGACCTTCGCATCTCCAGTCAAGTGCTTAAACCACTCGACTCAAAAAGCATGGATCGAACAGTAAATCTCATTTTGAAAATGAGCATGGATTATGAAAATAATCGCAGTGATTTTGCTGCTTCTTTTTCATAGTAAATAACTTTGACTAAAAAATGGCGAACTGATTATATTTTCTTCCTCATATTTTCATAATAACGAGAAATTGGTATGTGGCAGGTTGTTTTTTTTAACACAGTTTACCTGAAAATCGATGAATGAGTATCCATGTACTACCACTTGTTAAAACAAAAGATGAGATTTTTAGTGTAAATTGTACTTGTTCTTGAAATGTTGCTTGGCACAGGGCCATTTGATAAGAGGCAAACATCGCACACTGCAGTGTAGGAGCAGCTGACGATACACTTCTGATAATGGTGATTCACAGTCTTTTCATGACTGGACTTCACTTGGAATCATCTCTTGATGGACTTCACTCGAAACCATCTCTTGATGGACTTCACCCGACACCATCTCCTGATTAAGAGTCTCCTGGTTCCGGTAGACGATCTCCACCGCTTCAACGAACATGTCCAGGATAATCGGCTCCTGACCAACCTCAATGTTGCCCGTCTTCACACTATCCGTCTCCACTCTCCTCCTCTTTACACTCTGTGCTTCAAATCCCTCCACCAAGTGCTCCTCCTCCTCTTGCTCTTGCTGCACCACCTCCTCCTCCAGCTCTTGGTGTTCTTGTGCCTCCTCCCCTCCTTGCTCTGCCATCTCCTGGCTACTGGTTGCAGTGAGATTTGCATACTGCTCTTCGGCAGAGTCCAAGCATGCCAGTAGGTGACCAAGGTCCTGCTGGCTTATTATTTCTTGCTGGGCAATGTCTGTGAGTCTCTGTATGGACTGGAGACAGCGCTCACGCAGGGTGTCAGTGAGAGCAATGTCTGGATCTTCTTGATCATCATCGGCAGGATCATCTGATGGTGGTGATGCTTTGGGGAAGAAAGCTTGAGCCCACATCTGTGTGTGAGAATAATCACACAATTACAAAATTCATCATTACATGTCAAATTAGACACTTGACCAAAGTTTCAATGCACAAAGCTGTTGTCAATCATGGGTCTACATTTAAGAATTAAACAAAGAAATAATTTGGAAATACATTTCAAAAACAGTAGCAGACAATGTTAAGTCTCAAAACAGACAAACAAACAAACATAACACACACAAATGAACAAATGAAAATATTCCAACAAATTTAACTAGAATGAATGAAGTTATGCAACATGTAGGGGCAGTTCTGTCATATTATATGTATACATGTACATAACCCATTATAGTAACATCCATTGCCTTCATTATCACTGCACCATTCAACAGTATATCTCAATATAGTCGGCTGAGAGCCAGAAGGGCATCAACTCCATCTAAAATGATGTGAGTAAACTCCCTTCTGGTTCTCAGCAAACAATTTATTATCAAGCCAACAAAGGAACTCTTACCGAGCAGCGAGGCAGCCACTTCTGCCCAAACCACTTCTGTAACCTCTCATCTTCTTTCCAGAAACTGCTACTCTGCAGCTTGCCGAGGAGCTGGTAATACGTCTCTTTTGTGGAGGCGTTAGACATAGCTTCAAGGATGGACATGAGGGCACCCTTGCTACTGACAATGCCATTCCCTGTCTCTGTCACCCACTTGTGCCATGCAGATAACCGATGGTAATCACAAAGGAGAACAGGCACTCCTGGATTGGATGAAAAACAGAATCAGATAAAACCATGACTTTTCAGAGTCACTGCAGAGGGTGGCTTTTTACTGATTGTACAACAAAAGCTCCTGCGATGCTCGCTCCATGGTCACTATCTTACACTAACCACATTTGCAATTTCAACCTTAGAACCCACTGCGTTTATGCCATTGTGTTTTTCCTTTTTTAACCAGTTGCATGCTTGCATCATGTCTGAATGTGGCTATAGATATATACATGTAGGTATGCATCATTATCAGAAGAAAAAGTAATATATTTGTCATGGCATATGATGGAAAGGTGTGGTATATTCACCTTGAAAAGCCTTCTTGACCCCGTCTACATCATCCTCTTCAAACTCAGTGGTGAAGCTCAGAGGCTTCCAGGTTGTGCTCCAGGACTTGAAGACTTCCAAGGCCTCTAGGATCAGGCTAGAAGACTTCTTCTGCAGGATGGCTGATCCTACTATTTGGTGAATGCCATCGGCTTGGACAGAGATCAGGACTAGGGGAAGAGCTCCTCTGATGACAGAAGAGAGAAAAGCTGATAAAATTTTGTTTATATAGAAATTTGCGTAACACAATACAGAACAATAAACAAACAAACAAATACACAATTATAATACATGAAATATGCAAATGATAGAATTCATGGACAGAAAAAAACTGGACATTCAGATTCAGGCTAGGTGGTTGTACGACACCTGCTCCTCGGCAGTCAATTTCCAACAATAACCGAAGTCCTTACTTTAAGTTTAACCCTGGACCCAATACTATGCCTAACCCTAACCCTATACTTTTGCAAAATAAAGCCCGGGGTAATTGCCACCGGAGCAAATGTCCGATCACAAGCTAAGCTGGACATTGGTTTTTTTTGCACTAACAACATGCGTAAGCGAACAAACGATACGGCATATCAAGGAATATATGTCAGGTGCTAACATGTGGCTTTCTAAGTATTTGATGAAACAAAACAAAATGAAACGAAAAAGTACACTCTGGCACAGACGGTTATGGTGTAAGCTCTTAAGCTATCTATAATGTATAAAAATACTCACTCGGTTGTTTTACATGTAGAATCTAGGAAATATCTCCCTTTGGAGTAGCTTTCGATGATCTGTTGCTGCTCCATTGTTTGATGCACCAGCAGTAAACATTCCTGAAAACAAAAGAAAAATCAAAGAAGGATTGATATTGGAGAAGGTATTGCAGATGAAATCATAAGGAGGGAACAACATTTGCATACCTCACGAAAATAAAAATTGGTTAAATCAAATATGTTGGTACGATAACTTTTATTTAGGTAACATAAAAAACATGATAAAAGATGACAGAGTATTGATCGTTCTCTTATTAAACATATACAAATCATGTTTCTCCAAGTTTTAAAGGTTGAGTGATTATCTGTTGTTCACAAAGGTTTGATGAAGTGCAACATGCCTGCAATTTAGGATTCCTGTCCCCTCCTACCACGCAGCTGTCCATTTTACTTCTTTCTAATTTCAACAAAATATGCAACAGGAAATAAATGCTTGTTTTGAAATTGGATTCTGAAATCATACAATTTATCGTGCCTACCCTAGCAGACTGCTTTCTAAAGAAGATGTTGTGATCTTCATGAACCAGTCTTAGTTGCGCACAATGCTCCTCCAGATCCCCTGGTTGAAGCTTGGAGTAGGTATGGATCACTTGGGCAGCTTGTATATGGTACCTTGGATGGGATAATATAAAGTATTTTGAACATATATTGTTTGATACAATTTTGTTAATGTCAATTCCTCCTCATAATACCGAAGAAATGAAATCAAATTTACGTAACTCATATATCATGATCGAAATAAAGAGTGTCTCAAAGAGGCAGTTTAGTTCTGGTAATGAAAAGGTATTTCATAGGAACTCTATGAATATATTTGTATTTTGTTCAATATGAATGAAAACAATGATATGTAAACTGTTCTGACATTCCCAATCACATAATCATATTGCCACACGCCACTCTGTAAACCCCAACATACAGGCACACGTAAATTGATGAAAAATGCTTCAAAGCACCCCTGAATTCAAACAGATGTGATTAAAACTGAAGAACAGATTTTCTGAAATCAAAAATTTCATTTACTTAAGCAAAATTTGGATTGTTTTGAGGCCTATCAAAAGAAAAATGTGTCATATTGTATAAGTTCAGTTACATCAGACAGTGACACTAAGTCTAAGGGGGAAAAAAAAGAAGAAATCTTAGAACTTGATCTATCTTCCTTAGTTAAACTGGACTTTAAAACAAAGTTTTAAACCCAGCATCAGGTTGATGCTTCCTTCACCTCATACAGACTTACTTCATCCTCAGGACATGACAGCTTGGCGTGACCATCAGAGCCCCCTCTCCGGTCTAGCTGGCAGCAGCATCCAGAATACAGAGACAGATCTAATTACTGATCCCAACATTTATCACCCATCCCTTTGCCACAAAGAGACTTACTGATCATCCTCTGGACACGACAGTCTGGCATGTGCATCTGTGCAATCTTTCCCTGGCTACTTGGCCACAGCATTCTGGACACAGAGACTAATCAAATTAATGAACTCAAACCTCTTTCCCCACTCTCCCTAAGCACCATAGAGACTTACCTTATGTCCCCATCCTCTGGACATGACAACTCAGCATGAGAAGTGCTTCTTTCCCCAGACTGGTTGGAGGCTGTAGCATCCTGAACACAGAGACTAATCTGCTGACTGATCTCTTCTGCTAAGGTCACACCCTCCTCTACCAGGTGATCTATTAGACATAGCACCCTCCCGTCCACATGCTGCTTGGTGGCACAAACCTACAGGTCAAAAGTCAGAGGTCAGAGTGGGAATTAATTTAGGACCTGGCTTGGATAGGGAATTGTAATATATCCACATAGATGACAATTACAGCATAATCTAATAATTCAAGAAAAAAGAAAGAAGAAAAGTGCAAGACGTAAATAACAAGCACCAAATAGTACTCAGGAGTAAGCATAAGACCAGTGGTGCTCCTTACAAGCCATTATAAACAGGGTACAGTTAATGATGGATACAGATAATTGTTGGAACGCAGCATAAGAGCAATCTCTCCATAGGATGCATTCTCAGTGAGTGTCCAGGGCCTAATAAAAACACTGCCCCCCTACCCATTTGAAACACTCAATGTGAATTTCTTCAGTGTCAAATGCCTAATAGGAACACTGCCATCGGGACTGACACTCGGTGTCAAATCTCTGACTGTTAAAGCCTAATAGGAACATTGTACTAGCACTGACACTAAATTTAAATTCCCCACTTTCAAAGGGCTAATAAGAAAACTGCAACTAGCACTATGAACACTAATATGGGGCGCCAAGTGTTCACCGACTTATTCTGTACAAACTTGCCTCATTTTGTGACAAAATTCACTCAAAAATCGTTTTTGTTACAAAATTATTGAACAGCAATTCATTTTGTAACAAAATGAATTTAAAAAGGTAATTTTGTAACAAAAAAATATTCTGTTACAAAATTAACATTACAATTTACAGAATGATTTTGTCCGATTTCATTTTGTAACGAACATCATTCTGTTACAAAATTAACATGACAAAATTTTCATTTTCTTACAAAAATTATTCTGTTACAAAATGAACATGTCCAATTATATTTTGTAACGAAAATTATTTTGTCCGTTCTCATTTTGTAACGAAAATAATTTTGTTACAAAATTAACATGACGAAATTATTTTATCCATTCTCATTTTGTAACAAAAATCATTCTGTTACAAAATGAACATAACAAAATCAATTTGTTCATTTGTATTTTGTAACCAAAATAATTCTGTTACAAAATTATCATGACAAAATTTGTTTTGTCCATTTTCATTTTGTAACAAAAATCATTTTGTTACAAAATTAATTCTGACAGGATGATTCGGTTCATTCTCATTTTGTAACAAAATTCATTCTGTTACAAAATTAACATCACAAACTAATTCTGTCCAATCTCATTTTGTAACAAAAATCATTTTGTTACAAAATTAATACGACCAAATTATTTTGTCAATTTTCATTTTGTAACAGAATGACTTTTGTTACAAAATGAGAATGGATAATAATTTGTCATGTTAATTTCTTTGTTACAAAATTACCCTTTCAATTTCATTTTGTTACAAAATGAATTGCTTGTTCAATAATTTTGTAACAAGAACGAGTTTTGAGTGAATTTGTCACAAAATGAGGCAAGTTTGTACAAAATAAGTCGGTGAACACTTGGCGCCCCTAGGTGCGCCAAGTGTTCACCAACTCATTTTGTTTACCGAATTTCATTCCGTACTACAGAGATTTTATTTTGTCAAGTCATCGACGTACATATAGCTCAAAGAACGCTGACTGGCTGAATGATTCGTGGGCGAGGCCCAGCCTGCTACATACACGGCCGGTCCACGTGTTTGGAGAGAGAGAAAGAGAAAGAAAGGGAGAAAGAGACAAAGAGAGAAATGGAAAGAGAGATAAGTGGCTGAATGGTTCTCGCGCATATATACGGTCACGGCCGGTGCACATGTTTGTATAGAGCGAGCGAGAGAGGGAGAGAGAGAGCCACGACAGAGCGGTGTTGTTTGGTTCGTGGTTATGTGAAGGACAGGGTGGAGGGGGTGGGGAGGAGGAGAAGGAGGGGAGTTCGAGCACGTGTTCCCTGACCTTTACGCTAGCTGGAATGCACGTGTATTGAATCCAGGGAAATGTCACTTTCCCTGTTTAGTCTACAGACAGTCTGCTCTACTAAAGCAAATTTTGAACTGAGCTAGAATACGAACCTTTTATTCTTTTGATTTTTCATCTTTTCTTTTATCCTTTCATATGTTTCTCTTTATTTTCCTCTTTTCTCTTCTTTTTCTATCTTTTCTTTAAATAAAGATAGAATAAGAAGCTAAAAAAATGTTTAAAAACGCAATAAGTTCTTTTTTAAATTATTATTTTGTAGCATTCAGTCAGGGAGGTTCTCTTCCACTCCCTGATTCAGTCATTTTTTCATTTTATTTTCCGACTTGTTATTATTTGTCTTTATTCTTCTGTCAATTTTCTGTCTTTATTGTGTTCTTCTTTATTTTAATTTTTTGTCATATTCAATTTCTTTATTTCCTTATTTTCTTTTTCAATCTCTCTGTCATCTTCTCTTTCTGATATTCTTTGTTTTAGTCAGTATATCATCAAGTATTTCGAGGTATACACCTTCCATAATTATGTTCTATTTGTTCTTGCCTCAAACCGTATTCTTTTTATGGCATCTGTATACTACAAGAAATTGGCAGACTGGACACCAGTTTTATTTGGGAAAGAGGTTCTTTTAGCTTGGTTAGACAAGGGAACTCTTCCACCTCCCTGGTTAGACCGGCCTGGTACCGTGGAACTTTCAATCGATGATATATTGCATTTCAACCTCTTTGGAATAACTCTGAAATAAATATGCCCATGATAGAGTACTGTATTTTAGGTCCTGGCCTGGAGTGCAAAAGGAATACGTTTTGTGAACGACATTTTAGCTGTAGATGTAGCATTGTGTCCTGATTATCTCATCTCGATTCAGTCTACATCTTCATCATCCTGTTCCCACACTGTCCTTGCCTGTTTCTTATCTCACCCAATCCCTAGTCTGCAAGCACAGACCCTAATTTGACACTTCATCAGAAAATCATTGGGTCTTGAGAGAACAGCTACCTTCTGGTCGTGTCAATATAGGAGCAGCTATATAGTACATGGCCTATTGTAGTCTTACAGTGTAGACACTCTTTTGCGACTGACTAGGGTTTGTGCCTGCAAACTTACCCAATCCCCTGCCCCGCCAACGTCTGGTAATCCTTTCATCAGGCAAACATCAGCTATAGCTGTGTTTTATTATGTAATTACCTTGCCGATAGATTGTTGTTTTCATGAATAAATTGCACGTACACTCGCATTTTCTTTTGGACTTGCACTTGCACTCAGTGGCGTATCTATTCTAGGTATTCTGGCGCCCGGAGCAAACTATCAAATCTGCGCCCCCCCCCCCCCCCCCCCACCATGCCCGAACTCAGATTGATGAGCGTTTTTAATTTAGAAATGATGGTGAAAAAGAGTTTTGATGCACATAAGCTGGAGTTGTTAGCCAAAACTTGATGAATTATTATTGTATAAGCGAGGGAGCAACGCGACCGAGCGGGAAATTTTTTTCTTCCTTTTCACCCCTCAAATTGAAATTTCTTATGTATTTTACCTTGCCAAAAAAAAAAAAAAAAAAAAAATCCAAGGGAACACAGCGCCCTAGCAATAGATTTTTTTTTTAAATTTTGAACATTACTATTCTGGGGGCGCAAAATAAATGAAAACCCTGAAGAAATATATTTGAGGAATTTAGTAAAGCAATTGCAAGGCAAATTTATAATTTCTTTCGAATGTTCTATACTTTAAAAGTACTTTTTATGCACTTATATATCCCATCTGGGGGCGCAAAGTTTAACAAGCTCCTGCCTTATGCGGGGGGGGGGGGGGGGGGGGGGGGGGGGCAAAGCAACTAGAGTCAATTGATGGTTAACACTTTAAAAACGCCATTTGGGGGGCGAGATGGCTAGATTTTCAACATAATTATGCGAGGAAGCAAAGCGACCGAGCTTTAGAAAATTTTCACATTTCAAACCCTATAAACACCATTTCTTACGCATTTTGTCCTTGACAGGGGCGCAAATTACCCTCAAAGACCATAAAATTTCTTGTGTTTCTCCCCCTTTTCTTTATCTCTTTTCCGTTTTTTGCGCCCCCTTCAAGTGCCTCCCGGAGCACGTGCCCCCTCTGCCCCCACCCCCCGTAGATACGCCACTGCTTGCACTTGCACTTGCACTTGCACACACTTGCAGTTTTGAGGTTGTCCTTTGCTTTGTTTAGAATGGGATCTCATGAACAATACATGTGATGCGGTTCGGTGGGGTATGTTTTGAAAAGAGATCGAACATAATATTCCAAAGGACGTACGTAGAACCTATATTTCCTTGCACCTTACAGTGAAAACTAAATCTGGTTATTCCCATATTTATCAGTCTTTTTGTTTTTTCTTTTTTTCTTTTAAATACAGCGTCCAAGAATGCTAAAGTCTTACAAAGTGGAAAAAATATTGGTATTTAGGATGAAGGATGGGGGGGGGGGGTCATGCTTATTTCTTTCATAGTTATAATTTGGTGTGGTAGCTGATAAACAATGCACTTTTTGTAATAAAAGTGAAGAAACTATCATTCATTCTGCCAGTAAATGCTTGATGATATACTGACTAAAACAAAGAATATCAGAAAGAGAAGATGACAGAGAGATTGAAAAAGAAGATAAGGAAATAAAGAAATTGAATATGACATTAAAAGAATTGAAATTAAGAAGAACACAATCAAGACAAAGAGAAGAAAGATTAAAACAAAGAAAACGCGAGGAAAGGTAGAAAGAAAAATTTACAGAAGAATAAAGACAAATAATAACAAGTCGGAAGATGAAATGAGAAGATGACTGAATCAGGGAGTGGAAGAGAACCTCCCTGACTGAATGCTACAAAATAATAATTAAAAAAAAAACTTATTGAGTTTTTAACTAATTTTTTAGCTTCTTATTCTATCTTTATTTAAAGAAAAGATAGAAAAAGAAGAGAAAAGAGGAAAATAAAGAGAAACATATGAAAGGACAGAAGAAAAGATCAAAAATCAAAAGAAGCAGACTGTCCGTAGATTAACAGGGAATGTAACTTTTCCCCTGGATTCAACACATATACCACAGCATTCCAGCTAGCGTAAAGGTCGGGGAACACGTGCTCGAGCTCGCATCCGCCCCCCCCCCCCCCGACCCTGTCCTTCACATAGCCATGAACCAAACAACACCATTCTGCCGTGTCTCTCTCCCCCCCCCTCTCTCCCTCTCTCTCTCCCTCTCTCTCTCTCGCTCGCTCTATACAAACATGTGCACCGGCCGTGACCGTATATGCGCGAGGACCGTATATACGCGAGAACGATACAGCCACTTATCTCTCTCTCCATTTCTCTCTTTCTCTCTTTATCCCTTTCTTTCTCTTTCTCTCTCTCTCCAAACACGTGGACCGGCTGTGTATGTAGCAGGCTGGGCCTCGCGCGCGAATCATGATCGGCAAGTCAGCGTTCTTTGAGCTATATGTATGTTGATGACTTGACAAAATAAAATCTTTGTAGTACGGAATGAAATTCGGTATACAAAATGAGTTGGTGAACACTTGGCGCACCTAGGGGCGCCAAGTGTTCACCGACTTATTTTGTACAAACTTGCCTCATTTTGTGACAAATTCACTCAAAACTCGTTCTTGTTACAAAATTATTGAACAAGCAATTCATTTTGTAACAAAATGAAATTGAAAAGGTAATTTTGTAACAAAGAAATTAATATGACAAAATCATGTGTCCATTCTCATTTTGTAACAAAAGTCATTCTGTTACATAATGAAAATTGACAAAATAATTTGGTCGTGTTAATTTTGTAACAAAATGATTTTTGTTACAAAATGAGATTGGACAGAATTAGTTTGTGATGTTAATTTTGTAACAGAATGAATTTTGTTACAAAATGAGAATGAACCGAATCATTCTGTCAGAATTAATTTTGTAACAAAATGATTATTGTTACAAAATGAAAATGGACAAAACAAATTTTGTCATGATAATTTTGTAACAGAATTATTTTGGTTACAAAATACAAATGAACAAATTGATTTTGTTATGTTCATTTTGTAACAGAATGATTTTTGTTACAAAATGAGAATGGACAAAATAATTTTCGTTACAAAATATAATTGGACATGTTCATTTTGTAACAGAATAATTTTTGTAAGAAAATGAAAATTTTGTCATGTTAATTTTGTAACAGAATGATGTTCGTTACAAAATGAAATCGGACAAAATCATTCTGTAAATTGTAATGTTAATTTTGTAACAGAATATTTTTTTGTTACAAAATTACCTTTTTAAATTCATTTTGTTACAAAATGAATTGCTGTTCAATAATTTTGTAACAAAAACGATTTTTGAGTGAATTTTGTCACAAAATGAGGCAAGTTTGTACAGAATAAGTCGGTGAACACTTGGCGCCCCATACACTAAAATGTAAAATTCCTCTTTGTCCAAGTGCCTAATAAAAGTGCCTAATAAAATCACTGCCACCAGCATTTATACTTAATTATCAACACTGTCTAAGGACAGGTATGCTATCCACTGCCATTATTACCTGACTTCTGAGTTCATGACCTTTATGCTCGCTGTCTGAAGGGAAGTAGATATAGATTCTCCTCTCACCTCTAACAGCTCCCTTGGCTATGGCTGCGTTCAGATTCTCAGCTCCTTTGTTCCTGTTATAACGGGTGTCTGTGTCAATCTGATATATACAATAGAGGAAACAAAATCAGCAACAAAATTAGCAACAAAATCAGCCTCCTTGCATAAAAATTAAATGCAACTCATAAAATGAAACACAAATCCTGTATATGCAGTCGTCATGATAGGTTGAAATTCAAGTTGCGTAAATTGTTTTTTTTAGTTGCGATTAAATGCAAATCTTTATGCAAGAGGTCCCTGATACAAAAGGGCTCTCAACAAGTGAAGCAGATGGAAAATTGTTAGTAACTCTCACAACCAATATGATGAAAAATATAGTTCATGTAATATAAATGCAAGTTTCACCTTTCATATTTTAGATGATAGAAAGTTTGTTTTCAACAATTGTAAAGTACTGCTTTTTTCAGAAGTCAAATTAAGGTCCTTCATAAGGATTTTTCTGAAAATTTTCTCAAATAAATGGACAAACTTTTTTCTGAAAATTTGATTTAAAAAAATCAGTATTTCAAATGTAACTAATTTGTCAAAATACCATGATATAACTGTTAACTTATAAAAAGAATTGTCCTATCTGCTATCTGCTTTATGGCAGATGGTTATATAGGGATGATAATGATATTGAAAACAATAGTGATAGCTTTCAGGATTCAAATATTATTGTCCAGCACTAGCACATAATACCAATTCGATTTTCTTTTTCTCAAGCATACTTTTTAGAAATGTGCTTTGGTGTGGAGCTTTACATGTCTGAATAGTCCTAAAAAACAAGGGGGGGGGGGGGGATTGTATTCCTCAACTCTACGGGAACTGTAAATGTAAAAGTTCTCCATTTTAATGCTTTTATTTGTGGTCCTACCTTGAAATCTGGAAACTTCATGATTTCTTTCATGCGGATCTTGGCGGGGCAATTTCTTTTCTTTCCCTTCTCTCCTTCAGCTCCCTGTGTCTTCTGAGTGTTGCCTTCCACATCAGTCTAAAGCAATCAGAAATATTAAAATTGCATTTGATTTTGACAAGAAATCTATAGCCCTACAAGTCACTGTCACTTCACTTGACTGAAGTTCAGTTCATCACCCTAAGCCCTTTTAGAGTTAATGGAAGCAATTCATCTAAATGCTGGAGAACTACAATCACAATAAAGTTCTTCATCTAATGGCTTTATTTTGGGGATAACTTATCTTGTTAATCTCATCTAATTTGTTGCTTTGCAAAATCATTGGTATAATTTTAGGGATCATTCTCAAATATAAACTTGTACCTGCAGCCCTTAAATTTTATTTTTTCTTGGGCAAGGTCACTTTTTCTAGAGGGCTCATTCTTTTATTGTAGCACCAGTAGGAAGATCTAGTAAGGGCACCAAAAACCTCCACAGCCAAACAGTGACTTTAGGAGGGGAGCGTTGAAGGCAATCAACTGAGCATCCAAAGCTAAGGTCTTTGTAGCCTATGATGGATTTAAACCCTGTACCCGAGAATGCGATGAACTAATTGCCTATCACACATAAAATGTAATCAATTCGGCTGTAGAAATTTACCGACTTTGTGAGACATCTCAAGAAAGAGTGGGTCTTATCAGAATTCAATTTTCTATATAAAATAGAAAAAAATCTTCAAAACACAGAGCCATATCTAGTTGAGGGAAATAGTTAGGTCACCGAAAGTTGCCCCTGATTTGTCTGCTGTTTCATGGAGCTCCACTGAAATAGTTCCCTCCCATGGAAATTGTACATGGGAGGGGTCTATTCAGAGCTCCATGATTTAACCTATGACCATGCTCATGTACATGTGTATATGCGTATCACAACTATCTCTCTCAACACGCTATGGACAAACCAACCTTATCTGCTTACCTCGTGAGTTTGTTTGTTTCCTCTCATTGCCTTTCTCTTCAGCTTGTGATCCACCCCGTACTCACACTCGTAGATGTTCTTATCCAAGATAATGAATGGTACGCCATCGTATGGGATGGCACCCCCAGCCACATACTCATCAGCCTCGGCCCACTTGTACTTCTTTCTCTTTCCTTTAAGAATATCTGTTGGAATGTGCAAGAATATGGATGTGTAAAGCCGGCAGGTTTCTCGAAAGTATACAATATCATTTTGGCAGGATAAACACATAAGCAAGCAGAAATGTGTTGTTCTTTCAAGATCTGATTTAAAAACCTCCTCAAATAATTTTCCTTACCCATTTCTATAGTCTATTCATTTTTCATGTAAAGTGTCTAGTTAGATTAATATTTGTAATGAAATTGTGCAGCATTACTTTCAATCTAAATTAGTTTGCATAATGACAAAAATAAATCTAGAAACAAGTACAGTGCATTCAAGAAATTAAAATTCTAACAAACATAAAATTACAAAAAATCAACATCCTATTTGATTACGAATAGTGTAATGACAAAAATCAATCTAAAAACAAGTAACAGTAAAATGCATCTTTTAAAAAAAATCAAAAATGTAACAAATACAAAATAACTCCTTCAAAATCAACATCCTATTTGATTGTAACACATCAGTGAAAGAATTTAACAACTGAACAAAAACAATTGTTCCAGACACAGTAGACTTTCTTGGCATACAAACCTGTCTTCCCGAAGGTAGTCGAAGTCCTCAAAGCAGGGAAGCGAAGTGCTTTCCGTAATTCAAAGAACTCCTTCATTGCTTTAGCATCCTCCCATGTTCCCACATAGCCATAGCTGGGAGTAAGCTCAGCATCAAAGTGAGGGAAAGATGGACTCTCCTTTTCAACTACAGACATTGCAGAGGATCAAATTACCTGCCAAGAGAAATATGAATGTATATTATGTGATTTTTTTTTTAAACGAATGAACCAAGAACCTAAAGATAATTCACAGCAACAAAAAAAATATCACATTATCATGAAAATGACAGCATCCAGGTGACACTGGGAGAGCATTCATTTAAAAAAAAATATTTTGAGCTACTCCACTTTTACACATTCTCTGGAGATATCCTGTGGACCGACAGGCAGATGGAATTAACTATTTCTGAAAGCACATTAATATTTTGGGTTTATCAATTCCCCATGTAAAGGGAAAGCTAGATTGTTTTTATGTCATAAAATGTCTTTCAGAATTAAGAAGGCATAACATTTCAACAGCTAAGCACTTACGAATAAAGGTTTATTCTACTCACACTTGTGTGAGGTTATTGTAGATAACCTCACACTCCATACCTTCGTACTGCGAAGAATTGCCTTCCATAGCAAGTGTGTGATTTCTAGCTCTAGCATAAGTGTGCTGGAAAGGAGCAAGACCGCCGGCCAAAAACAGCCTGAAAATTTCACTTGATCATGACGATAAAGGGAAATGGTCGAGAGAGCAACTAACAGGATCATCCTTTACCCAGTCGATGCTCGAGATGAGGCCACACTCATCCCCCTGTTAGAGAGGCATGTAGAAAAGGGAAGTACCATCTACACCGATGGATGGAGGGCCTATTCCTCCTTAAATGACAGGGGCTATCGACACTTCACGGTGGAACACAAAACCACATTTGCACAGGTGTATAAGGAGTTGGCGATGGGAGAGGAGATGGTGGTATACATCAACACCATAGAGGGCTCATGGAAAATGTCGAAGGAACACTTCCGAAAGATCAATGGAACTGGCATTGGGAATTTGGAGGGCCACCTCAGCGAGATAATATGGCGGAATCGGGTTGCAGCAAGAAGGGGGAACATCGTGGAAGCTATCTTTTCCCTCATGGCAGAGTACTACACCCTGGATTGTGAGCCATCTTTGGAAGTAAAATCGACCTGATACTAGTAGGCCTAATAACAAGTATACTTTTTCTTTTGTCTTAATTTATACAGCTTAACGTTATCTAGCGATTTTGTTGGTGTTCAAGTTGGTGTTCACGTTTCATTGGAAATTATTGATGCTCCCTATTGTGTGACATTTTGTACGTTATTGGAAAACTGGTACGCTCCCCATTAAAAACAATGTGCTTCATCATTCCCAGTTCAAAGAATAATTAATTTTTGCTTTATTTTGTAACTGCTCATGACAGAAATTGAATTAATGGTAAGAATTTATCAATTACCTGACAGTCATTGATATAACGATTTATAAATTGCTGTAACTGAAAAATTCATGATTTAAATTGTCCATATTACAAAACGTCTCTAAATTGTTTGTTTTTTTAAAAATGAACTCCAACACTGATGTAATCAATCTGATAATGAACCAGAAATGTAGATCGTTTATTCCATTTATCATTGTGATATCACTATAAGCTCATACATCACAATGCATTGCTGTACTTCCATGCACCGCAGGCCGGGGCACGGCGGCACATGCGGGCTGTCAGAATGTTGTTAATATCTTTTCACACATCCCTGATGCTCCCAAGATATTGTTCCTTTGATCATGTCATTGTGATGTAATTTCCTTATTCAGTAAATTAAACCACAACATCAAAAAGAACATGACTGACACCATTAAAAATCTATCAGACGTGATTAAGTACCGTTCTTCAAGTTCTAGTGTTTGACTTTATTAATACAGCTCAACGTTAATAATGGGTGTTTTAAGGTGTTGCTGGTGTTTGACTTTCATTGGATTAATGATGCTCCCAAGTTTGTGACATCCCATACACATGTATGTCTTTGGAGAATGGTAAGTGTGTACCATTCCTCAGTAGAAACTAATATGTTCATGTTTTATTACTCCCAATCCAAAAGATAATCAATTTTTGCTTTATCTTTTCAAAGGCAGAGCCCAAACAACAACAGCTGAATTATTGTTATTAAGTTGATTATATCTGAAATTCATTTTAGTCATATTGAAATTAGTACCAAAAAGTTACTGTCCATTTAAAAATTAATTACAACACCAAGGTCTCAACTGGCTTAGTGCCATCTACGTTTACTTTTTGTTTAGCATTGATGGAAATTTCGTCAGACATGTCCAACACTACACTACATCATATAGTTTCCATTACGTTGTATCGCCGACAGCGCGCGCCATTGCACGCATCCGCCATTTTGAATCTGCATTACAAGGGGATTCATGGATACACAAACACTGGTGAGTTCTCGAAAATTTCTCATGCTATATTTATTCTTTTTTTTCCCTTAATTTAATAACAAAAAGACCACAAACTTGTCAAAAGTTTTCCTAGGAGGAGACGCTATGGTGAAGAAGCTGTCGAATGCGGGAGTTAACAGGAAAGGGATTTTCCAGGGCATTTTTCATATCCTGCTAAGCCGGCTAGATTAGAATGGTGGATAAAAAATTCTGGCTTCCTGGAGTGTAAGGGCATATAGCCCTCCCTTTTTTTTACACTCCAGGAAGCCATCCTGGCTAGATGAGGTATCTCATACTTTTTGTCCATAGACACAACGCTTAAGGCAGGCAAAGAGGTACTAAAATGACTATGGGAGGCTTCTGTCTGTCCTCAAAAGTAAAAAAATATTATAGAACTCCTTCAAACAGAGCGATTTTTCTGTCTAGTAATAGCAGTATCAGTGAGTATGCCGCAAACTGGCTCCAAAACAAGGAAAATGAAAAATTAATATTACCATGGCAACTCTATTTTTTTTAAATTATATTTTTGCTCAAACAGTAACAATATGAAGTTCCATTATTTGGGTAAAAGGTGAAAATATATTCTAATTCTGGAATGAAGAGTTCTAAAAAATTGAATTTTGTCTTAAGTGTCTCACTCTCACTATAGTCTCTGTCTGCAGACCACAGCTAGGGACAGTGATTTTCCACGATCACGGAAAACGGACGGAATTCACGGAAATGACCACTTGAAACGGAAAATGCAATTTAGAACGGAAAGTCGCGGAAAACCCCTTTCACCTCAAAATTTTTCATTTTTTCAAGAATAAAATCGTAAAACTTACACTATCCTTGTGATTTGTTATGCAGTGAAAAAATATTGGGCCTAAAATCATAGTTAATAACTCCGAATACTTAGCGATATTCGTCAGATTCTTCGGAGACAGGGCGCTGCCATTTTGTTTCGCTAGACCAATGGAGATTGTGACACACAACACGGTACAATAGGAGCAGCGAATCCCTACTATGCAAGCTAGGCGTGTACTCATGCGGCCGAGAGGAATGTAAGGCGAGATTGCTGTGCACAGCCAGCACAGTTCGAAAACATCGATCGCTGGCATGACAGCCAACACTGAAATGTTTTCGTCGACGTCTGGTTCCTGGGTACTACACAGATTTTCATGGTTTGTCATGTAAGATTCCTTTTTGATCCAGTCATGATTATGAAATGCAAGTCGAATACCTGAATTTCAACCGACTCTGTAATGTTAGAACCTTTATTAAAACATTTGTACCCTACTAGTTCATGTTTGTATGCAAATCTTATGTAAATGGAATTTTATGTTTTTTCATGTGTACAAAGTTTATGGCAAAACGAAATTTACGTTTTTCAGCCCATCTGAAACGAAATTCCAGATTTTCTGAAACGGAAAAGGCAATTTTTTGAAACGGAAAATCAGTGTCCCTACACAGCATCTACTCTATTCTAACTTTTACATATTATTATCTTATAGGATACGAAATGAAAGAACAATGACACATCTAATGGCCGGCACAACATGTTTTGATATTCAAAAAAAAAAAAAAAAAAAAAAAAAAAAATTGTTGAAATCCCCTAACTTCCCCTAACTTCCCTAACTTAAGCACACACAAAAATGATGAGGCGGGACCGAAGTCATTATTACGCTTACCACATAGGTAAACGAATTAAGACTTCTCGTACCTTTTAACGTAACTAGTACAGTCTAAAAGAATTGTATTTCAATAGATTCTGATGATAAATACTAATAACTAACATTAAATTGAGCTTACCACTTTCTTCTTTTATATTTTGAGTCCTCTTCAAGATTCTCTTTTTTTCAGTCCAGCGACTCTTAACGGTGTCGATGATAAGGCAAATTAAAAATTAAAAACCACCTAACGGACGTAACGTTAAACACAACCGGAGGGGGGGGGGGGGGGTTGCGAGGGGAAGGCCCCCCCCCCCCCGCTTGACACTTTTTGGTCTTTAAACTTGTACCTAAAATGCAACTTATACTTGCTTTGGTAATATTCTTATTATGGGCCTGCGCACCATCACCAACAACACTTAACGTACATATACTAGGAATTTTGGGATTAATAATTACAAGGGCCCACACCGGCCGGGGGGGGGGGGGGACATTCTCTAGACAATGACTATGGGCACACAAGGCCAGGGAATTTTGAGAAGTCTTTAGACCTCAGTAGCATTCTGTGCATTATAAGCTCAAATTTTTTTGGTTCGCTGCGAACCTATAGCTCTAATTTTTCTTAATCGGTAAGCCTATACGCTAATACCCCCCCCCCTTTCTATTGGATGAAGTAAAACTGTTATTAATCGGTCACAAATGAAGGGTATATAGGCTGTATTTGAATGATTTTCTTCATATCTGTATCTGCATCTGTACTCTCTCCTCCCCCCCCCCCCCCCCCAATCGGTTAAATGCATCTTTCTCTTTTCCTGAAATATTGGGGCCGCGGTGGCTTGGGAGCTGCAGCCCCGGGGGGGGGGGCACTCACGTATATTGGTGGTACGGGGACGTGCCGCTTTGATGACCCCCTTTTTCAGACCCCGATTTCCGTTCTCTAGATACTCAGTTCCGCTCAGGAGCCGCTCAGGAGCCGCTCAGCCCCGCTCTGAAACATATCCGTTCGCATGCGGCCGGGAGCGTGGCGGAGGCAGTGGTCGCTCGACCTGGTCTCGCGCCCTAGGCCCTTTCGTCGCGCGAGCCTTGAAAACTGCTCCAGCTAGCTAGCTACTAGCGCTACACGGCGCGGGCGCGGCCCCCGGCGCGGCCCGTCCCGAGATCCTGCGATAGCGAAGGTGTACCGCCGATAAAGCGAGGTTAGTTTTGTAGTTCCCTAGACCCTGTTTTTCACTCTTCCCAATAGATCATAGTTCCCAAGACCCCGTATTTTACACCTTGAAGTCAGTTCCTTAGACCCCCTTTTCGGGGATTCGTGAGGCACATCCCCGTCAAAATATAATTCGAGTGCCCCCCCCCCCGGGGCTGCAGCTCCCCTGGGAGTTTTAAAAAACCCCAACAAACTATCACTATATTCGGGCAACCGCCCAACCCATATTAGGGCAGAGTGACTTGCCCTATTTGTAGTATATTTTGATGAAGAAATTACATTTTGGCTGCAATTCAGTGTCATATGACTCTTGCTCAATATTGCTGGAATTGCTGGAAATTTGAAAGTGTGTTTCTCACGAAAATCCTGGAGCAAATGTTGCTGGCGGCCGGAGCATCTGTCGTATCACTGTGTCTAGTCGTCACAAAACAATGCCCATTATGATTATAATTTAGTGTGATTGTATCTACTAGTATATGGTCGGCCACGCCCACCTGCAGCAAATATCAAAGTAAGTATTATTGCGTCACACCGCGCTATCATTTCTAACGCGCACGCGCGTAACAACGTGGTTAAAAGGAGATTGTTTACTTTCTTTTATACATTAGTGATTTATCACAGCTCTCACTCTCGAGTTTCTTGATATTTCTGCTATCTAAATCTGATTTTCGTCAGAATGGAAATTACAATTTCGGTTGATCAGAGAGACTTGGAAGCACAGGTATTTAAGATGATAATTCAACAACATATAAAAACAAAATATAGAAAACTATTGTTTAATCATATCATCTTCGTTATCAGTTATCAGATCAACTACATCTGGGGGGCGTTTCATGAAAGGACTTGTCAGATATTTTATCCGACAATTTTGCTCTCAGCCAATCAGATGCAAGGATTTCAGTAGCTTATAACAGTTGTCGGATAAAATATCCGACAACTTCCTTTCATGAAACGCTCCCCATTTGATTGTATTTCTTATCAGACATCAAAATTGTGTTCTGAAAAAAGTGAATAGTATAAAAATCAATGTAATATTCATAACAATAGACAATGGTTCAAAAGGTAAACATATAGAATGCAAATATTCGGAAAACGTTCATCTTCATTTATACAATATTACTATACACTCATTTATGATTATTCATCATATTAATGGATTCCCATGGACCAATCTACGATATGAGTTTGAAACCGGTTGAAACATGAGCTGCTTTCACAAATTTATATACTTATTTTTGTTAGATTTATATATCTGTCATCTAAAAAAAAGGGGGCATTCGTATATAATTTATACTTCTTGCTTGCTAGGTGCCTGTGGCCCGTGTTCACTCATGGGTAATCAATACTATCCAGCTCCTTCGATCTCTGGTGAGTTTATTATTTTCTGCCTCAAGCATTAATACAGACATACATGTACTCACACGAATATTTATATACACCCCTAAAAATATAAATGAATAATAAATCATATTTAGTAGTGCTTAGTCAGTAAGTGGTCAATTGGGCCACCTCATTCTGTCGTTTTTCTGGGGATTTGTGGAAGTATAATACATTTTGGGAAAGCTGATAGCCACCCGAGTTTGAATAAAATTTGTTGCTAAGTTTCAAAATGTGTTTTGTGGACGCCCCTCTACAGGATTTCAAAATGGTTTCTTCAATACACATTTACCAAATTAAACTGGTTTTTGACGTATCTTCTAAATCAAATCAAACGAGGTGTAATTCTTTTATCACTTTTATTTTTAATGACATCCTAGAGAAAAAAAGACGGATATAAAATAATGCATACTTTGAATTTCATTCAGGATGATTGTTTTTCTTTACAAAATGTTTTACTATGTGAAATAGTTTAATCCCTAAGCATGCTTCCATTTTTCGTGCGAATACAAATTTAAAAGACACAATCATAATTTGGGGGTGGGGGTTGTCATATAGTAGGTCTTTAATGCAGAGAGAAAAACAGGGGCATATGTTATCTTGAAATGAATCGTTTTCTTTTTAGGTTATACTCCATTCAAGCCCATTTTTCATGATGATATAATTCCGTTACACATTTTATCACTTCTTGAAAATTTAGATTGTCCTAGTTGGAAGCCTATATACACAAACCTGGTTTGTAGATGAGACAGTAGATCTAAAGGTTCCTGCCAAATCTTGGATCCTAAACGAGACAGAAAGCGTAAGTTACAAAACTAACCATCCTGTTTTCCTAAATAATTATTCGTTAAAAATTAATGAGTAGGGTTTTCCAGAATCTTCCGTTTAAAATTAAAAAAAATAAAATAAAAAAGAAGAAGAAATAAATGCAGGAGTTAGTATTTTGTGTGTATAGTGATTCTCAAAACTTGAAAACTCCATCACTTTTTTTTATTAACAGCTTTTTACCCCCCCCCCCCCCTCTCAAACTTCTATCATTTCTCTGATCTTTCTGCTTTTATTGAAATCAACTTGAAATCAGATTGGACCTCATTTTTGTGAATGTTACTTGGCCTGTCCAGCTGGAAATGATATCGGATCATCATCGTGCATGAGAACAATGTATTTTTTTTTTCCTTCGTGCTCTACTGTTTTTGTAACATGAATTGGATCAGTTGTCATTTCATCATCCGCCACTGCATTTAGATAAAAAGGTATTTTTCATTTAATGAACTACAGGAGGAGAAACCTCGAAGGAAGCTTAACGTGGTAGATGTGGAGAACATGTACAGGCTGAGTGAATTCCGTTGTCCGGGAAACGGAGGTTGTGCTCGTGTGCGGATCGAAATTGAGGCCCAAGATCGAAAGGTAGACATTTTAGACAGTATACAATGTAAACAATTATTTTGCACGGCACTGAGAACAATCAGGGAGTGCTAAGTGAACTTTACTTTTGTCCATCACAGGCAAGAAAGCAATTACATCAACTGGACTTGACTTAAAATCATCTAAGAGGCGGGGGGAGGGGCGCTTCCCTCGGATCCCCCGCCCGAGCCCCGAGGATAAGGTTGAGTTATTATTTTACGTCATTTCATTTGCGGATTTCTGTGGTAGAGCAGTGATATCAAGGCCTTACGTTATTCTGCAACTCTCTCATCAAAGATATAGGAAAGAAATAAGCATGAATTCTAAAATATTCTCAGCATGCACATAAATGTATTATAGGGACGATTTCATTTACTTTGTACATCGTTTTCTCATTTCTTCTAATCTCATCAATCTCCATACATTATTGAAGATCATCCGGTTAAAAAGGAAAAACTTGGGACCTTTCTGCAAACCCGACAACAGGAAACCGACTCAGAGAGAGGTCCCGATTGAGAGACCCCGGGCCGAATCGTGCCGATCAAGTGTCCGGAATTTACCGAGGTTTGCCCGACGTGTCGATAATCCACCAAACTTCGTGAGACGGGCCGAGCAGTGTAGGCGCAGGCCAGCAAGAATGGCAGCAAGGGTGGACAAACCACCGACACCACAGGAAGTAAAGGAGAGGAAACGCAGGCAAGCAAAGGTAAAAATATTAAAGTTTACCTGGAACGTAAATAATTACAGTAAACCTAACATTCATCGAAATCTCAATGAAATATATCCATTTTTATTGTTTCATCATGGAAACTTTTTGCAATGAAACATAGGACCTGAAATATCGTATGATCTGTGTTCTTGGCATAGTTTTAGGCTTACAATATTATTGTCATAAACAATAGTTTTAGACGATGAGTTCTTTTAACTTTTCAGATCCACTGTTTTACGTTATTTTTATCCCTTTGTATTATCTTTTAATCTTTTAATTATTACTAAATAGAATATAGTTATTATACTTACTACTTTCTCAAACTGTATATTTCTCCAGCTCCCTTTCCCCTTTTCTCTACTTTCCATTGCTCATTTTACACGTATCATTAAAATCCATTTCGTAATCAGAGTTTGAAGCAGAGAATGAGCTTACAAGAACGAGACTTGCGTCAGTTTGCTATCAGGAATGCATGGCGAAAGATCCGCTTGGAGGGATGCCATTAACGGGGCAAGGGCCTAAGCATGATAAAGGTGTGTAGAACAATATTAACATTACAAGCTGATCTCTATAAGGGATGGAGAGACCACTGCTATCACACTTTTAAGAAGTTGTTACTTCCCATTTGATTGTACTCGCCATCATTGTCAGATGTAAATCCCTTTTCTTCTGTGTTTGCTTTGTTGTTTTTGCAGAATATATATAGTAATTGTTATATTACATTTTGCGCTAATGGTGTTCTTATAATCTTCAAACTATGACCCCCCCCCCCCCAATATTTGTATCAGTTATCATTGCAATTAAACAACCTTTGAAATAGATACATGGCCACGATGACATATGTCAACAAATATTATATTTCATGAATTACAGGTATTCTGCATGCACACAGAGGCCTTGAGGAGGGGGAGGAGAATCTCGAAGAAAGCTTGACGTGACGTGGTAGATGCAGAGGAGTGAATGACTGCATCTCGTTGTCATGGAAACGGTGATCGTAATAGAGCATGGAACGAGGCCCACGAAAGTTGGACATGTCTTTCGACACGACCACACAAAACTGACCCACAGAATGGCCCCAGTTGCGAAACGGGCTGTTTCGTGTAAAGATCAAGTGTCGGCAAGACACCAGGGGTCTTTAAAGACCCACGGAGCGCTGAAGGCCAGCAAAGAACAAGAACACCCCGACCATGCCGCAGCAGGTGAATAGATGAATGAAAAGAAATGGAGGCAACCAAAGCTAAGATCATCAAATTTTCTGTAAATTATGATTGCAGTAAACATATCAGATTTACTCGTCAAAAACTCTAAAAATATATCCATTGTTATCGTGTAAAATTTATATTCATTCTTCCGGCCTATAGTAAGGTAAAGGCTTATCACCCCCCCCCCCCCCAAAAAAAAAAAAAAAAAAAAAAAAAAATATATATATATATATATATATATATATATATATATTAAGACATTGTTTTTTTGTTTTTGTTTTTTTTGTTTTTGTTCTTGAGAAAGAAACATATATAGATTATCATATCAGTTTGAAAACTCCTTTCCTACTTCTGGAGTTCTCGTGGATTTCTTCTAATTTCTATTAATTTCCAGTTATAATGTAAGGTAAAGTAACTTCTTTCTTTTTTCCCCTTTGCACTCTTTCTCTTTTCCTGTAGTTCCAATGCTCTTCAAACTCGAATTCCTCACGCCATCTATCGGTCTTTGAAGGAGGGATGAGAATCATGGCCATGACATAGGTGATCAAGATAATTCATAGAAACAAAACAAAACCAACGCACTACCAAAGACGATAGATGGATGGATGGATAGCTGCAAGTCGATCTTCTAAATTCCAAGCTATCGTAATGGTCATTGAAAAAAAAAGAAAAAAAGAAACGAAACGAAAATAAAATACATACAAGAAAATAAAATGTGATTCATGAAGTATTGTTGTGAAAGGAAGGAAAATGATAAGCTCAAGTCTGGATAAAAGAGGGATCACAGAAACAGCACTGTCACTAATTTGGAAACCTGATTTGTAAAGTACATGTAAATACAGTAATACACAAAACTTTATCTACCCCCCCCCCCCCTGATATTCTATAGATTACAAGGAACTGCAAAGTGTGGTAATGGAAGAACAGAACTAAATAAAATGAAATGAAAGAAAACAACACGGTGAATAAAAATGGAAGATCAAGAAAAGCGTTTTAAGGGCCAAGGATGGATGATAATGGAGGGAAATGTAGAGGAGAGAGAGAGAGAGAGAGAGAGAGAGAGAGAGAGAGAGAGAGATGGGGATGGGTTAAAGAGAAGGCAAATGAAATCAATGGAAAACAAATGAAAGAGAGAAGAAAGAAAGATTTTAAAAGTATCAGAGAAAGAGGGGAGGGGAGTATTTGGGGTTAGCTAGTGAAAAAGATAGAGAAATTGAGAGATCTAAAGAATGAGAGAGAGGGAAAATGAGAGGGGTGAGAGGGGAAATGGGATGGTAGAGAGAGAAGGGAAAGGAAATAAATAGAAAACGACTGGGGGAGGGGTTGAAAGAGACCAGAAATCTTAAAGTATCAAAAAGAGAGTGAAATATGGAGTAAGGGGATAAGGTAGAGGGAAGTAAGAGCAAAAGAGAAGAAATCAGAAGAGAAGAGAAGAAAGAGAAGAGAAGAGAAAGAGAGAGAGAGAGAGGGAAGGAGGAAGGGAGAGAAAGAGAGAGGGAGGGAGAGTAGTAAATGAGAATGTTTCGCTAGATTATGGCAACTTCTTGCTAGGATTTGCCTGCACGCCTCTATCGAAATTTCTTTGAACTCCTCCACCAGAAGCGTAATGATACAAACACAGATAAGTGAAATGGAAACAATAGCTTTTATTTCATTACTGGCAATAAAATGACATTTTTAAATCAAATAATTCAAATTCGAGAATAAAAATAAACAAATGAGTAAAGCTAAGAATATTTAGGATTGGCTTTTTTCAAAATTTTCAAAATTGTTATTTCTTCAGATTACTACCATACCATATAGATGCTGAAATAACCCTATATCAAAAGATGCTAGGTTGAGCTCTTAAACAGACAGACAGAAAAAAACAGACCTTAAAGGGTACAAATCACCAACAATAACTTTGCTCTATATGTTAGAGGTTGCACGTCGTTATACTATATTCAAAATATGGGCTTCAAATATTAGTTCTATAAAGAGATATTGAAATTTTAATTACACTCTCTATAAGCGTAAAAGCGACTCGTGAGTAGACTACTCGACGCACCCGTACGCGCTCGTCAAGGTAAAGGCTCGCCCAGAACCAAACTCTGAGTTCGGTTCTGCGTGAGCATTTTCATGTTATTCTTTATTTCCTTCATACTCGTTAACTATTGACCTATGTAATACCAGACAATGTTCTTTGAGGTTGACTTTCTACTTTCTAGCTGTATACAAATTATTTTTTCAGTTGATTAGTACACTGTAAAGAGAACGTGGAGTTCTGGGAAAGCTGAAAAATAATTTGTGAGCTTTCTCATTCTTTTCATGTCAGTTTGGAAGAACATCATAGTAGAAAGGTCCGATGAAAAGGATTGCTATTCAAATGCCCTCATATTCAAAATATGACAAAGAATAACTGAAGTGTTCGGGCTGAACATTCACGTCACATGTGTGTGCAGTCCCACGTACCCATTTCCATGTGCAGTGCATGTGTTTTTCAGCGAGATTGTATTAATTTTTTATCATTCTGATGAATCCAAAACCTCACAGTATACACCAATTCTTATGTAGAAATGGTCAACCTTTCCCAATTGCTTTGAGACAGTTTCTTTCACAACGTACACACATGACCAGAACTCAACTTTATCTTTAAAGATAAAGTGCAGTTTTAGTGAGCCCTCAAAAAATTTTCATCAGATTTCTTGGATTTCTGTTGATGAATAGAAAGATACTAGCAATACTAAGGTACTGTGAATATTTTGCCTCCTAAAGTTTAATACAGGTAAAATTCATCAAAACAGCAGCCAAATTGATGCACAGCTGCTCGCTTTCATGTAAATTTGAATGCTCATCAAGATCAACATTCAATTGCATAAAATGAGTATTCAATTTGATTTTCAGGCCAAACAAGTGCATACTTTCATCATGCATTTTGAATGACCATTCAAATTAGAATTTTACCCAATGAGCATTCAAATTCACAGGGGTTTGGATCAGAAAATTTGGGAATTCAAACTCATCAATAGACAAGCATGTTTGCAATTTAAGCAATGGATTTACCAATGCCTCCTTCCCTTCTTATTTTTCAAATTGGTCTTAAAAGATAAGATTTAGAAACAATATGTAAAGGCGTGTTCTTGCAATGTCATAGATCAGGAATAAATGACAATGATGAAAATGATATACCGTGCGTCTCAAAAAAAACTTTACACTTCTGAAATGGCTTCCAAATAAAGAATATATGATTCTGGGGGAAAAGGTTTATATGTATGGATAGCTCATGGACTCAACTTTCATATGACACCAAAAAGTCCAAAAATAATTCATGCTTGGGTGAGCACTGCTCACTTTTGTAAAGGGTATGAAAATTAGGTTGCGCAGGAATTAGGCTTCCAATTTGTGAGAGGTGAGTCCTTTGGAGCTTACAAAATTGAGGGTGATATGATAAATTCATGATCAATTGCGATCAGTTTGGGTTTGCTGAGTGAATTTTATGGTTTATTAAATCAAAATTTTATGCATGAGTGAACAGGAATTGCATTTATTATTGTAGCATTGTAACTTTCCCTGGTAGACTCAGTGGTGTGTTCATGGGAGTCAGGATGGGGTGATGGTACATGTTGCAGGGGAGGTGAGATAGGGTAGGACTTTGTTGGGTGGATGGGATAAGGGTCAAGAGGACATTATGCCCCCCCCCCTCTCTCTCTCTCTCTCTCGCTTCCTGGGTGTGCTGGTGCATATCTTGACCGATTGACGATTTCTAACTATGCAGTGGGGTTGCTTGAGCCCTGTAAGCACCCCTCCTTTTTTTCGGAGGGGGGTGCTGAGATTGTCAAAAACAAAAAAAGGAGAAGAAATGACAAAGCGAATGGTCAACTAACAAAATAACAATATGATGTGAAAGGCTACTTTGAATACGCTTTACACAATTGAAACGATACAGTATATGACAAGTTAAGGGTAGTCCAATAATTTGTTTTTACACCTATATGATTCGATGACTACATCCTTTTGCAAGAACAAATTCCATTTAAAAACATTAGAATGCTTAAATGATGAAAATATTGAAGAGGTTAGATTCATAAAAAAGGTAAAAGCCCGGCTATTTTTTGTACTTCTTTTACCTGTTTGAAAGTGAATGAACATACTGCTGACTTGACTATTAATGAAAAGGAAAGTAAAACTCGAGAGCAAGAATCCGCACCCCAGTAAGGATGTAAGCACTGAGGGAGTATTGAACCCAGCACCTCTCATATGAGAGTCCAGAACCTTCACCAATATACCATGGTCCTCCCACTATTCTACACTGCCATTCAGCTGTGTTACATCTGTCAGTTACGATCATATCCAACTACATTTCACAAGTTAAAAGAGAAGGTTGAGTTCTGGGAAAGATGAAAAATAATTTGTGAGCTTTCTCACTCCTTTTACGTCAGTTTGGAAGAACATCATTGCTGAAATGTCCCCTGAAAAGGATTGCTCTTCAAATGCCCTTGTATTCAAAATGTGACGAGAAATATCTGAAGTGGTCAGGTTGAACATTCATGCCACATGTGTGTGCAGTCCCATATACCCACTTCCATGTGCAATACGTGTGCTTTTCAGTGAGATCGGGTCAATTTCATATCATTTTGATGATTCCAAAACCTCACAGTACACACCAATTCTAATGTCGACATGGTCAACGTTTCCCAATTGCGTTGAGACAGTTTCTTTCTCAATGTAGTTACATGACCAGAACTCAACTTTATCTTTAAAAGGACATAAAGAAAAAGTGAAGTTTATAAAGCTCGATACTGCACAAATCTATTTTCTTCATTAGTTGTATACCTTTAAAATCTCCATAACCTCTGTACTGATTGAATTTGGAAAACTCTTCACTTTCATTTACATGTTTAAAGACCAAACCAACATGTTGGAATCTCCCATTTAATTAATGAATTAATAAAGTTTAATCATTAAAAACATATTATCATCTTGCTAGTGATGCATCCTTTTGGTAGTAATAAAAGTAGAGACAAAGAAACCAACCATCTCCCAAAGTATTTCAAACAAAAACAATTAATGATAGATTTCTTTTTCAAACCTCATCTCAATAAAGCTGATAAAAGAATTTTCAGCAACATATTAATATAACAAATAATACTCAATACATCCTGAAGACGAACGAAATTCAAGTCTGAAGGTTGAGTTCACGGAAAGGTAAAAAAAAAATAAAAATATTTGCGACCTTTCTTGTTCCTTTTATGTCAGTTTGGAAGAACATTAGAGTGGAAAATGTCCCCTGAAAAAGATTGCTCAATAGATGCCCTCAGATTTGAAATATGACGAGAAATAATGGAAGTTTTCAGGCCGAACATTCACGTCACATGTGTGCAGTCCCATATACCAAACACTGTGTGCAGTGTGTGTGCTTTTCAGCAAGATTGGGTAAATGTCTTATCATTTTGATGGTTCCAAAAACTCACAATTTACACTAATTCTTATGTAGACATGATCACCCTTTCCCAATGGCAATCCCAATGCAATCGCATGACCAGAACTCAACTTTATCTTTAATTCTGCTTTCTTGATGTAACTATTTTGTCTTAGCACACATTCACACAGAGGCCTTTTGTTTTAGTAAACGCCAAGTAACAGTTAAACCTATGAATACTTGAAAAGGTTTGAGACCTTTGAAGATCTTGAAATGATTTTGGTGATTTGAATGTAGCTGGCTCACTTGCAGGTTGTCATACATACCCTACAAGATTCCCAGACAATGTCAAGTTTACTAATACTACAACTAACTCTATACTACAATTCATCTAGCACCCTATAACTACATGTATATCTAAAATCCAACATCTCAATAAGACCAGAAGATATCTTCCAGAGAATGTAATGAAAGCCATTGAAGGCACCTGCTGGGTGGGGGAATTCCCTGATGACCTCACTATGATCCAAGGGGATTCCCCTCTGGTCTGTCTATGTTACGTTGCAGGTGGAGTAAGGGTTGGTGATACATTCAATATAGCATCAATCAGCTCACTGTAGGAACAAAAACATACAAGGGGGGGGGGGAGACACATTTAGAATTGAATATGAAGAAATTACAGAGAATATTTGACAAAGAATAAAGAGGAAAACAATTATATTATCTGTACATACAAACTTAAAACAAGTCGAAATATACAATTAGGCAAGAAAAGAGGAGAGACAGAAGCATGAATTACATGTATATACATGTATTCACACATGAATATTAACATTTGTATGGGCATATGCATGAGATCTAACCACAAATATTTCTACATTACGTAAAGATAGTGCATAAATATATGAACAAATATTCAGACATGAGCAATTGTTGGGATTTTTTTTATCTTAAGACAGTAAACTAGCTAACAATAGGCATGTTAAATATTCGCTGCCTTTCATGAGCAAAAAAAAAAAAAAAAAAAAAAAACCTCCACTTCAAACTATGTGGTCTATTGGCTCAAAACCACCAACAAGTTACTGGAATTCATGTTTTAAAAATTTACTGAAACTAGAGATCCTCAGCATTGTAGCACTTGTAGCTTATTCCATTTGAACCCACTTAAATATCATGTTATGCTAAGAGTCACAAATATTATCCATTCAGAGAAACCATCCAATGATCCTTTTCTACCAATTTCCTCCATTGTCACATTTACAACTTTGTAAAGGCTTTTTCCAGCTGTAAGGTCAAATACATAATAATGAACTGCATACTTGGTAGACTTAATCTGGAAGCTTAGTCGTTCCTTCATGGCTCCTGATGTTGTCTTCTTCAGTTTCCCTTCAAGGTCAGTGACAAGCGCCCTCAATCCGATGATGTTATGGAAGATTCTGATGAAGCGGTCGCCAGTTGATACAAGGAACTTCCCACTTGGGTCAAAGCCTAGCTTACATATCCTCTCTGCATGGAAGAAAAGAAAGGAATAATGAATAGGTTGCAGAGATAAAGTTTCTGTTTCCTACCTGTAGATGTCACTAACTGATTAAATCTACAAAAGTGACATGACAAAGTCAATCATTCATACCATAACACCTAAAAGTAGGTAATCTGATTCAATATCCTACATGTGTCAATACTATACAAGTATATACATTTAACAACACAATTATTCATACCCCCTTGTAATTTTGAAGTCTTTTGTGTTTTTCTTAAGAATGAAAGGTGGACTAGTGGAATATGGGCACTGGTTGAATACTTTTAATTGTTGGCTTGAGGTGAATAATAATTGTGGTTTCACCTCATTTGCATAACAATGGAAATGCTAATATATTAATTTCCTGACATTTCTAGAAATATTCATATCCTGGTCCAGGCATGGCATCAAAGTATATTTTAATGAAAATGCACATGTTCAGACATTCCTAAGATTCTGTACATGTTTTGCAAATATTCATGAAAGGGTATGAAAAGTTATGGACAAGCCATCTTTTAAAAAAAATAGTGAATAAATTACCTTTGAACCATTAAAATTTGGTAAATTGTCTTGAGTAATTATTTCAACAATTGATTTGTAGCTTGCCGAAGTAACATAAATCACGACAAATCAATTTTTCACAAAACAAAATTGAAAAAAATGTCAAAACTTGGTAAGGGTATGAATAATTTTGTTGTTAACTGTATACTTAATGAAGCAATAATAAATGAGAGTAGGCAGAAACTACAATATATTCCTCTATAGTGATTAAAGCCTCCTGATGAAAGGCAGGAATTAAGCATGATGTGGTATTATAGACCCCGTTCTCACTCACTTTTGAAAGTGGTCTTAGTTAGACCGCTCCAGAGGAACGGGTCTTGAGGAACGGTTTGCTAGCGTTCACACTCCGAGCAGTTTTTCTCGCTCAAACCGCTCCACGATTCAAAGTGGCCTTGTTGCTATGGCAGCTCAGTTCAGCGGGTCAAATTTTTCGCGCGGAATACAAACTGATGTACCGTAGCGTGCCTGCCGGCTGCCCGATCGATTGCTTTTGCTTTGTTTTGTGCGCGGAACGTCACTGGCTCACTTCCGGTTGAAGTACGCTTTCGTTCACATTGCACGTTTAGAGCGGTCCATACCGCTCTTAATAAGACCCGTTCCTCAAGACCACCTCCCCGAGGTGGTCTTCTGGAGCGGTCCAGAAGACCACTTCCTGGACCACTTTGACCGTTCACACTCACCTAAGAACCGTTCCTGAGGAACGGGTCTTAGATAGACCGCTCCAAAAGTCCACTTTCAAAGTGAGTGAGAACGGGGTCTTACTCGCATAAAAAGCACCTGTAAAAACCCATGCACATTACACTTCCCCTGATGCACACACACACACACACACACACACACACAAGATTAACCTGCAAGAATGTTCAGGATTGAAGGAGGCAGGAGAACCCAGAAGAGGAAGAAGAAGAAAGATTTGTAATCAGGACATAAATGTAGGGAGTCCAGAAATGCATCAGTGTTATAATCCTAATAGGTAGGAGGTCATTAGTACACTGAGAACATTATATGTTATGTTGTTCTGTATTTTTGAAAACAACATTTTTCTACTAGATGCACAATTTATACACAGCAACATTTTATTTTTATTAATACCTCATTACAAGTAGAAAACAAGTATCGCACACACCTGATTCTGAGCTTCACACTTTGCTACCATGGTTTAGAGACTTTTGGCGAAAATTGGATTATTTCAAATGGCAAGGTAAACTGTTTTTCATATGAACAAAGATAATCGAAACAGTTAACTCACGTGAGTGAACATCTTGGAAATGTTCCTCCTCCTGTTTGCCGTCGGCACTGTATAGCCAGATCTCTGTGCCCTGAGCTATGGCCACGCTGTACGCATCAGGAGACAGAGTAATGAGGCAGGGGCCAGTGTGGGGATACTGACCGGTCAGTAACAGGTAGGGGTCCTGCTGCTTGGCATACTCAACTATATTGAAGGAGGAGAAAGAGAAAGGCAAAGGATAGACAAAAAAAAATTGAAGAGGAAGAGAAAGAAAAAGATAGGAAAAAGGAAGAAAAGAAGAGGGCCATAGGAACATCGTCCAGGAACAGAACAAGGGGAAAAGGGAAGACAGATCAAAGATACAATGAGAAAAGAATAAGAGTAAAATACACAAATGTACTTTCTCCAAGGGTGCCATACAATAATTACTTTTTTAGTAATAAAACGTTTGATTGAAAGTGAGAGAAGACTGAGTAAAAGTAAATATGTTTGCTTTCTCCATGGGTGGCATACAATTACTAATTTTGTTGTAATAACAAAAGAATTTCAATTGAAAAAGAACTGGGTCATGACAAAATATTTAGGAAAGTAGGTATACTCAATTATCAACATGACCCTAAAATTACACATTCTTCTTTCTGGATTGTTATAAATGGGCAGAGGCAAGTATAACATTGCTTCTGTCATTAAACTATGAAATATTTGTCTTTTATGTAGTAGTGTCTGATCAGCAGTTAAATCTTACCATCAGTATCCCATAACTTCCATGTTCCATCCTTTGACACTGTGGCCATCCTAGAGGCAGAGGATATATTGTATTAAAGTGATTGATTAACTTTGTGAAAAATTGTAAAATCAGCTCAAATGCCAGTGAATTGTGTGCAGTCCTCTAACTACATATATAATTAAGGATATGTGAAAGTATGAGAGAAAATGGAACCCGTTTACTATCCTAAAAAAGAGAAAATCGCGATCAATCGCTAGCACAAGTCGCTCGGCTTCTTCGCTGCGCTGCAGTCACAAAAACCAAGCACCAGCGCTTGGCGATTTCAGAGCGGGTTTCCAGCCCGTACGGTATTCTGTGATAGAGCGAGGTATGCCAACCATAAGAGTTCTTTAGGGTTCAGTGGTACTCTATCCCGACATCAATGTTCAATCGTAAATATCTTGATATATAAACGACCGATCAGCTTAGAAAACTCAGGCGATTCCTGTCTGAGCTAAAGGTTTGCAATTATGATTACAGCATTAGCTGGAACAGTGATTTTTTTTTTTTCAATCCTGGGCAAAGTTAATCAATGCCTTTAAACATATTACACAAATACAGTGTATCCACTTAATGTAAGCATATTAAAATGCATCAGATAAATTATGTAAACATATATCAGTCACGATATACTGTAAATGCAAAAATATTGGCGGTACATTAATTTTCGCGGATTTCGCGCTATTTTCGGTAAGCACGAATTCTAGAACTCGCGAAAATATTAGCCTGATTTCCTATGCGGGTTGAATTGTGCGCTTCAGCACATTAATGTGTGTATGTGTCCAATTCATTTATGAGCGCATGCCGTATGCATTTGAATGGACTGCGTGTGTGTACATTAATAAATGAAGTGGGTGTACATACGAGTGTGTAATTGTGCAGCGCGAATTTAGGAACCCGCGAAAATTTAATCGCGTGAAAATAACAGCGTTTGCAGTATTCCTGACTGCTATCTTGTATCAATGACGATATTAGTCTGAACTTAAGCTGTTTCTATTCATTTTTTGTCATTTTTAACAATTTTTTTACCATTTTATAGCTGTTGAGCATAGCTTTTTGTTTGTGCATATTCTTCATTTTGTGGCCATATTACTTTTTGAAGTACAGCTGCTTTTGGGCATGGATCAGTGGAAACTTTGCAGAAATTGATATGCAGGCTATACAAATCAATACATTCTGTACAATGTAATATTGCATCAGTTTATAACAAAATCTTGATTTGAAGTACTCCATCTGAAATGTCCAACATGCCATCACTGTTTTGCTGGATTCAACTATGACATCACACAGCTGCCAACTTTCAATGAAGCATTTCAGCATTTTAATAGCTGAAAATCAGTATTTTGTGGAGGAAATCGGTATTTCCATGGAAACCAGATCTTTAAAATTAGTATCTTGTACAAAATTTTTAGTATTCTTCTCAAATTTCAGTATGAAAATACTTAAGATCAGTACTACTTGGCAGCTCAGAGAGATAGGGTCTTTTCGGTAGAAGATACCAGAGGGTCACAGTGATTAAGTTTGCTTTTCCACTCTTGGGCATGGTTGATGCCAAAAATTTATGCCAATTCAGTTCTGTACCAAATTTCTCTTTCTTCTCTAGATATTGTTATCATGGTGAAGCAGTAAAATGTCTCACGTAACGTTAGAATATAGACCCAAGCTCTCACCTTGATGAGTCGAGATTAAAGGAAAAGGAGTAGACGCTGGCCTTGTGACCTTTCAACTCCATTGCCCTCCTGACCTCACTGAAATCACCCCCCTTGGTAAACACCACCTCCCAGACCTTGACATCAGGTGTAAAACCTGAAAAGGAGAGGGAGATAAAGAATGAAAGCACAAATGCAAGTGCAATTTTTTTCATATTTGTACAGGTCCGCACTAAACTAATGTACCACCTGACTTTCTTTTTATTTGTGACTAAGTTATAAAGTACCAATAACTCGGAACTTACATGTATATCCAATCAACTTGAGTTCCTTTACTGACTTGTAATACTGGCAATACAAAGGAACAACTGCAAACACAACATTTTATCGACCTATATTTTATAAACCCATCACTATTAAAATGATGGAATACAACTACTATACTGCACAGAGGAATGGATACATAATTATAACCTTTGTGTATCATCTATTTCATCTCCTCTTTCTTGCTCTCTCTCTCTCTCTCTCCTTCTCTTTCTTTAACCTCCCATCTTCTCCTCTTTACTCTCTCCCTCTTTATGCCTTTATCCCTTTTCTTTGTAGTTCTCTTTCTCTTTCTCTCTGTCTGTCTCTGTCAGTCTGTCTATCTCTCTCTTGCTCCACTTTACACCACTGACCTCTTACTCATCAGCTTTGGAACGAAAATAACTTTGGCCAGAATCTTCATAAGGAATCTTTGATTTAATCCATTGGCTACCGAATTCCCGTAATCCCATAGACTTAATGCAGGGACCACCCGGTTCCCACAGGCAATGGGTTAAATTCTTCATCGGAACTTACCACACGATGCAACAAATCGGCCACATGGAGAGACAGCTGCGTAGTTGTTGTTCATATGGTGAGTATCCAGTGATGTCAGCACTTCCCCTGAAAATACGATCAAAGAAAATGTTACAGTTATAACAGTTACTGAGGATTCCAAAATACAGTCATTGAAAAAATCATTAGATAAAGAAAAGTTACTGACAATGTTAATTCTGTGGTAAGAAGGAAATAAAACACCATGATAACAAGGTAAAGTTGCTGTAATATGTTATTCATTAAGGAAGAACAAAGAAATATAATTTCTGTTAGTTTGTATGCATAATATAATAAGAGAATAAAAATAGAATAGGAGCTTGGCCCGATAATTTGTTCCATGTCTGTATTAAAATAATGGGTTGATTTATGAGTTTATAATGATACCAGCAATACCTACCTCATGAATTATACAGTATCAAATTTACTTGGTTGATTTATGACTTAATAATGACTTAACCCTTTTTGTGTCATGGGCAGCAAATCCGGCCATACAATTTTAACCCATTGCCTACGGGAGCCGAGTGGGTCCATGTATTAACTCTATGAGAATGATAGAATTCAGCAGCCAAGGGATTAATGGTGTACAATGTGTTTGGATGACGAACGACAGTCTCTCTTCTTGAGAGTGGAACAGGTATATTCATGTATGTATTGTGGAGTTTGTTCCCATGGAAGATGTCCAAAAATGGAGACATAAACTATATTTATGATACTGTTCGTAGTAAACTTTGTGGCACATTAGGGGCTTCTCAGGACAGGAATTATTCAAGGGCTAAATTAACGATATTTTGTTCTTCAAACTGGCGATGATAATATTTTTCTTTTAATGCTACATCGTTCTAATAAGGTGTAATGTCTTTGAAAACAAGATACATGGTCACAAATTTTGTCGAAAAGTTGAAAAAATTGCAAATTTTGTTTTCAAACAATGATTTTGAACCTCTAAATGTGTTGCCAACGTAAGGATTTTAAATCTTATTCTCATTTTCTAAATTCCTGGCATCAAACGCAATATGGTCATGCAACAAAAATGGACAGAGTGTGTGCCGCATCTTTTGCTCTTGCTACTCAAGCATCTGGTATATTTTTTGAGCTCTGAATCAAAAGTTATTGAGCCAAACCACAAAATGTGGTCAATTGTCTCAAAAGGGTTCTGGTTAGTGTCACAAAGTAAAAATATTTTTTTGTTGTTGATATGCATGAATCTCACACTGCAGCTGGTAACAACATGAAGATGCATATAGTGTTCAAAATAATGTACAGATAGCAAATAAATTCATGATTTATGAGACAGAGTTCACCTGAGCCATTATTTGAAGAACACGATGATGTAAAATGCTACTATCCATATCATTAAAATGCGATCTAAAGGAGGTTATTTGGCTGTGGGAAGATTTAAACTCCTATTTCGTAGTTTGCCAGCTTTTAAGAGAGAGAGCGAGAGAGAGAGAGAGAGAGAGAGAGAGAGAGAGAGAGAGAGAGAAAGTGAGGCAGACCATCCACTGAAATTCTGCAGAAAATTTGAACAGAATGTAGCCATAATTTGCTGTAATGTGAGACTACATTAAAGAGGTCTTTGTTAGAGAGGTCTATGGTATTTTCACTATATGGACATCGTAATTCAAAGTTTGCAACTAGGTATTTAGATACAAAGTATAGCAAAAAGTTACAATGAGACTGAATCTGGTCATGGCCCTTTCGTTGTAATGTCATGCACAAAATTACCTTTAGTGTTCCAGATCTGAATAGTGGTATCTGTGTAAGCTGTCATGATGAAGCTGCCTGATGCATTGGACCCTACCCCAATACTCAGGATATCTTGATCACGACTCTGGGTGTTTGTGAAAAAGAGAAAGGGAGAGAAAGAGAGAGAGAGAGAAAGAGAGAGATAGGGAGAGAGAGAGAGAGAGAGAAAGAGAAAGACAAAGAGAGAGAGAGAGCAAAACAGATTCCATTAGAATTAACTAATCTTGGAAGGAATTTTATAAGGAAAATGTAGTCAGTCTGAAGTTAATTTGACAGATAAATAAAATGAACAAGACCTTCAAAAGGTGTATGCATATTGCCAGTTTGGAAATCAGTAAAACAAACAATTAAATGAAACAGCTCACGTTGTATAAAGGGTCTACATTTAACATACACATATACATTTAAAAAAAAAAAAGAAAGAATATTTACTCTAAAGGTATTATTAAACAATTTTTGAAAAACTCATCCTTTGGTTGAACTGTGTAAATGCCTATCCTGAAACACTGGAAAAACCCTGTAGAGATTTTTAAACAAAATAATACCCCAATTATTATATTACATAATTTACATGTACCCTTTTTTTTTACACCTCGTTTCCTATGAATTTTTTACCAACAGCACATAAGAACAGGGCATGAACCTCAAAATTGTTAGACTTCAAGTAACCAGAAGATTTTTAAAAAAGAAGAAGAAAAAAAAAAATTGTGGCTGCTCACTTACCTTTGGAAAGTCCAGAACAGGAGTAATTTGCGCTGCAGAACTGTCTTCTTTTTTGCCAAGTTTGAACACTCGAATGCAGTTGGCATTAGCAATGCTTGTGATGAAAGACCTACAGAAGAATTAAACAAAGTGGGAAACACTATTAATATATATGCAATCTGTGCCCCCTCAATCCGGCACATACTATGTAACGGTTCATAGCAATGTCATACCATGCTTCAAATCACGACTGTTTTAGAATGTTTGATATATACAGTTAACCTTGTATAACTCAAAGTCGCATAAGTCGAATTTTCCCTAAGTCAAATCAGTTTTTTTGACCATGTGTCATTTACATTTCCTAGGTCAAATTTTGCATAAGTCGAACTATTTTTCTGGTCCCGACAGATTCGACTTAGGCAAAGTTAACTGTAGTCAAATTTACTATGTTGTTCTTAAAAGTCCCTTATAAAATCCAAATATTCTACTTGTTTACTTATTTGTAACACTTTTTTTTTGTTAAAAAAATAAAGCATCTACAGCTGGCAATCTCTCCTCTTCCAATAATTGCTACACACCTACTTTGTGCATAATGCACATGCACCATGTGGAGTTGGCACAATATGAACACTTCATTCTTATCATCGTTTATGACCTATAATATTGGACTGCCTGACTTTACTCCATTTGCTCTGGGCATTATTACACCAAAGATATAGGGTTAGGCCTCGAGTTGGGATTGGATGTTACTAGCAGTTTAGATATATAGGGTTTAAAACCGATGACTACTGAATTCTGTAATTCCCATAAGCTTAATACATTGATCACCCAGTTCCCGTAGGCAAAGGGTTAACCCGTTGACTACTGAATTCTTTAACTGTCATAGGCTTAATACAGGGATCACCCGGTTCCCGTAGGCAAAGGATTAATTATCCTTTTGGGTCCAGGATTAAAATTAGCAGACTGACTGGTATTTGAAAGTGACAAGCGAAAGAAGTGACACGAATGTCGTCGCAGCATTTGTCATATGATTGGAGAGGTTTAACCCTTTCGAGACAATTGACCACATTTTGTGGTTTGGCTCAATAGCTTGATTCAGAGCTCTAAAAAATATACCAGATGCATGAGTAGAAAGAGCAAAAATTTCTACACACACTATGTCAATTTCTGTTGCATGACCATATTGTGTTTGATGACAGGAATTTTAAAAACGAGAATAAGCTTTGAAATCCTTAAATTGGCAACACATTGAGAGGTTAAAAATCATTGTTTTTTTCATCAAAATTGGCCATTTTATCAACTTATCAACATATTTCTAACCATGTATATCATTTTCAAAGACATTACACCTTATTAGAACCATGTAGCCCTAAAAGAAAAAATATTAACGTTGCCAATTTGAAGAACAAAATGTGATCAATTTAGCTTTTAAATAATTCCTGTCCTGAAAGGGTTAATACTCACTTGCAGTCTGGACTAAACTTGATGTTCGTCGCATGATCGTACTCAACATTCCCTCGAACGCATCTGAAAGCAAATACATTTTAGGAGACATGTCTGAGGAAATCATGTGTACTTGTGCTATTTGACGAAAGGTAATTAGTATTTGTTTGAAGTGGTTTACTGATAAAATTGCATCGGGGCAAATGGCCAAATGGCAAAATCTTTTAAAGCGTAAAAATACATAATGTACATGACAGTCATAAACTAGGTATACAATTATAACAGTTCTGGGCCCTGTACCATAAAAGTGGACTTAAAATCAGTTCTTAAAATCTATTGTTAAAATCTATTGTATCTCCATTCTTGCTACAATTGATTGTTATCCTACCATGAATTGTATCTTTTTATAACATAAAATCACCTGTAAATTACAAATGATTGTAATTCTTTATGTTATAGGACCCTGAGCTTATAATTATAAGTTATCATACAATATCCTGCCAACAAATAGTATTTCATATATATTCATAATTGCACTATGGTTACAGTGTCTCCTTTTAGTGACACTTTTGCAACTTATCTTTTGATCCAAAATGCTAGGAAATAGACATTATACATGAGCAGAAAGAGAAAAATTCACTAAAAAAATTTGAGTCCATTTTTAATGCAGTACATTGTGCTGTTCACGAATAAGAACGATTTAATTATAACTAATCATTAAAGTTTCTAAATTGACAACGCAGTGTAAAATATATAATCACTATTTAATTTTTCTGTTGAATTTTGCAATTTTCATTCACATTGGTTCATTTCATAAAGATTTCTATTATTTAAAAACTATGTAAGAGTAAATTATTAATTTAGAGCATAAGAAAACTACGAACTGTTATAACAAATTAAGACTATGTGTTACTCACTTGTGTTCTTTCTCTTTGAACTCCTTCACACTCCAGACACGTACAGTCCTATCTGTTTATGAAAACATGATGCAAATTAATTAGAATCGGTGGGCAGATCATGTTACAAGCAATTGCATCATTTGCAATTTGAACATTGTTATTACAAACGCTAATCCTTGTAAACTACATTGTGATTCAATAAGCAACCATGTTATGATACATGCAAGTATAAAGAAATTGTGCTCTTGGGCTTTAGTTTACCGGTACTCGTTACTGATATAAAATACAATGTAATAAATCAAACGTTATTTCTAACATTCTCTCACTCCAAATTTTGAATATATGAAATTAAACATAATATTTCTTTAGCCTGGGCTGGGACGGATAACATACAGTGTAGATAGCAAACAACTTCATGGTACAGGCATTTTTTGACCTTGAAATCTTGTTCCCTTTGAAAACATAGCTCATGTACATGCATGTATTAGACAGGGATCCTGCAGAAATTTGATAACCAAATTCCACGACTTTCCATGACCCATTCTTGCCCTTTTTCATGACCAGATATGCAGCATTTTGGTATGGATTGCGGCATCCAAGCGGCGTACGAATACTAGTATGTACAGTTATGACACTACGTAAGAATAAGAAATACATACAAGTGATATTAATTCAGTTTCAGTTTCAGTTTTTATTTTTTCTCATTTCCAACAAAATAAATACAAAATCAATATACAAATATTGTGGGAATTAAACATTTGGAACAGAATGCATGCAATATAAAACATTAAAAGTGTATATTTCAAAGTAAATAGATAAATTAGTATTGCAATTATAAACTAAGGCAAATCATCTGTTTTGTTGGAAATGGAGAGGTCCACTGAGAAGCGGAGCTTGTAAATTGTGGACCCCTCAAATAACAGTAATTAGGAATTGTAAATTACATAATAAAAAATAAGAAGGGTAGTGGCCAACAGAGAGAAAGAAGAAGAAGAAAAAAAAAAAAAAGTACCCCAAAAATGACAAACACAGTGTACCAAAATGATGAGGGAAGAGTGAAAGCGAGAAAGAGGAGAGAAAAGGGACAGAAATGGTCCGCAAGTGGACTAAATAAAGGTAGGCAATTGTAAGCAAACATAATGAAAATTGAGAGCGCAAAAACAACTAAGAGTAGGCGAGTGATGACGAAATCTTTTGAAGAATAAAACAATTTCTGTATAATCTTATGTAGAGGCGGTCTATATACCACAAATGGAGCTAAGTATTGTATGGAATCAGTAGGATAATTTTAAAATTTCTTTTGAATGCTGCGAGTGAAGGGGAATTTTTCAAATCGATATGCAAAGTATTCCAAAATTTAGGTCCTTCAAAAATAAATGTATTTTGAGCGGAAAGTGTTCTCAAAAGAGGTTAATGAAATTCATCTGATTGTCTAGTGGGATATTTATGAATTGTACGATTTTTAAGAAACATATCATGAAACACACATGGTAGAGTACCACAATTGTATTTAAACATAAATTCACCAAGCTTATATAAGTAGAGATCTTTAATTTTTAAAATGTTCTGTTCAAAGAAAAGAGGATCCGTATGGGCGCGTATAGGGGCATTGCAGATAATACGGATAACTTTCTTTTGTAATAACAAAACTCTTTCCAGCAATGTTTGATGCGTGTTTCCCCAAACTAAAAGACCGTAATTTAAATATGGTAAAATAAGGGATGAATAAAGCATAAGCAAATTAAGATGATTGTGGTAGGTGTAATCTAAGTCTACTAATAATACCAATATTGCGAGAGATAGTTTTACAAATATTATCGATGTGCAATTTCCAGGAAAGTTTACTGTCGACTAAAACACCCAGGAATTTGGTAAGAGAGACTTGTTTTAGAGGGGTGTTGTCAAAAATAATATCAGTGGGTAATGAAACTAAAGAATTGCTGAATAAAATGTAATTCGTCTTCAAAAGATTTAGGGATAACTTGTTAGCTCTTATCCAGTCTAATATGTTCCGCAACTCTGTATTAATTACATCGACAAGAACATTTGGATCACTGTGAGAAAAAAATAAATTTGTATCATCGGCAAATAAAATGAATGACAGGGAGTTGGCTGATTTATGAAAATCATTTATATAAAGAATAAACAATAACAGACCTAACAGGCTCCCTTGTGGGACACCACAAGTAATATCTCTAAAATCAGATCCATGTTCATTTAAGAATACATATTGTTTTCTGTTAGAAAGGTACATTAGCTCCTGAACCACTCCAAGGCCTTTCCACGGACACCAATATGAGAAAGTTTATAAAGTAAAATTTCATGATTAATCGTGTCAAAGGCCTTGGAGAAGTCCAGGAATATACCTACAGTGTGAGATGAAGAGTCAATTGAATGGGCAACTTTCTCAACGAAAGACATTAGAGCATGAACAGTACTGTGTTTCTCCCTAAAACAAACTGGAAGTTAGAAAGAATATCATATCTCTTCAGAAAAGAAATCATTCGAGTGAAAATTATTTTTTCCAAAATTTCGGAAAAAGAAGAAAGTAATGAGATTGGACGATAGTTACCTATTTCCAGGTTGTCACCTTTTTTGAATAACGGAATAATTTTTGCCAGTTTCATAGAATTTGGGAATTTACCCTGCAACAATGAAAGATTAAAGATATGGACCATTGGATCTACAATAAAAGGAATCATGGCTTTTAATATAACATTATTAATTCCATCATAGCCAGAGCTTTTCTTATTCTGTAAATTGGAACAATATTAATGATTTCTTGCCTATTCGTCGGGAGGAAAAAAAATAGAATTTGGATTGGAAGGGCCTAAAAAATCCGCATAATTTCTGTTAGATGGGGGAATGTTTTTTGCGAGATTATTGCCGATAGAGGAAAAGTAATTATTAAATATGTTGGCTATATCTTTAAAGTCTTCAACAATTTCATCGTTATACTTGATTCTATTAACTTCAGATCTTTTATTACCCAAGTTCATTGCTTGTTTGATAACTTTCCAAATATTTTGTGTATCATGTTTAAACATTTCTAAACGACTTATAAAGTATTTTCTCTTTTCTAGGCGAATAATTCGTGTCAATGTGTTTTTGTAAGATGTATACTTTGCTTTAGCTTTTTCAGTACCTTTTATTTTGTATTTATAAAAGAGGTTATTTTTCCGATTAATTGAGCGTAGAATAGACTTAGATATCCAAGGGAGTTTAGGTGTTTTCTTATAATTAGTTTTTATCTTTTGTTTAGGCATATTAATGTCCAACTGTTCGTTCAATAAGTTGGAAAAGGTTTCATATGAACTATTAACATCTTCGTCGGTGTATACCCGCGACCAATCGGTATTTTCGAGGTCAATTCCAAGATGTGCCAAACTCTCGGCATTGACTTTACGCCTATAAGTTGAAGAACCATTGCTATAAATAGACTGACCCAGCGGATAGTGCATTGCAATAGGATAATGATCAGTTATGTCCGATAGAATAATATAAGAATCAGGATGTGGGATAACATTGGAAAAAATATTGTCAATTAAAGTAGCAGATGCATTTGCAACACGCGTTGGCTTAGAAATGAGTGGCAAGCAAGAGGCAGATAAAATTAATTCAAGGAATTCTTGAGAAACATTGTGATGTTCATGGTTCAGTAAGTCTATGTTAAAATCTCCCATCAGAAAAAAGTCTTTATTGTCAAGATTGACATTTCGTAATAAATTTGACAAATATTGAAGGAATTCTTGAGCATTTGAGCTGGGGGATCTATATATAACACCAGCAATGACATTTTTGTTACCAGGAACCGCAATTTAAATAAAAATGGATTCAACAATAGTATTACAAACAGAAATTTCATGCAAAATGGTGTAGTTAAGTGATTTAAGAATGTAGAAGGCAACTCCACCACCAACTCTATCTTGCCTATTTTTATTGATAAACTCATAATCACTGATATGGTAGGAGTGGTTTGAATCGTAAGTTAGCCAAGTTTCTGTGAGGCCAATCAAGGAAAAAGGGTTTGACAAAGGTTTATCAGCAAGTGAAAGAAGGTCATCAAAATGCCTATTCAAACTTCTTATATTCAAATGAAGTAAGGAAAATGTGTTATTATTAAAATCTTTTGATACATTAGAAAGTTGGTTAATAGTTATATAGTTAGTAATCCTACGTTGAGCTGGGTCATCAAAATCAAAATCGAATTCCAAGTTTTCAGATGAAAAGTTGATGCTATCCATAACAAGATTATCATAAGAATGAGCAGAAGTGTGAGATGCATCATCGGTATAGATAGGTCTATGTAAATCAAATAAATTGTCATCACTAAGCCTATGAAATGGCAGCGATTGCCTATCGTATGAGCTTGACATCATGGTTTAAAATGAATCTATCATCTTTGACATTCGGCGGAAAGGATAAAAACTGTACTAAAGAAGCATTGGCGCTATCAAGAAGATAAAATAGAAGACAGGGAAATGTACGGCATCCACATGCAGCAAGAAGAAAGAAAAATCGATGGAAATGGAAATGGAATACGAATATAAGACAAGTCATAACCAAAAACAAACATGATTGGAGGAAACACACACATGATGAGAGTGGAGAAAATAGATAAATACAAAGAATCTCTGTTGGCATACTGAACTTAAGGCAATCTAAAGGCTGTGATGTCATTGACAAGAGGCTATCAGCACTGAGCTAAAAAATAACAAAGATATTGAGGAATTTTTATAGGAGAGAGAGAGAGAAAGGAAGCTTAAATCATCGACTATACATGTACATTGTTACCAAATGAGGGATACAAGGCCCCATTGCAACTGGGAGGGCAGGTGAAGAAAAAGTTAACAATCAAATATACACTGTACATGTACATGTAAAAGGAGAATAAACTAGTGAGGCGTGTACGAATAACAATAAGGGGAGTATTCACTTCTACAAGAAAACAAGATTGAAATTAGCGTTTGCAATGAGCTAGGTCTAATAGTGGTATGAATAAAATCCAAATAACTATTATGTTTGAGAAAAAAAAAATACATGTAATTTAAACAGCCTTAGCAATGAATATTGAATGGACCTCTTTCGCGAGTCACACAGTGACAGACCATCACACCCTCCCGAGAAATGCTTTTCAAATTACATGGCCGGAATGCGAGCCACACCAGGCGCGGCCAGGTCAGACAAACATAGGCTTTCCCAACATAGCAACACCCAATGCAAGCAGTCTGCATCCCGATCATGCAATACAATGAGTTGGAACAAATGGCGCATGTGAACGAATGGTGTATGACAAAGAAAGAGGTGAGCACAAATTTGGATACAGGCACGAAAAAGGTCCACTGTACAGATTCATGATTTGGGAGTACAAGTGAGAGTTGAACACTATATATATGCAATACCAGAGACAAATACGTCGCTATCGATAAGCAGTGATGTAACAGGGAAAGAATGACATAATTACATAACCAATAATGTATGAGCCACAAGAATAGAAAAAGTAGGCCTATACATAATTTAGGACATCATAAAACAAGTGAATGAGTAAATTACGCAATGCGTAATAAATGTCCCCGCCGGAAGTGCAGATCTGTGGAAATTAACTAGCCTGAACCTTAAAACTTCAGTGAAAAACTTTAGTGAATAAAATAATAATGTTACTGCATGCAAAAGAAGAGAATACCAACAATGCATGTATACAACTGAAATATAAAAATGAAAACATTATGAACCTTCAGCCATTTTGAATAAATTTGCATAAATTTGCATGAATAATGAATTTCAAAATTCTGTGTAGAAGTTTGGAAGCCCCCACCCAGCCCTATCAGATAAAACAATCGGAATAAAAATCCGATGTGAAATAGAGGAGAAGTAGCATTTTTCGTCAATTTTGAATAAATTTGCATAAATTTGCATAATTAATGAATTTCAAAATTCTGTGTAGAAATTTGGAAGCCCCCACCCAGCCCTATCAGATAAAACAATCGGAATAAAAATCCGATGTGAAATAGAGAAGTAGCATTTTTCTTCAATTTTGAATAAATTTGCATAAATTTGCATAATTAATGAATTTCAAAATTCTGTGTAGAAGTTTGGAAGCCCCCACCCAGCCCTATCAGATAAAACAATCGGAATCAAAATCCGATGTGAAATAGAGGAGAAGTAGCATTTTTCGTCAATTTTGAATAAATTTGCATAAATTTGCATAATTATTGAATTTCAAAATTCTGTGTAGAAGTTTGGAAGCCCCCACCCAGCCCTATCAGATAAAACAATCGGAATCAAAATCCGATGTGAAATAGAGGAGAAGTAGCATTTTTCGTCAATTTTGAATAAATTTGCATAAATTTGCATAATTAATGAATTTCAAAATTCTGTGTAGAAGTTTGGAAGCCCCCACCCAGCCCTATCAGATAAAACAATCGGAATCAAAATCCCAAGAATGGAGAAGTAGCATTTTCTAACATTTGAGCACACACGGACAGACGGACGCGACGGACGGTACGACACACACACACACACACATTGCGTACCTGTGCATATTAATGAATTTCAAAAAATCTGTGTAGATGTTTGGAAGCCCCCACCCATGCCCTCTGAAATTTTACTATACAACCGACGACTTGTTAGTGTAATCACTAACTGATGACCTACCCCTATATGCAAAAGCAAGTAATTTTCTAACTGCGCAGCTGCCACACCGATGACGTCACGGACGGTGTGTCACGGTCCGAATGAAAGTTCATGCATATGTCACGGAAATGGCGCACATACACACACACACACACACACGTACCTGTGCACGCATATTAACCGATGACATCTTTTACAACCTAGAATTTGACCGCATAACCGATGACCTGTGTGTGTAGAATTCAACCGCATAACCGATGACCCGTCTGAAATTTTACTATACAACCGACGACTTGTTAGTGTAATACTAACTGATGACCTACCCCTATATGCAAAAGCATGTAATTTGGGTCTAACTGCGCAGGTCTGCCAACCGATGACGTCATCGGTTCGCTGTGTGTCATCGGTCCGAATGTAAAGTTCATGCATATGTCATCGCTTTAAATGGGCGCACATACACACACACACACACACACACACACACACACACACTACGGAGCCCGTTTCATAGTCCCCTCGCGAACTTCGTTCGGCGGGGACAATAAGCTAATGACATGGTGACAAAAAGTTTCTCAAAAAAGAAATTATGAAAAAGGTTTTCTTTTTCTTTTCTCTTTTTTTTTTTAAATCAAAGATCTGCATGGGGCTATTCTTTTCATTGCAGAAAACTATACAACGAATATGGAGAATATGTGCAAAATAGGAAATATACAATTCAGTCGTGGCAAATGCATCAATTTCATTGAAAAATGCATTACTAGAATAAGAATATTAAAAAATCAAAATTTCGACCAACACAATCATGACAGTAGAAGAACCCAGTGCATAACAATATCAGAATATTTGTAGTCATAAAACGTACTCATTACAAGGTCGGAATTGCATGAAAGGTGAATCAATGACCAATCTGCATTAAGAGTAACAGTACAAAATTAAAGTGGCTAAAAATTAGCATCGTAAGGCAACCCCAAATTAGAGACTGTGAGCCGACGTTCGTTCATAGGACAAGTGAACAAGAACTATTTTGGTTTATTTTTGAAAAAAATCAAAGAAATGCATGGGGCTGCAGAAAAATACATAGATCCGAAGTTATAATGTAGTTGTTATCACATGTAAAGAACATGGGCAAAATGCGAAAATACATTTCAATCATGGCAAATGCATTAATTTCAATACGGAATGCGTTGCTTAGAATAAAAATTTCAGAATCAATATTACGACCAACACAATAGAAGAACCAGTGCACAATAACATCAGCGCATTAATGCTTGAATGCCCAATGTCAGTTCAAACTGGAAGGCTGCCACAGCCACACACGGCCCACCCCCATGAGATCAATTTCCATGACTTAGTCACTTTCCATGATTTTGGGAGATTTTTTTTTTTTTCATTTTCCATGACTTTCCAGATTTTTTCATGACCATGCGAACCCTGATTAAGAGATACAGAATAACTTTAAATACCTTCTGAGCAAGAAGCAAGGTATTTTCCATTGATACTGAAATCCAAATCCAGTACATCGTGACTGTGCTCCTTGAGTGAAGACGCCAAAAGAGGATGGGTGAAAGCCTTCTGAGAGGACTTCTTGTTGCCATGGTTTCCAGACTTGGTTTGTTTCTTGCTCACCGGGTTGGGTTTCTTCTCTTTGGGTTGCTTCTCACTTGTCTCTGACGAAAAGAATGCAAAAGGAGGACTAGACATACATGTACCAAAACATACAGTACTGGTCAAAAGTTTTGGTGCACCCTGGATTTTGTGTCAAGTTTTTACATAACTCTTTAATTCTCATTCATGTAATGACCTTCTCTAGGCTCACAAAGTATTTTTACAGGTTTTGATACTAGATAAAGATTTGATTAAATTGATTTGATTTGATTTATTTATTGCTCTTTATGATCTTTGTTTTCCTTCAAATATATTTTACAAACTGATTACAACATACAGTGTAATAAATAAATATTAATACATTATCATAAAGTAATTAGTAATTACATGTACATTGTATAGTTAATGTAAATGAATCACAAAGAAGGATTGTCTAAAGAAAGATAATCTACATATTTGTTTTGATACTTTCAGGTGAAATTTTCTTTCTGTGTTTTGATTTAAAAACTCTAACTGGCAAAAAGCAGCCTAACAAAGCATTCATGTTTTTATCACACTTTTTGTCCAAAACTGATAGAAAACCGAGTCAAATACATTTAGAGATCTCCCACATGTCAGCTTGTTTGGTTACAGCCTTGTTAATATATTTACCATGTTCACATGATTACTTTCATTAGTAATAATTTCAAATATCCATCCAGTATTCTTGCAGCAAAGGTTCAAAGATGTCTCTTTGTCATTTCTTTTCAACTCGTCCCTTACAGACCATTTAGGGTTCACGTACAGAAACTAAGCTCACACCAAGGCTTTTATTTCATGTTTATTTCACATTATTTTTGTAACTACTTATCCTGTATATTTTTTTTTTTATTTTTTTTTTATTGAAAAAGAACACAAGAATATAACATATTTACAATGATATCGTATGCATAAACTATTAAAAGACATAAAGCAACTTAAGACAAGACAAGACAAAACCCAAGACACGCCACAACACATGACAAGACAAGACATACGGACAAACAAGAGATACATGACATGACAATGCACAACACCACAGGTAACAATACAACACAACACAACAAAAATGTCTCTCTGAAGATAAGAACAGTAGAGACCCACCATAACCATGGTAACCGGGACCATAAAAAAGACTAATGCCCAATACACTGATGGCATAATAAACTGCAAATGAAAAGTGCTCAAGTTTCATCAATAATACATCTAAAATCTTTACAATCCCACAAAGGCAACGCTCTGTCTAGGGGCCGGTGGGGCTCTGCTGTAAACCCATTATTCACAAAAATAATAGAAGTAAATCAACATAACTTGTCACTGACAGTAAGTATCACGGCAAGAACTTATCCTGTATATTTATGTAGCTTGAATACACATATATTTTGGGGTTGTTACAGTGATGTTGTGCATGTGTGATACCTTGCAAAATGCAAGGTATTTGTGTAATTTACTCATGAATGGTAGATTTCAGCATGGCAGCCACATAGCCCAGATACTTAGCAAGCTCCTCTGTTATATCTTGTCAAACAGGGGCAGATGGACAATGGGTGAGTTGAAATAATCTTGACAATATCATTTGACTACTTTTGAGAAAGCAAGACAATTTTCAAAATTCAATAACTTATTATTGAAATGATAATTTAAAACCAAATTGCACCCCAAGAAAGTTACAATAATACTCAAGACTGCACTACGTAAATTTGACCTGAATTGAATGAGACGCTTTGGAGTTATTACGGTTTATTAACATAATTTTTATTCATGTAATGCCAAAAAATGGTTTTCTCTACATCCACAGCATTTCGGGCAGCAAAGCTTGGTCAAGGGGCACTTTTGTGTTTTTTTCAGGGGCATGTTACACCCCTTCCCAATGAAAATTTTTGTCAGTTTTTATATTTTTGTAATGTACATACATGTACTACACCCATACCTCCTCCTTCTGACAAAATTTGGTCCATGGGCCGTAACGGGAAAAACTTACCCCAACTTTTAGGGGCCGACTGACAACCCATTCCAACAGAGAATTTTTGTGTTTTGGTAATGTGTATTATTATTATTCATTTGGCCATAAAAATCAGAAATTCACAAATATACAAAGTCAACATAATAAATACAATTATCTTAGAAATAATAGGGAATGAGAAGGAAATGAGAAGCAAGAAGAGAAAAGAAATAGTTACCTATGGGCCAGGGTTCGCAAAAGTGAAATGCTTCACTGTTGCCCAGAGGCATGCGAGCCCTCATACATGTAGGTAACCATGTAGAAAGATAGAAAGATATTGCACAATCCCAAGATAGTTATACAACTTCCTTCTGACAAAGTTTGGCGCATATATGTTAGATGGGTTGAAATCGACTCGAATTGGGGGCCCTTTGGGGGGGGGGCCTGGGGCAAAACCCGGCAGCTTTGTTCAGGCTGACAAGCTTTTTGTGAATAACATGGATGCTATAACTGTAAGGGGTCAAATTTCATGTGTAAAATAGGGTGACTATTTCGGGACAGGCTCACAGTCTATATATCGCTACTTTGGACAAATTCAATGTATGTTTGTTTTTCTTATCAAACAGAAAAGTATTTAAAATTGCATATTATTATGTCACTTTTCGTCACTTGTGCGTATCCAAAAAAGAACAATTAACTCTTTAATCGCCATAGATCAAAACCCTCGACTGCCACATCGTTTGCAACTATATCATACATATGCACTGTACGTGTGCCAAAAGTTGACTGTGGCAGTCTCACATTTGTTCCAATGGTCGATGAAAGCGAGAAGAGTTTTCAGTAAATCACACACTGTATCAGAAAATAACATAGAGTAAACAACTAAACATATAGTCATGATGTAACATGTAACCAAACCTTTAGCACATTTGTCATTGACTCATTGCCTAGACAAGCTCTTTACAGGTATGTGGGGAATAGACAATGGAGTAAAAACTCATTTCAAAATCAAGTGTGCACTGAAACTTTTGACCAGTACAGTATCCAGACATATCATTTTTGTTGTATCATGTATTTGCACGACGACCAGCTATGGATACATGTACATGTACATGTGGCCTGGGCACACGTGACAAGAGTGAATATACAATTTCAGACCTGCCAACCCTGAAACCCAAGAAACAGGGACAAATGACAAGGCAGAGGCTGAAAATAGGGATATTTCTGAGTTTCCAATACATTAACTACAGACAGATTTTTGCAAAAATAGGGACACAGTGGTAGAAGTGGCTCTTTCTTTTACCAAGAATTGGGACTGTCCCTATTAAATAGGGACAGTTGGCAGGTATGCAATTTGTGAATGTTGAGTGGATAATCAAATTCATATACTGCTTTTCAACTGTCCATCTTTCTTGAAAATGTCTAAGCAGAGTCTTATAAAGTTCTCCTTATTTTCTAAACTGGAAGAGAGGCATCTCTCTTTCACGGTTTTGCTTAATTTTGTTCAAGTGCAGCAAGCAACCTGATCAACATTATCACTAAAAACTGCACATTACATGCAAGGCTAGCATCAACAATATGAAACAATTAGCAGTTAAGCAAATGAGAGATTTCTGGGGGTTTTTTTGTGTGTTCTTTTTTTCTTGATTTTTTTTTTTTTTTTTTTTTTTTAGTTTTCTCCACTTCATGTTTTATAAAACATATTGAAATCAGTTCAAATGAAGATTCTTTTAAATATTCACTTCTTCAGAAAACACTTAAAGATTGGAATTCTTTAACTGAAACGATAATAAACATTAAAGACCCCAAACTATTCGAAACTCAATTGCAACAGCATTATTGTTTTATTATTTATGCGCACATCCACCCCGACTCATTTTACACTGTACTCTGCAGGAGTGTTGAGCCGTATTTCTTCAGATTCAGATACAGATTCAGATTCAGAGTCAGATGAACTTTGCATGCAAAGTACATGTTACCCATATCAGACTCTGTGCTCCACATGGGAGGCATCAGGGTCTGACGTGTCGGACTATATCTTGCAATGCCCATTAACCTGGAGGATAAATGAAAGGCAGAGAGAAGCAAATAATGAAAAGGACATCAAGAAAATACATGCACTAATTTGTTGTGCTTTTAGTACAACATCCAGAGCATTTTGGGCAGCAAAGCTTGGTTTAGGGGCACTTTGGTGTTTTTTTTTTTTCAGGGGCGTGTTACACCCCTTCCCGTTGGAAGTTTTTATATTTTTGTAATGTACACCCATAACTCTTCCTTCTGACAAAATTTGGTCCATGGGCCTTAAGGGGAAAAATTTGCCCCAAGTTTTAGGGGCGATCTGACAACCCATCCCGATGGAATATTTTGTCAGTTTTGGTGTTTTGGTAATGTATAGTCAATTAGTCATACACCTTAATTCTGACAAAGTTTGGCACATATGTTAGATGGGTTGAAATCGATCCGACTTTGAGGCCCCTTTTGGCATGTTTTGGGGCTCTGGGGGCCAAACCCGGCGGCTTCGTTCGAGCTGACAAGCTTTTTGTGAATGACGTGGATGGTCTTAACAACTTTAAAGGGATACTTTGGTAGGCCTGCATGGGCGATTTCCGATGAGAGAGGAAAATATACTCGGAGCTTCGTGTCACTTCGATACAAGGACTTCCATCGCACGTGCTAAAACATGTGATTCATAGTGGACCACCTCTGAGATAAGACTGGCTTGTGTTTTAAATTTCGCGCGGTGACCTTAGTCCGACGGCCTCGCACAACGGGCGTGCTATGTGTACAAGTAAACGAGCCTTTTGCAAATTCCGCACGATTTCATTTCCCCATGAGTTCTCATTAGACTGCCCCTTTAAGGGCCAAATTTCATATGTAAAATGGGCTGACTATTTCGGGACAGGCTCCTGGCCTAAAAGAAACAAATGAAATAACTCCAAGGTTAGGAAAAGGAATAAGAAAGAGGTCTAAGCAAACATCAGATGTCTGTTTCAGGAATTTAATCCTTTAATCCCTCTTCACTTGGCCTTTTTTTTGGGGGGGGGGGTGCACTGCATGCAGATAGCAAATTAAAAGATCTGACCCTGGTCACACAAATGCAAACCACAGTTGAAGCAAAGCTTACCTGAACGCTGAACAATGAACAATGGGCAAGAGATAGCTTGCATGAATCACGAATTTACTCTTGAAGTTGAAGAAAAGAACAAAGTTACAATCATAAACTTACATCATTCATAACGAGTGGGGCTAAAATGGATAAAAATATTCTACTCACCGGTTTCTTCTTCTTCTTCTGTCTTTCCCCTGCCTACACCGCAGACGATCATTAGAAGGAGGATTACAGCTCCAAGAGATAGTGTGATTACAACCACAGAAAAGGGTGCAGTGGCACCTTTCTCCATTATTTCTTGATCAGCCATTTTTAGAATTCTTTTGCAGCGGAATAGTGATTTGGAATGAATGAAATCTCGCGGGCTCGGATTTTTGTACACGTCGCATATATCACAAAATCGCACATGTACTATACCGTACTTGCTAAACTGAGAAAGGATTTCGTTTACTAGGACGAATAAGGCACAAATAAACGGCTCATATCATAACATGATATTGGGTAATAATCAGTGGCGTACCCCGGATTTTTTAAAGAGGGGGGGGGGGGGGTCTTTTTTTACTCCAAAATTCTCTGCCAAGCAAAAAAAAAAAAAAAAAAAAAAAAGGCTGAGCAGCATTTTGGCGTCAAAAATAAGCTTTTGCTTCATTTCTAAAAGGGGTGTTTTAACACCTAAAAAAAAAAGGGGGGTGTTTGAACACTTCCCCTCGGTACGCGCATGGTACATGTACTAGTATGGAATAAATCCCACTATGCAGGATTGTCCCCTTTTTGCCCATTATGATTGCCCTAAGTAGAGAAATGTCGGCAAATGTTGGCTTTTGCCCCCCCCCCCCCTCTCTCTCTCTCTCTCTCTCTCTCTCACTAGGCTCACTCTCACTCTTTCTCTCAATCGAGAGACAGGATGCAGCATCTGTTATTTTATAGAAACCTACACAAAGTGATTAGTCTTAATTTACACTTTATTCAAATTTGAATAATTCATACTCTGGTTTAGTATATAACAAACGACAAAATAAGGGGAGGGGGCTGTGACCCCAGACTTTTTCTAGCAAACACGTTTCATATGTACATTGTAGTAGAAAAGTATGCTCGACGGCATGCTTTTAGCCACCCCAGCAGCGATTTTTTTTTTTTTTTTTTTTCTATCAGGACTTGCGCAAGTGCTGACAGATGCTGACAGAAACAAAAATAGCGTCCGGGACACGTACGGTATACCGCTATATATATATATATATATATGTCTGGATCCGGATGCGTGCAGTAGTTTACTACCGGAGATTTTGAACGGAGATTTCAGATTTTTCTGTGAGTTTTCTTACATTTCTTTCCTCACTTGAACCTTAAGAAAAGGACTGAAAAAATACACGAGGCACAGGATTTCGGATACCACCAATGTTTAGGGATTTTGTTGAAAATGTGAACCCATGTTTAGGGTTTTTTTTCGTAAAAAACGGGACCCATGTTTAGGGATTTCTTGTGAAAAAGCGACCCATTTTGGCGGCACATCCCCGCATAGCGTATTATGGAAGTACCCCCGGGATTTCTGATGAATCAAGCAGATCTTCAACTGGATGAATATTTACATCCAAAAGGTATCTGCTTTTTATCATAAAAGAAGATAGGTAAGTAGAAATATTAATTCGTTGCAGAATTGTTGCAAGATCCATTTGGCGTTTCATATTTGAGATCGTTATCAGTCATTCTTGCAATGCTCTACACTGTATAACGAGTTAGGTAAAATTTTACCCAATACTGGGTAAAGGGGAACATGCATGTTTGTTGGGTAAAATCTAAATCTTACCCCGTACAGGGTATATTTTTACCCTAAAAACATTGTAAACAGGTTCCCTTTTTACGCGATATTGGGTAAATTTCACCCAGCATTTTTAGATTAAAAAAAAAAGTTTCTGCTATGGGCCCCGTTGCATAAAACTTACCATTAATGGTAACTCTGCTATCAATGGTAACTACCATGGTAACATCACTCAACAGCCAATCAAAATCAAGGTTTCCATGGGAGTTACCGTTGATGGCAAAGTTACCGTTAATGGTAAGTTTTATGCAACGGGGCCATGGACTGCTTTTCATCTTACCGATGGCTCAATCCAGTGCGTAGAGTAATTTGATCAAGAATAAAAAACATCAGTAATTTGTTAACCTGAAGATTCACTACTATTTAAAAACAATATCTTAGTTTTGAATAACTCGTTAACATGTTTTTTTTATATCTTTTAATACACAAAATAAATTTTTCTACAATAAAAAAAATAGACTACACTGTAAAAAATTTGTTTAGTTTCTAAACACTTTTCTGTGACAGATTTAAAACACTGCGACGTGTTTATATATTGTACGGGTTTAAGAGCTAAACCCATGTGTTTAAGAGCTAAACACATGTGCCTATTTTTTCATCTTTCAGCACGCCTTAGGTGTTTACTAGATGAACATGTTTACCTTTTAAATGGTTCTAATGTATAGGCTAAACACCAAATGTTTACAAAATAATCATTTGGTGTTTACAGCTGTTTAAATACTAAACAGTGTGTGTGATTATGGTGTAAACATTTGGCGTTTAGCCTATACATTAGAACCATTTAAAAGGTAAGCATGTTTATCTAATAAACACCTAGGCGTGATGAAAATAAGCACAGAATGTGTTTAGCTCTTAACTTAGCTACAATATATAAACACGTGGTGTTTACACCATAATCACACACACTGTTTAGTATTTAAACAGGTGTAAACACTAAATAATTAAGGTGTAAACATTTGGTGTTTAGCCTATACATTGGAACCATTTAAAAGGTAAACATGTTTATCTAGTAAACACCTAAGGCGTGCTGAAAGATGAAAAAAATAGGCACATGTGTTTAGCTCTTAAACACATGTGTTTAGCTCTTAAACCCGTACAATATATAAACACGTCGCAGTGTTTTAAATCTGTCACAGAAATAAACATGTCACATGTCGCATTTTTTTACAGTGTAGACAACGTAAGAAAAAAAAACAACAACTATTGGTGGCTGGGGATGATAGCGTGTAGCTGTAAAGGAATCCCCCCCCCCCCAAAAAAAATCGTTTATAGGGAGCGTAGCTTGTTAACCAATCGGGTCTTCGAAAATGGGGTTTATGTGCCCCCTTTCCTTGATACATAAACGGTACTTTAATGCTCTGTGATAAACAGAATCAAGGCACATTATTCCCTCAAAAACATTCGTTACAATTTGACCTCGAAGGTTATAAGCCTGGCAGTCTGCTTAACCCCCCCCCCCCCCCCGGCAAATAGACATCATTTAAAATGATTTTGGTTGCTTTTTCTCAATGAATCTCTTGTTGTTTTCACAGCATCGCTTTGGTGACCATTTTCATCATGTTCATGTGGCTAATTCTACTTCAGGGAGCAGGTACAGTATTGTAAAGAAATACATGAAGTGGTTATTATTCTTTTATGCTCAAATAGTAATCAGTTACTATTTAAGAATAATATTTTGATAGTAAGGAAATGATGAATAAAGACTGTAAGTCTATTTGTAACATTTTGAAGCTTTATTTTATTTCATAGTTTTATCTCTTTTGTTTCCTTGATGTGGGATAGGGTACAGATATTAGATAATACCACCAAGGAGAATACAACAAGCTTTCAAGGCTACACTGTAAAAAATAACTAAAACTGGCCCTTGAAATTACAAGTTATTGCCGTTATTTCAATTTTACAGTCTTTTTCCTGTAAAACAACAGCAAGTTGTTGGTTACCGGAAATCAGCATACATTTACAATCAACCGACATAAAACACTGTTTAAAAACCATTTTCTCATATTTTAACAAGTTACCCTGTTAAATTACAAATCGTTTCCATGGTTCCGTTTTAATTTACATAGATTTTCCTGTTAGAAATTAAAGTTTCTACTATTTAACAACAAAAAACCGGAAATCTGTTATTTTACATGTACTGTGGAAAAACGGGCATTCCCGGCATCCTGACTGCCAGGAAATTTCCCGTGAAAAAAACGGCAAATTTGTTTACAGTGTACGTTGATGAAAATTCGCAAGGGTATTGTTGACGACTTCCTTACGGATCGTATATAAAAATAGGTTTCTTCAAAATGAAATCATGCCAATGAAATATTTCAAAGCGGTCCTTCTTTTGTTGATTTCTTTCCAATCAATAAATGATTAATATTGTTGGTGTGTGTAGCCGTAATGAGAAAAAGGGTATGGCATGTAATTTAATTACGTTCCCCATCCTTTTAAACTTAGCCTTTGCAGCTGAGCAGCCGTGTCCCGTTACAATTAAGTGCCCATCAACGACGTTAGAAAGTGGCGAGAGTGTACAACTCATCTTGAAATACACAACTTCAGATATACCAAGTATATTCAATCTTCCTTCTGAGTTATCAAACGGATACTTCTGTTCAGTACCGGGTAAGATATCTAATATATTTTTGGTACAACTAATCTTTGTGATGAAAGCAAAGACTTTAAGAATACCCGCCATTTGGATTGTAACTTTTTTTTTGCTTGTCAGAATTGTTTGAGAATTGGAACCCCCTTAAAAAAAGGAAATATGTAGCCGCCCCTTAAAGGTACTACATGTAAACGGCATTACAAAAAAGGACTGAAAATATTCCAGATTACTTACTCTAAGTGGCTAGGCGTACATTGAATAAACAGTTTGTATATATAGGCATTATACGCACTGTCTTTGATACTTTATATAGTAGGACATAAATGACATAGATTACAGCCACAATGAATGAAAAGGCCTTCAATATTATCAATGTTCTCGCTCATCCTTGCCATTGCAATGCAGCGATTGCACTATAAAAACGACAGTCCGTAAGAGCATGGCGAAAATCCTGGGGGGGGGGGACAGGGGGACATGTCCCCCACATTTTGGAATAATTTTCAGACATTTCGGACAGGTACAAAAGTGAAATCATGTGGTGACACCCCCCCCCCCCCCTAATTTCAAAATGGATTTGCGCCACTGAGTCAGAGTATAGGTATATGCTTCACGAGCATACTGAATTCAATTTACTAATGCTTTTTCAATAATCAGCGCGTACACACTGAATGTTGCAAAAGGAAACTAGATTATGATCATGGTCGCGGAGGTAATTTGCAATATACTTGGAGTCACTAATTGCACGGGTATAATATAACAACACATAAAAGGGACAAAGGATGTTACCTTGGTGAATAATCGAACACTAATCTGCTCTAAGTGCTTTGTACTCTGCTCAAAAGCTTTTTTGACAGGACGTACGTCATCTCTCTGAATCAAAGTCCTTCTCACAAGTTTCTTTCTAAAATGAAAGTCATGGATAAACTTGCTTTTTATCAAATCGAATAATTATTCACAACTTAATTTGATATATCCCTGCATAAGCTGCAATAAAACCACAAAAAGGACAAAGGATGGTACCTTGGTGAAATTAATAATCGAACACTGATCCACTCTAAGTGCTTTTTTAAAAATTGGATGTCCGTCATCTCCCTGAACATGCTGAATCAAAGTCGTTACAACAACTTTCCATCTAGAAATGAAAAATAAAATTGATTACCTGCAATAATGGATAAAGCTTGCTTTTAATTAAATCAAATATTCACAACTTTATTTCATAATATATCCTTTGCACAAGATACTCTGGGTTTTAAACGGGGCGGGGGACAAGAAGAGGGCAAGGGAACTATTTTTAGTGAGCGCGTTGTGTGATCCCCAGCGGCTTTGATTTCCTCTATATATTTTCCGTTTCCGCTGGCACTTCGAAACGTTTTTTTTTTGTTGTTTTTTTTGCTTGTCAGAAAATTTTGTAAAGATTGAGCCCCCTCAAGAAATCCTGGATCCGCCACTGCATCGCGCTGATACAGAGCTCTCAGTGGTGTTTTTCATCTTTTTTTGCCATAAAAACCGTGATGTTGCTATAGAAGGTTACACACAATATATCCGATAACAGGGGCGGATCGGGGGGGGGGTGAGAGGCAAGTGATTTTTTTTTTTTTTTTGTGAGCGCGTTGTGTGGTCCCAAACGGCTTTGATTTCATTTATTTTCCGTTTCCGCTGGCACTTCGAAACGATCGACCCCTGGCAAAAAAGACCCCCCCCCCAAAAAAAAAAAAAAAAAAAAAAAAATGAACAAAAAGAAAGACACCCCGAAACGCTGAAGACCTTTTTTTTGCTTTTCAGAAATTTTTTGAGTAAAAAGACATGCCAAATACTTTTTACAGATTTTGTGGGGTATGGAATCCATTTTTATCGTTCTTTCCCCAATTTTAAGTCACGTTTTGGTACATGAGGTCAACTTAATGTCAACTTAATTATGTCAGAACAACTGAAAGAGTATTTATTACATTTAGAACGGATGAATTAATAATAATTCCCCAACCGCATTTCAGCCCCAGTCGGCTCCTGATCAAATAAGATGATTTGTGAAACTTTGTTTTTCTTCAAATTGAACTCATTTTGTTTGTCGGAATTTCAGCTTGTTCATCAAATCCCTGTGGGAATGGAGGTTCCTGTGAAGAAACGAGGAAGGGTTTCAACTGCACATGCTTGGATGGCTACCGAGGCGAAAGGTGTGAAGATGGTAAGTGAAAGAAATCCAGTTCGTGAGAGGCGAGGAAGAAAGCCCCACCCCTATATCACAACAAATTTTGAGTTAGCAAGAAAAAAACTGAATTCTTTTGTAAGTTCAAGAGACAGAATGTGTTCGTATTCATGTATTGCATAATGTATATGTTCATGCAGGGGCGAAGACAGCGGGGGAGGGGGGGGGGGGAATGGGGGTATACATCCCCCAAATTTTCAGGTGGGGGGGATGGTGTATACAAACATCCCCCCGGATTTCACACCCCCCCCAAAAAAAAAAAAAATGGTGGAAAATGTACATTTCTATAATATGTTGTAGATGAATATAACTTAATTATATTTATTAATATTATTCAAATTTATATATTCTTTATTTCAATATACATATCATTTAATTATGCACAATCTTGTAGATTATATGAATTTATTAATATTTATCTACTATTCTGTCGTTGCTTCTGATTTTCTCCAATATATTTTTACATACTAGAAAGTGAAAACCATCTACTTCAAATTATACAACATGGGTGTTGATCTGGTGAGTGATATGGAGGTATAAATGACAATCTACCAAGGCAAGCGTTAAAAAAAAATTGAAGTGGGGGGGGGGGGGTT